>JBBMKD010000102.1:125724469-125749849 GCA_037834095.1 Argya squamiceps | reverse complement strand
TATAATATAATATAATATAATATAATATAATATAATATGGTATGAATTTCTAGATTGTTAAACTATCTCTTTAGATTATCTTAGGTTAGGTAATCTAGATGCAATCCATAAATTATATTAAAACCCTGATTCTCTGTTAGTGAAATATAAAAAAAATAGTATTTACAATGGCATCTAAGATTAAATTTGAATCTCTGATACCTTTCCATAAGTAGCATTAACTGGAATACCTCCCTGAATGGACTTATATTTTGTAAGACTATACAGAATTATATGGAGTGCTTTGAAAATATATGCATAATTTTTAACAAAATAACCAAAAGAGGTAGAACTGCCTACTTTAAAAAACAAACAAAAGAAAAACCTTCCATCATATTTCATGATATTTCATATTTCATATTTTGTATGTCAAAAAGGATGATGTCTTTTACTATAGATACTTCACAGAGAGGAAGTGTATATTTGGCTTGGTGCCTAAGTATCAATTCTCTACAGTTGTATTTTAAAAGCTCTAATATTTAATATTTCACTTCCAGCATAGCAGCATACTTCACAGCAAAATATATCTATTTTTACAGTACTTGGTACCATTTCTTTCATCCATCCTGCCTGTCTACAATGGACCATTTGTATTTTTCATTTAAGTCAGAGATTCCATCCAGTAAGGCTACCTGAAAAGTGCAAGTAAACTGTGAAATCAGCACTACTACATTGTCAGCTCTCTTACAGTCCCACTGAGAGGAGGCTAGGGAAGGTGTTACCCTTCTAAATGCAATCTCAATGTTTCCCATCAAATTTTAGCTTGCCAGTTAATTTCCATTTAAAACACCGAAGTTCCACTGGTGTTAATGTGGTGGAGACAAAATTAAGAAACTGCTTTGAGTACCCTCATACAAATTAAGTAAAATCTAAAGTCTCTAAGTAGTGCTAATTAGTAAGCTCTTCCCTGATACTGTGAAGACAAACATTGTATAATTTTACTTTGATGTAATTCTGTGACTTACACTGATAATCAGTTCTACCTAGATTAAATTTAGAATCCACAACACATAATCCTTTTGTGACAGTGTTCTATGAATATATGAAAGATTATTCTAGATATTTCCTTAGTATTGATTATATAGGATAAATGCAACATTTCTCACTTAAAAATCAAATCAGGGGAAATTTTGAAATTCTGTTTATTTATGCTATATTTAATAAAACAGATTTTCATCCCTTTGTGTTTGCGCTAACTGCTTAAAGAATCTGCACCAAATTAATATATTGTTAAATAACTCCCACTTGGGAACATCTGATGTTTAAGCTACTTATTTTGTGCATTTTCAGAAAGTCTATGTACTGTAATAGCTTAGACATTAAAATCATAGATGGAATCTGGTGGAAAAAAGAAAGATCTTGCCATCAGTTTGGAATGGGTTTGATGTACAGTTGATTAAATCCAGCTTTCTTCTTGGAAGATAAAGGTTGATTACTTCTGAATCAGAATGAAAAAAAGATCTTTTCAGAACTCCTATCAATGCTAAAAAGATTATGGTCTTTAAAATTCTAATTTTGAAAGTATTTTAGTACCTATGAGGATTTATCAGCTCATGTAACCCATGTTGTAGATGAATTAGGCATATTCGTTTCTCAAAGGATGTCATTCTAGGTCACTCCATAGCTACTCTTCTTGTCCTTTATACACTGCCAGCCTGCCAATTCCATGCTGCTGTCCACAGTTTTCTCTCCACTGTTCTCTCAGTCTGTGCTTACCTCAGAGGCAGTGTTTTCCATGGGAACATGGGCTATTGCCATTGTTTGGCAATCGGGCAGTCGGACGTGATCATGTGCAGCTGTAGATCTTCCTTGGTATAGAGAGCTGCCCACATTGCTTGGCATTCTCCTAACTGTGACAGAGTCTGTCATTTCTCTGATTGGGTCCAGATGACTTCAGGGGATAAAAATGTTTTTCTATCTCATCAGGCTTTGTTTTGTTACCTGGGAAGATGTTCTGCTGGATCCAACACTGCTAGGTAAGGATCCTTTTCTGTTTGTTTGCCCTTGTCATCAGTTTCTTGGATGTCTTTCCAAGGGATTATGCATGCCTACTGCTATCCATTATGTTTTCAGATTCCCAGATGCCACTGAACCACTAGAATTCTCCTGTAATGTGCTGCTCATTTCCTGACTCAATGTCAGATAGGTCAGAAATCTATCTTTAGTTTTATCATCATGACATATTTTGCCCTCTGGATAGAGTTTCTCCCAGAAATTGTAAATAAATCTTCTGGCATTCAGATATTTCCTAAATACTGATATCTGATCCTTTACAGGTCTAGTTGAGAATTTGTTGAGGCTATATGTCTTCTGTAGTGTTTGTACTCTTCTCACTGTTTAAACATATGCACAATAATTGTGTGTACACAGACACTTGTCTATAGTTGTTCAGCATGAAACATCCATTTTTATTAATTTTATTAATATGTTCCTAAATCTGCAAGGGCTACCTCTACAGCTCCCTCAGTAATTTGGCATATTTGTTCCTTAAGATCCGTCCATATATTTAGTACTCTTCTTAGCATTTTCCACAAGTAAGGGTATAATAGCAACCTGATGGGACCAGTATTTTGCTTTTCAGACCTATCCTCTAAGAATCTTGTTCGTGCCAACTTGCCAACAGTTGGAGGCAAAATATTTTCAATTAGAGGAATTTTAGTTATGTTTTATTGTCAGTTAACAGAAACTTTTGATTACAGATTCATGTATTAAAAAAAAAAAGAAAAAAGGCAAACACACAATTAAACATAACATTTTCCTCCCCTCTCCCTAGGCTCACTAGCTTTTTGCTGCCAGTTAACATGATTCCAGTTTTTGAGAAATTTTTACACTGCATTAGCCACTAACCAGAAGACTTTATGTACATATACTGGGGCCAGTGATGCATCTGAACATGTTCCAAGGCTATTTTCAAGTCCATTACTTCTGCAAACTGACTAGAGCCTCCAGTCCCTTCACAGGTGGCAGCTCCTCCCATGAAGGGATTCCAATTAGCAGCTCACCACCTCTTGATCCCTGCTGTAATTTTACAAGGTCTATCTGTAAACACACTCCATTGTTTGTTTACAGCACTAAGTTCATTATATGCTGGGGCTTCAATAGCCTGAGGAATTTGGTTTTCTCACATTGTTGATTTGCTGGCTACAGACTAATAAACTTACCTAGTCCCAGTCTGGATCTTGAGCCAGTACATATTTACTGGGCAAAGGTCAGCACACATTTTTGCTACACAGCAGTAGTTGTTCTTCCACCAGTTGATTTTGCATCCTTGAAGAAAAAACTCAGGGCAGATAGTTTAGGGTATAATCACAGCAATTGCACTGTGCCTAGCACTGCAGTAGCAGACAGAATGTCCTCAACAGCAGCATAAACCCCTTACTCCCCAGAAATGTTAATTTTTAATATTTTGTGGCCTTAACTCTTGAATCCCAACAGCTTGCCTTGCATTTCTTGAAGAACTCATCGCCATAAGCTCTTGGTGCTGTTGTCAAAAGCTGCTGTTGTCTCCTGTGCTGGTATATGGCAGAATTTTTATGACTCTCTTTCTGATCAGTACTGACAACATTGCAGGCCACCACCTGCTTGACCTGGTCAAAAGTTCAGTGCTACTTCTCTTCCCTCTCCAAATGACTCCTCTTTTTTGACATCACTATATAAAAGTTTGGTCAACTGCCTGTAACTGAGGATGTACATACACCAATATGTACCAATGATCAAGAAGGCATTCTTGATGATTTATCTCTGTGAAAACATTGAGACCACACCAGTGGTCCCTGAAACATTATTTAAAAATAAAGTATTGCTGTTCTTGTTTCTGAAGAGGTAAGGTTCTCTAGAAGCTGAATCTTTCCACAGTTACACTTTGCTTCATTCCAAAGTACTTATTTTTTCACTAATCAAACACTTATCTTAAATCGGGATCTGACAAGACAACCCCCTGCCACTGCAACTAACCTAACACTAGTTACTTTAGTTACATTAACTCATTACACAGATGAAAACACATAAGATTTCTAATGAAAAATTGATGTTTCCATTAAGAAAATTCTTATTAATTTATTTACAATATGTACATCAAAAAAGTCTAGCTGTAAATAAGCTACTTACCTTCTTTCTTTCTTTCTTTCTTTCAAAAAAGTATTCTGCCGCAGCTGCTACTCTTCTAAGTCTAATACTACTCTACCCAAAATCTAACATGGTATTGTTAAACCTTGATGCAGAGAGCAGAGACCAATTACCTTCCGTCCCTGCATTCGTGTTGTTGGCAATTCTTATTGTATTTAATGTGCTTTTCTTTAAATATCGATACTCAGAGATAAGTGTTTTCACTTATAGGATGCTTGCAGAGAGAAGTTGAGTAACATCTTAGGGCCACAATACAGCAGTAGCAGGAAGGATGACAATATTATTACAATGAAGAAGTAATTTGGAAGCCTAATCCAGAAACAGCTCCTAGGATAGAGGATGGTGAGTGTGAGTCATGTATCCACTACATCTGAACATGTACTACATGTAGGCTACATTGTACTGTTTTAAGGTGTCTTGTGTCTGATATTTCAAAATACTTTGCAGAAATTTCAGGAAATATGGGCAACAGCAATTAACTGCTATTGGTATATATGAATCTGTGACAGTTTAAAATGTCAAGGGGTCTTTTCCCAAATAGTTTTCCAATTATTTTGTTCTCTTGTGATGTAGACATTGATATTTAAAATCGAAGTACATTACTTTGCATCCAGCTGGATATTTATTTGCCCTGATTTTGTATGAGGAAAAAAGATTACTGGAGATGAGGAAGGAGATACATGTAGTGCTCTGGCTACATTTTCTCTGTTCTTCCCTTTAATTTGTACTTCACACAATAACCTGTGCCAGGCTGATCTGGGAAGTTAGAGCAGAAGTTCCAGTGGTACTTCAGCTATATCCCTTTCCTTGGGAGGGATAACATTTGGGCTGCCTGCTCAAGCAGTCCTCCTCTTGCAAAACTCTGTCTATAGTTTTTGTTAAAGACAGTTCTGCATGAGATCAATGCACACCACACCAAAGAAAATATGCAGAGCAGCCTCCTCCTTTTACCAGACACACTGTACTCTTTCTTACACACCTATTGAAAAGAACAGCTTGTGTTTCAGTATTTTGTAATATACTTCAGGATACTTGGAATGTGAAAGACAACTAATAAAAACAGATGTTATTGCATTTAATCTTTAGGAAAAAAAAAAAAAAGAAGGGGAAAAAAAAAGCCAAGATAAGAATATAGGATGATATATAAAAGCATTTTAAACTTCCTTATCATCCATTTGCTAAGCTGAGATGTCAAGTTTCACTCTGTGGAGACACAATTGTCTCATTATGAGGTGAATGCAGATATCATTGTTCTGAAGATTTTTTTTTTTTATTACTATTTTAACTAAGTACTATGGGGAAAAGAGAGAAAAACAAACCTTAAAGCTGCTTTACCAGTTACTTTGTTCATCATAATGAACAAAATAACGTTTTTTTTAGTTTTTTATATTTCAGTGAAAATAACACAAATACTATAATTAGTTCCATTGCATTAGCATGATACAGCTACTTTCTACCTTGAAAAGAAATCTGTATATAAAGTGAAATGAATATTTCTTTTAACAGGAGCACGCAAAATCCTTTTCAAGGAGAATCACCAAATTCACTTGTCATCCAAAGTGACACAGTCAGTGGATCTAAATCAGAGCAACTTGCTCAGAAATATTATTTTTTGTATCATTATGACATTGCTGTACAAGGGGGGTTGGGATAATAATGTTATTTTACAGTGGACTTGAGGCCACTTGAGTATAACAGCCAAGCATATTCATTGCATAATTTAATACCTGATTGAACAAACTTTAATTTTATAAAATTTGCTACTATTTGTGCCTGTTGGGAAGTAATAGTAGAGGGCCATCAAGACAGAAAATAGTGATTGTTTTCATTCCTTTACTTACATTACCTTTAAAGAATTGCCAAATAATTCATACCAGAAATCTGGAATAAGAAGTTGGAGAATATTCCTTCCATTACTTTTAATGACATGAAAATGTGAATTAGCAAAACTTAAAAAATAAAAGTATTTTGACTATTGAGATCAGACATTTTATCACGCAAAGCAATTCAGATCCCAGTTAAACTGCACTGATAGTTATTGTGAATTTCCAGAGCAGGGCACACTGGTGAATATGAATCTGTCTGTCTTTGTAACTGACTTTACAAAACCTTAGAGGGCTGCATGGATAAAGGCAATGCTTTGTAAGATCTGGACATAGAAAGTCACATTTTGGACATCTGCTGTATCTCTCTGTGTTAAGTTTTCACCCCACATTTCTTATATTATTTATCTGGTTCCTTGTGCCTTAGACACAAAAAGCTGGTCATGACAAAGACATGAGAAACCTTCAATTATTTTGGCAGAAAGAACCTACAAGCACTTTTGAGGAGCATTAACTACAAGGTATTGAGAATTCTTGAAATAATTTTTTTAATCTTTCAGAGTCACCTCATCATAGGTACAGCTTCCTGAAGAATAACTCTAAAGAAAGGATTTTCTAACCATGCCAATGTCATTTCCTGTCTTAATTTTCTGAGGGAAACTAATTGGTAAAACACATTGAGAAAACTAAAATATTGAAACAAAAAGAAGAAATCCTAAAGGAACACTTTAGCTTATAAATCAACATGTTTCCTTGTACTTTTTCACCAAAGTTTTTTTTATTGGCTAGGATAGGTACTTGAGAAAACTTAGGTATACTTTTCAGACAAAGAAAATTAGCAGAGATTCTGATTCAAGGACAAAATTGGATCACAACCGTCCTATGATTCACCGGATATTAGTTCTGATTTTTTAGAAATACATTATTTAATACTCTAACCACCATACATAAGAGCACAATTTCAGACTGCCAGAAAATCATATACAATTTAGAGAAGGCCTACATATCTGGGCTCATCCTCAAAAAGAAAAAAAATAACAATTTATTCTAAATATATTCTTATTCTAGTTATACCCATAATTACGTCTATGCTTTGGCTTATATAATCTCTGTAGAAATTTTCCTCCAAAGATAATTCAGGATGTTAAGTTAAAGGAGGAACCTTTCTCACTGACAAAGAAAGCTGTGGAGGTTATCCTTTTTTTCTATCCCATCTCCTGGCAAATGTTGGTAACTCTAAAAAAGAACTCACTAATCCACTTAAAATTGCCTTAAAAGGGATATTTGATAGAAATCCAGAAACAACTCAATCTTCTAACAGAAAATTATTAAGATTATATATTTGTGCTACTTGGATTCTGATCTTAGTTAAGAGTACTTAAGGTCCCTTTAAAAACATGGTGAAAATAATATTTTTTCTAAGTTGCTGAAGGATTTATTTGAAAAGTTTCCATATGCAAGGATAGAAGCTCTGAGTTTACTGAAAGTTCACTGAGTTATTGAGGTGTTCACAGAAGAGGATTTCACTTGCACAAGAGTGAGTATTGCCTTTTGTTGCTGGCATGACCCCTTCCTATCATGGGGAGCAAACCTGTAGTTTTAAAGTCAGGAGCATATAGTTCTCGAGAGATAAGTCTTCACATATCATTTAATAGTATTCTTATAATGAACATAATTTTGAGTTGGTGAGAACACAGTAACAGACAAAGATTTCATTGTAATAAAGTGTGGAATTTATTTCAGCTATGCTGTACCTGGATCTACAGCACTGGACATGATGGTTTAAGAAATATCTAAGGTTAAGAGAGCAATGTGTTCACAGTTGGATGTGGAATTTATCTCTTCAAGGTTTTAAATTCAGACCCCCATTATTTCTGAAAGCTTTACAGTCATTAGTAGTGAAAACTTGCTCAGAAATTGATTTCCAAGGATCAGAAAGGACCAACTTTCTTGGGGCCAGGGCCTGGGGCCCTGACACCAGTATTCACTGCACTAGGTAGAGCATATGTCTTTCCTGGAAGATTATGCCATCAAAACTTCACTTTGACATTCTGGAGATAAAACCCATCTAGGCTTTTCCGATCTGAGTTTTAATATTTAGACATGTTGGTTTTTTTCTTATGTACATACTACCGAGATGTAATTAGGATAAATCAGAATTGATGAAGATAAAATGATTTTACAGGTCCAGTACTTTTTGGTGAAATATGGGAGAGGCTATGGACTTACCTTAACATTTACCTGGGTAGAAGGAAAAGATGGTTTCATATTCTACTTTGCTTGCTTCCATGTGCCTATCAGAAGGCACAGGGAATTCAGCAGCCCTGGCATAATAGGGCATCTACAGTGTGCCAGAGAGAAGGCTCAAGCAGAATTTATTCCCCCATCCATCTAGTGCAACAGTTAAGACCTTCTAGTTTACAGTTTCCTGTGTGAATTTCTCCTGGAGCATACATCAATGTTACTTTATCTTCAGGATTAATTTAATGTTACTACTAAACAACATTTACTCATCATCTTTGACGTCACATCCCAGTCATTTTAGCAGCATCTCCTTTGGCATCTGGAACATATTTCCATTTAAACTGATTTAATTATAATTTCATATGCATGTTTATTTCCTTAATCCATTTCAGACCTTGCACGTAAGTGTATGTGTGTATAGCAACTAGAGATAACATTAAAGCTTGGTTAAAACTAGGATGAAATTTAAAAAGAGATTTTATTTTGACTTTCATTGCTCAAATTAATTTGCAAGATTATTTTTATAATTGAACATAGCTGGATTTGTTGTTTCCTAATAAATGCATGTTACTATTTTTCTTAGAAGAGTATTCGAACATACTCCTTTTGTTAATGTTGTCTTACTTAATGCATATTCCCTACCCACATGTCCTCTACCTCAAAGGCCTAGACCTCTGAGAGACATGACTAGTGCCACAAGTACTGAGTAATGTTTCTTCAAATTTCCTTAGCTGCTGTTCCCAGGATTCATAGGTAATGGCAATTTTTCCCTTGAGCAAAGCACTCCGTAGGGAGGACAATTTTCTTATAATACCAAACAGAATAGTACTTAGACAAAACTACATATAGCCTTTATAAAGTATCCAAATTGTTTTCTCTGTTAAACATAATTCAATCTTTTTCAAACAAACTAGCAATATTTAGTTATGGAAGGCTTTGTTTGGAATTAAATCTGCAACATATTCATCAGAGTTCTGAGTCTGAAAGGTCCTCAAAGTACCCATGAAGACATAAAGATGATTTCTTTTCATGACTTCTTTTTAAGGTATGATTTTTGTAGACAACAGACATGCAGGGAATTAAAAAAAAAACCGGCCTCTGGTGCTCACTAACTCATGGAGAGTGTATCAGCATTTGTTTGCAAAGAATATCCGTTGCTGCTTCTCTTCTCTAGTTGTGAACAGACTAGTTGATGTATCAATTCTTATGGTGACAAAGCCTAAAGAAGAGTCTGACTTTTTTGGCATGACAATAGAGGGTCATATGCTACATGTACATGCTAAAGCATGTAGTGTCTTTTGTGGTAATAAGCATCAAAGTAGAAAAATCTAGGTGAAGGACACCAATAGATTGTTCAAAAGGTTTTGTAAGGCTTTACACTCCAATGAGTATTACAGAATTACAGAAGCACAGAATAAGCTGAGTTGGAAGGGACCCACAAGGATCATTGAGTCCAGCTCCTGGCCTTGCACAGCACCATCCCCAAGAGTCACATCATGTGCCCTAGAGCATTTTTCAAATGCTTGAACTCTGTCAGGCTTGGTGCTGTGACCACTTTCCTGAGAAGCCTGTTCCAGTGACCAACCACCCTCTGGGTCAAGAACCTTTTTCTGATATCCAACCTAAACCTCCCCTGACACAGCTTCATTCTGTTTCCTTTGGTGCTCTCACTGCTTACCACAGAGAACAGATCAGTGTCTGCCCCTTTTCTTCACCACACAAGGAAGTAGTACACTGCAATGAGCTCTCCCCTCAGTCTTCTCCAGCCTGAATAGACCAAGTGACCTCAGCTGCTCCTCATTATGCTTTCCCTCAAGACTCTCTATCTTCATTGCCCTCCTTTGGACACTCTCTAATTGCTTAATGTCTTTCCTGTATAATTGTGCCCAAAACTGCACACAGGAATCATGGTGAGGCCACCCCAGTGCAGAGCAGAGTGCGACAATCCCCTCCCTTGCTCAGCTGGTGATGCCATGCCTGATGCACCCCAGGATATGGTTAGCCCTCCTGGCTCTCAGGGCACTGCTCAGTGCCTGATGCACATTCAACTTTCCATCAAGTCTGAAATTGCATTGTATTTATCATTTTTTTACACCTTCTGTATAATCCATGGATTAAACTAAGGCTCTCACTTACTATAGAAATCACTACTCATTTAATCAGATGTGAAGCATACGTGCTAGAAAGCTGCAGCAAAGCTCTGAAGAATGAGGTGGGAAAGGACTAGAATATTTCTTCAGAATGACTAGAATGACTAGAATATTTCTTCAGAAATATTCTTTTTGCCATTCCTTAAAGTCAAACATTTTTGAAAGAGACTCCTAACTACTCTTCTATCTTTTCTCTGATTCTTAATTCATGTTTTTGATCTCATGCTTTAAGGTTTAGTGTAAAATCCTAAAGGATACTTTTAATGACACTGGTAAGTCTTTCCAGTACTTTGCAGGTCAAAAAGAGATTTGATGATAAGGACTTTACTTTTCCAACTTCTTTATGGAAGTAAAGGACATTTTAACTAGTAGGACATGAAATTATTGTTGAGGATAAGGACTGAAGGTCTTAATATCTCAGGTTGAATTACACTAGGTAAATGGGGTCCCTGAAATTTTCTACTTACAAAATTGTCCTTCTGACATTTCTCTTTCTCCTCATGGAAAAAGGGAATATTTGAGGACTGGTACATCTGAAGATGTTTACCAGGGTGTTCATTTGTATACCTGGAATATGAAAACTGAAGAAGCTGAATGAGTACTGTTCCCAGTCTGGAGTCAAACACTCGGTCAAACAACCATTTAAGTAAATGGTTCCCTGTGCTTTCCCTTATTCACTTAATTTTTTTTAATCAAAATGAAATGTTGTTACTTCAGCTACATTAACAATGTTATTGCCCTCTAGTGGATTTATTTATTTGCAACTGCATAAATTAACCTGAAAATATTTTTAAAACATATGCTCTATAACATAGAACAGTGAGTATGAACCAGAAAATAACTTTGATTGAAAAATATCCCATGAATTACTTTTTGTAAGGTATGTGCTGGGGATTATGAAATAAAAATTATATTGGAAGACAGGAAACATCTTATATTACATCAAAAAATGAAAAAAGCCTGTTGCAATAAAGGTTCAAATATCTACCTGGCAGTGGCACTAACCAGTCAAGTATGGCATGAGTGCCTAAGGCCCAAAAAATACATCAGGCAGGAAAAGGGGAAAGGGCTTCAAATTGAAAAATGATAGGTTTAGGTTAGGTATTAGGGAAAAAATCTTTACTATGAGGGTGGTGAGGCACTGGAACAGGTTGCCCAGAGCAGCTGTGGATGCCCCATCCCTAGAGGTGTTCAAGGCCAGGCTGGATGGGACTTCTGAGCAACCTGGTATAATGAAAGTGTCCCTGTCCATGATGGGGTGGTGGGGGTGGAACTGGATGATCTATGTTAAGGTACCTTCTAACCCAAATCATTTTATGATTCTATGGTTTCAGCTCTTCAGTATGTATATTAATCAGTCTCAATAACTATCAGACATTATTCACATTCTATTGTAGCTTCAATGCTTGGTTAAATTTCTGAAATTAGTCAGCATGTCTAACTCTGTTGGGGACATAGAGCAAGACTTGGAAAATGTTCTATCAGAGAGAAAAGTAAAGGGTAGGCACTGAAAGGCAACAAAAGAAAATATTGTAAGAAGTATATTGGAAAATTATCAGGCCATGCATAAAATATGGAAGTTTTTAAATTACTTTATAAAGATTAAAATTGAAGGGACTGCTCTAATAAAGATAGTTAAGGTGAATAAAGATGTAGATGGATTTTAGAAAGAAACCACAAGGGTAGCTGCTTAACTTGTTGATTTCCAAAAGCATTTTTTAGGGAACCTAACTTGCCATTGCAAAGTGCACTGAGCATCAATCTAGATAGCATAGCTAGATCTTTTCACATGTGTCATGGCCTTTAAATATGAAATGAATTGTAATTTAGATATTTTAATTTGGAACAAGAATCAGTGAAACTCTCTTTGGGATAAAAGATGTCTGAATTTTTTATGAAATACAGAGTATTAATGGGAGTAAAATATGGCTTCACAAATATCAACAATTTCCATGTTGCAGCATTTCTAATATTAATATATTTTGGTAATTTATTTTTTTAAATATCTGGTGGGAGTTGTTTTAATATCTGGAGTCCATCAATACTACTTATTTCACACAATAAGGAGCTACACAAATATTTATTAAATGATGCATAATTTTTTAAACCATTTCTTGGCACATAGCAGGCTGAGAGAGACTGATTACTGCAAATTCCACTGCTTATGCTTTGAAGTGAATTGGATTACTCTGGATTTACACAAGGGTCCAGAGTACATTAACAGGCTTTAGCTACCCTAAGCAGCCTCACCTCCATCTTCACCCAGCCACTCTTCAAGTGACCAGTGAATCATTCTCTTCTGGACCAGACCAGACCTCTTTAACCAAGGGCTTTTGTTGCTCCCTGGAAAACAAGTACATAAACCAAGAATTTTTCCCTAACAAATTTACATCCAGTATCAGCAAATTAGGTGAAAATTTATATTTGCTTCAATTTTGTGAATTGTTTAATGCTCGTGAGTTTTAAGGGCAGAGAGGACTTCTACACATCACTCATAAAGAATTAGGGATAAATTTTTCTACAATGTATTTCTTGCACCATTCTGAATATTTTTTAATCTGGTATTATTCTGTTCCTGTCATAAAGAATACTAACATATTCATAAAACTCAGCGTTCACTTATAATCCCTTTTCAGAGCTTTAACTTCTAGATTGTATCTGCAATTTAAAATTTGGCTTCAGATTGCATAATTTACCAAGTATATTCTCTCAGCAACTGTTCATTTAGGCAAAAAACACAGTAAAATCACTGTGAAAGAAGAGATATCCACAGTTGAAATCTAAAATTAGACAAATCTTTGGACTGTTTTTGGAGTTTTACCTCCGAGGGTGGGGGAAGTGTGCAACGTTAACTTGCTGGTGAAAATGTGGGCAGATATATTGTATCTTATACAGCCTCAGAGAAGAATGCAAGGAAATCTGGCAAGTGGGTGCTTTGCCTCTTCCACTATAAAAAATTGATCAGTTTAAGTGCTTCACAGTACAGGTATCACCACAATCATATAAGTCATCATATACATGGCTTGTAAGGGTGAAGATGGTGAGATGTGCGTCAGCCATGCAACAATTCCATCCCTGTACTATTCTTGGACTCAGATCAACTACAAAGAAACTCTATATGCAGCTGATGAAAGCAAGCAGCCATTTGGTCATAACTGTGATCCATCCTTAGGCTAGATTAAAAAATGCCACTAAGGTGGATTCCTCATATTAGGGAATCTCTCTGCGTATTCTGACTGAGTTTGAATTGTGCTTGTCTTGTAAAGAATTCTATAACATTCTATAAAATTATAAGATTGACTCTATGAATAAAATTGACAGGATCCAGATTTACAGCAATATTTGTGAATGAGAATCTAAGACTAGTTTTATGATAAACAAATCTATACACAAATACTCAATAAACTGGGGGAACTCACATCTCTGGGTTGTAATTATATGACACACACCCATTTGAATTTCACTGGATGCAGGATTTCCTGATTTCTCTTGCAAGGAATTAAAAACTGTTTTCTGTGCTGCACAGTAATTTTGCCTGTGGTGCTTTAACATATACCAGGCAATTTCCAGATGAAGGATATTTTCTCCCAATTCAGTCAAGCAGTAATAAGTCTCATAGTTCTACTTCTTGATCTCATCCTATTACTTCACTATTTCTTTGTTCCTTTTTTCCAATCATAATGTCCTCAGACAGTTTCATTTTTCCTGCTTGCTCTTAGTGGCACTGATACCTCATCTGTACCACAGCAATCAATCTCTGGCCTACATCTGAAAAGGATACTCCCCCATCAGGTTTGACTCATCATTTTTTATCAGTCATTATCTTTTTCCTTGTTGTTGTTGTGTTTCCTTAGTTTTGGTTGTTTGTTTGGGGTTGTTGGCTGGTTGGTTTTTAGGTTTTTTTTGTGGTTTGTTCCTTTGGGTTTTTGTTTGTTTGTTTGTTTTTAAATTATTATTATTATTTTTCTGCTCTTCTCTTTCCTTATTATTAAGCAATATGAAGGTGGCCTTCAGATGGATATCACAAACCCAACTTACCCCTCTGAATAGGGAAGAGATTGCTTCTTCCATTCACCAAAATAATCAAAATGCCTCCCAAAGAATGGGAGAACAGTCAGAGGCAGTAACAGAAAGGTGACAGACTGTGATGCCCTTTTCCCATCTGTAACAGTAAGTTCAGAGACTGTACTGGTAACTGTTCTTAGGACCCATGGCTTTCAGAAAATGAGATCACTTCCCAAAGCTGTACATGCTGTAATTACATCACAATTGTACTATTGTCATCATATTCTCAGAAAGGCAAGCTCATGTCATTCCAAGCAAGTACATTTTTAATCATTAAATCGAAATGTTTTAATTCCAGGAGCTAGAGAAAAAAGTATATCAAATGATGAAAATATGAAAGAAAAGAATATTAGTGTTTCAAAGAGTAGTCACATTAGTCAGCTCACTAATGTATTCCACAAAAGCCCACAAAACTTCACATCATGTGATGATCTTTCCTGACCAAGCAAAAAAAAAAAAAAAAAAAAAAAAAAAAAGAAACTTATATTTAATAACCAAATTTGATCTATGTACTGCAGAAATGCAAATATTTTTTCATCTTGTATTCGTTCTCAAGGGCTGGAACTAGTTAGAAGCTTTTATACATATTTAAACACTGACCAAATAACAATTTGCTTTATTTCTAAGGTTGATTGATTTATTTACCTGTAATTCATCAAAAAGAAAAGTAGTGGGTCAGTCATTTGGTCAATTTACTCTGCGTTCAGGCAGGAGTAACTTGAACCATTCTTAGTTTTTTTTAATTTTCATGGCCTTTTTAAAGTAGCCACTCTCAATATTTACTTATTATTACAGCAAGGCAAAAAATGTCTAACTTAACTGTCTTGGGTTAAAATTAAGTCAAATTTATGGCACAGTGATGAGGGATGTGTTCTTTTCATGATACTTGTACATTTTCATAGAGATGATTGCCATGTCCTCTGCATCATCTTTCTTTCTAGGCTATACAAATCCAATTTTCAGTTCAAGACAACAGATTTTCTCATCTGTCTTAAAATCTCTGATCACTTCGTTGCTCTTTTCTGTTTGTTTTCTCTTGGAGAATGGTGCCCAAACCTAATTTCTAGATGAAGCCTTGCCAAGACTGAGGAAGGAAGAAATATCACTCAGAGCTGTCAGTTTTCCATGAGCCATTCCCAGAACGACATTTACCTTTTTTGGAAACCTCTTATAAACCTTAATTCAGACTATGGCACATTTATAGTTTTCTGTAGTCTTTCTTGTGTTGCTCTTTCTCTTTTTGTAACTGCCCATATAATATCTTTGCCAAGCATGATACTTGTATATATATCATCATTAAATTTAATCAGATCTGGGATCTTTTCTCTGACATATGCTGATCTCCAGAATACTTGCAAACTGCACAGTGCCAGTTTGATACCATGATGCCAATGTCATTGTATGAAGTACTGTCAAATAATTTGAAATCTTCCAAAGGGTTGGAAAAGTAAATATCCAGTAATAATACTTTAGATTAAAGAAAGTTCTGTCTATATGATATGTATCAGCAGACCATGTTACCTACATCATTGTGATTTTAAAAAGTGAGTAAAAGGAACTCTGTAGCAAGATTAGAAAAAAGCCTTAAATATTTTAAGTATTTGTAAAGTACCATAATGAAAAAGTTCCTTTAATACACATCAGAACCACTTTTGAATACTGAAGTAATCTTGTTAGACTGAAGACCTAAGTTCTACAGGCTTTGCACTTATTTCAAATTCATATAATAAAAAATAAAAAATACTTCTTTTTCAACATTATTATTGTTTCTCTTATCACATAGACACTAATCTATTATCTGAGGCATTAACAAAATATTTCATTGTATTGTGCTACAAGAAATTATTTAAGTCACATACAAATTTCCTGAAATAAGTCCTTTGGTAGTAAAAGTCAGTTTCATTGAAAACAATTTCATCACTCTACAGCACATCAAGCTGAATGCTGGGAATTACTCTGCATTACACTTTTTTGAAGTGGAATTTTTAGTCAAATTATTTTTAATTAATAGGTTACATGCAGTACACTTACTGGAAATTTCCAAGTCTTGTATGAGTCTCTGTAGCCTCGTAAGTCATCTGATTATTACTTACGGTCCCTGAGAATTTTCTGTATCATCATATACTTATAGATATATTTGAATTCCTCATCTAAATATAAAATCAGCTATTTTCTTTAGATTATTGATTATTTATGTGCTTTGTGGATATTTAGATTTTTTAACCCTTAAATTTTAGTTTTTAAATGACAAGGTTTGCTCAGGATTACATTAAGTAAGGACGAAAAACAACTACAAAGCTTAGAATTCATAGAAACATAGAATGGTTGGGTTGGCAGGGATCTTAAAGACTATCCAGTTCCAACCCCCCTGCCATGGACACTGACAGCTTCCACTAGACCAGGCTGTTCAGAGCCCCACCTAACATGGCCTTGAACACTTCTAGGCATGGAGCATTCATAATTTCCCTGAACAACCTGCTCCAGTGCCTCACTAGCGTCACAATAAATGATTTCTTCCTAATATTTAATCAAAACCTACTCTCTTTCAATTCAAAACCATTCCCCCTTGTCCTATCACTACATGCCTTTGTAAAAGTCTCTCCATCAGTCCTGTAGTTAGAGACTTACAGATTACAACTCTATGTATGCTTACATCACTTTGGTGAAATAAATGAAGCACAAATAAAAATTAGAAAAATCCCAACTAAATCCTTTTATGAGCTCCAGTCTTCAAGTTGTAATGATAATTAAAGAATAGACTAACTCTCTTATTTGATTAACAAAAAAATGTTAAACATCTAGAGTTGGGTTCCAGACAAGGTAGAGTTAGTGAAACAGAACTTTCTCAAAGAATTAAGGAGAAAATTTTTACTTCTATTTTAATCTAACATCCATGGGTTCAGTCCATATTTATATATATGTTCACACTAAGATATTATACATACATTTCACACTTATATTGTTCAATACTAAATATGGATGAACATCCTATGTTTGAAGTTAAGTGCATCTCTGGGTTTAGGAGAAGCAAGAAGTTTCTGTCTCAGAACTCCACCTCTTGCCCTACATTCTGGCAGCTCTCTTGGTATCTCTGGTAATGAAGAAATAGACACCACATTATGTTTCTTAAAATACTCTGGAACTCGGCCTTCTGCGCTCTCCCTCCCTCTCTCTCTCACACACACACACTTACACACGTGTGCACACACACATATTAACAGACTCTCACAGAATAGCAACCTTGGCATGCGTTACAACAAAAAAACCATACATTTTTAATGATGCTGTTTTGTCACTCTCTGTCCTCCAGAAATTCTGTTGATCCTGGCAAACATATGCCAGGTCTAACAAAATGTGAGAAACTTTCTAAAAGGTACAAATGTTTTCGTTTGCCTTTGGATCAACGAGAGCTGAAGGTTTAAAAGTCTCCTAAAGGACCTTTGCCTCACAAAGCCCACTGACTACATGAAGAAAGTGATTTTTTGCTATGAATGACTGAACACTAACAGTGGAAATAACACGAAGAGTAAGAAAGGTTTTCCAAACAGTTAATAAGATGGACAACTTCAATATCAATCAATTAATGTAAATCCTGTGAAAATCTCAGGTGATGACTTAACAACTAAATAAACAGCAAATGAACTTTTAAAAACAATTTTTTATATATTAGTAAGTTTCTTCTAATTCTCCTGTTTTTAATTTCTTTCATTTTTATTTCATACTTTCTGACACAAGACAATGAAGTAGATAAAATGTAAGCCTAGTGTTTTCCAAAATGCCTGTGGGATCAGTTTGACCAGTTCCCATAAAAAAATAACTAGAAATAAGTGCTCAAATCCTATAAGTCTCTTTGAAATTTCAACCTGAAAGTATGAGTGCTATTTTGAAGCTTCTCTCAAGCTAAAGGTCTCAGCATAATTCTGCCTCTTCTTCAGTTATGCATGAGTAAGAACACATGCATAAGATTTCTACTGGAAGACTCCTTAATGATACAGAAATACTGTATAGTCAGTTCTTGTGCTTTTATGAAGTGTCTTGCAATGCAGAAGTTAGAAGAAAATAAAATTGAGAAAAATCCAGGCAAAGGAAAGATAAAAAGCTCTGCATGTCTTAGACTAAGGAAGATTAGAAGACATATACATTAAAAAATATATAAATAATATTTTTATATATTATAAAAGATAAAAAGTTAATTTTATATATTATAAAAGGGAGAAAGATAATACAAAGCATTACAAGGACCAGGATCATATTTGTATTTACACTTTGTACAGAGCAGAATTGGGCTGGAAGAGGGTGCAGGTGTGCGGGGTGTGTTACAAAAACCTTCAGTAAATTTTGCATGACTTTGCTGTGTCTCAGTTATACAGGTCACACTCCACTGAACCAGTAAGAGTTGATAAAAGTCTACAGCATAACCTAACTACTTCATATATGCTCTTTCCAGAACACAGATGTAAAACTGGACTACTTATCTCACTTTCTTGCCAATGTCACTGTCAGCAGGAGCCATGTATACACAGACTTTTCAGAGCTAATAACCATCAGTTGCGTCTCATCTTTTTATAGAATCATAGGATCGTAGATTGGTGTAGACGGAAGGGACTTTAAACATCATCTAGTTCCACCCCCCTGATCTTCCTATCTTTTTCCTTTACCAGTGTGCACTAGAAACAATGAATTTAAATCTATATAAATAGCTCTACACACACCTACAATACCAGCATTTGTACAGATAGGTTTGAAATGTGACTCTTTACATGAGGTCATCCCCACCAAAATGCTAGAGTAACATTGTAGTGCATCATCAGATCTATCCTTTTCTTCTTAACAATCTACACGGGCAGCCTCATCCTTTTCTGCATATTTTATGTTAACTATTTAAATTTTTGTTGCTAAGGTCATGACTGCCACTGGAACAGCAAAGAACAGCCAAGGTGGCCATGAAATTTGACTGATGAAAAAAGTTAACAAGGCAAAATTTGGTTTCAGCTTAATTACTTTAAAATAATTTCCTATCCTCTCCTTCTGTAATATAAATTAAAATCCACCTGTAATAGTAAGAAGAGAATGCTCACGGTGCTCTAATTAAGCAGTACACTGTGTTAAAAACAAAGGAATTGAACATTCTTTAGTCAGAGGAGCCTGGGAACAGGAAAACTGAGTCAGGTCCAAATTTACATTCCCCAAAGATATGTAAAATCACCTATACAGTGCAACTAGATTCTGTGAGAGCGCAATGCATTTTCAGACAGCAACATCCTGGTAAATATGTCCGCCCTACTATTCTGAAGAATTAATTTTCTGAATCTTTTCTTCCCTTCACCTTCCCAAATTTTTCACCGGGATAAGTCTGACTATAAATATTCACCCACATTCTAATATTCTTGCACTTAAAAGCTGCATTTCTAAATTTAATATTTCTTATTAGGCCACCAGAATTCAAGATAAAAAGCTGAAATTGCAAATGGAGCCTTTACGCCAGTCTCACGAGAGTGTGCATTATTTTATAGTCCTCTTTGACCGTATGACTACTTCCCAAATTACATATAGTTAGTCAATTACAGCAAAAGCATGCTAAGACAATCCTAACATGGAAGGTTGTCAATAAAACGGGAAAACAAACAGATTGTAGTTGGAGGAATTGAGATACAGAAAAACTGAACTCTCCGTGTTATTTTTCCTCTCTCACTTGAATAACTGTTTCTGTCGGATATGCATCTGTCACTTTGGGTGTATCTGTATTGCAGAGTTAAGTAAAAAACCCCTTAACCTTAAGAAACCTCCTCTTTCTTTGAAGGCTGGCCTCTCCAGACATATTTTCAAGTGTGTCCTTTTAGAACACATTTTCTTTTGTTAGTACTACTCTCCCTTCACAAGAAACACACAGCTCTTTTTCTCTAAATTCTCCTCACATCTCTTCTTGAACAAAAAGCTCATATGCATATGGTATAAAGTAAAATGATCTTAAAAAGTCATATGTGCCTGATGGTTTTGAGGGAAGTTCTTCCAGTTCTTGGGCTACTAAAGCTGCAGAACTGCTTTTTAGAATCTAGACTTTAATTCATTTGGAAGTAATTAAAGAAATTATGCTGTCACAGTAAAGATATTCCTGAATGTGTATGTCAAGCATAATAATTATTTTCTTTCCCAAGACTGAAGAAAAATAGCTTTAAGAGGTGCAGTGATTTCTTTAGTGACACTGGTAATTAACTCTGAAACTCGCCAATGATATTTAAATATTACCATTCCTATCTATTTTACTGCTACTCTTTTTGACAGATACATCCAATGCATCTATGAAATTCCAGTCTCAGGTTTATTTTTGCCAAACACAATGCTATTTCTCTCAAAACTCCAATTGCCAAGACTTATTTTTCCCCATGTAACATTTCTAATGCTCAATTACACTGTAAACATATGGGGAAAAATGTATTAAGTATCTTGAAAGCTGAAAAGAGAAAACATAAAATTCATTTTTCTGGACAATGAAACAAATGACACAAGTTCTAAGTACAGTTGATATGGGGATGCTAATTAATAGAGTAATTTAAAAAATGCCTATCTTAACTTATCTTGATGTGCAATTTCCAGCTGGGTTTGAGCAACACAAAACCTGGAATATTTATCTTCCACTTAAGATTCAAATTGATATAGAGCTACAGAGGCTTTCGTATTCACATGGTAGAAGCCACCTATTAACTAGCCTTTTAAGCACCTCTGAAACATAGTATTTATGACAGATGCCTGTTTTGTGTCTTTCTTGACCAAACTGTACAATATTTCTCACAGCACCTAGTTACTTTTCAAGCCATTTAGCTTGAATATATGCTTATGTATTCTCTCAGCATTCCTCGTGTCTTCCTCCTCAAATCTGGCAGACTCACCTGACACTGCTCTGTGTTATTTTTTCTGTTTCATGTACTGTGTTCTTCTCTAACCTAATAGGAATATCTATCGCTCTTAAACACAGGAAACCTTGTAAAAATGAAGGAGATTGCTAAAATCTTAAAACAATCACTGGACTGCCATTCAGACCCTACTATAAACTCAGTGAATAATCACCAGCACAGTCCAAAGGACAGGTGGACTACTTGTGAGGTTTTGGTTGTAAAGAATCCTCTAATTTGAGATAAATATTTTGGGTAATTTTTGATAGACTGGATGCTTGAATGGGCATTTCTTGCTCTGCAAGAAAGCAAAAAATCAGAAAGCATGGAGACAAGCCATGAAGAGTGGGAGAGAAAAAAGCAGCATGAAAATGGTCATAAAGCAAAGAAAATAAAGTGTCATGTGAACAGTTTCATGGAGTAAAAAAGTCAAAGACTTGACTGATTCAGTGCATTTTTTTACCTCTTCTTCACTAACACAGTAATAACTCATGTTCCTATAAATGTAATCAAAACCGAGATTTTTAAAATTATTGTATACTTATTGATGTTTTGCTTCCAGAGGCCATTTCTCTTTCTCACTCTGTGTTCTCTCTCTTTCAAATGTATTTCTCTTGGCATTCAGCTACAGAGTGCTATTTTCTGTTCCTATTTCTCTTGACCACTTCTCCTGCCTTCAAGAGATTAGGAGATACCTGCTCTACTTGTTGAAATGTGTGCTGTCTCTACAGAGACCAAAATAACTGAAAGCCTGACAAATGCCTCATAGAAGAGATTTTACCATCAAAGCAGCTCCTTAAGACAGAGAAATCACATTGCAGATGAGGAAATGATGATGGGTTAGTCTAACTTCATTCATAACCCCCTGGGCAAGCACCAGAGAAACCTGAGTTTGCTTTGTACAGAGTTGGACACGACTTCTAAAGGTCTCACTGAACCGAAATTATTCTATGATATTATGGTTCTATGAATTAGAAATTCAATTTAAAACTTCCTTTAAAAAAAACCAAACAACCTTACACTTTCAGAATTTCTTCCTCTCTGACTTCACTCTTTGTCAAAAACCCCAACCACACGTGAACCAAAATATCCTGAAATATTACTCATTTTTATGACTCTAAGTATTTTCCTTGTGATTCTACAATAATGTGCAAGATTTTACACTGTCATTTCTTGTTATCTTTACTTAGGTTCTTTACAAAAGCATCAATGGAGCTGCAAGACAACACAGTAAAGTGCACTGACAATATAAGTCAGTTCTACTTCCTGACAGGATAACCTTATACCTACAGCGAACCTTGGGTAAACAGATACCTGAACACAAGCAATATGAATGTGATCCTGACAGGAATTTATATTCAATGTAATAATCCCTCCTACAGTGTTAAACTTGCTCATTGCCTTCACATCCTGTAGACCTTTCAAACACTCAAACAGAATTCATATGGACACATCCATGAAAATCTCATTCCACAAATAAAAGGCAAGGTGTTTAGAAAATCTTTTGCAAACCACAACTAAATATAACAGTGTGAAATATGTGATATCTACCTTCACATTTTGCAGTTTTTTCTATCTTGTAACGAAGCTCTCTCTTTTTTAAAAGTTCCAGCTGGTACTATCTGCAGCTAAGCAACACAAAACGCAGAAAGGACAACATATTTTTTTTTAATAATTATTATTTATCATATGAATTTCTATTCATAATTGGTAAAGAGAACAGTGAAAGATTTTTGCCTTGTGTTCAAAGCTGGACATGGGAATGTATCACATCTATGTCAGATTCCGGTATTTATTCATTGCAAACCTGTAACTACAGTCATCCATAAAATATATATTCTAGAATCTAAGAAATTCTGACAGTATATGGGCTGACTGGTAACACAGTAGAGAGAGAGCCTTTTTAAAGGGCTAAAAGTTTTAGAACTAAAACTTCACTTTTTAAATTTTGCTTCCTTAAAAACCAGCTCACTGCTTATTAAATACTGCTGGTAACTGCCATAGGCAAGAATCTAAAAATCATATGGGTATTTGATAAAGATAAAAATCTGAAAGATGCTTATAAAGTACATGACTTGAATCACTCAAGCACTTCAACAAACACTTCCCATTTATTTCCCATTGCATTATTCTGTTTTCTTCTGTCTTTATTTGTTTGCTTATCCTTTCATCTTTGTAGCTTTTTTTGTCTTTTCTTTAATCTCTATCATAATCCCATACACACGTAAGTACAAACAGTGCTCTGTATGGAGATTTAAATTCTTTTCTATTTTCTTTTTCCTTCTTACATGTCTCATGAGGCTCTGACCCTCTTCTTGTATGTTTCTGCCTGCAGCTTACTCATAAATATTCAAAGCCCTTTCCCACCATTGCTGGCATTTCTTCACTCACACAAGCACTCCTGAATGATATCTTTCACTTCAAATACCTTCTCTGTCCTTCATATGCCTTGTCTCTCCCTTGGTGCTCCTATTCATATCTTGCTACTCTCTTTCCTTTCCAACCTCTCTCCACCTGCGTGATCTTTCTCTCTCTTCCTCAAACATGCTTAAGAAATATGCATGTGCCTTTGTTGTCCACCATTCTCTTCATACCATTGTTTTCTTCTTCTTTTTTTCCATTAGCTACAGTGTAAAGGAAGGAGGTAGCTATATTTATGGCTTTTCGCAATAAATAGCCACAGCAGTCCTGGCAGGGCAGACAAATGAAATTCCTGTTAGAGTAACTTATCTATTTTCATTTCCTTTTCCATTTCTGGATATTTCACTAATAGCAGGCTCTACAAAAGAGACCAGCAAACACAGAGTTAGTGTTTGCTGAGGGCACACACACAGTCCCTTTGGGAAAGAGGAGAAACAACAGGGACAGTATGAAGTTAGTGCTTCCTTCATACCAGTTACAGTGATGAATTCACAGCAATAAAAGGAAAGAAATTACTGAATTACTTTTCCTAGAAGTAAAAAAGTTTACTAGATCTCATAATACAATCCATTTCCCTAAGAATAGAGAGGTTAACTATAATAATCTTGCCTATCACACCTACAAAAGATTCCACACTTCCACTAGGTAGGAATCTTGTTCCAAATGCTAAATTTGAGACATTATTGTTCCAATATATATAAACATATATATTTCGGTATATAAACTGTAACATTTTAGAAAGTTTTGTCCAACATTGAATCTGAACTTCATGAATAATTTAGACGATTCTTTTTTTCCCCCAGAAAGAATTAAATATTTCTGTCTTTTTCACAGCAACACTTACCACATAAAGAGATCATCTAGTTCTATCTTCTTAACCAAGTGTTTTTCTAACTTCTATACCCATCTCTAACTTTCTACATGTTCTAATATTTTTTAATTTTCCTCTGGACTGTCTTCAGTTTGAGACCAAACACAGTTGGCTTCATCAACCCCTTGCAGAAAGATAATTTGTCCTGTTAGATGTACTGCACACCTACTAATACACTCCACAGTGACGCTGTCTCTCTTCCTTAATGGTAGCACATTGCTGACTCATATTTACATTACAGCCCCCATATTATTTTTTAAGTGCTGTTATTTTACCAGTATCCTTTTAATTTTACTTTTTAATTTTTCTTCCCAAATATAATTTGCATGCGTCAGCATCACGTTTTCTCCTGCTTCTTCCAAGACATTTCTTTAACTTGTCCTTAATTATTCATTTCTTTAATCTGACTTCCCGTATTTGGCACTAGAGTGCCAACAGGTCCTTTTAGCTTGCTGACAACTCTATATTTCATAATTTCATCATCCACATCACTAAGGCCCAGAACATGACAAAAAGTGTATCACATAAGGAATTCTGCTTAAACAGGATTACTTTTGATTTGGCAGATCATGACTTCACGTAACTGTCTAAGATACCTAATGGTGGACAATCTAACTACATTTGTACATTCTGGTACTAGTTGCTGTCAAAACTGTGTACATCCAGTGCAGATTATGATAAAAATGGGCAGGAGACAAAGTTAACTCCTTAAATGCCTTTATTCAGCTCTTTTAGAAGCAGGCGCCTCAGGT
>JBBMKD010000102.1:125665625-125723754 GCA_037834095.1 Argya squamiceps | reverse complement strand
CCGCATACGGGGAGGGGCTATGTAGGTTTCGGCTGAACATTCTGGAGTGGAGGGGAGCGGCGGGGGGCGAGGCGAGGCAGGGCAGGGCAGGGAGCTGAGCCGAGCCGAGCCGAGCCAAGCGGGGCCACGGCAGGGAGCCGGTCCCACCCGAGCCGAGCCGGACCGAGCCACGGCAGGGAGCCGATCCGGCCCGCCTTCCCCGGGAGGAGGCGGAGGCTGAAGGGGAGGAGGCAGGAGAGGAGGAGGAGAGGCGGAGGAGGAGGAGGCGGGAGCGGAGGGAGGACACGGGGAGGCGGCTGCTGCTGGGCAGAGGGGAGTCGTGCAGGAGCAGCGACTGCACTCGGACGCCACATTCCCTCTTTACGGGGCTGGTGGTGAGGATGAGCGAGAGCTGACCCTGCCGCGCCGCCGCCTGTGCTGTGAAGTGGCTGCTCCTCCTCCTCCCCCTTCTCTTCCTCCTCCTCCCCGGCTGTGGGTGAACCTGCGCTACGGGCTCTTCACCGACACGGGGGAGGTTGGTTTGTTTGTGCATTCGTTTAAGGCAAAGAGAGAAAGAGAGATCTTCCACCCGCTGAAGCACAGTTCACTATGATCGTACTCGCATCCAGCACTGGAAGCCGGTTGGATTTCGTGTCTCAGTCCAGGGTGTTTTTCTTGCAAACCTTCATTTGGATTTTATGTGCTACTGTGTGCAAAGCGGAGCAGTATTTCAATGTGGAGGTAAGATCAGCCCGGATGCGTGTGCGAGTGTATGGGCTTCCCCCTCTCCTTTTCCTCCCTTCCCTTCTTTTTTTTTCTTTTTTTTTTTTTTTTTAATGTCCCTCAAATCAAATCAAATCGCCAGCCAGCCATGTCTTCCAGCAGCCAGGGCTTACGTCTGTGTAGGCTTTCCTTCCAGCAGCCGGTAGCTAGCTCCCCTCCCCGCTCTGCCCCGCCTGATGGATGCGTTTCAGCCGGAGATCCCGTTATCCCGGGCGGCAGCGCGATGCCGGGCGCTGGAGCGCAGCCCGCGGGAGACAGGAAACCCTCACCCGGGCACGGAGGAAACCTGGGGCGCAGTATGTGCATGCAGCTCGGGAAAGGTTCGCTGGATGTCTTGGACTTAACATACCACTGTATTGCTGAGTTTTCCCAGCCTTTTTTGGCTTGGTTTGGTTGGTTTTTTTTTTTCCGAAGAATGAATGAAAAAGTGTTATGGGGACAGGAGGAAGGAAACTTGAGATTTTTGGCCCGTTTCTTTGTGGTAGAGTATCTGAAAAAAAAAAAAAAAGGATCTGTTTCTCATGTAGACGTAAGAAAAAGAGTTGCCACAGAAATAGTGAAACAAACGGCATAAAGGTGCAACTACAGCTCGGAAGTTAGGGGGTGTGGAGGACAAGGAAACTGTTACCCGAGAGAAAATGGTAAAATGTGGGGATACCAAGATGGGGCAAACGCTAAGAATTTACACTTACAGTGACCGTCCATTTCCAGTGACCTTTGTCCACATTCCCAGTTTTCCCATTAGGAATTTTTACGTAGTGCTTTCACTTAACTGATGTTTCTTTATTGACTTATATCATCTTTGCATGCATTCTTTTCTCCTTTTTCTCCATCCTGTCACTCCATTTGTTCTGCTGTGATCCCTCACCCTGCTGCAATGTGATGTGTCTATTTCCTTCTTCTTTTTCTTGTCAATTCAACTTATTGACTTTTCGTATGTCTCTGTAATTTATATGTGCTCTTCCAGCTTCTTATATGTAATTCTGATATTCTTTTAGGTTGCTCTGTACCTGTACTTTCTTCTGTCCTGCCAACCCCACTCAAAACTTTCTGCTGCACCCATACACCAGCCTTTTTTTTTATAGTCTCTTTAGTCTCCTGGGTTCCCATGATTTTTTCTCTCAGAAGAATGAAGTCTGTGTCCCTGTCTCACACATATGCACACTTGCTTGTTTTATGTGAGCTCTTGTTCTCACTCAGCACATTCTTGCTCCTTTCTCTGACAAGATTGCTCATGCAGATCCTCCTCTGTTCGTAGACTGTTTGTCTAAAGTTCTTACCTGTATGTCTTCTTCCCCCGTCTCATCCAAGATCACATCAAATGTATAAGGAACCCACACTTTCTTTTTCCATGTCTGTTTTCATCCTACTCTTTCCTTTTCTACAGGCAGTTTCCTTTGCAATTCTCTCAGCTTAACAACACTCATCCATTGATTCTTTGTTTGACTTCCATCTCTCCAGAAAGTATTGTCTTTTTACTCCATCATTAAAATCTCGCCTGATTGTAAATCCAAGTCTTTTTTCTCTGTCATCTGTGCTCTAGTCACTCATTTGATCCTTATCACAAATGTGCATCTCTGCTTCTGTTGGATTGTGAGGTCTTTGGAGCAGGACTCATGTCTTCTCACATGTTTGGCTGGTGTGAACCATGCTCAGGTCTGGAGTACAATTGTGAGACTTCTGCTAAATGAATATTAAAGCTGCATATTTAGGAGCACACATCGATGTTTTATCCTTCTGCTCATGTCCTCAGCTGCCTTCTTTACTGATGAGCAGGGGAAGGAGTGTGGAAGAGAGGAAGTTGCTCTCTGTGTCTTTCCCATGCTTCACAGGCTGGCCCCCTGCAGAGTATAGGGATGAAATTCCAGCGACAGAACTTTCTCCTCCCACAGCAGTCTGCTTTGCTGGCATCTGGCTCTGCTGGAGAGACGGGCGGCAGATGGAGCTAGTGTGGGAGGAGAAAAAGATTGGTTTAGTCAAGTGGAATATGAACAGGAGGCCAGCTCCAGTCAGGAGGAGGTTTTCTGAGGAAAGAAGGGAAACACTTTCATTTTTTGCCACCTCTACCATATGGAAAACAGCACATTTTGAGGGTAAAGGCAATATCAGGAGCAAGAAACGCTGTTGGATAGATGAAGTGGCATGTATGTGTGATGAGGGCTCATATTTCTCCTTTTTGAAATATGC
Source organism: Argya squamiceps (assembly GCA_037834095.1). Classification (NCBI taxonomy): domain Eukaryota; kingdom Metazoa; phylum Chordata; class Aves; order Passeriformes; family Leiothrichidae; genus Argya; species Argya squamiceps. The sequence goes on along the minus strand of JBBMKD010000102.1, from coordinate 125,720,805 downwards.
CATCTCCTGTTCTTCTTTCCAGTCCTTCTGAAAATAAAGAGTGTTATCATATGCCAGTGCTTCCAGTCTTTTCATATTTAAGTCCTTGGGTCACACATTGCTGGGAGCCAGAAGAGTGTTCCAGGAGATTGCTGTATTATTTGAGAGTTGTCCTAGTATGGGGCTTTTTCTTAGGTCAGTGCCTTTGACTACTGGTAATGACATGGTCCTGGCCTAAATGAACCTCAGGTTTGCCCCAGAACAGTGGGGCAGTGTTTGGATAGTGCTGAAAATATAATTTTCTTTTTGCTGGGAACAGCAAAGGCTAAAAGCATGGGAAATTTGAGGCAAAGGACTTGGCAACAGCAAGTATGTATTGTGCTGTAAAACTCTGCATGTCAGCACAAGTGCATAAAGCAGTTGTACTTCAGAGTAAATTGTGAAAATATAACAAAGGTTTTTATGACAATGAGAATAAATATGCAAAGTAGGCTTCAGGAAGGAAGTAACGTACATATAGTTGAACGAAATGTCACTGAAAAAACGTGCTTAGGATGGTTGGAAAACAGATTTACTTTTCATTCTTTCTTGTTCTTAAAAAAATGCAGATAATACCTGTTGAACATTATAAAATGTGGTGATGATTTATTTCCTCTTGTTCTGTCTTGTTTAATCCACTTACCTGATTGATAAGTAAGATCTGTGCAGTCTTGTGGAATTTTTTGGTTGGTTTGTTTCAGTGCTGTGAGCCAGGGCAATTCTTAAGAGATACTACTGTAGCTCAAAGACATTTAATAATTATGTTTCTTTTTAAAAGTAAAAAGAAAAGCTGAAATTTATAACCTTGTATGAACATTTCTGTTCCTTGTAATTTGGTTGTCTCTTCCTTAAAATTCTTTTAGCCAAACTGAATGGAGGAATTCCTCAAGCTTCCAATAATAGCTTAATTCATCAGTCTATCCTGAAATGTATTAATGTATACAGTATTTAATGTAACTGACACAGCAGAGTAGGATTCAGATCATGGTATGGTACGAATATATGGTACATGATAGGGGTACGCTTGCACTCTGTATTGGTGAGAGTTTTTGTGCTAAAGCTTCATGAGAGATGATTGTAACTGATAACTTAAAAAATCATAATGAAATTTAGGAATCACTTAGTCGTATGTGAAGGGAGCTTTTAGCTTCCTTTAATTTTCAAAGTTCATTGATTACCAGTAGTGTTTTTGTGAGACTTTGTTTCTGACATCGTGAGATAAGCTAAGGACTGCACTCTTAGCTCCCTCTTTTAGAGCTGAACTTAATTAAGTATATTTGTGAAAGACTATGTCTTCAATGTTGAGTCTTGCTGCTATTTTCAACTACTTCTGTACACTAGCAGGGGAAGATGTCCATCAATGAGATAGTGAATGGAATAACAGTTATGAAAAGAACATTCCAAACATAAAACTGAATCAAAAACATAGAAGCTAGTTGTTACTAAAAAGTAATAGAGCAACAAACTACCTTCTTCCCCCTGCTGGGCTCCTCACTACAGTAATATTATTTTGTGTGGCTCAAAGATAACTCCTTTGTTTGTTACTGGGAGTGTCTATAGATGGTCTTTCACAAGTATCATCCATCTAGTGTGTAATAAATATAAATAAATTTATATGTTCTTTCCTAAACCAAATGATATTGCACTTGAATAATAAGTATGTTTATATTTAATTAACTATTAAATATCCAATATTAAAAAAAAAAAGAAAAGAAAACAAATATTATGATTTTGGTATGGGAAAAATGGTTATTGAAACAAAAATACCTTGATCAGAAGACAGGATCAGCATGCATCTGGAATATGATTGATCTCTGGAATATAATGCTGCTTTCTCTTACTCAGATGAGTGTCTGTCTAAGCCCTGTCAAGGAAAATGTTTTAGAATTCCACCTAGTTTCATTGACTGTATCTGTGATGTGGGAAACACTAGAAAGAAAACATGCCTTATCATCTCTCTCCTCAAGCTGGAAGTAATGCTGTTTTCCCCCTGCTTTTGCTAAATGTATAGACTTGAATCCGTAGGGGAGGTCTTGAAATGACTCTCATTTAATTTGAACAGGTCTTTAAAACAATAGTTGTCTCCCATTTTCAGAATGGTGATAGTTAAATTGCATATTGTGGAACAAAACACAGTGGAATCCAAACTTCAGAAAAATAACATCAGTTTCCTCCATGGTAATAAGTTTCTGAGAACCCCATTGTTTTCATTGTTAATAAACTTTACAATTAGCCTCCAGCTTCTGCTAAATGGTAAAGCGTGACCTTTTATTCCATAAGCTCTTAGTCTTTTAGGCTTAAAACCAGACCAGTTTCATTCTTCAGCTGGCAACTGAAAAGGAATAAACATTTGGGAGGGCAAAAAATCCTCCAATATCACCTTTACACACTTTTCAACTAGTGGACTTGGTTGTGAGGCTTATAGGCATAAGACAATACTTTTATAGTTTATTAAAATGCAAGCTGAAAACTATGGAAAAGCAGTTAAGGTGGTTTTGGTACCAATAGTGCCACATGTCCTAACAGGAATTTACAGGATCTTCTGCCTTGTTTTAAGTTACACTCAGTATGCATGATTTTCAATCACTTAAATTCTGAATCTCACTCTTACATAGGATATCAATGAAATTAACTGGACTTTTGTTAGAACAAAGAGTTTAAACTGAAATTGTTAGAAAGATGGAGATGAGTTACTGAATCAAGCGATGAAGATGATTAAGATGATTAGTGGGTGAAATATTAGTCAAGGAAAATACAGATATAATGTGGTGTATTTACTATTTGCTTATTCATGAAATACAGATACAAAGAAAAGCTCCTATAAAGGTCTCTGGTGAGCAGATATATCTAGATAAGGAAAATAACTGGAAAATTATGTGTCTGATGGTAGGCAACAGAATGCTTTTCTATCAAAGAAGGAGAATACCTACTATATAATGAACTTGCTCTCCTTTGATACAAAGAAATACATGTGAAGAAATACTACTTAGTTTTTTGAGTGTGTTTTCTACTGTAAAGCGTGAAATTATTTTGTACTACTGATGTTGCAGGGAAGTTCATGGATTCTGTTGCCTGTATTTTTTTTAAAGGCAGGTTGGAAGGATGATGCCTGTTCTTCTGGGTTTGCTGCTGACATAATATGTTATACTATGAAAACAAAGCACATTTGTTTATTATTACAGTTCAACTTGTTTTCCTGTTGCAAATTTTTGTCAGTTTAGTGTTTAGGCATCACAGCCATTAGTGAATCTCAATTCTACTAAAGAAAAGAAACAAAATGGTTAAAGAGATTTATGTAATCACCTTATGTAGAGCAAGATAAAATTACAAAAACATGTATTCCTAATGTTTTCTGACATGAGAGCTTACTGAAATAAATACAAAATTTTTTAGCCCACCAGTAAACCTTGAACAAACCCAAGCTTTCCCATTCCATTATTTGGAAAGCATGATGTAAAACTCCTTTATAACCATTCATTGTTTCTTCAAAGTGGATATACTGTGTTCTTTAACTGGTTTAAGATTTATGCTGCTCTTTGTCAGTTTTATTTGAATCCATCTAAAAGGTCAGTGCTTGCTCTAGGCACCTCAGCTCTGCTTATGCACTCAACAAGACTGTGTTGTAAGAGTTTATGAAGATAGAATGTGGTATTGCATAGATTTTAAAGCATTTCAAACTGCATCTGTTTTAAGTATTTTAAAGTCTGTCTCATCCTTGTACTTTCCTGAATGATCATTTTATGATGTTAAACCTTGGAGGATTTTGTGTTGATGCTGTTTGAAGACCCTAAAGGAAACAATGTAACTTAAAAATTACCCTATTTAAATTGCTTAAATCTTCTCAGCTCTCTATTTCAGATTCCAGTTTATTGTCTAACCTTTTTGCTGTCCTCAAACTGCACTGTTGACCATAATCTGAAGGAGCAGGTTGAGTCTGTTTAATTTGTTATCTGTGATATGTCAAATGACAGATTTGGTTTCATTCTGTATGAGGAAGGCCAGGCTTAGTGCTGCAAACATGATTTTAGTTGGCACTGAAATGGATTTGAAAAATAATTATGATTAGAGCTTTATCCTTTAAAGAGAGGTCATGCTATTTGTAACCTTTATTTATTGGTTGCCTGGCAACTGTTCATTCATGTTCCTACTTATCATCATTGATTGTAAGCATCTTTGCTGTACACTAAGAGCAATTAAGTGGCAACACTTTATTTCTGTGATGAATTAAATTTGACATAAATTATAGATAAAAAAAAATATTTCTGTAGTTTTACTTATTAACCAAAACTACTGGTACAATGTTTCTTTGCTTATTAACATCTGTTTTATACCAGCTGAGCAGTTCAGCTGTAATAATAATGTTTCTAGCATGTCTTTTGAGGTATTACAGCACATAATTGACTTAGGGACTTGTTCAGGTATTTTTGCCATGTTTAGAAACTCCTGTTAATTTCAAGATCAAGGCTTCAGGGTGCTAGGAAACTTATGTCCTGTTGATTTCAGAGCTTAATATTAGACAATCCAATCTCAAGTATTGAAGCTTGAACACAATCATTGGGAAAGAGGTGTCACATTCTAGAGTTAAAACTGCTGTGCTAGGAGATGTGCATGTGAAGCAATAAGAAGAACATTAAAGTCACTTGATGCTTTCTCTCTGTAGAACAATAGCAGTTTTTATTGCATTGTGAAAAAACCATAAAGCATATTATTCAACAATTGCTTTGTGACTGTGGGTGAAAATATTTTGCTTTCTTTATTAATTCATTATGAATCATATCATGATTGACCCTTGTGTGGAATAACAGTGTGGAGTGAGACTGTTGGGTTATGGTGTGTTTGTACATGTCTTTTGTAAAGAATATTGGAGAAAATTCCTTATGGCTTCATCTTAAAAGAGCGTCTACACTGTGTGGCCGGGGTGGAAGTAGATTTATGTCTCTGCTGCTACCACTTGGTAGGATTACCTCTATTCTGGTTGACTCAGTGCTTTGGAAAAGAGGCCATTTCTAGTCACATGGATGATAAGAATGTTACCAGGAGTAGTCAGCATGGATTCACTAAATGTAAATCATTCTTGACCAACCTGATTGCCTTCTATGATTAAGCAACTGCCAGGATGGATGAGGGGAGAGCAGTGGATGTTGTCTACCTCAACTTCAGCAAGGCTTTCAAAGCTGTCTCACTCAACATGACAGGCAAACTCAGTAAGTGTGGAGTGGATGAGTGGACAGAGAGGTGGTTTGAGAACTGGCTGAGCAGCAGATCCCAGAGGGTTGTAATCAGTGGCACAGGGTCTAGCTGGAGACCTGTCAGTAGTGGTGTCCCCCAGGATTCAATAGCTTGGATGAAGGGGAAGAGGCCTCTCCAGCAAGTTCCCTCACAACACAAAGCTGGGAGGAGTGGCAGACACCTCAGAATGCTGTGCAGCCCTTCAGAAGGGCCCTGACAGGCTGGAGAGATGGGCAGAGAAGAAACATCTGAAATACAACAAAGGCAAGTGCAGGGTCCTGCACTTGGGGAGAAACAATCCCATGGACCAGTACAGGCTGGGAGCTGACCTGCTGGAAGCAGCTCTGCAGAGAAGGATCTAGGGGTCCTGAGCCAGCAGTGTGTCCTTGTGGCCAGGAAAGACAAAGGTATCCTGGGGTGCCAGGAGGAGCATTGCCAGCAGGCTGAGGGAGGTGATCCTGTTGCTCTACTCAGCGCTAATGAGGCCACATCTGGAGAGCTGTGTCCAGTTCTGGGCTCCTCAGTACAAGAAAATCTCTCCTGCAAGGACAGGCTGAGAGTCTGGGCCTGTTCAGCCTTGAGAAGGGACAACTGAGAGGAAATCCCATCAATGTCTATCAGTATCTGGAGGGAGGGTGTCAAGAGGATGGAGCCAGGCTCTGCTCCATGGTGCTGAGCAATAGGACAAGAGACAATGGGCAGAAACTGGAACACAGAAAGTTCCACCTGAATATGAGGGAGAACTTTACTCATACTGGAACAGAGTATGGAGTCTCCCTCACTGGAGATATTCAAGAACCATATGGATGCAATCCTGTGCCATGTGCTCTGGGATGACCTTGCTTGAACAGGGAGGTTGGACCAGATGACCCACTGTGCTCCCTTCCAACCTGACCCATTCTGTCATTCTGTGAAAGAATGTCTGTCTGAGACTGATGCCCTCTTCTTTGAGCTTCTGATTGTATTAACTCACGAGTACTCATCATATTGGGACACAGTTAGGGGAAACAAAGTAACTGCTGTAAGACGAATCTGTATCGATTTTCATCAGATTTTCGCACTCATGTGGCATGTTGGTAATACATGAAGATTGTGTTGTGTGTTTTTTCCAGTTTATGAAACAATTGAACTGGTTTCAAAGCTGTATAGATAATTTGAAAAGAAATGATCACCTCAGAAAATCTGGTCTTTAGTATTTTTTTCCTCATGTTGTTGTAGAGAAAAAGTTGTTTTATTTCATTGGTACTGTTCATTTTTGCTGGGACATAATCACAAATTCCCTTCTGGTGTGAAATAGATGTTGACAAGGGGAAGACTTAATTTCTTAGAAAATTAAGATTACCAGCTGAAAGGCAGAAGGAAAATTATCAATGTCTTTAAAACAAAGATAGTAAAACAGAAAAACAAGCCTGCCTTTCAATGGGGAGGAAGATACTTCATTTAAATGTGGATATTTACAAAGTGTACAACAGAGGAAATTGCTTTCTTTTGCATGGCATGCTGATCTGAAGGTGATGATCCTGTCACATTTTTACTTCAGACACTGGTTGTGTGCTCTTCTAGGAAATTGCTTTGACCCACTGTCTTTGCAGAGAAATTGACAGATTTTATCTGTCTGTGTCATGGTTTATGTTTAATTGCAAGTGAAAGGAATGGTCTTTCATGCAATAAAATGTATTATTATTATTATGAAAGTAATAGAAATGTATTGTTAACTGTACAGCATGATTTTGGTCTTGGCATGTGAGGCTTTTTTTTTTTTTTTTCTCTCCTTGTTTCTATATGTTTAGAAAAAATGAAATAATAATAAAAAAAACCCCTCAAACCAACCCGGGACAGTGTTCCAGTGTTTGTTTTTTCTTGTTGATTATGAAGTGCCGAGCTCTGATACTTCCATCCTTCATTACTTGTACATGAAATGCCAGCTTGGTCTTTATTATACTTTTCTCTGTTGTAAATATTTTTAAATATGTAGGGAAAAGGATGTGATGTAAGTGACTGAGGCATTTTTCTGGGGGGGAGGCTGACAATCCAGGTTGTGTGACCATCATGAGTCTTCATCTGGATCATGTAGTTTACACATCTCTGTAACCTAGCTTGCACAAATGTGCATTGAACGAGGTGAAGACTGCTTCCAGCCTTTTCCAATACATATCAAGAGCAATAGAAGAAGTGATGTAAAAGAGTCAGGAATATATCTTCATCATTCTTTTATCTTGGGACTGTTTTACTTTTTTTCATAAACAATAGTAGAGGAATATAAAATACAAATAGAGCATTTCAATTTAATCATCTGTATAATTGTTCTAGAAGTGAATATGTTAAAAAAAAGCGACAGAGCAGAAAAAATGAAAGACATGTCTATAACAGTTTGAACAGTAGTTTTGATTTTTTGTGGTTTTTAAAAAGTTTTTGTTTGTTTATTTGTTGATTGTTTTGTTTTTGTTTTGGTCTTTGAAAATACGAGTACCAACATTTGGTAGACAACACTATTAGGATTAGGTGAAGGATGTCATTAGATAACTGAAGTTAGAAGCATCACAGTATCTTTCAAAATGAAAGTTTGAATAACATAATTTTTGTTACCCAAACATACTAAAATTGATTTTAAATAAATGTAAAAGTCTTAAATCAATTTTGGGTCAGATTGTAAATGCCACAATTAAAATGCCACAATGCACAATTAAAAACTGTTCTGTTTTTGAGTGAATGTAGCCTTAAACAATGTAGCCTTAAACAAGTAAATTGTTCCACATACATTCATGTTCCCTTTTCATCACAATAGCTAAGCTTCTGCTTTTGTATTTGAGTATTTGTGGATTTTTATGACATACAATTAAAGATACATTGCTCCAGGCATTTAATGTTTTATATAAGGCACCACTGATAGGCAGCCATACTGCTCACATACCCCTGGATGTTAAGAAACTAATGGTGAGAGGATAAGGTAAATAAGATTTGCTGTGATGACACGTTAAGTGTGGTAGAATCTTTTTCCTCAAGGTCTCTATACCATCTGTTCACCTTATGTTTGTTTTTCTTTCTTTCTTCTTTCTCTTTCTCTTTTTTCCTTTCTTCTCTCTTTCTCTCTTTCTCTTTCTTCTCTCTCTTCTCTTTCTTTCTTTCTTTCTGTCTTCCTTTTCCCTTGGTTTGTCTTCCTACAAGACCATTAGCGCTACAGCTCAGGAACATCATCAACAATTACTGAACCATAGAATCAGAAATATTAGAGATGAGAAAGACTCATCAAAACCGTATTTCTCTGCCAGTGCAGGATTGCTTAATAAATCAATATAGCAAATATAGCTAGAGATTGTCAAGTTTTAAAATCCGCAGTGGGGGGACTTCTGAATTTTGAATTAAAAAAAATCGAACGTGATAAAAGTACAGTAGGGAGTACCACAATGGAAGAATTATCTTCTATTTTTTTTTTCCTTTGTCTACCGGCAGCAGTTATTCAGTGATTCAGTAATTCAGTATTTTTCTTTGGCTTTAGAGAATGAAAAAAAAAGGGCAGAGAGAAACAAGTATTGATTAAACTTTCACTCCATTTGAAATCCTTAGTGCAGGTGACATGGACTAACACTTCCTGATTTTACATATTTATATGTAGATTGCTGACATTCTCTGGAGGGCTTGATTAGTTTATGATTTTCTTGAAGTACTATGCCTTTTTGCATATAAGCATTGCTACCTAGTTAATAGAATTGGATACTATTGGGAGAGTAATGGATATCTAGATACAATGCTCTGTTAAAAAGTGTTAGTTTGGTAATTCCCACGTTAGATCGTTATTGTGGTCATGAACACAGACTTAAAGATGTCAGTGACACTGGCAAATATGGGTGGTCACAATAGCCATGCTTCACAAATGATTTAACACTTGCTAAATAAGAATCTCAAGTTATTTTTTTGTGGGAAGGTTGAGTTTCTTTGCTCATATGTATCCTGATGATGAGAATTGTGCAGGATGATTTACATGAGGTATATTTTTCTGCATGTGTGCAAGCTTCAGGGTTAGATGAGGAAAGGGATTCAGTTAAAGAACCATACTTAAATTTAAGTGTTCAAATGTTCTGTACATGTTCCCTATATATTAGTTATGTTCTGACGCCTGCAATCAATGAAACAGGGAGTCAACCAACTGGTTAATACATAACAATTCAACCCACCAGTTGATATATGTTTCAGAGTGACTTAAAGTATTTTTCTGAACTCTCCTGTTGGTATTGACCAGAAATGTGATTAAGTTGCTCACATGTGGGTATTGAGCAGCTTTTAAAGTGCCCTTGGCCAAGATGTGCACAAGGCTGGCAGGAATAGCATGGGACCAACACAAGTTCCCTCTTAAGGTTAGCAACAGCAATCCAGTCTCTATGTTCCAAGTCAGCTCATATGCCTCTAGACACTCCTATTTAGGTAACTAAAACCTGTTTCTAGTTTTAAATGATGGCGGAGAGTGATGAGATCTATAGGGGGCTCCCCGACGTAGACACTGGCATTCCAATGTCATAATTTGGGGTTGAATTCCTTCCTTCTGCAGTGGTAGCACTCATTACACTTGTGAGGGACCTGTTGCTGTTTAGGCCCTGTGGTCTGACTTGCTTGGTCCCTAGATACTGTTCCAGAAAATCATGGGCATGCTAAAAAATCCAGTGATATATCACCCATCCCCAGGATAATGTAGTTCATCTCAGATCACACCAGACACCTATACTCCTGACAAAACCAAGAATAGAACTCCATCCTTATGTCACTACAATTTTTACCCTGTCATTTTGATGCCCTGCACTCTATTAAATACATTCGTCCCTTAGTGTAAAAGGTTAGCACTGCCTCTCATCTTTGGATCTCATGTATTCTAAGTATTTAGTTAGGGATTTAAAGAACACAACATTTCTCTACTGTAACAAGGCAGTTTTGCTTTCAGCTGTAATGAGATCAGGCCTGAGCCTGTTCAAATCCATGTAAAACGTTACCTAACTCAGAGCAAACACTTATGGCAGGTTTTGTAAATTTACTGCTTCTGACTGTTATTTTGTGCCTTACCTTAAATGGTTTTAAAGGCTCTCTTTCCATCCTAAACTTACATCTGAACAGCTTGAGGGGAGAAAACAGAATGTTAAGTATTTGTATGAAAAGCAAGTAATAAGAAAATATATTTTAGAAGAATAAGCTCACTAAGTGTCTATTGCCTGATAGACAATACCCAAGAAGATAAAAATGAAAATGACATTTTAATAATTTCTTTGGCTAAGAGCCCTCAGCCTTCAAGAATAATTATCTTGTTTTCAAGTACTTTTGTTATGTAAAGCAAAATGGGGATTAAGTCAACAGAAATTTACATTTTTGTGTTAATACCAGAATTTAGATCTCATCATAGGCAGGTATGTAATTTCATTGATTTATTTATACTGCTTGCTTTAGATCTTCAAAATGGTAATAACTGTCAGATTGAGTGTAGCTGACCAGCTTGTATTTATACATTTGTTTATTTACCTAAATTTGTAAGTCCAAAATTTGAAATACTTGAGTATGCTACCTGATATACTATTTAAATGAGCTTTCTGCTATCATGTAATTAGAGAGAGACTAGATCTACTGTGGATTTTTAAGTCTGCATTTGTGAAGAAGAACGACATATCTGCAATCTTTTATCCAGAAGAGCTTCCTTTGTAATATATAGCTCTACACTTGTTTTGCACTCACAAGCTCATTTAGAGATAAAACAGTATTTTAGATCCTTTGTGAATAATTCCATAATTTTTCCTGACTGTTGCGAGAATTCAATTTTTGTCCCAGCAGTCAGATAAAGATATAATCATTGTTATTCATAGATTAGTTGCTTAGATGCCATTTCCACAGAGATATTAGAGATTTTTTTCTACATGCAAGATCTTCCTGAGGAGGTGATGTCTGTTTAATTTGAACCAAAAGTTTTGGATTCTTTAGAAATATGTTCTTTCTCTAACTTTGCTCAAAATACAGATTCTGTTTCATTAAAAGTTCTGGGGTTTTAATGTCTTTATGAATATTTGCTTCCTTATCTAGATTTTCAGCACCAGAGGAAATGATTCCTAAGGTGAAACTAAACTTTTAAAGTTGGAACAATACATTCTGTGATGTTTTGTAAACGTTACAAGTGATAACAGACAGGGGAGCCTAAAGCAATTACAGCTTTGCTCATGTCCGGTCTCCAGTAATGCAACTGAGAAATTTGTCATGCCTGTTAGCTTTATCCTGATAGCTAGAAAAGGAAAAAGGGACTTTTTACTTTAAATGTCCTGCAGTCTGAAGGCTTTATAGGTTTTAATTTGTTTTTAGAAATAAAATAGCTAAACTTGTGGTTGAAAATTGTGTAATGGTGTTTGGTGAAGTAACTAATAAAAAAAAAAGTAATTTTTGAAATTTGAAACAAATAATTCATAGAGTTGTTGAAAGAAGTCAAGAGCCTTCAGAGTTATTTAGGAAAGGACAATATAATTTTCCTCCATACTTTCCCTTTTTTTTTGGAGCTCATATACTACCTATGCTTCAGTTATAAGAAGAAGCTAGAGACAGGAAGAAGGGGGGGTCCACACATATTTAGTGATTTGGTTTTGTTTTTTTGGGGTTTTTTTTGTTTGTTTTTATTTCCTTTGTAACTGTTATTTGTTTGCTTATCTATTTACTAGCCTAATATCTGGTATTCATTGGGAAACTTGGATAACACTCTAACTTCATAGAATTGTTAAGATTGTGCTTAATGAATTTCATTTCATCCAAGGTTTTACTCCAAGCTATTTGAACAGCACCGAATTACCAAACTTAGTAAAAAAAATATGTATATCATAGAATCACAGAATTATTTGGGTTGGAATGGACTTTTAAGATTATCTAGTTCCAGCCCCACCTGCCGTGAACAGAGACACCTTCCATTAAACCAGGCCACTCAAAGTCATCCAACCTGGCCTTGTAAGGTTTCAGGAATGGGGCATCCACAACTACTCTCAGGAACCCACCACTGGTACAGTGAAAAATTTCTTGCTGACATCTAATCTAAACCTGCCCTCTTTAATTTTAAAGTCTTTGTCCTGTCACTACATACTTTTCTCAAAAGTCCCTCTCCAGATTTCTTGTATGCCCCTTTAGGTATTAGGATGCTGCTCTAGAGGGTCCCTGGAGCCTTCTCTCCGGGCTGGAAATCTATATAAATATACTATAATATATATTTAATATTAATGTTTATTAAATATTTAAGATAAATATTGGTGTACAAATCTTAACCTCTATATATCAGGAATGAAATTAGTACAAAACAAAGTGGAGCTACACCATCTATGCATAAACTCAATATTGCAGTTAGAGGAAAGTCTTTTCAGAGGGGTGGTATTCTTGAACCACTTTTTGAAAAGAACAGTAGTGGGGTCATGCAGAGAAGAAAAAGTTAACTTGAGATGGGATCTAACTACTAGTTATGTAACATATAGCTTTACTCAGCAGCAATAATGGACCGGATTCCTTCCTTGTTCTATACACTGATAGTAATTTCCTCATTCTGAGAGGCTCATAGCTCTACTGACAGCCATTGACTGTAATATTTATTCTTCTGCATTAGTGTGTCTACCTTAAGAATCCTATAGCTATTGCATTAGACCCAAAATGTGGGCTATATTGCATCAATACAGTTTTCTGCTTTATTACTTTTTGTTATTTACACCTTTCAGTCACTGTGTGTGAAAGTCTCTTTTTTCCAGCAACATTGAATTCAATGCTGAAAATTGTAAAAAATGCCAGTGAAATCAACCACACTTGTTTGAAAATCATAAAAGAAGCCTTTAAGAATATTTTTTTAGTTTTCTTCTTTTTGAGCTCTTGAGTTCACTTTTTTTTTCTTTTTTGAAACAAGAAAGAGAAATTCACAGTTAAAGAAAAAACAGAATATTTCCATTTTATACAGTAAGCCAAGTCTTCAAGAAGCTTTCCAAAAGTTTAACATGAAAGCTGTTTAACGCTAGCCACACTGATTACTTCATACCTCTTTTCAGTTTTGATTGTCTTCAAAATTGTATTTGCTGCTATTTTTGCTCCTGTTAAAACCTGCCACTTCAAAAGGTCAAAGTACTTCTAACTGCTGACAAACACTGTCTTTCATTATATGATGACTGTTAACATTACACAATTTGCATAACACCTTTAAACTGTTTTAAGAGTAGCTAGCTGGCTGACCTTGTGCGTCACTACGGCAGGAGACGCCTGTTTGATTCTAGGACTTAGATGGTAATTGTAGCTGCAGGGACTGGGTAGTTCTCCTGAAATTTAGCTTTTATTTTTATAGGTGTTGCAACTTTGCCAGTAGGAAAAGGAAAACACAGATTTTACTGCTTTTAAACTGTGTGACTTTGTACTCTTGATTTGGAATTTTGTAGCATCTATAAGAGACAAAAATAGGGTTGTAAGTGAAGTAGGATCAGTGTCACAGAGGTTTAGGATTAGACCTTCAAAATCAGCATATCGATGTACCAATATCAGTAGTGACATGTACTTTTAGTCATAAACTAATATTAATTTTTGAACTAAGGACTTTAATTTAGATATTAGTCTTTAAATAATAAAAATGAAAATTTAGATTAATATTTAGATAATATAAATTCTCCATTCTCTCATGTAATCTGATGCTTTTTATTTTGTTGTTTTATTTTATTTCACTCTGATTGAGATATATGAAATTTAACAAGATAGGGCTGCTTAATAGCTGACTACTTAGGTAATATTTTCATGAGAAAATGCATTGATTGATACATATTCAATGAATATTGGTTGAAGGGGGGGTGACACACTACAGACAGTTGACTGCCAACAATATAAGCTGAAACTTCAAAATTACCATACTGATTGAATTCATGTCATGAATCAGGATTTGAAAGTCAGAGGATGGCCTCTGGAAAACCTCCCAATAGGGATTCTACTTGCTCAAGAAAGCAGATGGGGAATTTATTTTAACCATATATATTTAAAATAGAGGGTTTTCTTGGGTAGAAAGGAGACAGCAAGTAATGAGTTTCAAAAAGATAAAGAGAAACAGACTGTAGTATGTCAGAAAAGCAGTGTGGCTTTCAGTTTTGAAAAAAAAAAAAAAGAGATAACCTGTTGAGGTGTTGCACTTTGATTGCATTGAGTTAGATTTAGCTCTTCAGCTGTAGTCCCACAAAGGATCTCTTTGTAAGGATAGAAGGAGCACCAAAGTGTGGAGGTGAAAGAAGATAATCAGCTGAAGTAGAAACATTATTACCTCTGATCATGACCGACACAGTTGGGTCTCCTGAAACATTTCCCTGCAGTTTGTATGTTTGCGGTACCCCTTAAATTCCATTAGATTGTGGATGATGCAAATGTTATATTGTCGCCTCACAGTCTGCCCTGTATCTCTGGGTAAAGTCTCACAGTGGATGAAATTTTGCTGGAAAATGTTTTCCCCTTTGGTGAGAAAACCAAAGGCCATTTGAGGCACGTGGACTGTTGTATGCTGGTGACATGATTCATATCTGGGATAAGATTCAGGGAAAAGAAGAAGCCAGTTCCTGGAGTCTCCTCTGCTGAAGATGAGGTGAGTCAAGAGAGCTTTCCAAGGCTCATCGCTGTTTGGTACTTCCCAAGACTTAAGGAAGAATGCCACTGAGAATTGATCTGCACTATATTTTTGGGAGGCTAGCTGGGATTTTCAAGTTGTTTTATGTGCTAGCTAGCAGCCCTCTGAACTCCTGTTCAAAGGCAATGATATTAGCCTTTAAGAATCACATTCAGAGTAGTGCTTAGAGTATTCCTCTGCTTTATTCCTTTCCATTTCTCTTTATAAACTTCAGCCGGGTACACAGCAGAGGACTTCTGCCTTGATCTGGGAAAGCATGCTATTGAGACCTGTGTTTAGGAAAGCTAGACCAGTCAGCATCTTGAAAGGAGGAAGGCCCCGAGTGGCTTTTTGTCATTGATACTATTAGCTTGCTCTGATAGCCTGTGAAATACTGCCTTCAGTATAAACTGTGTAAACAAAATCAAGCTATTGTTACCTACTGGGCTTATTACTCCTACACAAGTCAAATGTTTTCTCTTGATCTGACACACTCTATTCTTGTTTTGAAACGCACTTCTTAATCTCTGTGAGAAAATTTTCTAATGTCTGACCTTGTAGGTGAAACTGCTGTTTGATGCAGCATTAACTGATTTGAAACTGACACAAATAAAATGTTCATTGTGTAAAATTTATCTCTGTAATATCAGCAGTATATACACTGTTACTGGCTTTGGTTTTGGTTTTTTTTTTTTTTTCAGTGAATTTAAGTTACTCTGGCTGTTCCATGCTGCATACAATTTTAAAGTTTATACATTAAGCCGTAGAAAGTATTTATAATTTCTGTTCTAAAAGTGAAGTCAGAGTTACTGAAATGCAGTTTTTCAGATTCTCCCTTGTTCTTTATGTAAATATAGTTATTACCATATGATACATGGTTCTTTCTCTCTGCTTTTTAATGTAATTTCTTCATTTTAAGTAGAAGAAAGGATATCGAAATTACAGTGAGACTAATGACAATGAAATCCCTACAGTCAAATTGTGTCCTGACTGAAAAAAAACAGGAATTTTACTCTGACCTCTGTGTGCCTGTGGTTTCACCTGGAGCACTTCTCTTACAAAGCTTTCAGTTCAAGTGTGAGGGGTAGTGTCTGAAGCTGTGGATCCCGTCACCAGCTAGAGTGCTTCATGTTACTTTGCTCTTTGCTCCCAGGATTAGCATTTACTAATCCTTATTAGTTCTGTGGCTTGAATGCTGTGACTATGGTGTAGCTGTAATTTGGGGGAGTATTTCTTGCAGAATGATAATGTGGCTGATAATTTTCCAGAAATGTTTCAAGTGTACTTGGCAAAGTTATCTTCAGGTCATTAAGACTTAAAATGCAAGAAAATATCAAGTGAGGCAACATAGCTATTTGAGATGGGGAAACTTGATTAGGAATCCTTTTAATAAGGTGTCTGGAAATTTTCAATGTAGTGTCTAAATTTAAGCCACTTACAAACATGACAAATTATTATCAATATGGTTAACTTATTGTAGTGATTTCAATTCTCCTGTTTATGTTTCCTGAATTATGTATAATGGTTTGAGTACCTGCTAAAATTATTTATGCTTTTTTTGCTGTGAGATAGGATTAGCAGAGAAGCAAAGCAGGCTCAAACTTTAAAGGGTATAAGGAAAGATTTGCTAACAAAACTACAATAGAGGAAAAAAAATTATAAGAATCAGAAAAAAACCTTCAAAACACCTCTCCTCTCCCCACAAATTTTCCTCCCCTTCTCAATGTATAAAGACATAAATTGGAACCTAGGTCAATATACCCCTTTTAAATTAGTTTTTATCAGTTCTTTTAGAGAGAGAAGTCTCTTGGTCTGCCATTGAAACTTCCCCACAAGAACAGTTCTCTTGTGGCTTTTAATTCTCACAAAAGCAGCTGCCTAGGAATCTGCATTTGTGAAGTCCCTCCCATATCACGCAGCCTTCCCACAGCTGCATTATGGGCCATGATACTCATGGGGTACCATTTTAAAGAAGAGTGGTTCAAAAGCAAAGGTTCTCTGCATTCTATTTTTAAAATTATCCTCATCTTTAGGAGCAGAGATATTTTCTCTTCCTGGGGGCAGATCTTCATCTTATCTCTCTGTTCAAGCTTGTCATAAGATCACAGCTACTTAGTATGTACTTAGTTCACCACAAATACCTTTGCTCATATCTGCAATTTGAACACTCTGGTCTCCCCAATGGATATTTTACACGACTTAAAGGGATATTGTAGGCTATTACAGTCCATTACCATGGCGTTACAAAAGAATTTCAGCCTAAAACCAAGGCATCCTCTTGTTCTCTTCTCATCTAAGACATGACTCCTCCTTCACTGACATTAATGTCTTCATATTGTCTCTTTATGTGTCTTAACCCTGTCCTTTTTCTTTCACTTAAGAGGGAATTAGTGCTTTGCAAGTTTCATCTGTGCAAGGAAAGAGTTAATATCCCACCCAGATCTGCAGAGGGTCATGATGGATTTTCCCAGGCAGTGGCCAAATTGAGGCCACACCGGGGCTATGCCAGGATCTCGGGGGCCCCTTTTGCACCCAGCTCTAGCTGTGAGCTACTTTGAATGGCTGGCCCCCCCACTTTGGCTGGATAACTTGATAGCGGCGGGCAGAGCTGTCTATGGTGGAGGATTCTTCGGAAAGCCATGTTGAGGGGGTGGAAGGGGCCTGACCCCTCAGCAAGGCCAGCTCAGCCTGGCCCTGTTGGGTCCCATGAGCCATGATGCGGGGGCCGCTTTAGCAGCAGGATGTTAACAATGGTTGGGGGCACAATCTAACCGGGACAGGGCCTTCTCTCTTCCCCTCCTCCTGCCCAGTAGCTGCTGGGCCTGGCCCTGACCTGAGGCCTGGCAGGCTTCCCAGGAAGGAGCTTGGCCCCTTGGCAGGGCCTGCCTGGCCTGGCCCCCACAGCAAGGAGGGAGCTGGGCTCGCTCTTTACCTCTTCCCAGGCCGGAAGAAAAAGAGAGCTTCCCAGGATTTTTCCTGATTTTTTAATGTGTATTCCCAGAGGCATGTCACCTTTCTAGTGGCTTCACCAGATGCTGATATTCAAACCTATTAACTGATTGGTTGTGCCACAGCTTTTCTTAAAAAACATCACTTCCATGCAAAACCAGCATACTTACCTATATTCACCAGGCAGATATATACCAGATCACTAGAAATATTTTTCTTGTATTTCTTCATGATACAAAATGAGAACGTGGTTTCTGCACCGATGTGAAATTATTCTTTCTTAATTTTTTTTATTCTGATATGAATAATCACCAGGAGAATAAGGTGTAAATGTTTTTACTTCACTTAAACTTTTTGCTTGAACTGCTCCTGGGGCAAATTATTTGCAGTTCCTTTCCATGTGGATGAGGAGAGTATGAGATAGATTGCACCTCTGCCACTCCATTGGCATTAGCACTGTTACTTCTTCTTTCTTTAGCAAAGGACCAAATTAGATGTTTCTTTGAAAATATATGCTCATGTCACTATAGTGACATATAGCCTGTGCTATTGTTTGTGATATGCAAGGAGCATCTGTCCTGCAGTACAGAGTGAAACATAGATATTCTGAAAGTTATTGATTTTACCTGCTGTGCCTGATACTTGATTGGGCTCCTGACAGCAATCATGCACTCCTATGCCTGACCCCAAAATCCCCATATCCAAAGACAGAAAATTAATATGTGCATGAGTAGATTCAAACCTGCATCAATTTACTTCTTTTGGACAGAGATAGAGGGGAGATCCCTTCCTAACTTTAAAATCTGTTTTTCTGTATTTAATTTTGCTAGTCAGCCAGCACTTTGTTAAGCAATTGTCTTGGCTTAACCTGAGGAAGCAGCTGAGCTGTACACATCTCACTTTTCCCACAGTAGGATGGGGAGAGAATTGGGAAGGTGAAAGTGAGAAAAATCGTAGGTTGGGGTAAAGACAGTTGTAGAGGTAAAGCAAAAGCTGTGCAAATGAGGAGAGCTAAGAGGGTATTCACCACTTCCCATGGTTTAGCCATGCTCAGGGATGCTGGGCTCCATCTTGCATAGCAGTGACTTGGGAACTTGCCACAGCTTTGAATGTCCCCCCATGCCTTCTTCTCCCAGCTTTATATGCTGAATATAACACTAAATGGCATGGAATATCTCTTTGGTCAGTTGGGGTCAGCTGTCCTGTCTGCATCCTGTATTTTTGTATTATTTCATATAAATGTGCCATTGTTCAAAATGCTTGACAAACATCATCAGACAAATTCTTGTAACAATAATAATGCTGAGTAAAATTATTATCTCCGCACTTTCTGTAGCATATTACAGGATATTTACTGAAACCTTTTATATATATATATGCTGGAAAATGTTAGTTGTTGTTCCAGACATTCTTTAAATCACTCTGTCACAGTCCTATAGTTCTTTTTGAGTCTCCAATCTGTGCCCCTTTTACATTCCAGACGTGATCACTCTTTGTTTAAATATTCCATTCAGTAAATGCCCACCATCCCCAGTGATTTCAATGGATCTGTCACATGCCATAGCAGTTACTGTAGCCAGGTGGTAAAGTTGATAAGGAGTCATGGTATGGATCCAAAGGTTCTTGCTCCAGAGGGCTTCCTCATATATAGCAGTTCAGGTGTAAGTGAGGTGTTTCGTAATGTGATCTTTGTGGTAAAAATCAAGCCACAATGCACCATGCTTGATGCCCATACATTTTTATTGTTCTAGCCTTGTGAAACTTCAGTAGATCTTTGACAAAAGTATGCCCTCTTTGTCAAATGGGATTTTTCTTAGATGCTTTTATTAGTCTGTCATGGGTATATACATGAGGAAACTGATGTCACCTAATCTGCCCAAACTTTGCTACAAGAGACAGACCCAGACATCATGATTAATATCTTTGGAAGAACAGTGTCAGACCACAATGTCACACATTCTCCTATTAATGAGCTTTAAAATCCTGTGTACACTAACACATAAGCCACACTGTCTGAAAGGGTTACACAGGATAAAAAGAAATGGAGATCAAATAACTAACATCAGAGTGCTTAAGAGATGCTAACGGAACCCGGAGATGGAAAGAGACCCAAGCAACCATGAAGAAAGGAGAAAATTGCCTCCCTCTGTTTAAAGTGTGGCTTCCTCTGACAGGGGGCAAGGGCTTGTACATTCTACCCCATCTTTACTTTTTCCTGAAAGGATAAAGAAGAAAGAAGTAATTGCTTTGGGAAAAGGTGAAAATAATGCATCTCATGTAAATAACTATTTCTTTACCCTGTTCTGTGTTAAAAGAATCCTGAGTTCTGTAAATGACATTTATATCTATAGGACTCTTGTTCAGAGAAGATTAGAAGAACAGGCCAGCAGCTGAAAACTAAGTGCAAAGAAGCCATTTCCTATGTCTTCTGTGTCCCACATGATCATGATAACATTAGACGAAGCTGTATGTCATGAAATGTGATTTTTCTTTATTCCCTTTGTTTCTTTGACATGTACTCTCAGCAGTCACTGAATCCGTCTGTTACAGCATTTTCTAGTAAATTTTCATGGTAATTGTTCTTTCTATATTTTTCTCCATGTCCACTTACGCTAAAGGAAAAAGATGTTCTAAAGGAAAAATGTGTCAACAAAATAATTTATGCTATATCTTTCCACATTTTAGAAATAAATTAAGCTATTAAATATTTTTCTTTCTACAAACAACAGTTTTAAAAAAGAGATTTACTAACATAAGTAACTGCAAGGATTTACAGGGGTGTAAGTGCAATACTCATGGGACAATAGATAAATTTAAGACTGGTGAATACCAACTTTTTTTTTTTTTAAAAAGCTATGCATGTTCAGGAGAGGATAAAAGGCCTGGCTCTGGAATAGATTCCCTCAGTTGGTTAGAGCATGGTGCTGATAACACCAAGGCTAGTAACACCAAGGCCGGGGATTCCATCCCCATATAGGTAATTTAGTTAAGAGTTGGATTTCATGATCCTTGTGGGTCTCTTCCATCTCAGAATATTCTATGATTTGAAATTGAATCTCTTCTAGTCTATTTAAATCAGCGTGGGCATCAAAATCATCAGCACATTTCCTCAGCTGTCCAACACTTGTTGGTGTTTGTGTTACCATATCTGGGTTTTTTACACATTCATAATGAGGTCTTCAGATCCATGATAACCAGGCTGTTCTGTGTGCAGCCTTGGAAGCAAACCAGACCTGTCAAAGCCAATGGAAAATAAATGTAATGGCCAGCTGGCTTAGAAGGCTGCAGTTAGATCATCAAGAATGAAAACTCCCCTTGGAGGTCTTCCCTCCTCCTGAAGTGGCCTTTGGTCTTCCAGCAACATATCATGCTGTCCCTATCTGAGCTGCAAGGTTTCAAACTTAGGGATTTTTTAGCATTTCATAATTGACCAAAGGAACTATACTTGTTTTATTTTTCTGTCTGAAGTGTGTCAGAACAGCAGCAGAGATTTTTTTGTGATTTAACAGTCTCTTTCTAGACAAGGGAACTTGTTTTTGGTGTGATGAAATAGTGAAAAGATGTCCCACATGCCTTCTGCCCAGAAAATATGCGATGACAAGAGTCAGTTTTCTGAATTGTTTCATGCCAATATATTACTCTGAAAAAAAAAGTCTTCTCTGTAAATGTGAAAAAGTATTTTTAAACTCTTTTGCCTCCGTAATAGACAGCAAAGACAAAAGAAGTATGTTGATAAGGGTGGGTTTTGGTGGGTGGACTGGGATTCAAACTAGGCCTGATGGTTCTGACCAACCAATCAGGGGTTGCCTGACTTTTATCTCCTGAGATTTTTTTCAGCAACTGCACTAATTTCCAATTTTTATCTATCAGCTTTACCTCACTAGAATTTGGTCTCGAATTCTGTATGACTTACATACATGCAGTTACCAGAGGTGACACTATTGCAAAATATAGTGGAATTTGTGTTCATGAACTTAATTTGAACATGGAGAATCTGTGTAGGAATATTGAAATTTAGAAGAGGTCAATTATTTCCACTCAGCTCTCTTGTACTTTGACTACAGTATTTAGTAAAACAAAAATCTGTAAGGAGAAGTGATAGACAAGAATATTGCTGGAAAACATTGAGCCTAAGCAGAAGGTGGGATTAACAGCTATAGAGAAAAAAAAAAAAAAGAAATTGGTCCATACTAAACACAGGTTCTGCAACCCTAAAAGGAGAGTGTATGGCAGGCAGTGGGAGGCTCTGTGAGACCTTCCAGGGTAAGCAGTCAAAGATACTCTTCTTCTGTTTTTAGATTTACCCCACAGAAGTCATGGGGTCCTCTCACTTATGTACTTGTGGTCTCATACTGTACATTTTCCCATTATCACCTATAGAGAGCTCACTGGGCCTTGCAAAGGCTGTATATGTAGTACTATGCTGTATTGTTGTGATGTCAGCATTCCGCAGAATCACTTTTTCCAATAAATGTGTAAGCTTGAGGATGTGGGAATGTTCCAGAGGGAGGGATTTTATATTGTTTCTGGAATGAACAAGGTTACAAGTGAGAAAAAAAAAAAATAATCAAGAAGTTTAGAAGGTTGCAGAATACAGTTTGTTTAATGTTTTTACTTTATATAGCTAATAAAAACATGACCTCTTGCTTTTGAGGTAGTTTTGGGTAGTAAAATATGGTGATGTTTAATAACAGGTGCCTGGAGAACAAGATAGTCAAGGAACAGCACTACATGTCAGGAGAAAAAAGAAAGGATAGTGGTTATGAAGTTAAGCTGATCTACTATAAAAATATCAGATTATATTTTTGATTTTTTCATTCATAAAGCATACAAAAATGCTGGTTTCATATTAATGGGGAAAACAGTTAGTGAGAAATAAAACAACCCTTCAGTAAACACAGTTCAAAAGCATTTTTCCTCTTTGATGTAATACAATTTTTCCATTTCTGACTGCTATTTTTTTGTGTTTGATAATAAATATGCCTGTCTTTTTAAAGAGTGATGAGAGAACTCTAAAAATCAGTATTCAACAGAAACTATGCAAAAGATGGTAAAAGCAATAAATCTTATTTCTGTGTTAGGATTTCATTTTACCCCTCCAATTCTATTTTAGTAACAAAAATGAGTTCTAAAGAAAATCTATCTTTAATAATTTTCCATCTGCATTGTATAGGATAGTATATTTGTTTGAAGAGCAGCAATAGCTCTTAGTAATAATGGGGGGGTTAGTACTTCTTTCATGTCAAATAATAGTTGTGGCAGTCCAAATAGGAACTGCTTAATGACTCATTTGTCATTTCAGTCTTTCAACGCAGCTACAGAAGATGGCTTTATATCCTTATTTTGCTTCTTCTTTCTTTTTTTCTTTGCTTCTTTTATTGTACCTATTGTTCACTGCTGAAATGAGCACGGCTGCTCAGCTGATGCCGTTTTTCATAGGCTCTCCCTGCAAGGGAGGGAGACGAAGCTGCATGTAGGTCTCCATGGCGACCTTGGTCTTGGCCTGGTGCCTGCAGTCTGGCCTGCTCACAAAACGCTGTGCCCTGATGAATTATTTAGTGCTGCTGAATCAAAAAAAACCCACAGCAACAGGCTCCTGGTGAGTAACTGAGGAGAGCAGTAAGGTGACATCAGTCGGCTTATACCAGCGTGCTCGAGGCTTCTCACCAGCGAGCAGAGGCATTAGTTTGCTCTTTCCTTTCTTAAGGCTCTTTGTGCTATTTATAATTGTCCATGTTGGACTCCCGCATTTTGTCAATGTGTATGAACAGAAAATAAGAGAATCATAATTCAGTAACTTGATAATCTATTTTTCCTTTGATCTTTTAATTAAAACAATTTTTTCTTCCATTTTTAACAACCCACATTCTTAGAAATTACGAGAGTTTGAGAATATCATACACTGAATTATTAAGCCCAGAAATAATTATGTCCAAGATTTCTGTGTTTCTGTGTATTTAGATGATTGTTAAAGAGTATATGGCAGTTGTCAATACTTTCTGACAAGTGACTTTTATGCACTGTATATGTATTATATAGTGTTAGTGCACTTGGTTACATGTATTTTACCCCAAACACATATATGCAGTTTTGGCTTTTGAGGCCAACCTGCAGGTAGGGAGTGTGAGCAGAATAGACAGGAGTTAAATTTTCTTCTAACAGTATTATCTGCTATAGGTATGAAGAAAATTTTTACTCTTGGGGGAAAAGGTGTTGTATCAAGTGTATGCTGCTGGTTTTGGCACCTGAGACATTGCAGGCAAATTTTACCAGTTAGCCTGATTTTTACAAGTTTAGTCTATAGAGGATTTTTCCTGTACATGTACTTCAGGACAGAGTACTATTGCATGAATGTGCATACTCAAAAGCCCTGTTTTTCAGAAGAACTCATAGTATTCTTTCTAAAGAAGGGAGATTACATCATGCTACCGCTGACTAAAGATCTTGTTCATGGCAAAAATATTAAATATTTAAAATATAGTTTTTACCCTGGACCTGGTATATTTTTGCATGTTTTTGAGCAATACACTAACTCATCTTATGCCCCATCCTGTACAACAGCCCTATGTAAGGACTACAAGTGAGCTGTTCAGCGGGTTCAGTGGGGGAGGATGTCTTTGTCAGGGAATTGGAGTTCAGGTATATGTTTTTGCTTTATTGACCAAGTCCTTTCAGTTTTGACGTGGCAACATGTAATTGACCTTCTGCATGAAATCTGATCCAGTAGAAATAATGCTCCTTGCTTGGTATATTGCTTAATTTGTTCATGAACTAACCTGGCAAAATGCTACCAGTGCTTCTCTTTACCATCAGTGGCTTGCAAAGGAACCTAACTCCAGTCCTCTTTGCAGCTTCATCCTCAACCAGAAGAGTCATCTTAACAGCTCTGTCAGCTTGTAAATCCAAGGCAGGACAGAATGAGGTGGCCAAGCTTACTCTGTTCCCTTGCACTCTACTTTTGTTTTAACCAGAACTTACATGAGCTAAACTCAGCTAGCTAAGATTATTAGAAGTAAAAAACTGCATGTTGACTATTAAGTTCTTATTTTGAAAGCAAGTAAGTTAGCCTAATAATCTCATTTTGCCTAATAATCTCATTTTGCCTTGGGATTCACATTTCTTGAAAACAAAACATGCAGTAATTTGCTAAAGGGAAAATTGTAACTCCTCTACATTTCAAGAATTCACTTGTCAGTGTCTCCTGAGTGTAGCTAACATCTTTGCATCTGCCAGCTGCAAATAAAGATGAATTAGTAAACACAGAACTCATTTACAGTCAAGAGAATACAAGAATGTGAAGACCTTAAAAAGTCACTGTAAAGATATGCAACATAATTCAAAGGCAGATAGCTAATGATAAAAAAAAAAAAAAAAAAAAAAAAATCATCATTTTTTGTCAGAGAAACATACCACAGTATTGAAGCACTACAGTGAAGAAGCACTGGTAGCTTCAGAAAAAATACACAGATTTCTGACTATACCAGATTATCAAGTCCACATTTTCTGTTAATAAGCAGCAAACACTTTTCATTGAGGCTTACTTTATCACATTTATTTTTCATCATTTATAGGAATATTCATTATTTTTGGGGGAACTGGTTCTGAATCTGAGTGGTTCTCTACCTAAGGCTATTAGGCACTTAATTATAGCTTTTAGATTGTATTATTTTTGACAGGTGGAATACCTGAGTATTGTTATTACATGGATTATATTTATTGCCAAATAATCAAATATGTAAGCTTTTACATAGTTCCACTTAAAAAATCTTCCAAAAAGATTACTTCAAAATTTAAAGCATCTTTGTAGAAATCATCAAAACCAATTGTCTGTCCAATAAATAAATTCCTTGAAATGCTATTGCAACAGTAGAGTTAAAAATCCATTATAAAATCTCATTAGATTGATCTCATTTATATTAGCTGGATAATTTGTAATTCTAAAGCTACTGAGAGATGGAAATAGGTTATTTTTGCTTTTAAAAGCATGTAAGTAATATATTTTATTTTCAGATATGCATATTTTTAGACTTTATTTTGGAATATGAGTTTATCAGTCCTGGTCATTTGCATTAGTCATCCAAGGTGATGGCTGTCTTGCTACTGCCGAGGCCTTCGCCAACTTTGATTGCTGATTGACAGTTACAATGATTTATGAGATAGGTCCTATATTTTCAGCTCTGGTTTTCAAGAAAACCTGGTGTTTACCTGTTGGACCTGTGAAAATAAATTCTACCAGCAGTATAGTGTGTGAGTTTGGCCATGATGTTTCAGCACCGCTTTTAGTGACTATTTTAATCCCCTTATGCCATTTTACCCTGTTGAAATACCTCCATTTCCCACTGCACCTAGTGAAGAAAGAATTTCAATTTCTGTATCTTCTGGTTTTTTAACAGTTTGAAAGTCATGGTCAACATGCTTGAATCATTGGCTTAGGTTTATTGTTTAATGGCTCAACTATGTTTAAAAGTGAGGTGTAGAACTTCTAATCACTATGCTTAAAAATTTATCAAAGCACTACTTAAACTGCTTTGTCAATCTGTATAATGTGATATAATTTAGAATATTCACCATGTTTTTTCTTGTGTTGCTTTTGTTACTTAAAGCAGAAGAGTTTGGAGAAAGGATAAATGGTATTTTAAAAAAAAAAATGAGGCTTGCACATCTTTAGTTTACAGTTGTGTTTACTGAAGAGTTCCATTAAGATAATGCGACTTCAGCTAAGCTATTGGAAATGCATTTTACGCTTCACAAAAAAAAAAAAAAAATCCAAACTTTTTAAAAATACAATAATCACTGCAAGCAAAGTTTTCCAAACCAATTAAAACTCTGCTGTCCAGCTTAGTATATTATTTCAAATATTTTCCTCACGTGTTTTCTGAATCAGAGAATTTTTTGTAAGTCAGGTTCAGTTTTATATAGCTTTTACTCAGGAAAAATGCTGTTCAAATGCACTGCTACTGTACCTGTCATTTTCATCCTAGGTAAAAGGGAAGAGTGTTTTGCCTCAAATTGTTCTGCAGAATTCATTCCCATGTCCTTAAATTTATGGAGAAACTGAAAGAAAATACCCTAATTAACATTTAATGCAGTGTATGATCTCATGGCTTGACTGAAGAAGACGACTGTAATCCATAATTTACGAGTGTGAAATGCACTTTACTTTATGCAATTAAATCCAACATTATTATAGAAATACTTTTCATATTAGCTGGCCAGCCTTTCAAAAATCCAGCACAATTTACATATGGAAGAAGTTTCTATTATGTAAATTCTGACTCAAAAAATGACACTTTAATTCTTTTTGGTTAGTGCAATGGGTTGAATATCCTTTAGTGCCTGCTTACCTTAATCAGCTTTTGGTATTTTCTATCTGTTGAACACTGGCATGAATATAACAGAAAAAGAAACATGCGAGGATTGTCATGATACATCTAACCTTCTGTAAAGACTGCAGAGGGGAATGGCTCTCAGGGAATAGATGTTACCTGGCATTGGTTTGCTGATTGGTACAGCTATAAAAAAAGTTGCAAGTAGGGAAGCAAGATTTAGTGTATTCGCTGCACTGCTGGACAGTTCCCCCATGCCCCAGTCCTCTGCAGCTGCCCATCTTCCTGTGTGTGTTGCTCCAGAAATTGCTGCTGCTCTGGAGATGCTTCTGTCACAACAATAAGCATGGACATCGCCCTGAAATTAGTCTGCGTTATTTAGAGTGCTGTTGTTAAAATTAGAAAGGATCAACTTCAGAGTAACTTCAAAAGCATAAGCTTACAAAAAACATTTATAAAAGTTAGATTTAAGTAAAGGATTAGTAAGAAATACTTGAGGGATATTCATAGAGTTATGGGATATTTTGGTTTGGAGGTGACCTTAAAGATCGAGTTCCAACCCCACTGCCATGGTCGGGGACACCTTCCACTAGCCCAAGTTGCTCAAAGCCCCACCCAAATTAGCCTTGTGCACTTCCAGGGATGGGGCAGTCCACAACTTCTCTGGGCAATGAAACAGTTTGAAACGACGTTGACAATGTTGAGACTAATGGGACTCCAGAGAGGTGATTGGTGCCGGTGGCTTCATTTTCCTAGTTTCAAATAGCTGGGTTGAATCTGATTTTGCTGTTCATGAGGTACTTATGCATTCTGGTAGGTGGTTGTCTGACAGCAGTCAGAGGTGAAAGCTAGGCAGTGTTGAGTTCTTGAACTGACAGCCAAATCCATGAAGTTGCATAACCAACAGACTAGGTACAGCTTGATTCTCTTATTAGCTATTTTCCTTGCTGTCAGCTTTGTTTTTTCTTTTTGCCAGAAATTTCTGAATTTTCCTGATTTGAGAACTTACTTTTTAGTTCATGGCACCCCACGTCAGCCACTCTTTTTGTAAGGCAGATGTTTGTAAAATTTCCTTTATAAGGAGTTCTTCAAAAGAAACCAAAAGGCTTTTAAATGAATAATTAAATATGTAAATTACCTTTAGGTTTTATTAGAATAGAACTAGATTACTTAGGTTCCTAAGAAAATTCAAAGAGATTAGAAATCACAATACAAATAGGAATAAATACAAAATGAGGCAATTGCAACAAAGAATGTGCAGCAGATACTTTCAGAAAAATACTCATGGCCTTTGTGTGAAGTATTTTTTTTAATAGTTTTGTCTGTGCATGATTTTGAAATTGTTTTCCTTCCCTCATACATGCAGAAAGTTTTGGGATTTCATCTGAAAATGTTCCTACTTCACTACAAGGAAGAGTGAAAGATTTTTCATTGGGGGTCACTTCTAAATGTTCCTTCAAAATACACTCAAACAGAAGTATTTCTCTGAATGATGCATAGTGGGAGTGTTGCATATCCTTTTTTAATAAGATTATCAGTAACTTTTCTTCTCAAAAGAGACTTAAGAGCAGTGATCCTGGTACCTGAGAAAAAGCCATTCACTAGTCACTAGTGTGTTCCTGATTGTGCTGCTCTGTCTATTAGTGTGTGCATGTTTGTTCGTGGAGATAGTGATTGCGGGCACGGATGAGAGCTTTTGCAGGGGTCAGTCTTATGAATCCAGAGTCCTTATTCATCCCCTTGGTGACAGGCCAAGTGTCCAAGGAAATGCTGCGAGCTCTTTTTCCTTTCATTAATTGTGGGGTTTAGCTGGTGAGGTGTGTAGGTTGGATGTATGAAAGCCCTTCTGGTGTGAAGTGATAAGTGACTGTGAGAATTGGGCACTTTTCCTTCTGAAATACGTTGTATGGATTTTGTAAGATTTGCTTGGTGTGCAGCTCTAGATGAAAGCAAACTTTTAGTTTCCATAGAAATAAGTACACCATGTGTTTAAAAGCTTTGAATCATGGCTCTATTTAATACTATCAAAAGAGATGTAACAGCAATATAAATCTGCCTGCTGAATTTGCAAGCTACTTGCCACTTTATTGCTATTTAACATTTTTCAGTTTCTGGAAATATTTGTATATGCATTGTTTCTCTAATTTCTGAAAAGAATTATTGCATCAGCAGCTATATAGTAGATTAAAGCTGAACATTCATTCATTCAATTTACTGTTAATGTTCACAAATCAAAGTAAGGAAATAGTTTAATATGTGGCTTTTATTTCTGCTGGTTACATGTGATATATAAGCATTTCTGTCTGTCTGAAGCAACAACAGTGCAAGGCAGCTCGGTGACTGAAAGACTGTGTATGGAAAAGCTTTGACAGGACATCATACTGGGCATATACTGAATGTTATTTGGGTTGGTGGCTAAGTATGAAAAAATAAGGAGAATGAGAAAAAAGATGTATGAAAGTTTTGGCACAATTTGATCAACAGAGGGTCTCCAGGTCTGTTTGTCATTGCTAATATAGCCTAATGCGTGCTGAATCTTGGAAGAGTGTCTGGCAAAAAGTTTGTGATAAACTGGAGCCTGTCACTCAGAAACTGAATCCAAAGAGAAGGTGGCTATTTAAAAACCAGACAGTAAATCAGTGGGGTCAGCATTTCTTCTGTAGTAACCAACGCTATATGGAAATGGATATTTTTCCATTTCTTTTAGGATATGGAAAGTTTTGCAGGAGCCTCTTGTTTTGGGAAATAATATTCTAAACCAGTATTGCACAGAAAAAAACCACACAATAAATGAGAAAGGCAAGCTTACAATAGTTAATGCAATACAATTTTGCCTTTTCAAGCATTGACAGCCATTTCCCTGGTTTCAACCTGCTTGCATGCCAAAATTCTCTAAATTTGATCACAGAAGTCAGTCCTTACAGTCTCAGAAAAATATGTAAGTGTACCAGTGTCTTAAGGAGGTGGTGTGTCATTATAGGAAAAGTCCAGATTTTCTTTAGAGAAATAATTGCATAATCTTATAGTTGTGATTACATTATAGAACATCGAAATCTTATTTTTCAATATTTCTCCTCAATAAAGATTGTGTATCCCTGAAATAGATTCTTATGATCTGGGATTCTTGAGGGGCAGCTTGCTAAGTGGGTAGAAAAAATCCTGAACTATTGTGAAAGATTATAAATTTAAAGTAAGCATGAGCATAAACATGGTAATGCTGATGCCCTAACCAAATATTTGGTATTTTAGGACAGTATCTAGATGAAGAACAAAAACTGAATGTACAGAAGGAAAGTATGCATGGTAAGAGAGGCTTATCTCTTTATATAAATTCAGGAGACTTAAAATTCAAATTTGTTTTCAGATCCATTGAGAACTTATTAAAGAAGTTCCTCATGTCAGGGTAGACATTAGTGGAATATGAACTGGTAAATTCATCTACTCTGTGGTGTAAAGTGCTCCTCAGAGTGTCAGAGTATCACTTGTAAATCAAAGTGTGAAAGCATAATTTTTGAAAGTAAAATATTTGGAGAATGTAGCAGAAGCCTCCAGGTGAAGGCTGTGAGTAATAACTGGCTGTTCTGGCTCAGGAATAACAGGTACTGTTTCTGTAACTGTTTATAAAACTATTGGACTGCTGGGAGTTTAAAACAGTAAAGAGATTTCTTGGTATAACAGAGAGTAGGAAGATGTGGGAAATCACTGCAAGTGAAATAAGCTTGTGTTACAAAGTCAAGGCATTTTTAAGACTCAGCTCTCATAGTACCGTATCATTCAGGGTTTATTATTGGAGCATGTTGTAATTTGGGCATATGCCTGGAACAGAAGCTGATAGTCGTGCTTGCTGATAACTATGAAGTGCTTCACAAATTAACCTGAAACTTACTCAGTAAGAAACCCAGAGTTTGTGATAGTAGTCAGGGCCCAACTAAAAACAAATTGATGGGTTTTGGTGTTCTGAGTCAGTTCAGATGGGAAAGCTCAGCATCCAAAGTGTTTCAAAGGCCATGTAGCAGTCTAGGTTCAACAAAAGATACACCACCTTGGAAATTAAAATCTAAGAGAAATGTAGTGTCAGATCTCAGGAACTCTCCTAGGGAATGTTCCCACGACATGATGCAGTGGTTAGTCTAATTAGCTGTGGCAGAACACTTCTATAGTGCAGTTATACTGCCTCCAGTATTTGAGCTGGCTTGTGCAACTCCACAGGCAGCATTATATCCTGCTGACATAGGTTGGAATTCAGCTTACTGCCTATGCAGAACAAGAGCATTACAGCTCAGAGCCAGTCTGCATGGAAATTCATGTGATGAAGTAAAAATACAAGCAGAAGAGTAGGAGTCTGTTTTCATTAAACCCATTTCCTATGTCAATGTGTCTCACTGCTTTCTTTTGACGTTCCTGTCCTCACCATGCTGTACCTCCCCATTGTTTCATGGCAGAACAGCTAGGCCCTTGATTATTACTGAGTGAAATGGAATGGATGGGTGAATCCCAGCTTCCAACAGTACCAAAGCAAGTGTGGCAACTCTTCCACTGATTTGTCTGTAGTGATAGGACAAGAAGTAATGGGTACAAACTGAAAGAGGAGAAATTTAGGCTACATATTAGGAAGAAATTCTTTACTTGTGAGTGTGGTGAGATATTGGAACAGGTTTCCCAGGGAGGTTTGTGCACGCCCCAACCTGACAGTGTTCAAAGCCAGGTTGGATAAGGCCCAGTCCAGTGAAAGGTGTCCCTGTCCATGAGAGGGAAATTGGGATTAGATGATCTTTCCTTCTAAAACTGAAATTCCCTTCCAAACTGTGATATCCTATAATTCTATGATTTTCTCTTAGTTTAAATTTGTCATGGAAAGTTATTTGGAGGTTGTGTAGTCAATGCTTGCAGCTGTACACAGAAAATTCCTCCTCCCTTCCCAAGTCAGGAGGTTTGAACACAGCTGTTCTAAACAAGCCCTTGTAAGGACAATCAACATTTCTGGAATCAGCATTAATTACCTCAATATCAAACAGAAAATATAAAATAAACCTTTCTTTGGGCTACCAGTAAATAAGAGAAAAGACTCCTGGTTGCATCTTCCTTCACTGAACCTCACAAACAATTGTCTGCTGTTAACAAAGACTAGTAGAAGTTTGATGTCCATGCCTGGTTGTTGAAAAAATCTGAATAATTAATTTCTTCTGGCAGAGGTTTACTCGGTTCTTTCTTCGCTATCTTTGTTACTCATTCCTTTTTTTTTGTTTATCCTGCTCTTTAACCAAGAGTTTCTGTTCTACCTCCAGCTAGAGCCCAGTGTTGTTGGTTCTTTCTGCATGATCTCGTTCACATACAACAATGACAATGTCATGGATAAACATTGGCACATCCCTGCAAAGCTTAGTATTCTGCCTCCCAGCCCCATCTCCGAATGTTTTTTATCTTTTTATCCTTCTCTGAGAGCAAAACTGGAAGGAAATAGTCACAGATGGAAGTAGGAATTACAGGGACAAGTGCTTGCGATAAAAAACCTCCAAGTAAGAAAAAAGGCCTAGAGAATTCTGTTCCAAAATTAAAGGCAATGCCAAAAAATTAAGCCATAAATTTACCTCTTTTAATGTAATTACTTATAAGTTTAGACAAAAAAGACCTATGTTCATATTGAAAATGAGGGTGAGAGATCTATATCAGTGGCTGGAATGGGAAAAGATTTGCCCTCCTGTTTCATTATAATCACATTTGTTGCCTGGGTGTGTTTCATTTGGCATGACTTGACAGATAATTAAACTAGGACATGTTATTTAAGGATTTTATTTGATCCTTTTAGATATTAACTGAGTTAGCAGTTGTTCTACTGAAAGAAGATGTGTTACTTTTTCATTACTGATGATTAGTTCTGGAATGACCTTGCTGCATGAAGCGGATTCAGACATGAGTGACAGTTTTCAAGGAGGAAGTGGCTACTGACCCACCACATGTTTTAGTGATATTGGGCAGTCTGCAGCACATATGTAACATACATGAAAACATCTTCTGTCTCTTTAATCTCTTTTAGGAAAATATACAATAAGCATTCTGGTACATGAATGGAAATTCAGGTGGAATGTTAGGACTTGGATTGAGAGTTCTTCCAAAGCCCTGCTCAGAGCTGACCACTTACCTACAGATGTTTGGAGATCATACAAGTTTTGTTCCGGTTCTTAGGACCCATAACCCAGCTGAGGTTATTGAAACTTCTCAAATGATGAATCCTTAAACTCTGTAATCTCCCCAGCAGTCAATGATGGTTTGAGGAAATTCAGAGAATCTCCATAAAATTAGAGGACCTCTTTTATAACCAGTACAGTTGTGTTTCTTTTGCTCTAAACAAACAATTCTAAATAATCTCTTAGGTAGATATTTATTACAGAGAAAAGAATTCTGACTATCAGAATATTAATCAAAAGCAATTCTGAGGGTGAAAAATATATTATATTCTAAGTTTATCTCCATCTGAGGCCAAAAGACAAAACATTTTTTACAGATGTTGAAACTTTGAAAGGATTTCCCCTGTTTAAACAGGATTAGATTAGCTGGAGGTGCATTTTATGTGTTAAGGGATATGATAAGAGAGTCAAGCCTTTAAGGTTAAAAGTATTTAATGAAAAGCAGTACGAAATTTGACTTTCTGGTTTTCTGGATAATCCTTGTAATGTCTTATAATTATGAAAAATAATTTCAAGTATTTGATGAACACAGTTTGGTCAAGTGGTCTTCACATATCCATGAAGAATGTTAAAGCAATAGTATACTAAATTTGATATTGTAGTAGACTACTGTAATTGATTAAACCCTGTTTTGTGAGAACATGACATCACTGCAGAAATTTTTGAAACTCATCTTTAATGTGGGTGTGTCTTGGGCTAGCTTTGTCACTAGAGCTTTCATTTTGGATGTAGACTGTATAAGGGAGCTCTCACAAGATGTAGGACTCTGAAGATATTTTTATTGTATTGTCTGGTTTATAAGTTCTGTGGAGCATTTCCTATGCACTGCTTTTAGCATAAGACAGAACAAGGTAAGAGCCAGATGGGCTATTTTTATTAGAGAAGAGCATCTGTCAGAAAACACTTGATAAACCAGAAAACTTTGTAGTGTATCTTTTCTTCTACACTTATTTTCTCCTGTGATGAAGACTCATGAAATATTGGATGGGTTTATTTTTTCTGTCTTTGTTTCTTTGGGTAAATCCAGACTGGTGATTCAGAATTTGTAGCCTGATGCTGTGACTGATGGTGACATTACAACTTTCTACCTAACAGAATAATTTCAAAGCGTGATAGCACTTTCTTGATAACTGAGGTTTACATTGATTTTATTATATTTTCCTTGAATTTACTGATCTACTGGCATAAGCACTGGAAGGAACCTAAGAGCTCCAGGAGCTTCCACTCAATTTGCTAACTATATTTCTTTCTAAAAGCAATATGGTCTTCTTAAAAAAACTTTGGTTGTAACTTTTAATATATTGACTTAAAAGGTGCCTGACGTGTGGAGTGATAACTCCCTATTTTCATGCCTTTCTGTCCATCTTCCATAAGGCTGTTTATGGTGAAATCACTTAATCATTTGTTTTATAACTTAGAAAGGCTAAGAGCAGAAGGTGTTATTACATCAGATAAAGTGTTGCTATGTATTGCAGATGCCATGCTAGTACAAGATACACAGTCTATGGGGACATCCTCCCATATGTTCTGTGGTAAGCTAAACTCTTGGCTGATGCTGATGCCCACTATATTTTGTGGTTTTTTGAATGTAAATGCCAATTTTTAAAACTTGAGTAAGCATTTATTTAAAATATATCTTCTGGATGGCTGATTGAGTGTTGATTTTGGCAAGCTCTCTAAGGTATTCAGTTTTCTTTTTTTTTTCTTGTATGTCCACTGAAATTTAGAAAGTGTATGAAACCTATTAGGATAAAATAGGATTGTCTTTTCACAAATGGTATGTTTTCATTCCACACTTTGTTTGTGTATTGAGCTTTTATGCTCAAAGTGCTGCTGCACATTTTATTTCTATGCCTGAATCTTGAATTGCTTGTACTAACTCAATACAAGTGATGGCAGCTGCAAAATTTTATTTAATCCTGGAGGATAGCACTGTGGCTGTTTGAATCTTCCAGAATTATCTATGCATGTTTATTTTAGATTGTTCAGAGTATGATTACTAGTCAGGTTTCTGTAAGTAGGGAGCCAAAAATAGGCTGCTTTACCATATTCTTGGGTTTGCTACTAACTTGAATACCTTACGAGAAAGATACTTCAAGGAGCTGTCTGCTCTTCTAGTGTCTGGTTCTAATACTTTAGAGTATCTTTAGGGTATCTTTAAATAACTGGGTAGCTGCTTCCTTTGACTGGTTGAAAAGGGAATAAATGCCTACCTAATGAAATGTGCATTTAGGAAGCAGTTTTTGATATTTTACTTGGTTTTATTATTTCAAATAGAAACATGCTGGCAGTTCAAAGAAGGAAAAAAGTTTTGCAAGCAATTCTCAAATTCCATTGCAGTTTTCATCAAGTTGTTTTGTTTTTTATCTATTTGTATTTCCAGTTAATATCACATAGCACATGTGTGTCTGATGAGGTTTGAGAAGCGTCTTGAATGTTTCGCATCTAAGGAGAGAAGATACTTTTTGGGGGAGAATCCCCATTGCCCTACCTGCCTTTGGTGAAACAGACTGCATCAGCTGAAGTTAACTAATGTACTTTCCTGTAAGATGAAGGCAGAGTTAAAAGGTCAAAGAAAAGGTGATTTTACTTTCTCATCCTGAGATTTTAAAAACCTTTATTATTTAAATAGACAAAGCTATTTTTTTCACTGTTATATCTAGAAATTACTGACTAAGGTGAATGTTGTCTAAAATATTAAAAAAAGCTCACTATGGCTTCCTGTTTGGTTTTTTTTTTTCTTTTCCTTCTTCTCTTTTTCTGTTCTCCACTTTCTACCATTATCTGTTTGCCTTACTCCCTTTCCCACAGAACCTGACTTAACATTCTACATCCAGAATGATTTTATAACTGCCCTGTGTCCCCAAACCTTCTGCTTTTTCTTTCCCTTTCTTTACTCAACTTTACTTCCTAATCTTTTTTACTCCTTCCCTTACATTTCCATTTGTCATTGTCCATGTCCCTCCCTGGACACTGTCCCATTAGCTTATTGGGACAGTTATTATTCTGTTATCCATTTGCAATGCCATGTCCCAGCTGATGAAGTTTTGACAACATGTCAAATGAGAATATGGGATGAAGCAACCACAGAACATACCCTGCATGACTGCAGGCACAGAAGGTGAAGCAGATATCAAAGCATAGCAGAGAAATGTTTAAGAAAAATAAGCACTCCACAGGTAGGTCTGGCAAAAGCTATTTCAATCATACATTGGAATACCAACATATGCATAAAAATTTAGAACAGACAAACTTCTGCAAAAAAGTTAAAGGGGAAGGGGTGAAGAGAAAGTTTTTGTGCTAAGCTCATCCACTTACACTGAAGAGAAACATGCGGTTCTGCACATTTTCTTGTTCATTTTCTCAGCAATAGACATCTTACACTGCTTATCCCAGAGCTCATCAGCTAAAGGCAGCTGTACCCAAACCTCTGACCTTAACTTATCTTGTCTGGGCTAGACTGTAGCTCATGAGCTACTGAAAAGTTTAATCCCACAATACCAGCTAGCTAAAGCTATTACTCTAAGATTTACTATTGGAAAAACTTTACTTTCTGTCTGTGAGTGACTGCTGAGTCAAATACGTGTAATTCAGAGATGGACTGCAGTGCCATAAATGGCGACTCACTTCTTGCCTGCTACAAAGTGAAATACCCTGGACCAGCTCCAGTTTTCCACTGAAAAAAAACACATGGAAGATTTTATTACAATTTTTAATATGCTAGGCTCCTTAGACAAAGGTTTGGTTTTTTTAAATAATATTGTCACACAGGGGCACGCACACAAGAATTTTTGTTGTGAATAACACCTCTATAAAGCATTTTTTTTCAGTGTAATAATAACGGAACTCAGCAACTCAGTCCTCAAGGTCACTCTGTCTTCCTTTTCCAAATGCCTTTGAAGATGTATATCTGCAACTAGAGCTATGTGTTTGTAGGGAAACTTGTAATTGGCTCCATATCATTCATTTACAACATATTATGCATACAGTATTATTTGTCTGGTTAATTTTTTCTTTGAGACAGAATAATTCTGGTATAATAATTATTCCTTAATTTTTTTCTTCCCTCTCTTAATAGAAGTCAGAGTCTTCAGGGCATGAGCACAGCATGTTTGTTACTATATTAGCAGTACAAGAACCAACCCCAGCTTTTTATTCAGGTCCTCAAAGATAATGTAATCAGACTACTTTGATTGCAGTGTAGCCAGAAGACAAACAGATATTAGTCTGTCATGATATATTATTAAGTAATAGCATGTCAGACATCAAATCAGGCTCAGCCACTGAGTGTTATGTTCTGCTGGGTTGTAATCTTCAGATCCCCCATACCTAGGGTGGGTCACTGCTACTGTAGTGTGATATTAGGATTCCTAACATCAGTATTTCTTTGGAATACACATTGATTTTAATTCTTTGCCTGTAATGTTGATACATTTGAAAAGCAATCACTGTTTATAGGGTTATGCAACTAGAAGTCAAATGGTGGTAGCATGCAGACAGAGATATATGGAAATGTCAAGACACTGTGCAAGTTGATGTTACTCTTGTTAAACAAATGCAAGCATGCAAGTTTCACTTCTGATCAAGGTGAAAGGAGGAAAATCAATGCTTTCCAAATATATATCAGTGTAAATACATTAAAGTTTATCTCTGTCTTCTCTTACTTAAAGTTACAGTTTCTAGTGGGTTATTACCATCAGTGCACCGAAAAATGTGAACATCATTGATAATTTTCTTACCTTAAAAGGATGGAAGAGCACTGCTAAAGAGAAAATATTTTTTCCTTTAAATTCTTGGCTTATATTTGAAATAGTTTACTCCATTTCTGAATGTATAGATCTTTGAGAATGTGGAGCTCAAAACACATGATTTATGCATTTTATACATTGAAATACCCATTTTATTTGATAATAGCTATACTTTTAAACATATAAATGAGAATAATTTGCATGGTTCAGAAGGAGTACTTGACTGAAATAAGACAATAAAGGGAAGCAAACCATGTTTGATGGGTAATGGGTTTGGTCTTAATGACCTCTAGTCTAGTCTTCAGAAGAGTTTTATGCGATGTGGGCTCAGATACTAGATCCATACTAATATAATACATAAGGTATCATTTTCTGAGAATTTAGCTATACTGTGAGCAGTTGTTTGAAATACCATTTGCAGAATAGAAAAGGGACCCTAAAATAAATACTGCAGACTAAAAAGAGTGATACAGGACTCTTAGATCTGAAAGGATTTGCAAATTCAGGATGGTAATTATCACGTGCAACATAACTAATATGTGTACTACTGTATGAGGAATTAAGAGAGTTCTTAGCCTTTGTTCTAATGCAGACATCACGTTCTCCCCATTCCTTTGAATGGGCTTTGTACTTTTCTATGGGATGCATTAAATAGATCTCATAGGATCTTCATAGGTACATATATATGGCCTTTCTGGAATGATGTTCAAATGTTGATACGACAGAGAGTGGGTTCACAAAAACATAAGTTTTGATTCCTTTATAAGCTTAGCCCTTTAGTTTCATAGTTTGCATAAATACGCTTAACAAAACATGGCACTATTTTACAGAAGCATTCCCACAATTCCATCAGGAAGTTTTGGTGCGGGGAGAGTGCACATTCAGCAAATTTCCATTTAAAGACATTATGCATTTGATATCTTGTGCTAAAATCCACTGTGTTACAAATGGTTTGTTTTTTCCTCTCTTGGAGGGGCTGATGTTTATACTAATAATATAAGATTTTTTCTTAGCTCTTAAGAAAAAAAATAGCCTTTTTTTTCTCTTCAGAGCAACCTTATCTGTAGAACAGGTTTACAGTGCACATACATACTACGAAGCATCCATTTCTTCATCTTTGATACACTTTTTCCACTCTTCTTTCCTTCTTTCTACCATTTACTTTTCACCCAGCACTCTGTGAAACAGTGAAACATTACAGCTGCTTTTGAATAGTTCTTGCTTTTATTATACCCTTTTTTCTTTTTTTTTTTACATTTTGCGTAGTCAAATAGAAAGAACTCTATAGAAATGGATTCAAAAGGACAGATATTTGCTTCCTGGAATTTTGTAGTCTGGAAGAAAATTTTATGTTCCTTCAAAGTTATTAAAACTGAATTAATATGTCTCAGAAGGCTCTGTAAACATGAATGGGTTTAAAAATTCCTTTGTGGCATTGCTGTGAAAAAATATTGTGAACATTTTTGCACTGAGCTTTCCTTCCAACTTTTTATGCACCTGTGTGCTTGAGAGTTATGGGAAAAAAGGGAGATATTCACATTTTTAATAATTCTATTCTCATTGCATGTATCTGATGTTATTCTCTATTTTTAAATAGCTAAACTGAGAAGTGTAACTCCTGTGAGGTAATTTTGGATGTTTGAATGGAGAAGGAGCATAGTAAAATATTCAGGAAACTTTTGGGTTGCTTTTCTGTATTGTACTGAATTGCAAAACTCAGTCTGTTTTGGGCCAAGTTACAGAGTCGTAGAATTATGGAATAGTTTGGTTTGAAGGAGATTTTTAAAGTTCATCTTGCTCACTGGTCCGTTCTAGCTCACTCAGGTAAAATGCCTCTACATGAGTGGGACAAAGTTTTGCCTAAAAGAGACTAATTGTATTCACCCCTCATCGAGATGAAGGTGTGAAACTTTCTTTCTCTCCAGGTACTACAAGGTCCTTCTGCAAGCAGGTCTTTAATCTTGCCAGTGACCTGTACTAGCCTTAGAGCATGGCTGCTTCTGAAATCTGTGTGCTGGGACTAACCTTCAACTTTTCCACAGGAAATTCTCAGCTTTTTAAATAGACCCTTTGACTTAGATAACATCAATTGCATTCTTAATAGTTAAATATATGCTTGAATTAAAGCCTAACGGAACACGATAAAGTATATCTACAGTACACAATTCTGGGCATTATTAAGATACAGTAAATGAAGATAATATTTAGAGTATGAGGCAAACTGTTTAGCTTGGGAGGAATAACCTAGGCAAAATCACTTTATAACATGTTCATAGTTGAGCACCACTCCTGGTTATACCTATATGAATCTTAATAGGCATGGTATGCTGTGGAGTCTGAAGCTTATATTCTAATTAAAACTTCTGAAAAGGTTTGACAGTGAGAATTATGAGTATTTCATAACCTAGCCATCTTCTTGATCTATTTAAAAACACTTTACTGCTGAAGAATGGTTTTAGGAAAGTCAGCCAGGGCTTATTACTTACATGATTGATGTTTTAGTTATTGACCTTGAACACTATGGCTCAGTGCTGCACCTTTAATTTTACACAGCCAAGTGCTGCAAAATGCAGGTGTTTGATTAGGTAATCTAGAATTTAACTTCTGACTACCTAAAATATTATGAAAGGTAGAGGTTCTATTTTTTGTTCAGTCAGAATGATTAGCTGCCAAAACTTAATTCTTTGCTAAAAGAGATGATAGTTTACCTGAAAATATTACAAATGAGATGTTGATTTATGGTGAAGAGGTATGGGGGTTTTATTTGGCTTGTGTAGTTTTTAAAAATATGAAAAAGTAATGAAACCACTAATACCAGCAAACATTAAAAACACAGTGTTGGGGTGTAGTAATTTGTATCCTTGGATTTACTCAGCAGGTGAAGGTGGTTGTAGCCTTCCTTTCCTCTTTAGTTTTGCTACACTGTCCAAATGCTGCAGTTGCTTGACTGTATTTCCTCTCCATATTTTCTGCCTGTCTCCCATCTGCCAAGCTCTCACAGACCATGGCAGCATCTATCCTGATACCACTGTCCTGCATGCTTTACTATTGATCGTTTGGTGATGAGATCCCAGCCCTTGCTGGTGATCCTCTGTCTGTAGCAATAGCAGGTGACAAATTGTTATTGAATCTTATGCCCAAAAATATGTATCTATTTTTCACTGTTTCTTAAGTCATGTCATTTTTAATTGAAATACAACTGCCCTTTATTCAAGGTGAGTTTCTAGAAATTGAAAGTGGCCAGTCCCTCCAGAACTCAGTGCTTCATGGTGATTACAGAGGAGCATTCTCAAATAGGCACATTAATCTTTGGGGCCACTACTTGTGCTGCCTTTCTGGTGTTACTTGCCTTCAAATAGTGTGTAAAGACATTTATTTTCAAAGGTGCACCTGGAGCTGGTAGCTGCCAAGAATTTGGAGAATTTGGAGTAGATTGCAGATATTTTCTAATGTGTGTATAGGATTTCTCAATATTATCAAATAATTATTTTCAGTTACCATAATTATTAATTGTCTGCATTCACTGATGAGGGCAGTACTTCAGAGAAATGATTCTTGCTATAGTTGTCCCTTGGCTGTGTACAAGCTGGATCAAGATTACTGGGGAAAATGTTTGAGAAACAAGCTCTCTGGTCCCATGCTGACAGCTCGAGAGGGGCTGGAGGGAGGAGCAGCATGCTTTGCTATAATCTTGTTACTTGTAAACTGACAAATGCCACTAAAATACAGTAAACACTGAGCCATGAGGTGCTGGTTTTGCAAAACCATTCCTTGGGGTTGAATCACCCCTTAAAATTGACTGTGCTCACTGGTTTAAGAAGCGTATTTTGTTGTGCTACATTCTACGACCAGATGATGGCTAAGGTTCCATTTGGACTTGAAATTCTTTGGGGGTGTTTCTTCTGTGTGTGTGTGTCTGTCTTTCATTCTTATTTTGAATATGATTGTTACTAGGACTGTGAGAGTTAAATTTTCTGCAAGTAAACTATTGCCCAGTGTGGGAAGATATGAGAGAGAAAAGCAGTGCTACTGACATTGATTCCTTTTGGGAAAAGCGTGAATGTTCTTTAGGCAAGGCCATTTGCTCTGAGCAGCTCTCTGGCCAGAAATCCAGTAGCAAATGACGGGAGCATTAGAGCAAAAAGAACTGCCACTGAAACAGCAGAAGTAAGAATATTTTAAAAGTAGCATGCTGTCTGGACAATGAAGGCAACTTTTGCCCAGAAATGTTGTAGTAAAGGTGAAAACGAAGTAACTTCTGGATGAGCAAAAAGTTCATTGGAAGTTTCAGAAGTAAAAGTGTTGTTACCTTAAGGAGCTTACTTCTCCCCCCAAACTCACTTTTCTTTTCTTACTTTTTCACATTTTTCTTCTTTTTCAGGAGAATAGCATTTTTGTGTGTTTTAGAAATTCCGTTGCTAAAGCTGAATTCTTTCTGTCTGTTACCAACTTGTTTCAAAAATTAATGATAAGCCACCATCTCTGATACAGCTGTGTTTTCTAGGAGAAATACATTTAACTAACTGTGGTACTTAGAAGGCTTGAAAGGCTGTTCCAGAGTTGAATCTGAGGATCCTGTTCACCTGGAATAGTGTCATATTAGAATTTGCATTGAGAGAGCCAAAACTAACCATGTTTTACACCCACTGCTTAAACAGAGGGAACTTTATAG
This sequence comes from Argya squamiceps, assembly GCA_037834095.1. Taxonomy (NCBI): domain Eukaryota; kingdom Metazoa; phylum Chordata; class Aves; order Passeriformes; family Leiothrichidae; genus Argya; species Argya squamiceps. Next base: position 125,678,071 of record JBBMKD010000102.1, on the reverse strand, counting down.
TCTGTGAAGGTCTGTGCATTCTATCAAACAGACTAGCTTTCAGTGAGAGCAGCAGAGCTGAACCAAGCTGTGATAGAAGGCTTGGTTTTAACATTATCAAGGATGAACCTATTGAAAATACATGCTTGCTGGATAAACACTGAAAGAGGAAAAAAAACCAACCCAACCAAACAACTATATCATGGATTTTCAGTAATTTGAACAGGGAATGGATTGTAGGCTTGTCATTTTGCTGTTTTCATAGTTTAAGAAACAGAAGGCAACAGGGCTTAGGACCACAGTGACGATCAGAGGGGATGGAGCACCTCTCCTCACAAGCTGAGAGAGTTGGGGTTTCTCAGTGCAGAGAAGAGCAAGCTTTGGGAAGACATAATTTTGGTCTTCCAGTACCTTAAGGTGTCTTAAACAAACAAAGGGAGAGACTTTTGATATGAGCAGGTAGTGTCAGGACAAGGGGCAGTGGTTTTAAAATGGAAGACAACAGAATTAGATTAGATGTTGAGAAGAAGTTCTTTGTTCAGAAGCACTGGAACAGGTTGCTCAGGGAAGCGGTGGATGCCACATCCCTGGCAGTGTTTAAGGCCAGATTGGATGGGGTTTGAGCAACTTGATCTAGTGGAAGGTGTCCCTGCCCGTGGCAGGGGCGTTGGAACAAGATGATCTTTAAGATCACTTCCAAACCTAAGCATTCTACAATTCTGTGTTTCTATGATTCTAACAAATCCACTGAACTCATATGAAATTCAAGAGTTTTGGTTGCATGAAAAAGGAAAAATTAATAATATTTGGATACTGATATTATTTACAGGAATTGATTATGTGGCAATAGACTATCACAAATCTTTGGTGTCTGAGTAGATAGTAAAGAAGAATTCAGAATTTTTGTAAGGAAAAACTGGATGTATGGATAAAGTGATCTGTTCTTTTCTCAGTAGAATATATAGTGCCGGCTATTGGAGCATTGTTTTGCATACAGTTTGCATATGGAATAAGTTTCACTTAAGAATGAATCAAATAGAGTTTGGAATTGAAATTTAGACCTCTTAAAATAAGCAAACTAGGAAAAAAAATGTTTTTGATGTTTTGTGTCTGGTAGAATTATGGCCTTCACTGATTTGCAGTAGTAAATCTGTAATGGAAAGAAACATTGTACTGATGGGAAAAGTAGGGTTGTGGACTTCAGCCAGACATGGCATTTTCTCATTTGCTTTTTGTGCCCTACTTTTGCCTTTCCCCTGTCACATAAGTGTTTGCAATTAGATGCTTCATACTGTCAAGTATTCCTACCCAGTTACAGTAAGGAAATTAATTGTGCTACATGAGTGAACTAGTGCTTCTCATTCTGCCATGCATCAGTTATATTTGAAGCAAATTGGAGTGGTCTGTCTCCTTTGCAAAAGACATGTCAGTATGCAGTAGCCGTTTCCTGGGTTTAACATCTGTCCCAGATAGGAGCAGTATCTCTAACATCACTGCTCATGCAAATGAGTTTAAGTTTGGAAAAAGATGAATAGGGTGCAGAGTTACTTTGCTCTTTCACAGGAGTAGAGAGATGCTCAAGATGCATCTTTGTGCATTAGATCTACTTAAAAGGAGTGCTAATAAATCAATTCTCACTCTTAGTGTAGGTGCTTTACAAAAGAGAAGAGAAAAACAGTGTTAGCACTAAGAAACAGTGATTGTACAAAGACAAATTGGTGTGGGGATTGTGGGCCTATAAGTGTACATGCAGCAGTGTATTTGGAAACTAAAATTATTTCTTACTCAATCTGCTAAACACAGATGCATGTTGTGCAGGTCAATATGGGTACATTATTTTTTTTTTCTTCTGTAACAGAAAATGGCAGTTTCTGAACTTACAAGTACTCAAGGTGATGAGCAGGGTATACTGGAGTACTTTAAAATAAGATAAAAATAGATTTTATAAGGTCTGTTTTAAAGCTTTGAATTTCTGTAGATTGTCAACATATCAATGTTTTACACTAACCACAAGCAATGAAGATTTACCCACAGTTGTAATTAAGCAGAGTCAAAATTCAAAACATGATGTTGCTGTAGTAGACTTAACTAATGATAGCTGAAAAATGGACACTTGCTTTTTCAATTAAGAAGATAAAGTCTTCCCTTGCCTAAATTACACTTTTAATGTAGTTAGTTACATAGGCACTGTATTTCACTCTTTGTTTTGAAGTAGGGAGAAAATTTAGTGCCAAGGTGGCACAGCAGAGCAGTGGAGCCAGAAGAGGGTTCTGTACTTTACTTTGGCCGTAGTCCATCACTGAAAAGAGGAAGACATACTGCATAGTTAAAATGACCATAAATAAAATCTTTGTGGGTTTTTTTTAATTTTATTTTTATTACAAAACAGTTGAAGACACCTGTTATGCAATCTCTTATGGGACTAGGATAATAATTAACTTTTAACGTTTCAAAATACGAATTGAAAAATGATGAATGTATGCATAGTTTATCAAAGGGACAGTTTTCTAAAGAGAATGTTATTTATCTTAGACTACTAAACTAAAAAAAAATAGGGTGTTATGGTAGATTTTCAGGTGAGTCTTCTTTAAAAAGGTAGATTAAAGGGAACTGAAAATCATCTGATGATTTAGAAATCATCTTCTTTCATAAGACCTCTGGCTATCTACAGGTTTAATGGGAAATAAGACTTCACAATTCAGCAGTTCCAGAGGAATTATAAGATTCTATTTCATAAATATCTAGGGGTAGAGGTGTATGCACATTCTCATGAGGAACTGCCCTTCATTCACTTACATTGGTTCATTGATCAAATCTCCCTGTGTGGCCTCTGAGTTGCTGTGGAAGTGACCCAGCAGGAGTTTGCAATGACCTGGGAGACTGAGAATTGGCTTGGCAATTGTGGCAGCATAATTCAAGTAAAAAGTGAAGTGGCCTTTTTTGCACTGTGGTTATAAGAAAATAGGGAGAATTTAATATCTGCCTGTTGACTATTGCATATTTACAATTGAATTTAATTTTCATTCAGAATTAAGTGATAGCACACTGTACAACTCACCACAGAAAAAGATGTGCAGGTCTGTAGATTTAAATGAAATGTAGAATGCAAGAGTAAAAATTGCCTTAAGAGACTACAACATCCCAGCAGCATTGAGATCAGAGGCAGAGAGCCCTTTAACTTCAGTGAAAGCAACGTGGAACCCCTACAGAGTAGCATGGTTTGGATGATAGCGTATATTTTAGTCTGAAAGTGAATTAGCACAGTTGTAAGAACAAATGATAGAAGTGATATTTTAAAATGTTAGGAAAAAAGTCAGATTCAGGTCTAGTTATAGGTCTTTTTCTAGTGCAGTTTTGAAATTTGCCTGGGTCTATAATTAAACTGTCTTTTTCTGGAGCAGCCCACAATGGGCATTTTTCATTCAGAGAATGAGAATTGATTCTCTTCAGCTGATCCAATGCTCATCTCTTTGATCTAAACTCAGGACAAATAAAGATCTATACAATTGGATCTACAAATAAAGTAAAAGAAGTGTTACTAGCTACTTACTGAATAAGAATTTAAATATAACTTCACAACAGCAAGAGCTGAAAACAGGAATTGTTTGTTATTGTTTGAATTCACCTTTTCTTTCATAAAGTGGCTTTAGGTTCTTTTAGGGTCCAAAGCCATTAGTGTGTGAAATTAGTATATCTAATTTCTATGTGTTTGCTGGGAGATATTGAGAAGATGCCTAATGATGACTACTGTTCATTTGCATCTAAGGTTTAGTCATTAGCCTTACACATAATTCACATAAAATATGAATTACTTCATATTTTAAGATTTTTCAAAATGGAGTAAAACCAGATAACAAATCTGACAAGCAACCAAACAACAATGAAAACACCACTGCTGTTCATTCTTCTGTAACATTTTCTATTCAAATGTGACACATTCTCAAGCAGGGGCAGATGTTTTCTCCCTAATGCTCTGAAGGCATCTTTCTTCTCATTTATTCTGCAGTATGACAAAAGCTATTTAGAACTACTGAAACTACTACATCTTTGCCTTGTCAGAAATAGAAAGGTGCAAATTAGTCTAAGAATTAAGCAAATACAAAGCTTAAGGTTTCTAGGTGAAGCAGAGAACTGAAAGCTGAATTTGCTAGCTGCATATGTCTCCTTCATTAAACTCATGCCTCAAGCCCAGTCAATTGAAGGAAAAGTTCCATGAGCAACCTTTAATCATGCACCTACTATGTGCATATAAATCTCTTGGATATTGGTTTTGGGAACCACTGAAAATTCTTAATTGAATAAAAAGTTAAGCATGTGTAACTGTTCAGAAGACATGGAAATCTTGATAGTTAATTCCTTGATGTTGTAAATACAGTCTTGTTTTTGTTTTATCATGTTAGAACGTGATAAAATTCTGCACTGCCAATTTCAACTGCACTTTTCGGAAAGGGATAAGTGGGGCAGAAGTCTTTCAGAATTTATAATCATCTACTTCCTGTGTAAGTATTGAGTCTCCTACTAAAAAAAAAAAAAAAATTGCAGGGAATGAATTACTCATTGCTAGAAGCATTTTGTGCTTTCCTTTCTCTGCACTCTTCATTCCACATCCAACAGATTCTTGCATATATCCTGAAACTGATTCCAAGAGAGTCCAGGACTTTATTGTAATGACGAAAGGCAGAATTTTTTAAGGATTTTTGTCTGGTTGGCTGGTTGGGTGGTTGTTTTTTGTGGGTTTTTTTTGGGTTTTTTTGGTTGGGTTTTTTTTTTTTTTTGGGTGGTTGGTTGGGTTTTTCTTGTTTGTTTGTTTGTTTTTCTGTTCTTTTTTAAACTTAAAACCTTTAACTCATGAAAACACGTTTGTGAGAAATGAAAGATATTGTTGAGACTGGTTGGTCTAGAAATGTTGGATTCCCTACTCTAGATAAAAGATTTGTGACGTGACCCATATTTATTTATAAAGCATTCCTTTTGTCTTACATTCTGGTAATAAATAAGTCATTCTATTTTGTTTTATAATACTCTAAATGTCACTGGACTTTTTTTCAGAATTCAGTTTTGGTCGTAAGTTTTCAGTACAGTTCAAACCTTGATCTCATATTGTAGCTGTTATTCTTGGACCCCACTGCTGGATAGAAGAGTATGTGATATTAGTAAAAAATAGAGCAATAACGTTGGTTGGAGGATCTAGTAGCAGGGATCTGATTCCAGTAAATTATATTAAATTTTAATGCATATAACTTTTCTAAGTGCCTACAATTTATCACAGTAAGATTTTCTTTACAGATCTTTCTAGCCTGTTGACATCTTTTTGATTTGGTGATTTTCTGTCTCAGAGGTGTGTTCCTTAAATAAAATGTCTCTTACAGTTTTTGACAAAATTCTTATAAACTGGAACACATTCAACCATTGTTTTAATAATCTCCTTCTAAGTTTCTTTAACATTTTAGTGTCATTCAATGAGCAAGATTTTCTTCAATGTGTAAGGTGAACTTTGGGAATGTTATGAAATTTCTAGAACATTTTTCTTCTAATAAGAGAAAAAAGCTTTGTTCCTTTCTAGTGGGAACTGTAAAAACATCTTACTTTGTTGGCTCAGGCACTGTAGGCTACTGCAGAAACAGAGCAGAGCTAATTTATTCTCATCAAGGGTGAATAAATTTCTTTGTAACAAAGTCTAAGATGGATTCATAACATCTGGCCCCTCTATTTTTCAATCTTGAAATCCTTGAATATTTCAATTTCCCTTGAAACTTTTCCTGGTACTTTTTCATAGACTACATTACACTTTTCAAGACTTCTTTCAAGACTTCTTTTCAATATTTTCACCACTACAGTTTTATTTCAGCTTTGACATTTTTAGTAAATTGGTACAGTGGAGGGATACTATTACTGCATCCTAAGGAAATCTGGGTATTGTTGAAGCCCGTGGCTCTTTCGTTGATTTTAATGTTCCTCTTTCTTTTAGAGAGTTATAAAGTTTGCATTGGGCCTTTGGCTTCATCAGGAATGTTTGTGCAATTCTGAAGGTTATTGTGCTGTAGCTTATTTAAGTTGTCTTCTAGTGAAGAGATGTTATCTCTCAGTACTTAGATCTTTGCAGGTTTCTTCTTTAATTTGTTGCAGTTTCTTCTCTGCAACAACTGCCATTATCTGATTCACCAGAAAAAGAAAAACTATGAAAAAAGTGTTTCTTCATTTTACTCTCTTCAGCACAGTGTGAGGAAGATGCTTTACACCATCTCTGAAACAACACCAGATTAAGGCACCTTTGGAAATCATGAAATAAATTAAATGGTTTTTTGCTGTCTCTGGTAGTTTTAGGGGTTTTTTTAATAATGCAATCTTGTGGTGGGAAAGACTTAACTTTAAAACTGTGGTTTTAAAGATTAAGTTTACATAACCTTAAAGACCCCAGAAGCAATCTCCTGTATCTTCTTTAATAGAATGCAAAAATAAACTCAAATGAGCTGGGGATATGGTCATTTTAGTGGAACCTTTAAATAGACATTAAAGAAAGCTCCCTTCTCTCCATATTTAGGTCCAGCTAAAATGAATGGAAAAAACATGAGAGAACTTCCAATGATAGCAGCCTATTATCAAAAACAGGCCAAGAAGCTGAGCTTACCACCTTCTGGAGAAACTTTAAATACTTTTATGCGTGTGCAAGCCACAATGATTGACATTTTCATAAATGTTTGTACTGTAGAGAGATTTCTTTTACATTTCACTAGCCAGGCATTTGCTAGTGAAATGTAAAAGAAACCCTCTCTTAAATATTAAGCCATACTGCAGAAGGCTGAAAAAGTTTTGCTGTATCAGAATTGTGCATAAAACAATACTGAGAAAATGACTACTGAAAAATTCTCATGTGACTGCAACAATAGCTTAATTAAATGTAAATTAAACAGTTAAAATGCAAATAATGTCTCTCCACCAGTTGATAGTTACAAAATAAGTGTTTTGGTTCATTTGTTTTGCGATAGTGTATACGAAATGTGAAATATACCATTGTCTATTATAAAAAATACTCAATCTTATTGGAATTTATTGTTTCTTGGAATTCTTTTTTCATTTAATTTGATTTTAGGACAAAAAAGTCCTACGTATTTGACTCAGATGTCCAGTCTTTCAGTTAGTATTAATCTGACATATTAAATCAGTCTTGTATAAGTAATGGTTTTAGAGTATAATGGATCCTTTTAAATTTTCATTACATTTTTCTGATATGTTTATAGTACAAAAATGTGTAGACATTTTGGAAGATTTCTTACGTCCATTTCAATAATACAGATTACACCTTTATCTCAAATTATTATGTAACTGAAAATATTTGCATGTTTGGATGTATTTTTCCATCGTTAGATATACTAATAAAATTGTAGATGTGATTACTGTATTTTTAATATAAAGAATTCTTACATGTTCAGTAATGAAGATGCAATGCAGGTTGCTTCAAAATTCCATCTGAGTTTTGTATTGTCAGTGATGGAATTTCCTACTGGACATTGAGCCGTTTTGCGCAATTACCTCCATGCAGCAAATGTTGTCCAGTGTTCTGAATACACACTTGCATTGCTTATTTTAGTGAGAACTAAAAGATTTAGCTTAAATCACACTTCTTGCATTGTAATCTTTATAATTCAGAATTTCCCCACAGTTCTGAAGATAATTTAATGAAAATTCGAGGCATAATGAGATCAAGGGATGTGACTGAGAGGTATTCACATCATATATACTACTTTAAAAGGCACTTAGGATTGCATTGCTTCTGCCTAAAGCAATGACAAAAATGTTCAAGTCCTAAAAAAAAATCTGTAACAGAATAGTTTTTGTTTTAAGTATTAATATTGAAAGACTTGATTAATATAGTTAGCAGTTTTTATTGTGGAGCTTACAGATTTTATAAACATCTTTGTTTTCCCTTCTTTTTGATTTTCCTTCTATTAGCCTAAGTGTGTATGTAGGCACACAATTAATAGAACTCTTCTGATGAATTTCAGGAAGATAACACACTCAATTTTCAGCTCACTCAGCCACGAGGAGAGGACAGTCAGATTGGAAAGAACCATAGAAAGGTTTGGATTGGAAGGGACCTTTTAATGGTCATCTGGTGCAACTCATCTGTAGACAGGAACATCATCCTTTAGGCCAGATTGCTCAGTAGCCGATTTCACCTCACCTTGAACACTTCTGGAGTTGGAGCATCTACAGCTTATCTGGGCAACCTGTTCAGTGCCTCACCACCTCCACACTAAAAAAATTTCTTTCTGGTGTCCAATCTAAATTATTCTCTTTCTCTGTAAAAAGGTTGCCTCTTGTCCGGCCACTGCAAATTTTTGTCCTGGCAAAAAGTCTCTCTGCAGCTTTCTCTTATGCTCCCTTTAACTATTGAAAGGCTGCAATAAGGTCTCCCTTGAACCTTCTCTTGTCCAGGCTAAACAACTCCTGTTCTTTCAGCCTTTCTTCACAGGAGAGGTGTTCCAGCCCTTTTCACTCAATTTTGAAATGTGTTAATGACAAAGACGTGTGTGTAAGTTAAGGTATCATTGATAGGCTGAACTATTCACAGATCTGATAATTGAGGCAGGAATGAAACTTATAGAAGGATAATAGGAAAGAGTGAAGATTTAACTGGTAAGCATTGAGATTTCTCTACAGAAATGTCTGAAGGGCATCTAGAAATGTGGCTTGGTGTGAATCACAGAGATGATTTTGAATTGTTTTGATCCATGATTTTGGACTGGTGGGTTAGAAGGGTAAGACCTGTTTAGAAAAGACAAGCCAAGGAAAACTGGTAAAGTTACATTTCATTTGAAAAATGTATTTCTGCTTTTCTGATGTTCAAGTAGGAAAGTGAAAAATGGACTTCTTAAAGGCACACCTTTAGTGGCTATTAAGGGAAAAGAAAAGGGACATCATTGTTATTGGACTCTATTGCACGCAGCTTAGTCAGAAGAATGGAGACGCTGGGAACGTCTGAATGAATTGGTATGGTTGAATTGTAGAGCATTGGATATTCAGTTCCAGAAATAGTGTGTAAGCGTAGAGAAGGTCGGACGTGTGAACAAGCTTATTTTAAAAGATGAAGTAAGTTGTTATTATCACAATCAGATTTGGCTGAGACTAAGAGATTTCTTAAACTGGATGAGTATCTCTACTTGGAAGCCAGTTTGGGTGAAAGTGACAGTAAAATGGCAATATTTATGGGTTTAGGAAGAAGCAACCGTGGTAGAACATGAGCAACTAACTTCAAAAAGAGCATACTTTAATGAACCTGGGGACCTAGTAGAAAGTGATCTCTTGGGAAGAGAATCTAAAGGATAAATGAGTGAAGGAGAGCCGGCAGGTAGTGAAAGAGAACATGTTAAAAGCAGAGCTCAAAACTGTCACAATTGGCAGGGAATATAGGAAATATGCTCAAAAATATGGATGCATTAGGGTACATAAATAAACATGAAAACTTTGGGCAAAAAATTCTGAAGGTATTAGAGTGATAAAAGGATAGCCCTGGTCCATTACTCAGAAGAATAACAACAAAAAGAAAAAATAAATCCCCTTTCAGTAGGCAAGTATTTAACCAAACAACATTGCCATTATCAAGTAGGTACAAACAGAACTGGGAAGGAACAATTTAAATAATATTAATGTAACATGATGTATTCATGTTGACAGGATCCAATTAAATTTGCCCTTAAGTACTTAGAAAACCTATCCAGCTTAATCCCTGATCCATTAGGAAACATAGTACCTAACTTTAAAAGAGGAAAAATAGACTATTGTAGAATTACAGATGAATCAGTGTAATTTGAACATCTGGGAAGTTACTGGAACAAGTTATTAGCATTCAGTGTGTGTGCACAGAGAAGATAAAATAATAAAAACAGCTAGAATGGTTTTGTGAAAAACAATCACATCAATGTACTCTAATTACTTTCTTTGATGGGATTTCTGGGTTAATCGGATCTGGGAACAGATAGGATTAATTTTGACTTCAGGCAAGGTTTCTGACACTGTCCCACAAAGAAGTCCATAAATAAATTAGGTCAATATGATCTAGATGAAATTAAGATGAGGTATGTAACTAGTTAGAAACAGTACTTAAAGCTAAGTTATCAGTATCTGACTACCAAGAGGGGTCAACAGTGGGCCTGGCATTTTTTCAACATTTTTATAAATTATTTTGCAGCCAACTAACAAGTATACTTGTATGTTTTATAGATGAGATATGACAGTTTGGTAGCTTTTCAACAATAGGAAAGAAAGATCATTATCTTGGGAACTTTTAGCTGTTATGTATCATGTGCTGGAATTCTGTGTTCCACTCTACAATTCAGATACTGATCTTCAGAATAAATACCTTGTTCTTTAGCCTAATTTTCTATTTGTGCATTTCCCTCTCCTCACTAATCATTTTATAATTATTTATTACTAGAGTGGAACACAGAATTTGTGACCTAAAAAATAGTGATGGCTTTGAAAAATAAACATCAGATGTTATTCTGATTGTTTTAACTGGATTGCCATATGCAGGGCATGTAAGTTAGTAATTTCACTCCAGACCTGATGAAGACTTGACTATGAAGTAATTATGAAGTAATGCATCCCCTCTTCACCTTCCTGCTTTAGAAAAGAGCTAAAATTCATAGCATGCTCAGAGCTGCAAAATTGATGTCTTAAGTTTTAGCTTTTGTCTTTTCCAGATTTTGCACTGCATTAGTATATAACCCTGAACTTCATATAAAGTGTTAACAAGTTCTCCTCACAGCTTAGTTAGGTAATCCTTTTCCAGCCCGAGAACCAAGAACACCGTTGCAGCTTTAGGCCCAAAAGGTATAAATAACAGTAAATTGAGGAGAGCAAACTTGCAGGATGGGGCTTCACAACCTGAAGGTGTAATTGGACAATTAACCCAAATATGTAAATGGACCAAAACTTACAAAAGTGTGAAAACGTGTGATCCTTTTCCATCTTGGGTGGAGCCACGGCTGGGCTGTTGTACTGCCCAGGGTGTATCCTGTGAAGACCTTTTTCATAAATACCTACTTTATTCCTTTAACACTGTCTATCCTCTGTTCTAGGTAGCCTCTGAAGGCATCAAAATTACAAGAGGTATGGAAAATTCTCCTTTGAGCTGAGAAGACATGTTTAATTAATTTCATTTAAATGGTGGAACTCATGATAAAGAGATTTTCAGTATAGAAAAGACTGTTAAAAAACATGTGTAAACAGGTAATAAATACTTTAGTTTTCAAGAAAAACCCTAGAGGTAACGACCAGTCAAATGCCCATGCTTTAGTTTTGGTATGTAGAAAAACCTTTACCTTTGAGAATGAAAGGCAGGAATACTGAGTAACAGGAAACAGTGAGGGTTCTCTTTCACTGGGATTTTTTAAGGAAAAAAAAATCTGACCTATATAATCTAGCTGCACTTTATTCTGCTTTTGGGATAAGCAAGTGATTTCATTACTCTTGTACACTCAGGCAACTTTCCTTTTTTTGTTTTATGGCTCTTTTCAAATCTGTGTCAAAATTCTGGGTTTGCCCTCACCTCTATTCTTTTTAAACTTCTATTTAGCTTAATGTGACCTATAAATTGGTCTTTGTGTCTGGTGAACCTGACAGATTATCTCAAATATGATGCCTTCCTAATTAATCAGTTATTCCAAATATGTTTACACATACAAAAGCAAGGAAGGGAGTTCCTGAATCAGCTCAGGGTGAGTCACTTGCCAGACTGCTGCTATTAATTACTGCACAGATACTTCTCTCTGCAGTTTTGCATGAATGCTCTTCTCTCTCATGGACGTTCCAGATGTGCATCTGGAGCACAGCAGCCTCTGTCTGCAGTGGACTGAGAATGTCACCTCTCCAGGCTACAATCTTGTTTATTTGGGGCTTTTTGATGGAAATGGCAGCCACCATATCTGAACACATGACATTACAGCTAGCTGCAATCACAAATTTTGTCCCAAGGCAATTCTAGTCTTTTGACATTTGTTTACTGTCTTCCTTACTCGATTAGATCTCCTCAATCACATTGGTTTCATTTAGACTGCAGTGCCTCATGGAAGATGTAGTTCAGAGTGTCTAACAGTGTTTCACCACTGGCTTAGAACAAGTTGTGCTGAGTATTCCATTTGCTTGCCGACTCTTTTACCAGATCAGTTATATAAGTTTTCATAGAGTTATTCCTTATTTGTGCCTGTGTAAGCAAGAGAACCTTAAGCAGATTTGTCAAACTGTGTGATTCAGTAACAAAACAGGACCTTATTTCATAATTGGACAGTGGGTTTTTTTTTCAAGAATATTTCCTGCTCTTTTTTAAGAACTGGGAAATTTATATGAAGCACAGGTTTTCTTTTCATTGATGATGAAATTAGCTTCCACGGTGTGATGGTTTAGCACAGGTAGTTTTTTTGTTTTTTAGTCTTTAGGGAAGTAGTAGCAAATAGTGACAGCTTGTC
>JBBMKD010000102.1:125499201-125665525 GCA_037834095.1 Argya squamiceps | reverse complement strand
GCCTTTTTCTCCCGAAAATCCTATCTCCCAGAGAATAAACCACTACACTTGATTTGGCGAACGTGAAACCACGACACACGGATTTACCCATCTTTGGTGCTTCAATATATGGGGAAAAAAAAAAAAAAAGAAAAGGTATCCTTGGCTGGAGTAAGGAAAAACATGGCTTCAGGAACAGCATTAATATAATAATGTAATGTTTTGTTTATTTACTCCTGCCCAGCTGATAGGTGGCACTTAAGGGTATTCGGGTTGTTAAGCAGGATTCTTCTGGTTTTCACTGTTAAATTGATTATGTAAACAAAATTGTTAGTTGAAGATTTTTTATTATTTATGGCAAAACACTCACATTTTCCCTGAATATATTACACTCTAGCATAAGCAGTTTATTTGTTCTTAAAAATAAATAGTAGACCACTATGTCATATTATTTTTCCATGTAAGTTCACTAAATCTATAATGTTTCTTGAAAGGATTAAAATATTTTCTGTTTTGTGGATAATGAAAGCAACTTCATACAGAACTTCTCCCCATTTAAACTGTAGCAACCATATTTGTTCATCCATTTGTTATGCTCTTGTTTCGGGCCCAACAAATGACAAGTGCAGTTTTCATTATTCATTTATCTTCATTGATTAGTTTTTGCATTTCACTTCTCTTTGTCATTGGATTTCTTTTTTTTTTTACATGGCTCACATGCAGTAGTTAAATGATGGGAAATTCCAAACTGGTCTTATGTATGTTTTATTTTATAGCCAAAACTGCACAGGTGCTTTCTTGCCTTTATATGTTGTTTTCATGGGTCTTGTTTTCAGACTGTCCTTTTGCATGGGAAGTAATATTTAGTATTTATGTTTTTCTTCAGTCCTCAGCAAGAATAAAATATTCTGCCTTCATATCCTTTTCTCTTCTTAGAAGAGCATGGGTAGAAAAAACTAGAAAAATGACTTCTAGGCCAGGGATTCCTAGAAGTACCTGTCTACTGGAAAACCCATGTAAGCCTGCTTCCTTTTCTTGACACAACCACCACTGGGATGTGTCTGTTCATGGGGGAGTGTGGAAGGTCTCTGTCATGGCATTAACAGGCCCAGCAAGCACTGAGTTAAAATAGGAGCACCTTATCCAGCAGGACCTCCCTGCTTTCTGTTCCAGTTAGCTTTTCCAACATTTTGAGTTGTGTCTGCTTCTATCATAGCTAGATTTTGACTTGTCAGTTTACTTCTAGTAGTAAAGTCAAGCAGCACTAATGGCAGTGTCCCTGCTGCAGAGCTGCATCTACTGTGCTGGCTTTTATCTGTGACTTTAAAACTCCTCAGGGCTTTGTCCCTATTATTCAGCATAATTACATATTTTAAGCACTATGTAACTTTTGGCAATACCAGCTTATATAACAGAATGCAGAAAAAATATTTTTGATAGCATTGGTAGTATGTATTTTTCGTGAAGCAGAATGATATTTCAATTTATTTGTTTGGATTTGTGATAAAGCAAAATCTTACTAGAGAAAGCTAAATTATACTGCAATCTCCAGTAAAGCAGACATTCAGTTGCTTAAATAATTTACTACTTTGCCTTTTTCTTATCATTAATTGAATCTAGCCCATGTCAATTGGACAAACAGGGCTCTTTGAAGTTTTTCCTTTATGTCAGCTTGCGTGTATGGCTCTATATAACCAGGTTTGAAACTTGTGCTCAACCATTCTTGTAACAGTAATTAAATACATTATTTAAAAAACAGCACTAGAAAGCATGGTGATTATTGCTCCAGTACTTTGATGTAAGTCTTGCAGCATGGAACACCAGCTTTTTCTCCTGATTGCATCTACAAAAGCAAGGAATAATTCCACCAAAGCTGCCAGGATTAATGAGAGAATGATCAGATCTGTTATCTTCCCAAGGTCTATAGTGGTGGGAGAGAGGAGACTTGTATTCAGGATAGGCTGATTTTGCAAGAATAAAGCAACAGAAAAAATAATAAAGTTAAAATTTGGTAAATCTTTCATTAAAATCCCAGGATTTTAAGGCCTTCTTTACTTTGATATTCCAGGTTAAAAGGCAAGTTTTGCTTATTATGGTAAATGGGTGAGAGTCATAGAGGTGGTTTGGGTTTAGTCAGATTGAGCATAAGCGTGACCTCTTACCTGGTAAAAAACACCCAGAGACATTATAGAAAAAGGTGACAAATGGGCAGCAGGAATTGAGAGAAAAGAAATGAAATCAGCTTTCTTTAATTGATTATCTGGGGGCGTGCAGTCAGCAGAATTAGTTCTACTCTGGATTTCTTGCGTGTGGCATTGTTTAGAACTATACGGGGATGGTGAACTACCATGTGATTTGAGCTAACTTTGCCGTTGAGTGTCATTAATGAGCCTTCCAAGAAAGAAGGAAACAAATTTCCAGGAATGGAAGAAGGAGAAAGAAGAGGGAGTCATAAATAGTTTGAAAAGCAAGAAATGGACCAAAAGTTTATATATATCTCAGAACTGTTGAAGTCTGGGAGGCATCCCTGGAGATAATCAGGTCTAACTCCCTTTCTCAAAAAATAATCAGCTAAAGCAGATTACCTCGGGCCGTGTTCAGCTGGATTTTTAGTGTCCCTAAGGAGATTCCAAGACTTCTCCGGACAGCCTGTTCCACTGTCTTGCAAACCTCACAGAGAGAAAGATTTTTCTTACATAAAAAGAGAATTTCTTTTATGTCAATTTCTATCAATTTGTACTCGTTGTCCCTTGTCCTGTCTCTGGAACCCCTGACAAGAGTCTACTTTTTTCTTCTTAGTCTTTCTCATCAGTTGTTTACACTGATGAGATCCTTCCTGAATCCTTTTTCCTCCAGGCTGCAGTCCCTGCTGTCTCAACTTCTTCTGATACGACAAGTGCCCTACAATAATCTTCATGACCCTTTGCTGAACTTCCTTCCATGTGTCTATGTCTACTTTGTACTGCAGAGTCCACAACGGGACACTGTAACTCATCAAATGATGGTAAATATATTCAATTGTGGAAATAGGAATCTCAAAAAAAAAGAGGCAGCATCAGGAGCAGGGCAGCTGTACCTAAGTGAGGAACAGCCTAGACCAGTGATCCTCTATATCCACATTGTCCTGAGCAGTGCTGACTCAGGTGCTTTTGCATCTTCAGCAGAAGTTTTGTGCAAAGAAGATTTTTATTTTTAAGTCCCAAACCCTCCAAAACTGCAGAAGAAATACCAAGGGTAAACAAGAAGGAGTACTCTTCAGTACTCTTGTCTTTTTTGCTTCATCCAGGAATGAGAGGTTTCCGCTCATTTATATGAATGCAATGTGGAAATTGTGACAGGAAGAAGAATTAGAAGAAAGAGGAAATGTCTCTTAAGATATTCTGTAGGTGTATTTTGAGTCTCTCATGTTGCTCTCATTGCTCTGAGAAAGAGCAATATGAGTTGATCTGAGTCTGAAATACCTGTGTCTATTGACAGAATGCTGAGTTTGAGCTGATGTATTTCATTGTCTCAGGAGGGCATTTTTTAATTCAGGCTTAGCTCTGTATAAGACAGGTTAATCTTGGCTAGCTCATAGATTGGGCAGAACGAACTCATTATCTCCTGTAATGCACTGTGTAGACTCATGTGGGCCGTTGCCAGAAAGGCTGTAATCTGCCATGGAAGCTGTTGGCTTGGAAAAGGCAGGCAGGAACGCCAGAGTAAAGTCTGAGTGAAGTGAGTGAGCAAGTATGGCACTCAGAATTCATGATTTTAAATCCCAAGACAGGTAACAAAAGAGGACGGAAGGTAACATTTTCTTGGAGTTTGTAGAGAGGTCAAATGGGGTGTAAGTAGAAATAATCCAGAACTGGGTAAAAGTTGAGCAAGGCAGAGGCAGTGTTTTGAATGTAAGTCTAAGAAGGTAGAGAAGACAGGTGGATGACAGCAGAGAGAGCATTAGGTTTTAGGTCAGTCAGGTTTTCTGAGACAGACAAGTGGGCAAATAAATGGAAGCAATATGTACTGTCACATAAAACAATATACTTAATATGCTTTTAGAAAGGAAGACTGTCTAAATAGCTGGTTCATGAAGGAATGTCTGATTCTTCTAAACTCAAAAATGTATTGCAATTTATTTAATTCATAAAGAAGCTGTGGTGAAGCACGGTGCAGTTGATATTTACTCCCTCTCTATATTCCTACTCCTTTATAATCAGAGGGCAAAGACATGAAGTTTTTGAAGATTTTTCCAGCTGCAGTTTCTCTCTTTACAGTATAATCAACACACAGCTGCTTTAGAGCATACTTCAGGTTGATCATATGTATTTAGTTCTACTGATGGCTGTCTGCATGTTTTCATTTGAGAAAGCTTATGCATGTCATTCTGTAATGGTTCTTATTTCCATTTTAGGTCAGTATGCTTATGATGGCAAACTGCTATAAATGGCTCCACCAGGTGCAGGCATAAGAAAGCAAGCAGAAGAATCTATCCTCACAGTATACCCACAAGTTTTACCCTTGACAGCAGTGTTTCTCTTCTGGAAGATACAAACCCTATATTTCCAAATAAGTTGTCATAACATTCCATGAAAAAGGATGTTATACTGCAGCATTATCATTTGTGAGGCTCTTGATCATTTGTATTGGAAGTCAAATGCCTGTTATGTATTTGGAAGGTGATGAGCACTTGAGGTTGTGATGTGCTGTGGGTGATCTTTAGACACATTTGTGTAGATGTACCAGCTTACATGGTAACCAACAGCAATAACATGGGTGTCCTTTTCTTATCTGAGACAGATCTGACTATAAAATATAGTTCTGACTTTCATGCTGCATTAGGGTAAGCAATAGGTAGCTCAGTTTTCTTTTTTATATTTCCATTCTTTTTGAATGGAAATATACAAGTTCATACATGTTCCATAAGTCCCACAGGCCTGTCATCAGCCTTCACATGCCAATCCACCAGCTGCTTGTGTTTTTGAAATTATTATACTTTTTTTTGTATCAAGGAAAACCTTAAGGGCTTTGTTTTTGCTTGGGAGTTGTATTTTGGTTTATGCTTTCCCTCAAATGGAGAAAAGCATTTCACAAATGATCTGGGAATTATTTACAAATAGGAGTAATTTATAAAAAATCAATTAGCAGTAGGGCTTAAACCATATACAGCTTGTGCCTCCTGCACAGTGTAGGTGAGAAAAAAAAGAATCAAAATTGTTTCCACGTGTCATAGGCAAACTGCAAAATGTTTCCTATATGCAAATACTAGAACTTAATTAGAGTAAATTGAAATTTTTTTCTTAGAAATACCTTTATTTACAAAGATCTTATACAAATTTGAATGTATACTATTCTCATCTTTTGTGTTTTACATCTTACGTATATTCCATTTTCCTCTCTTCCTCCTTCCCAGAGGTACCTCAGAGGAGTTCTGGCAATTAACAATCTCCCACATGACATGTGATGGTTTGTTTTGCTTAAATCTTTTGTAAAGTATTTTTGGCCATGGAAATCACCTGCCCCAACCCACTTTTTCCCAGAGATCTGAGAGCTTGCATGAACAGTAGCTGGGTGAACTGTGATTTTCAGGTGATCAAACGTTCTGAGAAAAATTATTGAAAGGATGAAGTAATGGTGTAACGTGTATGGAAATGGAACAGGAGAGAAAACTTCAACTGGTTAGAATTGCATGTAATTCTTAACTTCTGTAAACTCTTTTTTATTATTATTATTTTTAAGTATTCCCTCACAAGTGCCAGAAATATATGGCTGTGTGGGATGTGTAGTTTCTCTGAATTACACATTCTTGTATCTTAGAGTTGTCAGTTTTCCTAGACACTTCAGCTGTGTCATTTCTGCTCTGCTTTTGCTTAAAACAATACTGAAGTGTTGCTGGATTGTATTGTACAATACTACTCAGGAACCATTGGGCTGTTTTCAGAGTTGGACTTTTTAATTCTATCTATAGCATATTATTATACTTCAAAAGCAATGGCTGAACATTGCAATATTTTTAAATTACTTTTATCATAAGATTAAAAGAGAGAACCTTACAACTGAAATTCAGATTTCCTCTGTCCTGTTGTGTTTCTGGACTTTTTTGTCAGCATCTGTACTAAAAATGATATTGTCAAGGTAGCTGGAACTCATTCATAAAGTGATCTGCCTTGACAGTTGTACCATCTGGAAGCTGTTATCTTTTTAAAGTTAAGGATGTATTTTTTTTTCCAAGTAGTAGAGATTTTTATTTAGAGTCGTAACTGTAACCAAGTAATACTTAACTCATCTGAGGTGGGGGACGATGCAAGCATCCCTTCAAGCCAGGTTGGTTTCTCAGGAAGCTGGTCTCAGAGCACAAGTGAAGACTCCAAGTGGTGTGTTTTGACTTGCACTGGTTGTCTGTGACCCCAAAGGACTTTTAGGACAGCAGTGGCTTTGATTTGCTTTGCCTGTGTTTCCTTCCAGGCTTTACTGCCCTTAGCTGGGGCTGGTAAGACCTCAGTGCAAGCTGTCAGGATCAGAAGGTTGAATACATTTTGTGCTCTAAAAATGTGGGGGGGTCACTCTTCATCTTGGCTGTCTGGAAAGCACTGAGCTAAAATAGGACTGTGCAGTGCCTGCAGTATTTATCATTGCACAATAGGTGGGGGGCATCACTCTAATGCAAGTGTTCTAGTTGGACTTCTTCATGACAACTGTGGAGCTGCACCACCAGCAGCAATGGGCTACAGCCAAGTCTGAATTGATTTTGGGTATAGGAAAACTGTCTCCTGCTGTTGTTTTAGTCCAGAACAATGATTGCCAAACTGTGGTGTACCTTTATTCACAATTCAGACAACATCTATTCCAGAGCAGCATGCAAAGCAGTAATGTGACATCTTGCCCCTTTATTCACAGAGGAGATGAATGACAGCTGGTAGCCAGTAAATGGCCCCTCCTGTGTCTGTGTTTGGCACAGAGATGTGCCAGCTATTACCGTTGCCATACGGAAGAGGTGGGACCAGAGCCCTCCTAAGTGTGTGTGTGTGACTCTGCCCTGACTCTGCAGGAGAGGCTGCTCATTATACAGGGAACCCCTGTGGAAAAATTGACATATTGGGTGCATCACAAGTGAGGGGACTCACCAGAGAGCTAAGAGGCATTCCCACATATTTTATTTGTCTAGCTTTCATGTGCTACGTTTTGTTTAAAGAAGCCTATGGCACAGATGATGATGATGATGATGATGATGTAAAATATGTTTACAGTTTAACTTAATATCATCCTTAAGTGATTCCTTGCTCCCTACCATTCCAATTGGGCTTAGAAATACTAAACTAGCATGCATGAAGAGTTGCATCACACCATCCACACTGTCACACTTGGTATTTTGTTTGAAGTACTCATTTTAAAACATTCTTTAAAATAGTGGTATATTTGAGGTGACTTTAGCGGTTTATGCTCATTAGGTGGCACTACAGCAGCTAAAAGATGTGATAATCTTTAAATCATTCTTAACATATGTGACTCATCTAACCACTGCAAATGTATTTTTAAGTTTGGTGACTATCATAGGTTTGAGTGTCTTCTTCATAGTCCTGGTTTTTTCTGTGTTTGTGCTTCTACCTGTAGGCTTCTGGATTGGTTGCAGGAGACCATCTAGTCAGCATGCTAAATATTACTATTACTGAATTTCTCTTTCAGTGCTAGTAAAATGAAAAGGAGAAACAGCTATGCATGGATGAAAGCTTTAGAGTACATAGTACTTCTGGAAGTTATCTGCTTATTGTCAGTTACCTTGATGGTTAAAAGATATCATGAACTATTTAAAAAACTAAATAAATTATTTAATTCAAGTTTACTTAACTGCTCCGTCCTGCCAAAGAAAAAATCATCATAATTTATGAATCATTATTGTACATAGTATTTCAACAGTAGAAGGTAATGAGAGAGTTTGGGCCACATTTATACTCTCTTGTAGACTTCTGACTGATTAGTTACACCTAGTGTACTATGGAGATCAAGCAGTGTTTGGTATTGGTTTCAGTAAAGTACTTTTTAGCTTTCTGTCGTGTTACTTCTACTGTTTTGTTACTACATAACTTTCCTTAATTCTGGCCAGGGTTCATTGCGTCCATCCTTATTTCCATGTAGTGTTTGTACTTGAATTTTTCATAGTTACCTATGAAAGTGAAAAGGCAATGCTGAGCTTCCTTCAAGACTCAAATGTCACCAGATTACTGTAGTTATTTTTCTGACATTTCCATGGAAAAAGTTGAACTCTGAGCAAAGCAAAGTGTGAGTAATTCTACTTTGCTGTCACATTTTGAAGAGGCATACATAAGGTCAAAGTGTTCCTGCAGATCAGAAGCTCTGAAAAGTTGCTGAAGGGCATTGTCTGCATAGACAGGATTGAGCAACTCATGAAGGAATAAAACAATTAAAGTAGGTTCATGGCCTGGGGGTTATTTGACTGAACAACTTTGTAACTAGTTAACCAGAATTTAAAGCTTATATGAATTTTTCAATAAATATAAATTTACAAATACTTTGAGGCATTTTAAAAGCTGTCATTTAAAGAAAACACTATTTCCTGAAGTACTTTTTTCTGATAACTTTTCTTATTCGTTCTTTCAAAAATTTCAACAGTTTGAAATAGTCTCCCAAACTGGAGTATTATGCAGATTTGAAGGTGACAGGATCAAAGAAAAATCAATATTTGCAAACATGTTAGTACTTATTCACAGTATACCCTGATATTTCATAATTGATAAGACTAAAGGAGAGTATTTTCTTCATCCAAACTGCTGAATTTTGTTGTGATGGATACAGCAAGCAAGGTTGTCCTTCTTCATTGACCTTTCTAAAGCTGAACATGTCAGATTCTCATCACAGATGGCATTGCTTAGAGGTTCTATGTCAGATCCCTTGTCACTGAGATTGTGTTTGAATTTTGGGTCAGTAAATATAGGCTGATAAAAACCTTGAGAGTTATTTGGGCATTATCTGAAAATGCAGCTCTTAAAATCAGCTGTGATACTATTATGTATCACAAAGTTGATAAATTTTTTTGCCAGCAATATCAGGTGAAATAAGAACTGCCCTTCCAAAACACTGGTCATATTTTACTTAAATTCTGAGAATACTAAAAAAGTATTGTTTAGCAATTCTTGATCAAAAAGAGAGCAAGCAGTTGACACCAAGTCTGACTTGGTGCTGCTTTTAAACATTTCACAAGATTAAACATCTGGTGAAGCCACTTTAATCCCAATTTTAATAATATCCCATTTAGATAATGAACTTCTGACTTTCATGTGCTTGAAGCTAAGCCTTTCCTCATGTGCAAGCTTGCACATGAATCTTTAACACACAGGGAAGGACATCTGGATCTGGATTTAATTCCATGTTTCCACAACCAAGTGTTGAAAAAACAACATAAACTTAAATCTTTGTGTTTACAGTTCATTTTATTAATCGGAGCACAGTTATCAGCAAGAGCTTGAGTGTTACAAGCAACATTAAAAGCATTACTTTGATACATTAAAGTATGGTGAAACACACACTTCTAAGTAGGTACAGATTTTGTTACAAAGATGGAACATATTTAAAGTCAAGCTATTGTTACTGGGCTCAGTTACAGTAAAATGGTAGTATTTAAGGTGTCTTATGGGTCTATGGGCCTTATAGCTGATAATAGGACATGAAAAATTCTCAGTATGAGCTGTGCCTGTGGAGCCTCCCTGTCTAAATTGAAAGCTTCTGCCTAGCTGCCAATTTGAGTCATTATTTTATGTTGTAAAAAACTACTAAATGTATACCATAATAAAACTTAATTTCACAGTAAGCTGAAATACAGTATGTTTAATCAAATTAAAAGCATTTTAAATAGTAGAACAGGGGTAAAACTGCCTGTGAAGGACAGAGTCAAGTGATAATCATTAAAGTATTTTGTAACTATGGGACAGTAATGTAATTAATGTAATAGTAATGGAAATTGAATGCAAACACACTGTGAAATTTATAACTCATTTCTATCTGGCTGAAAACAGCAAATACATATAAGTTATTTTACTTTATTTAGACTAGTACATGTAGAGTCTGTCTATAATTTCATTGGGAGAAATCCATGCCTTTTTTTGCTTTTGTCATATAATTAACATAAAAAAATAGTTGTGGTTTCAATACCTCACTTTATATTTTTATGCTTTAGATGCATTGTATTATTAATGTATATGGACTCTATTATTGTTTCCATTCCTTGTTCTTATTTACAATTGGAGCTTTTTAAACATTTTGTAGTAATGAACAATGTAAAAGTCAGGCATGTGCAACTATCTGTGAAGATATGCATTTTATATGGTTTTGTATATATTTTACAAATCTTCAGATTAGCAATGAACATTATGAAAAAAAAGCTTTATTTGGGAAAAAAACCCCATTATGCTATTACCATCCTGGCCAGAAATGCATAATGAAGAAATACTCACAATATGCGGCTTGTGTACCTGACCTACTCAGCTGTCTTCCAGAAAAGGCCTTGATTTAATTTTTTAGGCTTTTGATTATAATGGACCCATTTCTAGATTATAATTTGTTGCTTTCAACTGACACTGAATATGTGTTCAAATTCACTGTTAGACTTCTCACTCTGCCTCTGAGTAGCTGCTCTAGACTTAAACAGCTTAAGCTACCATTTGAGGACTTTTGAGGATTTGTTGTAATTATTCATGTTATTTTTCCTTTTGTGTCATCTCTGAGCCTTGCAAAACCCTAGATGCATTCCAGATTTCAGATATAAGGGTGTGGAAGACAGTTAAAATATGACCTGGTTTTGATCACAAGGGTCAATGCCTCCCTAGGTTGCCTGCTCTGCTCTCCTATATAGAACCTGATTTTTATTTTTCCATTGTTATGTTCTTTTTCCTAAATTCTTTGAACATTTTCAGCAGTTCATATTAATATTCACTGTAGTGTGTCCTCTATGCAGTAGCATGTGAAAATGTCAGACCCAGAAAAACAAGCAGATGTAATGTGACAAAGTTGAGTGTTAGCAGAGCTTAGACTGCAAACAGAACTTAAAAAATCATGTCCCAAATCTGCATTCTTTTAACAGGTAAAGGAGAATAGGGTATTTATCATCATGGGTTATAAAATATCTTTAGCTTCTACTCACAGCCATGGACCAGGAAAATTTGTTTTTGTCAGTTATTCTCCTTAGGCTTTGTCAAGTTAAAAAAAGCTCTTTGAGTAGTATGGTCTTTGAAAAATACTTTATCTGGTACTAAGAATTAATCAAATTTTCCATTGAATTTTTTTAAATAAAGCATTTGTTCATAATCTAGGCTCTTCTTTAGCCAGTCCCTTGCAATAGACTGTAAGACAACAGGCAAGTTTGAAGCTTCTCCCATCTGGAGAAGTACTGCCATTTAGGAAGAATGCTACCTGAAGCAGTGGGAATGCCTCCACACAGGCACAAGTAACAGTATAGGTTTGTTAGAATGGTTAGAATAGAAAAGAGGAGAATAAGACCAAAGGCTGTTGATTTCTCTTCCTGTGAAGGAAATTTTCATGCATACCTGTGTGATATAAAGGTCTTTCTGAATAGCAAAAACCTGAGTTCAAAGTAACCTGAGGAATCTGGGATGGTGCTTAGGCTATTGAAGGAAAATGTGCTTGTCTCCAAAAATGAAAGAGTTGATCTATGGGTAATGTATTAAGAACAGGTACCAAATCTATGGAGTTCTGCAATAAGGGGTTTAAAGGAATCCTAGGGTACATAAATTCAAATAACAGCTTATTTTACTTGTTTTATATTATTTTTATTTGTTATATATTTTCTCGTATATAAATATTTATTTCTATAGGTTATGATTATTCATACAAATAACTTACAGCATGCTAGTTGATACTGCATATTTTGTTACATTAGCACAATATAAATATATTTACTTCCTTAAGAGTATGACAAATTTGCAGTTGTTTTAAAACATTAATGTGTCATCCAAAGGAGACTTTGGGGTCACCTACATAAAGGCAGTGAGTAAGAGTCACAGGTGCAGAGTTTTAAAGCTCTATTATTTTACCATTATAATGGGAAAATTTAAAAAATATATATTTAAATAGGAAATAAGTATTAATTAACGAACAGTTAAATACAACTTACCAAATTGCCTCTAGTATCTGAATAGGGAAATACTTTATACCAGTATATGTATAGGAAGTATAGAAAGTATACTTTTGTACATGTGACTTAAAGACTTAAATCTTCCTGAAAATACCTTTGTGGGTATTTTTAGGTATTTTACAAACCATTTGATCAAACATCAAGGTGAAAGTAGTTTAATCAACTTCAGGCACTTGAAAGTGTCACCATATTTTTTCTGATGAACCAGGAGGAAGGTCACTTGGTGTCCAAGAGTTTTCTCTCCTCTCAGTCTCCTATCACAGGTTTAGGGGGGCACTTCCTTATCTATGGAAGGAGATTGCCATTGTTTACCCCATTTGATCTGCTATAAGAAAAAATCTTATAAAACTGCAAAAGATTCAGACAAACTAATTTTTTAAAGACAATGATACCTCTATGATAGATTTTTATGTGTACATGTCCATGGCATTAGCCCTTTCTGTAATAAACCTATTCCAGTCTTGTGTGGAAATTGAAGTCTGAGTACTTCAAAATTAGATTATGTACCTTTCTAGACAGAGCAGCTACACTAGAAGCCTTTCAGAGTGGCAGAATAATCCCTGAGGATACCAGATCCATATTACAGGCAGAGTCCCTATAAGCAGAGTTTACAGCAGAATTTTCAACACATGATATGAAAATCAAAACAGTGTTTCTGAGACACTTCAGATACTTTCCTGCTGTTACAAGTTTTCTATATTTTAAAGTTAATAAGGAAAGAAGAACATAAAAAGTAGCATGAGTAGAAGAAAAAAGAAGTCTTGCCATGTATTTCTGTTAAAAAGCTGAAATGTGCACTACTTGGCACTATTTAAAATGTTTCATGACCTTCACAAGATAGGGAACAGGCTTTATATATATTCATTTCACACTGATTAGTGGTAATGATTTTACAATATTTAGTTCAAGTATTACATTATGAAAAGTAGCATCTACAAAACTTGGTATGTTGGCTGCCCTATGTGCCCTACAGAACCAACAAAACAAATAGCTCATTTTGAATCTGCAAGCAAATTTTAATTAATAATTTTTTCATCATATGTCAGAAAACTGGCCTTGTTTAAGTTTGAAAGGATGCATACATACATTCTACCTGTCTAGACCTTGTGTGCACAATGAAGCCATTTATGTAAACAGCTGCTGATCCAGTACACCTTCACAGGCCTCATGGCAGACTTTGGTCCGTTTCTCTCAGGCTCCTTTCCCTACAAAGCCGTTCAGTGCTCACTAAAACCACATGAATATTTTGCAGATCCTTCCAGCCCCAGACTGGGCTATACTAGTCCCTCTGCAGACTTATGTCCTGTTTTTTTTTCTTCATTAAGTCTTCTGCACTGTCCCCTAGAGGCATCAAATGCCAGACCTCCCAAAGTCTTGTGATGGTTTTGCTTAAATGTACAGCTTTTGCTAATGGAGAGCTTTACCTCTTTGCTGTTACAGTCTCTTGCGATTTGTTGGAATGAAATAAAGTGAACAGGCACAGAAGACAAACTGGTGATTTCTAGATAATGATAACTAAAAATTCAAATCTAATAGGTACTGCCATGGTGATTCTACCAGTATCCCAGCACATCCTTCTGTTCATGAAAAAATATTATCTCTGAGGAGATCATTAATTCTAGGAGGAAAAATTATGTGAAACCTTTTCTCACTGAAGACTGTTGATCATCCTACTTCCATAGTAAAGGTTATAAGACTTCCCTGAACTAATTCTACTTTGAAATACACACCATTTAGGGAAAATACATTCCATCCTGATTTTCATCTTCCCAGTGAAAAGAAAATTTGTTAAAACTTTTAAACTTATTCAGTTGGCCACTTAACCTTGCAAGACTTTTTCCCACAGATTTTGTTGAGAAGCTTATGGTGAGATTTTGAATTGAGAGAGAGAGAAGGATACAGACAGAGGAAGAGACAGGGAGAAGTTATTTGCTGGGTGCTGTAGTTCAGATCTCAGCATGTGTGGATTGGAGTGAATGGTTGTCAATTTATTGAGGGTGGCAGCTGAAATTCAGTGCTGATGGGGTAATGCCTGCTAAAGGGGATCATTTGAATTCTTCACACACATTGCAGATTTCTAAATTAATTATAAACACAGAGGGAAGAGAGCTGGGCAGTGTTTTAGACAGCTCAGCAGAAACAGCCATTCAGTGTGCTACAAAAAGAGAAATGCTAGGGATTTAAAAACAATTCTAAAAATCCTGAAATATTTTAATATCATTAGGATGTTCTGTTACAATATTTTTGCATACTATTTGTTAGGTTCTGAGAACTTAATTTAAGAAAGTGATTCATCAAGAGGCAGAGTTCTAGAAAAGGGTGAAGGGAAATTTGAATATGGGAATGACATGTTGTAAGGTTCTGTATTAATATTGTTTCATTCAAGAAGACTAAATAGGATCAGCCTTAAGCATAAGAAAAACTAAACTGAATTCTATTTATATTTTTAAAAATTAATGAGGATCAGTTGAAGTGGACAGTAAACTTAGAAGTGAAAATTGCTTTTTAAAAATCAATGTTTAACTGATGGAATGAATATGAATTTTCTCAAACTGGATATTCGTTAGATTGGAAGAAACAAGAAAGATTAGTTTACATTAAAAATTTCTTACAGAAAAAACTATAGTGGCAAGCATATATCAAAAAAAGCATGAACCTTAAAGTAGGTATGATGATGGTCAGTTGCAGAATTTTAAGGTAAGGAAATAGCTCTTGATAAAAATGGGATGTATACTGCAGATGTTTAACATACAATCATCACCTTTTAAACAGTGTAAAAACATACTATTATCTCTTACCTGTAGGAATTCAAAAAACATAGTCAAGTTTCTAAAATTAGTTCTACTTTAGCTGTCATACAGGAAAACAATACAACAACATGAGAATACTTCTTCCATGATGTCCACCACCTACTGGAAGGTCTCATTGGAAATGTCTTGTGTATCTGTTCTGATTTAGGATAGAATGCACTAGAGCAATGAATCCTAAGCAGTTGATGCCACATCAGTCATAATCTGAATTTTTTTGTTCACTGTCCACGGGGTCACAGGTTGGAGGTTTTTTGGGTTCCTTACTTGCAGTTCTGAGGTACCTTAATCTGTAGAAGAGCTTGATATTTGCAAAATTCAGGATTCATTTGATTCCTGACTCTGTTTTCTCTCTTTTTAAACTTTTTCCTTTATTTTTTTGTGTTGTTTTTGTTTGATTGTTTGTTTTAGATTTTGTTGTTTTTTGTTGTTTTTTGTTTTGGTTTTTGTTTTGGTTTTGTGTTGTTTTGCTTTTTTGGGGGGGGAGTTTGGTTTTGGGTTTTTTTTTTTTTTAGTTTTGGGTTTTTTTTTTTGGTTTTCAATACAACAAAACTTACACTGCTCCTTTTTCCTAAAGTTTTGTCCTTCCAGTAGGAGCTGAGAAAGACAATATTCAGGTACTTCACTAACAATTGTTAACTCAATTACTTTATTAAAATATTTTTTCTTGTTTCTAAGACCAAAACTGAAAAAAAAAGAAAGTTTAATTTTTCTCTGAATCATGTATATACATACACAGATAAACTATTTTAGCACTCTTGTCTTTAATACACACACTCACTTGCACTTTGAACTTCTAAAAAATGTGTACTTACTTTTGGAAATTTGAATTTTATTGCTGAATGGGTAAAACTAGGTCTAATTTTGCCTCTAGTTTATGGTAGACCAAGTCTAAAAAAACATATGTTAAATGAAAAATAAATTAATATCAAATAAACTGCTGCTTGGGATGCTTAATATTGTATTCGCAGGATTAAGATACTAGTTGCATTGCTATGAGAATACAGGACCTGTGATAATTGCTAATTGCAAATATAATTTTCAAAATGTACTCAGTTACTTAATTTAATGGAAGATGATGTCGTTTGGTAGAAAAAACCAGAAAAGCATACCATATAATTTTCCCTGGCCTTTTCTGCCATTGTGAGTCTATCTGCATGTTTGAGCTAGAAAACCAATGTATTTATAAAAAAACCCTAATTTCTAGAATATCTGAACTTTGCAAATATTACCAGTGATGAGTGTAAGGAAATTATTTTCTTTAAGTGAGTTATTTTTTTAAATACATGTAAAAGTATGGATAAATCCTAATTTTCTTGGTTGGTAGTGGCACTTGATTGAGTTGGGCTGGGTACTGAGTGCTCTAAGCATCTGACTGAACTATGGCTACTGAGAGCAGTCAGGGATTCACAGCATCAGGTCCTAGTTAAGCTGAAATTATTCTACTATATTTTTAAAATTGCAAAACACGTGACCATAGCCCATAGGGCAGCTAATAAAAGATAATCCTGTGGCTTGCTCTGAAGCAATTACTCTATGTCCCCTTCTGCCTGCAGGAATCACCTTGTCACATCCCTCACATGAATCAATCTACCACTTCCCCTTCCCCCTTCTATTTTTGTAATTCTGCCCTTTAACAAAAATAGAATTTAGAGGATGACATAAAAAGGAGAGTTGCAGATGTACTGAAATATATTCAGTTTTTCTGCTACTTGCAGAAGGCTTACAAACAGCTGGTGAGTTAGTGTACTGGAAGCAAAATGAACATCAAATTATGTATAAGGATTTTTCTTATGAAACTAGGAGGCTAACAGAGCTAGACTGAGTTGGTCATGTTCTGCCACTAATTTACACAGACATGGTTTCTAGGAAAAGAAATATTTTACCTTGGAATTTATGTGTCTTTATTATAGCAAGTGAGATAGTTTTCTCTATACCTTCTGTCTTTTTTTTCTTTACCTTAACATCATTGTCAGGACTCAAAAGCTATGAATTCCAGTACTGAATTCACCTTTTCTTGCTACATAACATTTGAACTCTATACAGAAAAGCAACTGTATTCATCTATTGTGATCCATGCTAAAACAGGATTAATGAAAAATATGTGATCATTGTTGAAGATGAATAAAAAAAGGTAAAAATGTTTACCCAGTATTGCTGTTACCTTTTAGTTATAGGGCACTATATGGCATTTGAACCATACGTACCAGAGGAAGATAAAGAGAGGTGCAATTTGCATGAACTATTGAAGAGAATCATTAGAAACAAGCATGTATAAATGGCAGTGCTAGATTCTGATTGATCCCTGTCCTCCCTGTGGCAGAGTCATCTCCCACAGGCATTTTCTGAAGAAATGTTGGAAATGAAAGTGGGAAATATTTCTTATAGATCAATATCCCATGGAAACTCTTCTACTGGACTAGCATTTTCAAAACTGGGGAGTAATTCAGAAACCAAAGCAGTATGGGATAGAGGACGAGCTGTTTTCTGTACTGCCTTTTCCTTTTCATTGTTAAGGCCTCTGGTCAGATACAGTCATTATGTAGCTGAATTGATTGTGTTCATAGAAAAACAGTGATTGGACTAAAATGTTGTCCTTCTTCCTCATGAAGAAATCATACAATTCAGGAAATTTGCTTCCTTTTTTGATTAGATCCCTGGCCTCCTTGCAGATGGAATGAGGGTTTTTTTTTGTAAATGTTCTGTTGTAGTATTTACTTCTGTTTTGTTTTCATTTCGCCATGTGGACCAAATAAAATAATTTGGGAAAGACAGAATTACCATTTTTGTTCATTACATTTTCTTCTTGTCTCTCCCTAGGAAATGACAAACTGATATCATACATAAAATTGACCAAAAAAAAGGAAGTATTTCTAAAATATACAATGACATCCACCAAGGAAGTGCAGGATCTGAAATTTTCCATCTTGCATATCTGACTTTGAAAAGCAGAAGGAAAAAATATTTTCAAGTGAAAAGTGGATATAGCATATATTTATATATTTACATTTTAAAATCTTTTGGCTGTGGTAAACAAACATACTGTGCTATAAAAGTTTATGTTCCTAATAGTCATGATGTCATTAATTGCTTAAAAATACATGGAAAGAAATAAAAGTGATATTCATCCAAATAAAGGAACTAACTGGTTCAGTTAAATACCTCCTGTTTCCACTAATGGCTTTATTTTATTCTTGACTTTGGCATGTTTTCTACAGACAAACATTTAAACACTGCTTATGTGTGATAAAGTCTGAATTTACATGCAATCTTATTTATAAAGGTGTTGTAAAAATCTATGAGGTATATATCAAAAAAACATGCATTGTGGTGTTGCATTTCTGTTCTTTTACTTTAACGCAATTTTAGTTTAACTCATAATATAGGAATATTGATATTGATATCTATTCTGGAAACATTTATGCAGATATTTAGTGGATGTTTCTGTGGTTCAGAAGATGATGTTTCCTATGTTTATAAAATGAGAAAAATAAACTATTATAATGAATAAAATTTATTAAAGTCAATATAGATAAGAAAATGTTTCTTCAAGTCACATTTCCTTTCAATGTTTACGTTGCATTTCATCTATTTCAGTGTTATAAATTGAAACTGCATAAATTATAATAGTAAAGTTATTTTATCTAATGGATTCAAATACTGTGTGCCAAACATGGTTTGAATAATCATTTCCCCAAAGGGAATTTGTATATTAAATGTTTCTTTTTTTACAATGGTCCACCTTCCCACAAGCCTTTTTAAAGTAACACACCACCATCTGTTGGTTTCCTACATAAATATTTTAGAACTAAGTTTTGGTACTTTTATAAAATGATTTGAAACAAACTATTGGGATAAATAAAAAGGAAAGTGATCATTACTGTATTTTTAGTCCATACAGAGCTGGTTTTGTTTTGGTTTATATCACCGCATAGTAGTTTATAATTGCACCGTAGAAGACAGACAATACCAAATAACCAAGATTTCTTACTTCAGTCTTATAGTAATATGAAGTTTCTGTTTCTGGTGTTGCTGCTGCTCCTAATGATTTTACAGCCTGTGAATAAAAATCATATTTTTTAAAGTTTTAGTGATGTGTATACTTCCCTTTTGAAGTGCATGGTTGCCTGCAACGATACTCTCAGAGCCTGAAAAAATACATGGTCATTTCCAGCTAGTGCCAGCCACTTGAAGACTTTTCTGCTTGTAGGATGGTGATTGAAGCAGTGAGGGAGTCCTCATGAATTCCTGATGAAATGCATTGCTTTGATTGTTTAGAATATGTGTGTGAGGGGACATAGTCTTTCTCTTGAGAAAACTAAACCAGAAGAAGCAAAAGTTCAAGCAAGTACTAAGCTGTAGGATCTAAGCAGCAAATTGTTTCTCTAGTTGTTGTTCAGTTCCCTGCTTGCCTTTTTTGTAAGAATAAACAACTCTGCCCTAAAATACTGTGATGCTAAGCATAGTCAAAGTTATGCCATTAATATATATTTGGATTAGACCAAAATAATCAGCTTGCAAGTGAGGTATTGCAAAGCTGAAGGGGTCAAAGATGTTAATACCAAGGCAATGACAAGATGGGGTGATCTTACGGAGTGTGGTGGAAGACTCACTTGCCTTTTGAGAGGAACTCTTGCCTTTTTTAACATATCACTAAACAAAAATTGCATTTATATATTGATTGATGTGTTCTAAGCCTTGTCTAAATACTTGCAGTGTTGTGAAGAGGAAAGTTGGGAGGCATTACTTATTTTTGCTACTAAAAAGTGAGTGATGAATTTCCAAGGAACACCTCATGGGCCTTTAGTTCAATCAGAATTGGTCTGACTGCAGACTCATCATTGTTTTTGTTATATGCCTATCACCTTGATCTAGTCAGTGGTGTTCTGGGATTCAGACATCTATCTGAATGAACTCCATGGATACATGTAATGAGCCACAGAGAACCATAAAAGAAAAAGAAAAATCTAAACCCAGGAATGATCAAGAATGTTCCAAGGTTATTCATGAACCCATGAATAACCTCTCAGATGATACAAAAAAAAAAGAGGAACAGAAAGAGGCAAAAATGTAAAAGATTTGTGTCTTAAAGGAATTGGAAATTATGGAATCTTGTGGGCAATCTCCATTCCCCACAATGTAATGGTTATCAAAAGAGTAGACAACAATTCTTTCTAAATATATGCAATTGCTTAGCTATCAGGCAGAAAGTTGCAAAGTTGTACCCATGTTCCTTGTTAGTTTGAAATTCGTAAACCAAAGACGTTATTGAATAGATATTGTAGAAAGAGAGCTCTGTCCAACCCCCTTCACAAGACCATATCCAGATGGCTTTTGAGTATCTCCAAGAATTGAGGTACCACAGCATCTGTGGGCAACCTGTTGCCAGTGCACAGTACAAAATGTTTCCTTAGACTTGAGAAGGAACTTCATGTGTTTCAGTTTGTACCCATAACCTCTGAACATGTTACTGGGCACTGCTGAAAAGGGCCTGGCTCCATTTTCTCTGCTCCCCCCTTTCAGGTATTTGTGTACGTAGAAAATGATTCCCCTGGAGCATTTTCTTCTCTAAGCTGAAAGGTCACAGCTCTCTCAGTCTTTCTTCATAGGAGTGATGTTCTAGTCCCTTATTCATCCTCATGGCCTTAGAAGTTTCTTTTTTTTTTTCTTTTTTGGTAGTAGTGAGGACAAATTCAGTCAGACTATTCAATACAGCATTTTTATCCCTGCAGAGCACTTAATATTTTTCTAGAAGCTATGGAAATTCTAGTAAGATGCAGAGACAGAGTCCTTTAACATGAGCTGTATGATTGAGTATTTACGTCTACTAGAACTATAAGTTTTATTTGTGGAAGTATTTGCACTGGTCTGGGTCTCTGCCAGACTTTGCCAGAGATTTCTATTAGCGATTGAAGAAAATTTCCCAGAGCACCTAATGAATAAGGTTCACATTCTAAAGTCAGTTATAAATGTGTTACAGGAAATGATCAAGAGTGTCTTTCCAGGCCAGGGATTTGTGTCAGTTGTTATACCACTAACCCACTCTCCACACAGGCAGTAGAACTAGTGAATAAACAATGTAGCTTCTGCATTTGGAGCTGGGTGGTGTCTAATCTCTGTTCCAAGCATATTTCAGTCACTGAAGGACAGTGCTATGTGCAGACCCCACATCTGCTGCCTACTGGTAGATTCCCATCTGCCTGAGATCTGTAAATGGCTCTGGCCTGGTGCTCCCTACAGCTCTTTTACACCTCCCACTTCTTCTGCTCTACAGCTACATTGACTTTCCATGTGTGATGTGGCAGTAAAGGAAATTATTTAGAATATTTAAACTAAACTTGAATTACAAATGGGAGGAATTCAGCACGCAGTTTTGAATATATTTTGCCTTTTTTACTTTTGTCACTCCTTGGACTCTGAATTTGAATCAAAGTCACTTACAAGGCCGAGTTTCTGGCTTTGGGCTGCAGTCTTCATTCTTGAGCTGCCTCTCGCTGGGAAGAGGAGTACCCTTTTAAAATTATCTCTGTCACCATACATGTGAGTAGGGAAGCTCCAGTTTGTCACCTCTCTGCTGACATGCAGTATCATGTGTTGGTAAATCTAGTTTTGTACTGTTGGGGACTAATATAATATGATTGTTCAGTTTCACATCTATTTTGTAGCTAGAACACAGAAAAAAACAATAGGCAGATACATAATAGAACAGTGAAGGTGCCTCAATTAATTTTGAACTGACTAGCTGCAGCAACACTAAACTCAGTAAGGCCCAATTAATTCTCTTCTGTGACCCACTTTGAGGTCAATTCTGCTACTTCTAGTACTGTGTCTAAGTATTTACTGTAGTGCAGGCTGAAACCTAGACATCCCACAGACTTGTCTGAATTATTAAGTCCCTGCTACAATTTTTGAAATCCCCAGTAAAGATTGCCATCGTTAATGTGCCTAAGAATGTACCAGTGTCACATGTAAA
The DNA here is from genome assembly GCA_037834095.1 of Argya squamiceps. Taxonomy (NCBI): domain Eukaryota; kingdom Metazoa; phylum Chordata; class Aves; order Passeriformes; family Leiothrichidae; genus Argya; species Argya squamiceps. Next base: position 125,643,624 of record JBBMKD010000102.1, on the reverse strand, counting down.
TTGTTTCTTGGGGGGTTGTCTCAGTAATTCACAAGAAAATAAGTTGATCACTTTCTAGTTTATGTCAGTGGAGAACTGAATTTTGCAAGTTGGTGTTTTGACTTTTTCTTTTTGGCATGTTAAAGCAATAAAAAAAGATAATTTATTGATCTGAAGATGCTTCCTTCAAATTAAGATCTTTTCCACATTACTATACAATTTCCAAGAAATTGATTTGTTTGTGAGCTTCAGTGTACTCTGAACATGCAAGCTGGTTTTTGGTTGTTAAGTAGTAGTAATCTCAGCTTAAAAATGGATACTATTTCAGCTTAATCATGGATACTACATGACCATTAAACTTCTGTTTGATCTATCAGTAATGTCTACAGAATGAAAATAAGTATTATGATACTTGTTCTTGGAAGTATTTTTCTTACTGGATATATGCCATGTACCATATACCCATTCACATCAGTGTAATCTGTTAAGAAGAAAAAACACCACTGATGAGGAAGTGGTGGCACTGGAGGCAGGAGGAAGGAAAGACATTAGATTTCATATAATGCTCTGTGTAAACACTTTGGTTTATTTCTGGCTATGTGTCTATCAAGTTGTCACTGAAAAGTCAGTATTAGCTGTGATAGGTAGGTCTGTAATTAAACAACACCATTAGCCATGATTATTTGACCTAAATGATGAAATAATTTGGTCATATGGATACTAGTTCTAGAGCTAGCTTATTTATCCTTACTATAGTTAAAGCCTTCAATCCCTTTCAAAATTACATCAGCACTTGAACTACTAAATCCTGTCATGATCTCTGTAAGTTAGAATCATAAATGTAAGCTTTTTGAAAGTATAAATCCCCTGAATTACTCAGACACTTTAAATCATTTCACTTTTATAGTGTCTTTGGTGGAAGTGTATTAAAAAACAGAAGTCAAAATATTTTGAAATTATGAAATATCACCGTTTTACTCAGTGCAGTTAGGAATTCTGTTTGCAGATAAAATCTAAAACAGGAATAGGAATACATGAATAATAATGATATGCAGCTGCAGTACTGAAGATATTTATGAAATTGTTTTTATCCATGCTTTATTAGACTGATACTAAGCCTTCAGGTTCATAGAACATAACATTAATTGTACAGTAGCTTATACTATGTACTGTCATTCAGGAACATTAATAATTTGTTGCTAAGCTTTCTTCTATCTTAGAAATCATAATATCTCTAAAAGTCTGATTATCTTAATAATATTCTTGTTTAATCTTTAATGACAATGCATCAGTTTTCTTTGTTCTCAGTAAGAGTTTGGTGTCAACATACTGTCTTTAGGATCAGTCTTTCTTCCTGAGCAAGCAAAGATCTGAATGATTAAAATCTCTTGATGTGTTTAATAAACTTTAAGTTAGCTCATTATTTATTCTTTAGAGGAGAAAAAAAAAAAAAAGAGCCATGTGAGAAAGTTCTATCTGTTCCATAGCCAGATGATCCATACAGCGTAGCATAAGTAGTAGCTACAAATTAAAATGAAAAGATTTTTTCTTCATATCAGAAAAAAACTCCAAACCCTAAGTATCTAGTCAATGACATCCAAAATCTGCAAGGTGATACAGCTCATGTGCTGAGCACTTGCATGTTCCATGGATGCCTGCAGAAGTGTCAGGTCCTCAACAAACTCCTGTCGTGTCTACAGATTTCATCACCAATGGATTCTGTTTATCATTTTCTTTACAATTATGAAAACAGAAGATGGAATTGGGGTAAAGAAACTTTTCTGGTGACCAAAATGTGTAAAACATAGGTTTAAAATTTTAAAATGTATAAATGAGTGGGATATAAGCCTTGAAGTTCTGTTACTGAATAAAAATATTTTTAGGCTAATTTTAATTCTGTTTTTTTTCTGTTTGTTTTTCTTTCCAAAATGAAATATTTGGGTGTCCGTGTTCTTCCAAATTACTCCTAACACTTCAGCTTAACTCCAGTGTTTGTTAGTAGGCCAACAATGGGAGCTAACATAGAAATCTAGTGTGAGCAGATGTTTAGTAAGGATAGGTTTTAGCTTCAAGTTTTCTGGAGGTTAATGCAGATAATGAAATGCGATTAAGCAAAAGAGGTTTCTTTAGTTCATTTTTAAAATAATAGAAAGAGTGGCTCACATCAGAAAGTTCAAACATGAAAGGCTGCTTGAGAGGGGAAATGAATAACTGGTTACCTTTACCTGTATCATGTAAAATAAAAAATTACAGGCTTAAATTCTAGTAAGAAGGATTCAACTCTAAAGGAAACTGCACAGCAGTAGAATCCTAAAGCACTGTACTGGAGAGGGAAATGGTGGAACCTCTTGCCTTGCAGCTGTGGTTACCTGAGAGATACCATGGATCTCATTTTGCACCAGGACAAGAAAGTCCTGCCCAAAACTTGACTTGAAAGTAGCAGCATTTTATCTTCTTAAATGGTATAGAGGAATGAAGCATATTACTTATTTGGAGTCTGTGCAAAGGGTCCCTGTTGGCATCTAAGACATTAAATGTTAGATGGCTCTACTTCACTATTTCTTTGTTCCAAGACCAAAGATTTCCTCAGGATGAGGCTCGCCAAGACATTGTTATTGCTGAAGTACCCTAAAGGCAGACTAAGTCTAATTTCAGTAGAGGGGAAGGGAAAATTCTTTTGTATATAATTTCTTTCCTACTTGCCTCAAAAATACAAGACCAAGAGAAAATTGTTTTCTTTCATTCTCCTTCTCATATTGTTTCTTTTCCTTTTTGCTGTTTTGCCCACCTATATATTCTACTCTTTAAGTTAAGCTTCTCTATAGTTCACAGCATTTGGGCTATGAACAATAAAATCTGAGGTGCATATTTTAGATATCTGGTAGTCTGAGCCAAGATCCTTCAAAATTTTCTGTCTTTCCTGCAGAAAACTGCAAAACCAGATTTGCTGGGTTTTTTTCTTGTTTCATAATCCTTTCTCATAAGGACAGAGTAGAGGGTTTTGTAACACTAAATGCTACTAGCTCTCAAACATTCACCAGCCTGGAGGTCAATTTGTCTGAATTTTCAAAAAGAAACTTGCTTTCAGAGCATCATCTGGCTTTCCAGTATGTTGGCTGTGTCTTTTAGGCTATTTTGAAGTTTGTGGGAAGACCCAGGTGGTCTGCTTCCTTTGTTCAGTGATTGGGGGTGGCTTTCAGGCATCCTGTACTTACCTTGTATTTAAGACTTTTTAGATAGAGAAAGGCTATACTGTCCTCACCTGCTCTTTATGGGCCAACTCTCCTTTCCTTTTCTGCCAAGAGTGTCTGCAGTGGCACTCTGCTAGATTCCAGTTTGTTGTTCCTGCTCCACTTCTCCCATGAGCAGCAGTCCCCAAGATAGTTTTTCTGTTTCTGTAGTAATAGCTTTTTTAATTCAGATATCTGAAGGTTTAACTTCTGGCAAGTTTTCTTACTTGCAACCCCATACCTCTGACTTCTTCAATTATGTCGCAGTCAGAATGGTTTTGCATGGTGATAGGTGACCTCCCAAGCCTACCAATCAATTTTGTCTGCCCTTAGCATCTGAGAGCTTCATAGAAAGCTCTGGTCTGTGCACACCAAATTTTTGCTAAGAAGGTGGCACCATTTTACATACTGTGACACGCTACTCTGAACTATTTTTCTTCCCTTACTATCTCTTTTGATAGTCTCACTGACTTTGTCTCACTGACTTGAGAAGGTGAATATAAAAATAACCCCTTCCTTAAATATATTCACTGTCAATACTAATGCAAAGACACTCTACATACTACACTGAAATCAATCCACTCTGTGTCAAACTTATTTATTTCTTAGTTCCATGGTTATGTTTCCACATATTACATTGATCTTGCCAACATTCAGGTTCTGTCTGGCCTTCCAGAGCTATCTTCCAATGATGTAGGGAAGAAGAGGGTTCATCTGCAAAGTGGCACATAAACAAGTTCTTTCTGTAATTACCCAGATCTTGTACATACTTAGTGTACGGAAGCTCTGGCTTAAATCTGAAAAGTGCAAGCAGGTATGAATATGTAAAATTGTACATAGGAACTGATTGTAGCAATTAATTTATATTGTAAATAAGAGCGTCTATCTATTAAACAAAGATTTCTTATTCTGAATGGTTCCTATATATAGAGATAGTGTGAAGGTAAAAGACTTTAGTCTGGGTCTTGATCCTGTCTATACCTCGTTGTCCTGTTGTATCTTCCTGTTGTGTGGAGCCCACAAACAGGTTGTGGGTTTGATCCCTGTGAGCCATTCACTTAAGAGTTGGATTCGATGATCCTTGTGGGTCCCTTCCAACTCAGAATATTCTGTGATTTTGTGAATCTGTGGTTGTTGAATTTGTGTGTCAACTGCACAGGTAAATGTGTATTTAAGGCAAACATGTTTAAATTAGAAATATCTGAACTTGTAACCTGAAAATTTCCACAGTCTTTAATGCCAGTTTGATCTTTTACTTAGGCTGAGCCTATAGTGCTCGCCTATAATGCACATTTGGTGTTATTAAAGTGAACATTATTAGTAAGTTAATTCAACGTGATCATCTTCACTGTGTTCATAACAGGGGAGTGCACCATAACGATGGTTAACCTGCTGAAAACTGAAATGGACTCGGCAAGATAAATTTAAAACAAAATAGATACATACGTTGGTGTTAGCCTGCATATAAACAGTGTATATACAAACAGGCAAAAACCCAGAAGTGTTGTATGAGGCAGAGAGAGCCCACAAAACACTATAAGGTGTGGTGGGTGGATACTGTTCATTAATATAATGATTCAGAATCTGTGAATTGTGATGTGATGTTTGAAAGAGGTGGCTGAATCAAATTTTTTTTTTTTTTGGTTAAGGAACAGAAGATCAGATTTATGGGGTCACAAATATTTGTTACTGGGGGTAGTGAAATTGCAGCAATACATTTTAACTGAGTCTTGTAGATGGCAATATATGTACCTTTCATTCTAGTGAGTACTTCCAGACCTCAAATGAAAAGACATTTCTAAAGCTGTGTCAGTGTCCTCACTTTCTCAAAAGTCTTTCACTGTTTTCTGTATAGTCTTGATTTTGAGAATACGTAGAAACATAGCTGCAGCTACTTGTTCATGAAACATTGCCTCAAGAGGACAGCATATTTCAGAGGACTTGTCCAAGTTTTCTTAAGATAGTGGCTTTAATCCATGAAGCTTTCAGTAACTTGTACCTCACGCTTATACACAATTAAGAGCATAAGCAGTCAGCATTGAATCCATCTTGATTTTAAAAGGCAGTTCCTCTTATCAGAGGGTTTTCTCTAAGTGAAGGCAGACTCTGCTACTTCACTATCTCCTGGACACCTGCTTTGCCTATAAGTATGTGATTTTGATATTCAGCTCAGGAAGCTGAATGTCTCCCTACCCTGTCTTTCATATTCTTCTGGAGATAATAACAATTTAGTGCAAATGTGTGAATTATTGTGGATTTATTATTGTAGATCGTGAATATTATTATGTTCCCTGTGGGCAGTCAATTGTATGTGGCATATATTGTAGATTTATATCTTGTCTGCTTAAAACACTACTTGAAGTGCCTAGAGCCAGGGTTAAGTGCTTAAGTTGTAGCTTCAAATAAATAAATAAATACATTAAATAAATAATTGAAGCAGGCAGTTTCAGATAATAAAGAGAGATGGCTTCTGGGTAGAAAACTCTGTAAGTCTTACAGCGACAGAACCCTTAATAAAGAAGGTGAAATAAAATCCGCAAAGAATTTCTTATCAGCAGATAAAATAAATAAAAAAACCCAAGCACCCAAACTAACAGGACTTGTACTTGGTGAATTAGAAGCTTCTTTATGTATGGTATGAAACTAATTATTAGGGAGCATTTTATTTACCTCTAATTTCTATTTAATAGCCGCTGCACTTGTCATTGCAGGTATGGTTACAAAAGTATGGCTACCTTCCACCAACTGACCCCCGAATGTCGGTGTTGCGCTCTGCAGAAACCATGCAATCAGCTATAGCTGCCATGCAGCAATTCTATGGCATTAATATGACAGGAAAAGTGGACAGGAACACAATTGAGTAAGTAACCAGTACTGAACTGCTCTTGACTTTTCTGTTTCAAGCAGGGTAAAATAGAACTGGGAAGCAGCAGTGTAACCGGAGTATCCAAATAGTGTTGCGGCTTCTGATGGGGAGGTAAATTGTTTCTCTCTTTCCTTGCCTTTTCATTTTCTTCATCTTCTGTATTTCATGGTAGCAGGTCATCACCTGCCTCACTGCCGTCTGCCTTTGGGCAAGGGATTGTAAACAAGATGTTGCAGGGTTGCCTAAAGTAAGGGTGAAAAGGTTATCATTGTGGAAGGGAAGTTACAGATTTGAAATTGGCAAGAATCCATGAAATGTTTCATAGTTGAAGGAGTCTTTTTTTTACTGGAAAATCTTTTGTGTAAATTCCTTTATTCTTATTTATGAAATTTGGCAAACTCCACTGGCCCATTTGTTTAGTGGTTTCCAGTAACAAAAGACCAGGTGTGGTCATTTTAACATGCAGTAAAATTGAATTAGTTTCGAATGCCCTTCACAATTCTGAAGTTGTTTCAGGCTCTCCGTGTCTGATTTTGGTGACAGAATGGACACAGAGAAACTCTGTAAAACAGAGCTATTAAGGGACATTTTCAAACAACTCTATACTATACTAGATTGTAAAAATATGCCAAAAAAATAAAATAACAGGGACTATTAATACACAATTAAGAGAATGTATCTGGTATTAAGACAGCAGGACCAAGGCAGTGATCATGCACCTGTACTTCACGTTGGTGGGGCCACTCAAATGCCATGTTCCTTTCTGGGCCCCTCACTGCAAGAAGGACATTGAGATGCTGGAGTGTGTCCAGAGAAGGGCAGCGTAGCTGTGGAAGGGTCTGGACCACAAGTCCTATGAGGAGCAGCTGTGGGAATTTTGTGGGAATTAACCTAAAAAAAGCAGGCTCAGGGGGACCTTACCACTCTCTACAACTACCTGAAAGGAGGTTGTAGCCAGGTGGGGATCGACCCCTTCTCCCAAGTAATAAGTGACAGGACAAGGCTCACGTTGCACCAGAGGAGGTTTAGATGGATATTAGGAAACAGTTCTTCACCTAAAGGGTTGTCAAGCATTGGAACAGGCTGCCCTGTCAGGCATTGGAACAGGGGAGTGTAGATGTGGCACTTTGGGACATGATTTTATGGCGGATTTTTCTATACCATGATAATGGTTGGAATCAATGATTGTAGAGGTCTTTTCCAACTTGAAACTATTCTCTGATTCTCTGATTTGAAGTGCTTGTTGGACTCATTTCAGTTAAATTGTGATAATGATTATCTTGTGATTTCAGAAAAAGTTACTTTGCTTGAAAAGCAAGCAATAACTCGATAGTGCTGTCACTGCACATCCAACATTTGCTTCGGTGAAATATGCTTCTACTGCTCTAAAATGCTTATTTGGGGTGGAAAAAATCCTCTTTCATTTCCCATTTACCACCCCCAACCTGATGTGTCATCTTTTGTTATTCTTTTATGGTAAAGTAGCTGACATTAATGAGTTCTCTATCATTTAGAGTTTAGGGAAGAGACTACACAAAATGCTGGCAGGATTGGAAAAATCATTTTATTCCACTGACACATACCCTATTGCATTGAAAAGCAATAAAATAAAGCAGATTTTGTGGCTGCCCTCAGGGCAGGTGAGTTGATCACACATCCCTCTGTTTAGGAATTTAAAGGACCTTAAAACATGCAGTGGAATAGCAGTAAATGCCTTGTGAGAGAGCCAGGCTCAAAAGTATGTTTATGGTCCATCCTGCAGGGTGGAGTCTATGCTCTTCATGAAGTTTCAGTGATTGATCTTTGAGGAGAGAGTGCTGCCAGTAACTGGTACCCTTTTCAAGACACATCAGTAGCAGCTTTGTCAGAGACTATATATTTCACTAAAAGTAAAATAGTCCATTCACAGCAGCACAGAAGATGTAACCTAAGGGAAAGGAGAGGCCATCTCTTTGTTTAGAGTATCAGCTGGAGACTTGAAAAAAAAAAACCAAGCCAACCCAAAATTTTAAACTCAAATGGAGGTGGTTAATGTTGCTAATTTGGCATTTTGGCCAGCAAGATTCTTCACTTCCGCAATTTAAGAGATTAAGAAATCCATCTATGCAGCAATATAAAATATTAATCTTACAAAGTAGTGAATATTAAGTCTTTGAGATCTTTTGATGCATGATTTTCTTCTACACGGGAAGATACATTAATATATTGCAATTCTTAGGTACATGTAACTCATGCTGGATGAATGCTACATTTACTTAGATATTTGGAGTTACATTAGCTTGAGTCAAGTTAGGAACAGAACTGATTCTTAAAGGCTTGTCACACTTACTTTGGTGCTGAAAAAAACGAAACAACAGAAACCTCATTTTTAACTAAATTCTGACCTCAAGGTACCATCAGTTCACATCACTGAATATTCATGGGAGATATGGCTATATAATAAAGGATAGATTGTTTTTCAGTTGATCATTTGTGGCATTATTTTGTAACTTTTTGAAATTATTTTTGCTTTCATCTGTACAGAAAATATATATACTCTTTAGGTCAGAAATATGTGACAGTTTGTAATTTGTTTCTCTGGGATTAATATGCTGTAATAACTAACAATACTGGTGTTGCAAATAATGAATAAAGCAGGAACCTCATAAAAATATGTTCTCATCTTGTGCATGGGGATTTGCCTGCTTCTTTGACACATCTTGAAAAGAGATTATGATGTGCCTCTTTGTCTTCAGAAGGACGAACAATTAAAAAAGTTATAGTAGCAACTTGATAGGAACCAACTTTGGGGTTATTAACAAAGAAATAATGTCCTACAGCAGCAGCACCATCAAATGTCTCCTGGGGGGATTTTGTTGCTGTGAAAAAAAAGTTAATCCCTCAACAAGTATTTTGGTGTGCATAAATATGAACAATATTCATCCTCTCGCTACTACTCAGAATTCACTTGGTTTTGCTCTTTTTTTTCCTCAAGTGTCTTGAAAAGAAGGATGCAGACTTATTGCTGGGTATAAGGAAGAGTGAGTGGTAGGAAGAGACATCCTTATAATGGTGTACAAATGTGAGGGAGGCTCTGAATACAAGTACCATGACAATGGCTAACCCAGTGAAAATACTGTCTGATGTTTGCATGGAGTGCCACAGCATTTTCTGTACTTCATTCATATATTACCAAACATAGTAAATGTTTCATGAAAAAGGACATTTCTGAAACTGGACCCACTGTTGGCATTCCTGGTCTTCTGCATCCCTAATAGAAACATTGTAGAAAAAGACTAGTTGTCTTTTCTTAAAACTGCTATACATGGTTATTCCCAAAATTTGTTTTGCGCTTTCAAGGAGTACACTGCAAACTTCTTGATATACAGATGGAATAGTCATGGATGCTGACTAAATCTGTGCAGTAATAACGAGACTTTCATTTTATTCTAATGTCATTCTTTGGAAATAAATGTCAAATTATTTCAATGCTTAGATGTGTTTCTAACCAAGTTTATGCTCTTTGCTGTTTATATATTAACTATCAGTCACAAAGTAAATTCTGAACTGCTGAAATTGATCCAATGGTTTATTTTCTTAGTAAATTAGTACTTCCTTTTTGTACAAAAGTGTACATAAGGTCTGTACCCCCAGCAAATACCCAATGAGAAGTCTTGGAAAGAAATCATCAGAGCCGAAATACTGTATCTTAGATCACTCTTTGACTGTTTCCTATTACTTAGCAAGTCTCAACAAAATCCTGTAATAGCAGGCTACAGCAAGCAGAGATGCTTAGAAAGACATATCTATTTCTCCTCACTAGAAGTTTAAGAGTATAATTCAGTAGTTTTCTTAAATAGACATCTATAGTTTGTCCAGTCACTAAGTTAAGTTTCAGTAAGTCGAGCCCTCCCTTTTAGTTTCCTTTTTTGATATAATTCTGTCCCAAATAACCCCCAAAGCCCAACAACAACAAAACAACTGTGCAACCTTAGCAGCAATTTTGATAAGGGATAAAGCAGTTGGGGCCTTTAACCAAAGGTACGGTTTTTAATGTTTTGATTCTGTGAGGGTAATTTTTTTTCCTTGAAGGCTTAAGAAAAAGAAGAGACAGAAAGAGATTTTTCCTCCTAGACACCAAAGAACAAAATATGGTTAGGCAACTGGCTTGAGGTAGAAGTTCAGTTTTATCTCTCTTTCTACAGGAAGAGCATCACAGTTTTGCTGCATATTTTTCTTTTAATCTTTCTAGATTTGCTGTGAGTCTGAAATATTTAAATTTTCCTAACATATATAGCTCCTCAAGATTCAAACTAATGGAATTAGAAGAGGAATGTGGTGTGACAGTGTACAGATACAGAACATTAGTCACAATTAAGCCTCTTTATTGAGTACTTATAAAATATTAATTTTAAAGGGCTGCTGCAGAAAAGATTTCTACAAGTTGAAAAACAAAATGATGAGAGGAAATTATGTATGCACCTTTTAAAATTGAAGCATATTTCAAAACATTTCAAAAACATATCAAAAAATTAAACTCTAACAAACAATCAGAAACATGGAAGACCTTGATCATATTACATTAGAAGAATCTATATTTGGAAGATCATAGAAATCAATGCTTTGTTTGTCCATTCCCTCAAGGGAAGACCATATTAGGTGCTAAGTATCTGGAATGTCGTGAGCATTAATGATTATTACAAAGAAAAGTCTTCCTCTCAGTGAGTGTGAGAACAATTACTGTTAAAAAAAAACTATTAAAGAGATAAAAGGAAAAATTATGTGTCTGAAGTTGCTAACATTTTGCCCCATTTCAGTGTTAGAAAATACTGAGCTCCCATACTAGTCATGCACTAGTTTGTTTAAAATTCGACATCTAAACTTAGCTCAGCTAAGATCTAGGTGATAGATTTGGTGATGTTCCAAATCTTTGGCTGCGAATTGCATCTTTCTTAAATTTTACATGAAGATAATTTCCCAAAAGCTCCTGAACCGCCCATGCAATGACTTCCATTTGATTTGTACTTGGATTTATATCCTGTGAACTGCAGTCCCAGACCTTGTGTAAGAAAAGTAAGAACATTAGTGGTCCAGACAGCATGACAACTTGGAACATCCCCTCCCTGTCCAAACCAATAAGAGTACAAGCACAATGTCCTTGATAGGTACATACTACTTCAAAATCAATGCAAGAACAAATTGTGACTGCTTGAATTTCATAACATGTTATTTTGGGCTATGTTTTGTTTTGTTAAAAATGGATTGTCAGTACTCCTAATAAGAAAATAAAAGGTTGACTTTTGAATCTACGTTACCTACTGTTCTTGACTTTTGGTATTAGTTCTAAAGTGTGAAAAAAATTTTACATTAATAAGATTTTCTGTAAGATTATTGAATCTTTTGACTTGAGAAGTTATTTCAATAGCTTTGAAGATTAATTTTTTAAATTCAAAACTTAGAATATTTACTCTTTGCCCCTAGCTTGCCAGTGAGCAAACCCTGTTATTAAAATAGGTTTCCCATCAGTTAAGCTAAATAATGTAAACTTTCTAGAGAGGGGAAAGGTTAATTTCAATGACTTTTAAGTCCTTGTCCTTGAAATGATACAACTGTGAGTGATATATATTTTATATAATATCTTTGTACAGTGTTTCTGACAAAATATAATAGTTATTTAATTTTGATTTATTCCTTGCTTCTTACTCTTGGTGTAGGGATATCACCTTAAGGTGAGAACACCAATCTTTTGTTACATTTACATCTTTTTCTGCAATGTGTGTGTGCAGTTTCAGCAACATAATTTATATACACCCTGCCATTAAAGTGATGCATACTGATCTAACATGCACTGTGAAAAAGTATTACTGACAATGTGTCGGAAAGTTTTTGAAGGTCTGAGCCAATTTTAATCTCATGAAGTGTAAATATATCACTTTACGAAGAAGAATATTATTGCCCTTTGGTCTGTAACAGAGGTCTACTTCTTTCCTTCATTTTCTTTCATTATTAGAGCAAATTAAGCTTTTCAGTAATATTTAATCTCAAAAATCCCTAATGTCTACTTTGTTGAATTGTTACTTTGTTTCAAAACCCGAAGGAACCTGAAGTAAAGTTGCAGGCTGTTTCAGCAAATGCTGGTGGGGAAAGATTTTTTTTAGATTTTTGCAGTATGGTCTTTGCAGGCACTAGGGAAAGTACATTGTTTTCCTTGCACATCACCTGTTTTATGTGCCATGCATAACTACTCTGACTAGGAATTAGAACAAATCATTCTACGTTTCTTATTTGAAACAGGTGATTATGAACTTGATGTCTTCAGTTAAGGCAGTTAAATTCATGAGTTCTGGGTTCCTGACATGTACTACTCAATAGATTTGTCTTACATCAGAGTTTTTGCAGGCACTTCTGCAGCTCTCATCAGTGCAAGTGGAGTGCAGTGCCATCTTGATACTATCAAGAAAATTTTTTACTTTCCCACAGGCTGGTGAGCTTAACACCTACTTGTGCCTTTGAAAAACAGTTTGCTATATATCCATAGCTACAGCATATTTGAAGTATTACAAGTCTAACTGTGCTTTTAAACTACTTCACACACATTTATTAAAATAAGTGAGGCTGATGATTGACTGCTTGTTTAGAGTTTTTATTACCTTGCATGTTTTAAAGGGAATCCACTTTCTGAGATGACATTTCAAATTACTTTTCTGTCATCCAATCACACATATATACAGCTGTGTAGACACAAATGCTGTGTGTACATTTATTTACTAAACAATGCCAGTTTAATAGTCAGAAATTCAGCCATGAAAGCCTGGATATAGGGTATGACTACTCTTCTGGTAAATGCCATTGGAAAACTGTGATTTTACATAAGTAATTGTATGGCATGATAGAAATATAGTCCAGTGAGCTTGAAAAAGTAACAGGGGAGATTTGTCTTTTACTTATGCAGTAAAAGACTTTAGTCTTACTCTCTTCTTGATGGTAAATTGTCCTGCAGCCATTCAACTCATATAAAATAACTTTAGCTATGTTTTCTTTGAACTAAATAGTGCCTTACACTACAAGGGAGAAACAGTTCAAGGATAGTGCTGTGGAAATTATACTTTTGAATTAGAAATCATCTTAAGTATAATATATTTCAAATGCTGGCAAGTTTAAAGTATTTGGAATATTGGAAAACAATGAAATGTGGAAGAGCACTGTAGAAATACAGCCCTTCTCTGGGAAATCTGGTGCTGCTGCCACGGTAATTTTTATTGTATATGATTTACATTTTTTAGCTTGATTTTGTGCAGAACAAGAAATATTCTTAAGCAAGAATTCCTGAGTTAAATATCTCCATTAGGAGCTTACAGTTGCAATGAGATACTTCTCATTGTGTGGAAAAGGAGTAAGATAGAAGAACTTGATAGTATCAAAAAGTTAGCAATTTCAGTATCTTGAATTAAAATAATTCCAACAGTCTGTTGTTTTTTATTAGTTTATGTGTTCTATGAAATAAAACATATACAGATAATTACACATATTTATTAGGGATGCAGTGGTTATGATTTTTCTTTCATGTTTCTTTAATTGCGTGGTGCTCTTTCTTGCAGCTGGATGAAGAAACCTCGATGTGGTGTGCCTGACCAAACCAGGGGTAGCTCCAAATTTAACATTCGTCGGAAACGCTACGCGTTAACAGGACAGAAATGGCAACACAAACATATCACTTACAGGTACTAAATACACTCCTATAGGCATACAAAGGTCGCTAGTAGTGATGATGTTTCATTTATAGTAAATATAAATTCCTGAATGTTTTTCAATATTTGGAGAAGTTTGTTATTAGTGTATGATATAAAAGTGCTACTGTGGATACCTCCTATAAGTATATATGTGCTGCATAAGAATCAAGTTGTTTTCTTGTATTAAAATTGCATCTCTTTAGTAGCCAGTAAATTCTCCGAAGCTTACAGCATCAACTTAACACCCAGTATGTCCTTAAGGTTAGCTTTCAACTTCCTTGGGAACTTCTCAGGGAATAATGCTCTGAATCTAGGAGTTCTGTAATGAAACTCAGATTTCTAATTTAAATATGTAAAATAGGTTATTGAAAGGAGTCAATCTCTGCAAAATGTAGGTGCCTATGGGTCTGTTCTAAGTACAGATTAATTTGATTATAATTTTATGGGTCACGGACCTGACCATTTCCTATCTAGGTGATGATGGGCATAGGAGTGTGTGCAGGGCAGTACATCTGTATAACTCCTGAGTCTGGCACGTAGTTAGCACAGTGTGCCTGCTGACAAAACTGAGGCCTTGCAGGGAAAGGTAGATGGAAACTTTCAAGATGTATTCACTAGAGCTGTCAACCAGAGAAAGTGTCATATATATAGTATAAATTCCATAACTTGTCAGCAAAGCAAGGATTCCAATACAGACTGTAGGAAAATTTACGAATCCATGATGATTCTTGTAATATCTAACAGAGGTAAGTTCTGAGGGATAAAATAGTTTTCAAATTCATTAACTGGTGCCATTATTCATGAACCCATACAAGTATTAAATTTAAAGTTCATAAGCCCTAATTGTCATATAGAATGTTCTTCATACCCTGGTGAAAATATAGTTTCATTAGTAACCCCATGTCACTACTGTGGTTTATGACTGAATTAGAGAATTCTAATTTAAAACATCACATTCTGATATAACATCAAGCAATAGACAACTGACTGCCTTGGGGTGGTTGGTATGTTGCATTGGCTGAAGTTCTTTATTGTTAATGTAAATGTAATTTATAGTTGGTTAGAATAAGAATGCCCACCTACAGCACTTTACATCTATTTGCATTTTAGAATTTAAATGCAGTGTGTGCACATTAGGAGGCATGCATAGTCATTTACTCATATGTATGGTTTTCTACCACTCTGATTTGTACCGAGTCTGTTTCCCTATTTCATTACAGAATTTTTTACAACAGTCTATATCCTACCACTTGTAAATCTTCTCGACTGTCACCCAAGGCATAAATCCAAATAACAAATGAAGGTCTCCAGTATTAAACTAAGTGACAACTATCTAGTAATCTTTCTCACTTTGAAGAATTTATAGCAGTTCTTTATCTCCTGCCTCCCTTCTTCGAAAATGTTCTCTCTCTCACTTTGACAAGACCTCCAGTCAAATAGAGCTTTGAAGTGAATGTCTGTAATATTTTTTTTCAGTGAATTACAGTACAAAAGACATTTAAACTTGAAAACCTAAATTTGATTAGAATAAAAAAGATGTTATATTATTAATATATTATTATTATTATTATTATAAAATAACCCAAAGCAAATAAGGACCAAAAAAAAAAAACTAGTATTCTTTTCACACTTTTCACCAATTCCTTGCTTATAAGCTTATGACATCCTGAATGAATAACATTTTAACCTGCTTTGTTTCCTAAAATTTTAATAATATCTCTTGTCTTATTTATCTGCTCCATTTTCCTCTGTGCCAGTACTCAGTCTCTTTATAACCTGCAGATTTCCATCTGCATTCTGTGCCTTCCTGGCGAGTCAAACCTGGCAGTCTGAAGTGTCCCTGCTAAGCCAGTTTAGTAATTCCTCCACAGAAAGAGCAATTTCTCATTCATTTCACTGTGTTCTACACCTTACAGTTTTCTGGAAATCAAAACCAAAACCCCACAGCAAATTCTCCCAAAAGCAAACTCCTCACCCCTCCTTGCCCTGGAACTTGTCCATATTTTTAACATATAATTTTTGCACCTGAAACAGTTGTGCAAAATTTCAAGATGGAGTTTCAAAGAAATTAAATTACAATTAATTAAAATTACAATTATAATTAACAGTTACAGTAATAATGTACTTTTTTGCCCTATGTTACATTTTGAATATTTATTATGTCCTTCTGGCAACACATTAAATTTTGGACTTAGGTGGTATTTATTCTTAGAAAGCAATGCATTTACAGACAGAACCAAAATACAGATTTCCAGTATAGGCAACATCAGCATGGAATGGACAACGTGCTACAATAATTATGCTCACTCTCCCTCAGGGAATGCAGCTTTCTTCTCATTTGAACTGATGTCTGATGTCTGTTAGAATTTCTGTTTCCGATGAAGTTACCCACTTTAGAGTTTTTTTCTGCCTGGTATAGTTCATCCTGATAAACCTTTTGAACATTATTAGTACATATGTTATAGACTAACATGCTTTTTAGAAAGAGAGAAACAGAAGGTAAGTATTTGAAACTTTTTACCAGCCAGAGGAGTGTAGGGGTGAAAGAAAACATCTACAGTACAAGAGAAATATGACTTCATTACAAAAAAAAAGGTACGGAGATCTTAATGATATAGTCTTAATTGTTAGTATTTTAGACTGTGTCAGGTTACAAAACAATCTCTGAACATTGTACACAATCAGAGAAGAAATTTAAGAAAGCTATGATTTTTGAAAATTATTTAAGATTTTTAAAAGAATTTTAGGGGGCTGTTTAATGAAGACACATATGATTCTCAAAAATACAGTCACTTTCTATTTTGCTAAGAAAGTAAATAATCCAGTACTTTAAAGAAGGAGCAACAATGTGAATGTGAATCAATAAAGCTATCATTTTTTAAAAAATAGAATATGAATGTTTATATACCCAATTTAGACAGAGAATCATTGAATATGAAGCCCTCCTCATAAGAATTCTGTGCATACTATTTATAAATATGAGCTTCAGCAGTCAGTAATTTCTCAATTGACCAGATTATTCTATCTGCAAAATGCTTTTACAAGTAAAATTGGAGAATGTTCTGTAAAAATAAAAGCTTTGCCTTAAATTATAGCCATGACTTAGAACGATTTAAAATAAAATTTAAAAGCTATTCTGATTTATTTTTCCTTTCCTAAGGAAGGAAAAAACCCAAATTCAATCAATCACCAATATGTAGTAATTTAATTGGTGCAGGAAACTGAGCTGTAGATAGTCAATAGCTTCATCCCAAACCCACTATAAATAATTTAATCTTTTTATTGACTTCAGTGGACAATAAGTCAAGCCTCAGATAATTGGCATTTTCCTTTTACAAGTTAGTATATCCTAGATTTCATTTCTGAAAGAAGGTGAAAGATTTGAACAGTTCTAAGTTTATGCTCTTCAGATAAATGAATGAATACTAGCTGGGAGCTTCAGTATGCATTAAAAAAGTCTTATCTGGCTTGTTGGCAATAGACTATGCAATTTCTATAGTTCAAATGGTCCATATTGTATAGAATATGGGGAGAGATTTTTTTCTTGAATATTTGAAATCCATACTAAAAAGTAAGGAAATACTGGATTAAGAAAAAAACCTTGAAAATACTGTTGGTTCATAGTAGCAAAAAAGATTTTGGAGTGTATTACTATAAAGTAATATTTAGAACACTTTCCATGTTTATGTTGCATTTTACTGATTTTAGATTACCTAGTAGTATATCAGATTTCTTAAAATAGCTTTCCTATAAAAACATTTCTCTGTCAAGTATTTTGCTAATCTTGGGTTTTTGTCTAAGAAATATCATCTCTTTCACATTTAATCTTCTTTTAATGAATGTTGAGGAGACTGTTATCCATGAGAATGAAGAGGCAAGATAATTATAAATTATTTCAATCTTGGCAGCAGTAGATTAAAAATCAAACCCACAGAAAATCAAAAGTAATAGTTCTGGTTTAGCTTTAATCAGCATGAGCAATATCTATATGAACCAAATAGCACTCTTAGTCTGTAGCTACAGAGTCAGCAAACTGAAACTGGAAAGAAGTTGAAGCTTAAAAAACCTCACATCAGTGAGAGATTGGTGAAGCAACTTAATAGAAAGCAATTTCTAGAGAAATGATGGCCCAAAGTGAAATATGTTTTTAGCCAGAGGTAATTTATTACTTTCAATAAAGTTACAGTGTGATTAAAAACCAACCAACCAAACCAACCAAAGAAAAAACCAAAACAAAACACCAAAACAACAAACAAACCCCCAAATTTTTGATTCAGTTTAGGTTTGATTTACATCAATGACAATAAAAAAGTTGCGTCAACAGCTTACTCAAATTTAATGTATGTTTCAATTCATTTTACTTGAACAGTTTCATATCAAGCACTCATCTCTAACTAGCTTACTTCAAATAGATTATTGACTGCATATTTTAACCTACTTAGTTTAAATTCCTGCTCTTTCATCTATTTAAATTTCAGATTACTGATTTTACACAGTCAAGTGAGGTATATCCTGACAATCTTGCAAGGCTCCTGAAGCTGATGCCGCCAAAAATATGTCAGTGAAACATGGATAATTTTTCTTTTAGGATATTTTGGGAAAGGAGTGGGAAGGGAAGGAAAACCCAAAGCTTTTCTAAAATCAATAGGACTCAGGATTCTAGAATAAAACTCTCAAAACAAGACTCTTCAGGCAGCTGTAGAAATAGTAAACCAACGTGAAAAGTGCATATGAGTAATAAAATCTAATCGTTCTTGTGGAAGACATGTATTTTAAAGCTTTAATGCCTGAAGCAATTCTCAGGTTGAAAATCATACAAAAACAGCAATAATAACCACAAAAGAGCATAATCAACTGATACATGGCTGTGGTTGTCTAAAAATAACAGCTCTCAAAATTTATAAATTTTATTACTTAGTTTATTAGTTTGTAAAATGGCATGAAAATAAATGTTTCATCTTATAGTTTCCTTTTGTTTAGTAATTACAGGATCTTCAACATCTTTATAAAGTTGCCCTGCCAGTCTGGTCAAGGTCATCTTTGGATCTTTCTCTCATTTGAACTTTGCTCTGAAATGATCAATAGACATTGAGACTAGGAAACCAATGCTTAGAAAAAAGATAGATTTTTATTATGAAGGCCTTTATCTTGCTATGCTTTCACCTTGCAATGAGAGTGGTTCTGAGTTGTCACATCCTACTCTTACTTCCATTTGAGCTCCATTATCTGGACATGCTGAGTGTAAGATACCCAGTTCCTCTTTTTTTTACTGCCTGTGAGAGTTACCAGTTTTTCAGGTGATTGCTGGATTTAAGATGTAGGTCTAAATGTAATAGGAAAGGGCTCATGAGATTTTATTTGCCATTGCAATCATAGGTCTAAACTGAAGACTTTTAAAAGATGAATCCTAGTATCTCTGGTAATTGATAGACTGTCTTTATGGATTGATTTTACTGTACTTCCCCCTTGGAGGTTTAATGATAAACAACATGAAAGAAATGTAACAACTTGGGTTTCAGATATCTGCACTGGTGAATTTTTTTAAGCAAAATTCCCAGCAAGATAATTTCAATGTTTGTGTTGCACAGTGTTGGTATTTGCTCTTTTAGGATGAAACCTGGATTGTGTTTAACACATTAAAAATAGACAATTTTCTGTAAATACACTTGTATAGGAATAACTGCTGATTTAAGTAATTTCTCTTTCAAGCTACACTTTTCAGTTTAATCTTGCCCACTCCAGAATGTTGGTTTGGAAGCCAGAAATCTCTCTGGTTTTAATACAGAAAGTATGCTTTGAAAAAATATTACTTTACAATGAACCTGCAGATGCAGGATGCTATTTCAAAAGTAAAGTCAATAGCTGAATGGAAAATGTCTGCTATCAAAGATAGTCTAGCTTGCGAGTGTGAAACTAGACAAATGGCTCTATTTCTCATTTGTAATCTGATTAAAACTTAATTCAATATGCTAAAAAAGCAAGAAAATGTAAAATGATAGGTTTGTGTCAAACCTTTTTAGACCAATTAAATAGTCAATTTACTAACAATACAAAATTCCAATTTATTTTTATCCATTTCCCCATTTCACATAAAGTAGCAGAAGACCCTTCTTTTGTTCTGTTTACTTAAGAACAAAGTGGGACTTCGACCGATTATTAAGGTTCCTCAATACCAAAAAAAACCCAAAACAAAACAACA
This sequence comes from Argya squamiceps, assembly GCA_037834095.1. Lineage (NCBI taxonomy): Eukaryota > Metazoa > Chordata > Aves > Passeriformes > Leiothrichidae > Argya > Argya squamiceps. The sequence goes on along the minus strand of JBBMKD010000102.1, from coordinate 125,623,641 downwards.
AGCAAACAAACAAAAAGACCCACACAAAAACACAGCAACAAAAAACTAAAGCTGTATGTTTCAGATGAACTTTTTCTATATCAATATTTCAGTATTTCTAGACATGCTCTGTTTTCTGTGAGAGCCTGTTGATTCATTTGCCTTATTCCTTATACATGGCATGTAACAGAGGCTCTAATCCTTCAAAGAGCTCTGCTCCAGGCAATACACATGCCTTAGGGAGCACACAGCACGACTGACTGAGAGCACATCTGCCAGCTTTGTAAGGGATATTCTTAGCATAGCAACAGGCAAGTTTTTGGTGGTGCCAGTATATGTGTGCCATTGTGATGTGGTTTTGATTTCATGTCACAGGACAGGTTGCAAAATGCTGTACTTTCTCAGGGGGCACAGACAGTAGTGTATGAACTTGCTAATTAAAACATCTCAAAAAACTCTAAATTTCAAAGGTGGGAGCTTTCAGAGAGGGGTTCTGCAATGGCTGATTGTTGGTCCAGTGTGTCCAATATTTTTTTAATCACAGAACAAGCAATACAACACTGATCATAAAATAAAATTACTGATGAGCAAGTAATTATGAAAGGGCATCAGAGAAAGCACTTTAAATCACATGAAATTTACAACATGTAGAGTAAGATCATGCCTACAGATCAGAGGACATTTTCTCTCTGACAGCAAGATAGTACTGCAGTACTTTATAGCTCTGACAGAGCCAGTTTTAAAAGAACAGTAAAAAAAAATGGTTTGAGTTGAATAAAAATCACAGAAAATATTCAGCAGACTGGAGAAAATGTCTTATAACCAGAGATTTCAACCAAAGAGTTCAAAATTTTACTTTCTTTGAGACAACAAAAAGGTAATGACTTTGCAGTGCAGAAATGTCTTTTAAATGTCTTTGTAGAGGGGGAAAAAATTTGAAGCTCATGTATGTGAGAGAGAAAGGCAGAACAAGAGCCAATAATAAAAGTCAGGCAAATAATAGAATAGGCACAAGTATGAATTGATTGGTTAAATCAGCTCTGGAATGAAAGATCAAGGATAGCAATGGATTCTCAACAATGTATTGTTTTATAACCCGTGTTGATGTCTCTTTGGAACCTACATACTAGCTAAAACATTATGCTTTGGTTAGACAGCAGTATTGGACTCAACACAATAAAATCTTTTTGAGTGGAAGTCCAAATAGGTAACTTTATGCTTTCTACATGAAGCTATGAACAAAATGTATATATGTATATATATGTATATTTGTATATATGTATATAAAATTACACTTGAAATATTTGTTTCCATTTATGTAAACATTAATACCATATAATCAAGCACATTTAATGTACAAACAAATCAATCATTCAAGGTTTATTCATGAAAGTATATTTGTTCTCCTTTAATGACCCTGGCTGTGTAAACTGACAAAAATATTATATGTACTATAGAACTACACAATTTCTGAAATTGTGCTGGACATTCAGTCAAATACATGTCAAATGAACAAAGGGAATCTGTTTGCAGCAGTTTCAGAGCAGACACAAATCTAATAGAGTTTTTGCTACCCTTATGAATCAAGTGGAAATAATTGCAGAAAATTGGGTAGGTCTGAAATTGATTATTGACATTCTTTTCTTGAATTCAATAATGAAAATAAAGATTTTTTTAAAAGATGATTTCACTATAATTTACTAACTATGTGTATGGCACTTGAAGAAGTAGTGGAGACTGAAACTTCTGTTTAAATACATATTCGTGAGTTAGCACATAATTGTCTTCTATAAAATGATTTCTCTGATGGATTTTACAGTTTTATGCAAGATTTACAGATGTAATCAGATCATAAAAAGACATCTTAGCCTGTACTGAAGTCAAAAGGCTTTCTTTCTGATAAGGAATTTATCCCGTTGCAAATGCAACAAGGCTTTGTGAATACTGGTTGGTGGTCACAGTATGGGGTTCGCTTTTGTAAATGAACTCACTAATAAGTAAAAAATTTGTTTAACTGAAAGCATTTTTCTTTTGATCAGAAAGAATATGACATATTTTAGCTGTGATGGATTCTAATTGTGGTCCAGGAGGTAAACAGTCAGTGGTTGATTAATCTGGTTATCCCACTGTTAAGAATTTTTCATTTTAATATGTTTTTAATCTTCCAAATATAAGATTCTTTGTACTGCTGGGAGTAAGCTAGCTAACATAATAAGTTCTAGCTTAAAGGGCTATACAGATTGACACCATAATTTTGCACCAGATTGCTTAAAAATACTCTTCTTAAAGTATGTAATGCCAGACTAGCATGTTTTATTAAAAGCATAGAGCTTATAATAATTAAGGGAAATGGTTATTAGAAGTGTAACTTACCACTCTGTTAAATTTAATCCATGTAATGTTTCTCTGTTTCTTTCAGCATAAAGAACGTCACTCCAAAAGTAGGTGATGCTGAAACTCGTAAAGCCATTCGCCGTGCCTTTGATGTGTGGCAGAATGTAACTCCTCTAACATTTGAAGAAGTTCCTTATATTGAATTGGAAAATGGCAAGAGAGACGTGGATATTACTATCATTTTTGCATCAGGTTTTCATGGAGACAGTTCTCCCTTTGATGGCGAGGGAGGATTTTTAGCTCATGCGTATTTTCCAGGCCCAGGAATTGGGGGAGACACTCATTTTGACTCAGATGAGCCATGGACTTTGGGAAATCCCAATCATGATGGTAAGAGAAGATTTAATTTTAAATAAAATAGATAAGTGGCATGAATTTTCAGCTGACAGAACTGCTTCCATGTTCCCCTGTTCCTGAAATCACATGGTTTTCTTTCCTTGGCTAACATTACTTAAGAAATATATTTGGTTGGTCAGTCTCTTTGAATCCAAGACAGAAAAAACATCCGTCTGGATGTGAAACAGTATGAAAACATGTTACTTGAAAAACATTGAATTCTTATTAGGAAACTTCATAATCCTTCAAACATTGTACTGGTGAATATTTGCCTAAACTAGTTTAATTTTGCATTTTTTAACGTGTCAAACTTATTTAGGTTTAGGGAAAATATAGAATGTTCTTTAGCAGTGATATAAGAGAAGTTAAGAGCTACTCCAGCTCTTACACCAATTCTGTAAATGCCAATGCACATAAAACCTAGTCTTCAGTTTGTATCTATGATGATGCAGTGGCATCATCATAGGCATTTAAAGGCAAATCTTAAAGATGCCATTCCAAGAGCAGAATTGGTGTTTCCCAAAAACTTTTGAATGTCTTTTGGAATTGTTGATTTTAACGTGTCAAATTTACTTAAGTAGTACATTCCCCATAGTCAAATAAATGACTGCATAGTGCAGTTGACACACCTAAAATTGATCAAATAAAGACTAAATATACCCTTTATTCTTCACAACTAAAATCTGGCCACTGCCATGCTCTAAGGTGATGTGACTAAATCGCTGTCATTTTCTGGAAATGCTAATTTAAAGCTAAGTCTAACTTTTCATCTCTGCAAAACAGTATCAAAGAAAAGATTTTCTGTAGACATATACTGTTTGATGCTGTGACAGGTTTTGTTTCCAAGCAGCTTCAGTTGTCATGGTAGATCTCTCTAAGCCAGTTCCATGAAGTTTGAGGCATCTCTTCAGCAAACAATGATACACAAAAGAAGATGCACAGGTTCACAAATAGGATGCTTCTGGTATAGAAAAAAAACCAATAGAGATGACAAGAAGTGCAGAACTGTTGTATTTCAATATTGTACTGAATTTGTGAGTGGTGAGAGGCTTTATCTAATTCTTATTCTTTCCTCATCTCACCTGTGATCTTCCAAGTAAAATTTAGAGCTTTATATGAGGCACTATTTGTAGCCTGGAGTCTGCAACAAAACCTTAATTTGGCATTTTAGGAGTATAAATATGGTGTTGTGACTACTCCATTGGTGCCATTTTTCTGCTGTGCCACAGTCACTTGAAGCAAGAGCTGTGTATTGCACTCTGAAAGCCCTCAGTTGTGCAATGGGTTCAAGACACTTCTTTCTTATGAAACAGGCCCTAGATTCTTACTGGAGCAAAAACTGTGGTATGGCACAGCTCATATTTGCCCTCTTCACATGTTTAGCTCAAAGGAGCACTGGTGGGAGTCCTGTGTTTGTGCAGTTCAGGTACACAGTCAGTCACAGCATTGTGAGGGTAAATGAAGGTGATTTTATGTGTCTGTTTTTTTAGGTTGGTTGGACACCAACACTGTACTTAATGATCAGTGGTTTTGGAGCTATTGCTTCAAGCACTCAGGAAAATCTATAGGCATGTGTACATTGAAGTCAGAATGTTAGTTTATTTCGGATAACTCTTTTGGAGCAGTTCCACACCTTATATGAAAGTGAATGAACTTCTGGCTGTCTCATTCTCCTTTAACTTAAACAATTTTCATAGTGCAAAATAGCACTCATTTCTTTTTATGGCTTTTGAGGTTGACTTTTGTAGAGCAGCTTTCAAAAGCTATTGCTTGTATAAATGAATTTTAATATATTTTATTATTAAAATATAATAAAATCAAGGGAAAATAAATCAAGGGAAAATAAATTGATGCTATCTCTAAAACTGCTTTTATGTATCTTAGAACCTTGAACTTTTATAATAAAAAGGTTTGCTATCTATATCACCAAGATTTAAGAATTATCATTGGATTTTTTTCTGCAAATTTAATAACTTACCTACTTTGGTGTGCTCATATATACTTTTTTGAGGGGCACGTATTCTTGAGAAAATTGAATATTCACAGTTTAAAATGGAAGATTTTTTGAAAATACATGATAATTAATAAAAATATCTTACTAATGCAAGTTCTCTGAAGAATTTTGGAGACTTTTAGTTTCATTGTTGTTAAAATGGTGGGAACCATGGATCATAGGTCATAGTTGTCTGCAGAAAACTCCTCTGTCATTGTTACCCTAGAAACAAATAAATGTGCATTTCTTCTGAAAATGCATGGCACCTGTTTGTCTGATTGGTGACTTTTAGCTATCATGTAGGCCAGATTTTCCTTTATTGCCTTACTGATTAGCTTGTGTTTAGGAATCCTAGAGGATCATGCAGGTTTTGGGGGGTTTTTTTGTTTTGTTTGGGTTTTTTGTTTTGTTTTGGGTATTTTTTTGTTTTGTTTTTTGGGAGTTTTGTTTGTTTGGGAGGGTTGTTCATTAGTTTTGGGTTTTGTTTGTTTTGTTTTCATTGTTGTTGTTTTGTTGGGGGAAGGGGGGGGGTTGATTTTTGGGGGTTTTTTTTGTGCATGGGAAAAATTTCCAGGGGGAAAAAGAAGACAAGCATGCCATTTGGGATTCACAGGAAAGACTTAGAGCTCTCTTAGGCTTCCTATTATTTTGAGCTGATTCTCAGAACACTGAAAAGCAGAGGGTTGAAAAATATATATATGAGCTTAGCTATGAGTCATTTTTCCCAGGCGAGTGTCAGTTTTAAGATTCATTGCTCCAATGGTCCAATAATCACCTTCTTGTAGCATTATTTGAAATCCGGTAGAATGGGAAAAAGATTTGATGATTTTTCTTTTCTTTTTAAGCTAACTCTCACCCCAAGGGGCTGATTTTCTCTGATTCCTATTCCAGTATCCCAGAAAGATTCAAAAACACAGAGCAACTTGTTTACTTAGTAGGAAGAATGCAAAAATAAGGTCCTTTTGAAAAGTCCTAGCTTCATTCTTCACCTTGTACTGTACTAATGAAAACAGTTTGTATGCTGGCTACCTCAGAAAAGACAGGGAACTTTATGAAATGCTTTCATAAACTGTTGTCCCTTTTAAAGTAGTTTTCATTACAAATAAGGAATCATATACAAAATCAGTATTCAGAGTGTAGTTAATTACTACAGCAGTTTATTCTGACTACTTAATTGCAGTGTCTTCATACTTCAAGGTTTTCGTTGATTTGATGGGTTTTTTTCTTATGTTTGGTCGATTTTCTTGTATTTTTCTTTGGTTTAGTAACACTCTAGACTCCAAGGACAGTTGCAATAGAAATACATCATCTGCACACAGCATTGCTTCTTTCCTTTGTTCTCACTTCAATGGTATGTTATCTTATCAATCGTGTGCTGTGAAGAGATCTGCTTTGACTCCTCCCTCATCCTGAAGAATGAATGAGGCTTTTGTAGGAATAAAGACTAATGGCCCCGGTGCTCAGGAAAAAACCTTCTGTTGTACAATTTTACAATTGCAGGCTTTCTACAAGGATATATTTCTTTGCTTTCATAATACCCTGTAAGCAGAGTACAGCTGGTACCTCAACTCCAGCTGAGCTGTGGAGGTCTTTTGTCTGAATTTCCATCCATGGTGCTGCAGGTGATCCTAGAAATATTGCCAGAAAGAAGGACAATAGACTTAGCATCACAGGGAAGCAGTGGAAACAAGGACAGAATTTCTTTTGCCAGGGAATGAGAGAGATGCTGGAGGATAAAATATGATTTTTTTATTTTTTGTAAGGACAGAGAATGCTGTTCTTTCAATACTTTGTATAAAGTGTGTGTATTGGACTGTAGTCTTCCTTCAGTCAGCTCTCATCTTCTAGTTTCCCATTGAGCACAACTACTTTTCAAGTTCCCATAGGAGTAGGCAGTTTCAATTACAGTAGACTCCATTTCCTTTATGATCTGCCTATCTAGACTTCAGGTGAGATAAGAGCCTTAATTTTTTAAGTTATTTGGAACAGGATGGTTTCTTCATGCACCTTGCAAAGTATCTTGTGCTCCTAGGCAGTCTCAATTAAAACTCAGGTTATTCTGGTAGCTCTGGGCAAATACAGCAGAAGAAGAAACACTGTTCAGGAGCAGCAAATCAAAATGGATAGGATAGGATTTTACAGGAAAATATGTGTACAGGAAAAAAGTGTACACTTAAATATGCACACTTAAAGATGTAAAAAAAGTAAAAAAATAAACAGGAGATGGAAATCATGTTACATAAGTAGATACCTGAAAAATCAGCACTTATTAAGAAAAATTTTAAATCCTTATTTTCTTTTTAACTTAAGAACTGTTTAAAAAAATAAAAGAAAGAGGAAGAAATCTTAATATACCAGTCTTGAGACTAGAAAGAGATTTACTTGTTCCCATGACTTCAATCCATTTAGGTGATATATATCCCCTTATTGTTTTTAAATTAAAAATTTATGGACAATGAATGATGTATCTAAATCCAGAAAAGGACAATGACTTCTTCCTAGGTGTGGCAGTATTTTGGAGATATTGTACTGTCAAAACCCTCAACAAAAATCTTTTTTAAAGTATTTTCTTCAGTAGCAATATTTCAAATTCAATATTCAAAGTCAGTGCCAGGGAGCATCTGGGATAGGTACTGTTTCTGTAAATTTTCTAGTAGCTTGAAGAAAAATCCTGTCTTATGTCATGTCTTTCTGTACCAAAACTGAAAGGGGCATCTTATTAGCCTTATTGCACTGGTTTATCAAAATTGATTTCACATTTGTCTGTTTACATGTACTTAAGTAAGTTCAAACCTTTTTTAAAGCAGTTATTTTTTTTCTGGGAAGTTACTGAATGCATCTAAACCTATTTAAGGGAGTGTTAAACCAGTTTAAATTGAGAGTGCACTACTTTTAACCAGATTAATTTAAGATTGACCTACTTGCACAAGTGCAGCTTTTTAAAAAAGGGCAAGATTTAGAAGAAGTGCTTGGGGAAAACAAGGATTTCTTGGGAGCTTAGATTTCAAGCACATTAGACATGATATGTAATGTACCAATTACTGGATAAAATGTGAGCACCGAACTGTGTCTTCCAGCAGCAGAAAATATTTGGCAAATACTAAGTGTAAATAAACACAGTAGATCAGTAGTGGTAGTTTGATACTGTTATGTTCATATCAGCAAGAGAAATAGAAGTCAAAATAAAATACATTATTTTTTACCTCTGTAGCCAATTTACCAAAGTAGATAGTCTACCATACTGAAATTCTGGAGAAAATAGTACTTCCATCAAAGAGCATATTATAAATAATAACAAGTGGAACTCTCTTAAAGAAGTAATAGATGGTTTTAGTGTACAGGGACATGTAAGGAGAATGTTACTGCAGAGTATTTACATACATGTGGGATATTTGTAACTTGTGTATACATAAATCTCTGTCTTTGGGAAAACAAAAATTCAAGAATTCAGTTTTGTTTATCTTTTTGTTAACTCTCCAGCATTCAAAAAATTATTCAAGTTTGCAGGCAATAACAAGAAAACAAGCAAAGAAACCTGTCACTTTGCACCAAGCTGTTTGTAGGTTGCCAAGTAAAAGCTTCTTGGACATGATGCAAATAGAGTGTCTTGTGTAATGTACTTGGACTCCAGTTAGTGCGTGGATTCTGCTGCAGGCACTGTCCTGGCAGCCAAGAAAAATTTATGAAAATCCTGATCTCTGAACTGCATAGATCAACTTGTAATAAATTTCTTTTGGCTGCCAGCATGGTTGACACAGTGCAGGAGATATATGCTGCTTGAAATGTGAACCAGTGGAGTTGTGAAAACCGTCTCCTAAGGGACCTCTGTGTCTTGAACAGTGCTCATGCTGTGGTTTGGTGTAAAGGAAGCCAAACATTTCAGATCAAAGGAAGCTCTGTATTACAATTTTAACATGGCTTTAATTTAATAAAGTATAGTGCTCTTAATTGATTATGTGTGTTTTTTAATAAGCAATTATCAACATCAAATTTGATCTGTAACCAAGCAGTGTGACCTTCCAGTTTTCACATGCTTATTTTCTAGTTCTGCACTAGGATAATTATGTAAAAGATTAATATCTTATTTGAATTTTTATTTTATAGTACTTGTGTATGTGCTTGTAAACAGAGAATTGTAATAGCGGGTTCAGATCAAAGGTTATCTTACAAAATATCCTATCTCCAGTTAATAGCTATTAACAGATACCTAAAGAAGAGAATAAGAGCAGGGTAAACATATGGCAGTAAAACCCCAGTATATTCCCTCTTAGCTTCCAGTAATCTGTGGCTCATTGAATTTCTGAGGCACAGGCCATATTTTTGTGTTTAGTAGCCTATGAGGGATTTCCTTTCATTAATCGGTGTAATCTCTTTTTGTACTCAAGTAAGCATTTGGTATCCAAAACATCCTGTGACAATATGTCCTATAGTTTAAGCAGATGTGAAATACTATTTCTTTCTGGGGTTTTTTTAGACAGATGGATGTTTGTATTGTAAGGAAGTAATTTTCTAATAATTTTATCAATTCCATTCATATTTTGTGGGCCTCTGTCATATCTTGTTTACAGGATAAAGAGACTGAGACTGTTGAATTGCAGCTTTGTTTATATATAATTGTAAGGTTAAGGAAGTACAACTTCCATTTTAAATTGAAACTATTTGAGTGCAAAATGAGAGAATTAGCAATATTATAAAAGATGACAAAACCCAACTATTGCATTTATAATATTACACAATGATGGAGATGCCAGGATAATATTTCAAAGAGCTTTGCAAGTTGCGGGCCTATTGAATAATGATTGATTCTTTCAATTTCATAATTTTCCCTGAAATCCAATTTAATTCAGGAATCAATTAACACAAATAATGCTTTCTGTCACTAAATCACAATGTTTTCAGTATTTAAAAAGAAACCAGTCTTTCCCTTTTCCGTAAGTGCATTTTGTGCTGGTAGAACATCCTCTGTCCTCAAACTTTCCAAACCTTCCTGGATTATACTTGCTGATGTGTACCTGTCTCATATCCAGTCTCTCCAAGATCATACCTAAAATCTTAACTCTCAGCTATCCAGTGTCTGGTGCATAAATTGTATCCTTAGAAATATTATCATGGTATGCAAAGCTGCACTGGAGAACAGAAAGATCCTTTCCGGCTATCAAAGAGATGGGAAATGATAAAAAAAATCATAAATAGCCTTGGCTGCTTGTAAGGACTCAGTCACTGGACATAGAACTATGTAGATAGAAGAGGATCTGTCTGCTGGACCCCATCTACTGGCTGGAAGCCAGATGATGGAAAATGTTAACTGTAGGCAAAGTACTGACCTCAGTTTTATAATTTTTGGGGAGGATTTTGCTTTCATGGAACACCCTTTTGGCTTTGAGGAAAGCACTTCATTTGCATATTGTTAAAAGGGAAATCTGTTTAAAACTGGCAGTCAGTGAAAGCAGTCCTGTGGATGAAAACAGCCCCATGTTCTAGACGTGTGTTTGACTAGATGCTTTTAATATATCCCAGGGGCTATCAGCATGTAATATCTTTCTCTCAGCTTCCTTCTTGGCCTAGCATTTCTATATGCCCTATTGTGCAAACTGAAAAAGAGGTTGAGGAATATGTTAAGAGAATTGACTAAGTGATATTCTTAATTAAAGCAGATTAGGGATTGTAGACTAAGATGCACATCTTACATCCTGCTTTTTATGTCTATAAAAGCAAGGTGATATTTAAAGTGTAACTCATGTCCTGATGCAGGTTGCAAACCAAAAAGGCAGCACAGCTCGAGCCACCAAATTGCATATTGCCTCCATCGTGGCATAGGTAAACACAGATCACTGCAGTTCTTTGTGGAGTAGTTTGGGAAGTTGCAAACTCAGCTATCCATTTAAACTGCAACTGGAGGTTATTTCCCACACACCAGGGCCAGCAGAACTTGCTTGCTTGCATTTGCCATCTGCCTCAGTCTGCAATCAGCCAGCCTATCTTAAACTGCTAATGAAAAATGTTAAAGCGGATCTGGCTGACTTCGCATGGAAATAAATGAGGAAAGTTCACATTGTCTGCTACATTGACTTTGCTGCCAAGGAAACATCTAGCTGAAAGGCAGCATGGGTCCTTGCAGACAATTTTGGCTGCATTTGCACCTACAATCACTGAAAAAAAAACCCTGCCTTTTTTTTTTATTTTAAAGATGTCGCTGTCTCAAACAACTGTTTATGCAACAATTAAGTCATGTAATCACACCCTCTTATTAATATGCTAGTAGAATGGAGTTTACATGCAGAAATTTAGTTGAAAAATGTGACATTTACTTGAAAAATGTTTGTTGAAGTGATTAATAAGTTGAAACTAACAGTGTTGGAGTTTTTGACTTTGTTTTCTTTTATTGTCCATTTCATTTTCCCCCTGCAGTATATGAGAAAAAAGCATTGGGAAGCCATTTTTGTTCAGATAAATAGATTTATTTTAAATGAGCCCAATGAGTAAAATATATGCCAGCCTCTTCATGATTGTTTTTATGACCCCACAACCGCTCACACACATAAAAACCCCAAACACTACATATACAACAAACAAACAAATACCCCTACCTTAATCTTTCTTCTTTTTAGGAAGAAGCTTAGCAAGTTTTGAGTACTGGATCTGAGAGAGCTTCATGTAATTCCTACAAGTCTCAGAAAGTTTTAGAGAATGGGGAAAAAAGGAAAAAAATAGCATATTCCAGTGCTTTTTTTCCTCATCTATGGATTTTATAAGTGTTTACCATCAGCTTACCAAAAGGCAATATTTCTTTAAAATGTATGATACAAACTAATAGTAGTGCTAATAATAGAGGAACTGCCTTATGAGCTATGAGATTTCACACCAGAGACTGAATTTCAGGTTCTTGAAAGATTATTTGCTATGGAGAGCTTGTGAAAAGCCATATCTCAAACATGTTGAGTTAAAAAAAAAAAAAGAAAAAAAAAGAGAAAATTCTTTATATTATTGCTTATTAAATAAGCAATAATTAAATTTTGACTTATTAAATAAGTAAGAAACTGTTTAATTTTTTTTTGAAGTTTAAAAAATTGGCTAATGAATGAATGAATGGCTTGAAATTATTTTTCTTGTCAGTCTGGTCTCCTAGTAGCAGTAATTTAGGAAGGAGGCACTAACCTTGAACCGAAAATTCTCCCTTTAGACAGAAAGTGACATTTCAGTCATTTAATGCAGACATCAGGCTTAGCAACTCCCATGTGATCCAGGGTTCCTCAAGTCTCTGTCTGTTGCTAGGGCCACTTAACAGAGACTTTTTCTTCAAGATAGCAGATTTAGGAAATACCAAAGATGCTCCATAGAATATTATTACCGCATTGCCATCTCATTTCCCCTGCTTTTTTAGGGGCAAACAGAATCTGAAAAATCATGTTGCCAATTAATATGGATGTTGCCATGGTTTCCTGAGAGAATGAGACAAGAATTTTACAGTAGTTACATATTTAATTACATATTTATTTATTAAGCAGAAATGTAATGGATATGGAAAAAGTAGAAAGATGTAGATAACCTTAAAATATAAGATATATTTGAATATATCTATATATTATATAGAATATTATGTGAATATATATAATATATTATATCGAATATTATTATATGAATATATCTATATATATATCTGAATTTTAAGAATAGTATATAATTAACTAATGAAAGATTTTCTACAATATTAATGTTCTCAAGTCTATAATTTGTGCTTTTCCTGACAATTCTTTGCTTCAAAATGCCCAAACCGTATGTTCTTGAGGCCAAAATGGTTTTGATATACATTTGGACATCTTCCTAACCGTTTGGGTTCCAAAGAATTCTAAACAGGTAACACCAATAGCTGGAAACATATACAGCTAAAACTTCAGGTTGTGAAAAAAGATGAAAGCAGAAACAAAACAAAACAAAACAAAACCAAACCAAAAAAAACCACACAAAAAATAAAACAAAAAATCACCCAGATAATAAGTTAAAAGAACAACATTTTATGTGCAAAATAATTTTTGTTTGGTTGTTGTTTTTTGGGTTTTTTTAAGGTTTAACTCTCTCCTTCAAGTCAGCCTATGATAAGTACTTCCTGGGTTTGTACATACATCACTTAAGTCCATATCCTGTACTTCTATAATTAATGTTTTGCCAGTGACTTAAAAGAAAAGACCTAAGTCAAAAGCCAGAAGATTTGAGGGGGTGGAATTAATCTGACCATATGTTGATGTTTATATCTGAGTTTATCTCATGGAGTCCCTTTAGAGTTATAGGAGAGATCTATTGCCTTCCTGGGTAAGGTTTGTTGCATCCTGACGTAGGTGTCTAAAACAAACTAGATGAATTATGTTCTGAAATACCTGATTCTCATCTCTTGCTGTGAGAGGTGTAGGTAGAGACATTTGTGTTACACTGTTGACTAGCTAGATAACTTCCACTAGTGATGTTGAATTGTGCCATTTCAGATTAGAGGAGAACTTTAGTGACAAGAACTTCAAAATAGCAGTACCAACAGGGGTCAAAAGAAATCTGTCTCAGCCCCAGACATGGCTGTTTTGGGAGCAGTTCAGTATAGCAGTCAGAAAGGGCAGCTGCAGGGATAGGCTGTTCCCTGCCCCTTGGTATGGCAAGACAAACACTCGTATTAGTCTGAATATCATAATTCATAAGTGGGTTGCACCTCTGAAATTTTGAATGCATAGTTGGTAGTATGGTAATGTGAAAAATATTTTTAGTTTTCCATTTCTAAGAATCATACAGAGCACCTTTCTTGTGATGCAGTTTAGAAATTGATGCTTTGTTAGCATGAGGAAATGGGATTACCACTGAGTATTCAAGATGCTGAAGATCCAGCAGTGACATGGAATTAATGTTGTTAGCTGTGCTTTAGCTAGTGGTGCTAACAGAAGCAGCAAAAGTAGTAGGAAGTAGTAGGGCTTGAGCTTCAGCAAGAGTTAGCAACAAAAATACATATATGATCAACAGCAGCTGGAAAATTGTGGGCCCAATGACTCTGTGTTCAGATCTCTGCCTTCCCAGTGGGAAGCTCTGATCTGAGAACTGTCAAACATGGAACCTCTGTCATTGTCCCTTTGTCCTTCTGAGGAAACTGCTGTTACCCCAGGCTGATGTCCTGCTGAGCTCCTAATTCAGAGAAGGGGAAACACTAGGATTGATTTCTACCCTGGCCTACATTCTCATGTCCAAGCTCTCCTGAAATTTGCCAGGGACAACAAACTCCTGCCTTCATCTTTCTCTCTAAGCAAATTTTTGCATAGTGTTCCTTCTTCTGGGAGGCCCAGGAGTATGGCTTGGCTGCCTGACCATCTTGTCCTCTCCAGCACCCTTTGCTCTGCCCTCTGCAATCTGTCGTCCTGCAGGCTGCCCCTCCATGGCAGGGGCTCATTCATCTCCATGCCAGCAAGTGCCAAGAGTCACTAGTGCAAACTGACCGTATTCCCCAAGTTCTAGAGAGACTTAGAGGAGCGTACAGCTGTATGGATATAGAATCCTAGGATCTTAGCAGCAGATTCTCCTATAAATCAGAGCATTTTGTGTGAGTAAATTTTAAACAAAGTAAGACCTAAGTAACAGATTTGTCTTTCTGTCACTTTCTCTGTATACGTGATCCCGAGTTTGAAGTTGTCTCAATTTAAAATATGGTGCACACTTGGATCAGGTTTCCCTTTGAAGTCTGCAGACTTCTTAGGAAACTTGTCTTCTTTTCAGATCAGAGAACTTTTAATGATTTTTTTCTTCTAATCACTTTGCCAATTAGGATTCAAAATTCCCACTTCTTTTTATCACCAGTTTAATGAAAAACACCCAAACCATGGACAATCTTGACTTTTTTTTTTCTTAATGTGAACTAAAAAAAAGCAAAGTGACAGTGAAGAAAGAATTGTTCATATAAAAACTTAATGTACATGTAAAAACAACTGTGTTACTGTTTAAAAACTCTCGAAGTCCCGTGTTTGTGTTAAGATACAGTGGTATGTTAATAATAATTTTAAGCTATTTTTGGTGGGTTTAATGTGAGCTAATTTAGAAGATATTACAATTACTCTCCTGGTACAGAGTGAAAAATTTATCAAACAAAAATTTAGCCAACACAAGATTTACACATGAATTAAATTCTGTGTGCATTCTATTATGGGGATTTCAGTGATCTCTAGGACTCTTTCAGATTTCTAAAAGGTGGTGAGATGCTAGAACAGGTTGCCCAGAGGAAATGTGGATGCCCCATCCCTGGAAGTGTTTAAGGCCAGGCTGGGTGGGGCTCTGAGCAAGCTGATCTAGTGGAAGGTGTCCCTATCCATGGCAGGAGGGTTGGAACTGAATGATCTTCAAGGTCCCTTCCAACCCACATCATTCTGTGCTTCTGTGATTTCTGCCCCATAACAGATTACATCTATTGTGAATATTTCCAGTATGATTTTGACCTTCCTCCTAGCATTTAGAAATATTTCTTTATAAGAGAACACACAGAACATACGGGTAAATTAATAAAAATAAAATGAAGCCACCATGTTAACAAACCTGCCTTTTAGCTGAGTGTCTTAGAGACAAACCATACATCTTTTTTTGTCAAAACAAGGCTTCAATTTTGGTACGGCCTCATGCACAATTAAGGTTCTCTTGCATTTATTCTCACCCAAAGTGTCACTTCAGAGTGGTACAAAGATGTGCATTCCCTTCACATGAGTGACCCACAGGGACCAGACCATGGAGGATAGCTGAGGACTGTGTGATGTTCTTCTCATGTACATATCCAAATCTTCAATCCTAGCCTATGCTCATTTTCACAGCCTTCAGAAAGCAGTTTTAAGTGCTTCTCTAGCTTATGTTTCCCACTAAAAAAATAAAAACAGAAACAAAGAAAAGACAGGAAAGAGTATAAATAGGCAAGGCTGTTACACTATTTGCAGCATTTGTAATATGAAGACCTTTTCTAGCAAAATGCAAATTTCCATTAAAATTCAAATTTATTTAAGATAGTTATTGTCCAAAGGCAACCATGAAAGCACCCAAAATATTTTTTTTTTCATTCTGTTAATCAATATGACTTTATTACTAGTAGAATTAAAATGTCATTTGAGAATAATATACAAATTCAGTAGTGGGCCTGAGTGATTAAGAAGTCGACCCCAGGAGCTAGAGATTCAACATAAATATAGGAGTTTGTTTAGTTTGCTAGGTTTCCTGTCACAGCAGGGTTTCCTCAAAGCATGAAACAAAGCCATAAGCATTATATTTTCAGAAGGAACACATTTCATCACACTGAAGCGAGCTCTCATGTCTTCTCTACCTGCCCTAGGATCATCTCTAGCTGCTTCACTTGTCTCTCTTTGGGGAAGTTGGTTTGGATTCACTATTCAGAATGGTTTGCAAATTTTTTCAGTACTGGTGATTGAATCTGTGAGAAAAAGTAGAAATATTCTTATATCCATGCTTTTTATAGAAAGAAATTTAAGAATACATTAAGTTATTAATTACACCCATTTCAAGCAATTTACTAAAAGTTGTAGAATGTGGTTGGTAACGGATCTAAGTAGTAAGTCAGAAATTCTTCTCTTTTGCATGTCTTTGCCTTCTAAAGTACAGGCTGATACGTGTTATAAAAGAAAGTGAGCTCCTGACTTCTTCTAAATTATGCCCAAAATATGCAGAAACAGTAAAGTACTGCCAGGATGGACACACAGGCTGGTAAACTCAAATGTTCTCATCATATCTCATCAATGATTTGTGTCAACTGAAGACAGCCTTGCTCTCTGGTAATGTGCCCTTGTCAAATTTCAATCAAGCAATTTTAAATTTCACACTAATCTGTTAATCTTTTAAAAATAGAATAGTTTATGAAAAATACCACATATAGGTGTAGGTATTCTAAATTATAGATAGTGTGATTAGTACAGACTTTGTATGTAACAAACTGTCTGTACGTCCCGTTCTGTCTGCATATATATATATATGTAGACATATATATATATATCTCACTAAGACGACTGGAAAGGAATTTATTGTGCATTTTATGTATTAATAGAGTGAACGAAGACATTTTAATGTCACTGTAATTTGTCACAATGAAAAAGCCTAAATATATAGATGTATTATTGAGAAATGATACTTTAAGATACAGAGTGTAGAAAATATATACGCAAAGTTCATACAGAAAGTGGATATTATCTATATGATATGTTTTTATTTAAAATGACAAAACATTAGTTTTGTTCTTCATTTTTCAAAGGTGCTCTATCCATCTTTTAGCAAAACTCTCCTTCCAAAATAAACAGCAGGCTACCAAATTTTAGTGCCAATGGCAGAAGTCTGAGATAATGTAAAGCAACTATATATGATTTCTTAGACTGGAAAATGTAGTACCTTTATTTGGGTAAGAATATTCCTATGATTTATATTTAGGCCCATGTGTACTCTCACTGTAGCATATATATATATACATACATATATGGTGCTTATGTAAGTGCATACATAATGTATGTGCTAAGTTCTGCTGTATTGTAATAAGGTCAGAGAGAGAAAGAATCTTCTTTTATGACTGACTGTTGAAATAGCATCTTCAAAATTCTGTCCTGCCTGGGAAGGATAATAATAACAAAGATGAGACTTTTTTTTCCTTTTTTTTTTTTTTTCCTTTTTTTTTTTTTTTCCTTTTTTTTTCTTTTTGTATGCTCTGTAGAGTAAGACTCTTACTCTATAGTTTGTAGCATTTCAGCTGATGGGATGCGTCAGGTGGTACAAATAAACAAAATAATTAAAATGCAAATTCTCCATACATCGAACAGAAAGCGATGGGCTTTTTGTGTATGTGTAATATTTCTGATTAATTGTAAGTTTGCCGTTGAGATACTGTCTTGTTGGTAATAGGACTATGATAGAAGTCTTGTGCAGATTTAAATTTCAGTTTGATATGAATTTAATTAGAAAATATCTATCTACATCATGAAAAATGAAATAGAATAGTCTATGAAAGAAAGAGTATATGTCTATATACTTGTCCTTGTATTTTTACAGTTTGTAATTTGAAATTCAGTTTCTAGAGTTTCTTTTTCTTTTCCTGGGGATGGAAAAAGTGTTCAAAATTGAGGTCACATGTTAAACCATTAAGTTATTGCTTTTATAAATTGAACTCACATACCATTTAAGATGGAAATTAATATCTTCAGAACTAGGTTTTCTTAATAGCTTACTGTGAACAAACATATTAGCTTTGTTTATTCTGTACATGTGAAAAATAATGTGTATATTAGCTACAGGGAAAGACTTCCCCATACAACATGCTTCACACTGCTGGCTGTTGAATATTTGATATATTAATACATATTTATATTCTGGAGTTTGGGCAGTGTTTGTAAAGTCAGGCAGATTCAGTGCCTAAAATAGTTTTAGCCTCAGAGAAAAGTGTCAGTATAAAAATAATAATTTTACCTTAGTTCTTTAAACACAGTATCTTTTTTTTCTTACCTTGTGAAATCAAACTTGAGATGAAATAAGAAAAACAATAACAAACTTTTTGAGCTTACAGCCATTTTATTTCAAATCTCCATGCCAATAGGGAAGACAAGAATAGAGACACACAAGTTTTGGACTTGTGAAATATATTTTCCAATTTTTGTTTTCTACTCAGTGTAGAAAATATATCCACAACAAGATGGAACTGAGACTATGACAATAACAATTCACCATTGTATGTCCTTCAGTGGCAACTTTTGCTTTAGAAATCATCATAGTCATACGCATTTTGACTCTGTTACAACTTTTTAATGTTTGTGATGGTGTTCATTTGGCCATGTAGACTGAAATATGTCCTACTTGGATAATGTGTACTGAAATACAGAATGATTTTGGGACTCTCTCCTTTAACAGTGGCAACTGAAAATGTAAAAACTCCCCAATATCAACAGGGTAATAAAGCTAGCCTGAGCAAATAAGAATGTTCACTTGTTTTTACACTTCTTCAACTTATTCTGAGTACTGACCAAGGAATTGAAGGTGGTCTATTATTAACCTTGCAGTCACAAGTATACTTCTGTGCAGCCTTGAGAAAAAGAGCAAGACTTACAGAAAATTGTCCTTCTGTAAGGAGGACTCTCAGAAGCTCTTTACAGTAACCTTGAGGTACTCAGGGCAAGTCTGCTCCCTAAAGTAAAGAGGAACTGAATAATTGTTGCCTAATTAGAGGAATGTAATTGTATGCAAAGAAAAAAGGATGGAAACTAAGATAGTAATAAGGCCCTGCCTGTACTGGACTCACACAACTCATCTTGGGCTGGTTTAACCTGAGTTTCAGTTGCACTAAGTTATTTGGGTCAGTTTAAATTCAGGATGCCCTGGAGACAATCATGACTCTTGATGGAAATTGTTATGAATAATGGGGCTATTTGGCTACAAGTAGAAAATATGTTCGCTGTTAAATCATTGTCACCCCAGGCAAGAATATTATTCCCCCAGCTCTTTCCTGTGACCTTCTCCCTTCCCCCATATTCGTTTGCTGAAGGGCTGCTCTGCTTTGCCACACTTAATGGGTCTCCTGATGGCTACAAGTTGCATTGCCTGAGATGGAAATAAAGACTAAATCCGGAGGGGCAGTCAGACACTGAACATAATGTTTGGGCGTTTTTGGTTGGTTGGTTGGTTGGTTGGTTTTCTTTTGTATTGTCTTGTTATTTATCTTCACATAATCTCCCCTGTCCAAAAGACGAAAGGAGGAACAGCCAACCCCTGCATAATATCTGTTGTCTGACGTGGTCCCACTGTCACTTAATACTACTTTAGAAGTTGTCTACCGTGTGCTCATTATCTGTGATTCTGGAAGGAAGATATACCAGTAGCTGAAAGCGGGTTTTATTTATTTCCCTGCTACTGTGTATTTCGCATCTTTCACATCAACATGGAACAAAATGTAGGAATTGCTGGAAATCTGTAAGGGGACTCAATAAGGACTGAGAACCAAAGGATGTATTGATTCTTCATGTATCATATAACTGGCACAAATAGAAGTAGTAGATTCTTGCAAGACTGTTGATTAACTGTAGTTTCTTGAAATTTTGGAAATTAAAACTAGTTAATTTCCCAGACATCCTGCCTCAAACTGTAGAGGTAAAACAGGTAAAAAACTGTTTCATCCACTGACAGTAATGAACCTAATGATAATGGTAGAATAAATACTCTTAAGTCAAAACTATTTGAAAATAATTCAGTAAATAATATGGCCAAGTTGTTAGTGCATTTTTAATATAAAAGTTAATATTCTCAAATATGATGTAGGAAGCATGGGTATAAGAGGGAAATTTGCTTTCAGAAGGTCTGAAAAGCAAAAGAAAGTTCCTTCTTAAATATTCAAGTTAGTACCAGGGAAAGAAATTTCTAATAAACCTAGTTTAGAACTTTCATAAAACTCAGAAAAAAATTGAAAAACAATGTGAGGCTTTTCATCATAGTATGAAAGCTGTAGTACAGTAACATGCTCTTCTTTTCTGTCTTTCCATCTTAAACCAATGATCATTTAAAATTACATTAATTATTCTATTATAAGTGCAGAACGAAAACCTTTACAAAGTTCCTTCTGTGCATTATTTCCTATGCTGATGTTAGCTACAGAAGCTGTGGATTATTCATATGAGAGGATGTCAAGATCAGCCTTGTCTGCATATAGAAGTCCAGATTCAAATATAGAGAGCATTTGTCACCAGGACAGTTAGGCTTATCAAACCTATTGAAACAGCACATTGAAATTCTGCTTTGCTATAAAAAGAGCTGCGTCTAAGAAAAATATTCTCATAAAACATTTCATCTGAAAACCATATAACTATAAATGATAGGACAAACTTCTCATTTCTAAAAGCATATTATGTCACATTAATTTTTGAGAGATGTGATTTTTTTTCACAGTTATATTGAATAGAAGATCAAGAACATTTAGTTGTCATATTTTCAAATTAAGAATCAGAAGTTATGAGCAGATTCTCTGAACTAAGCATATAGTTTTACTTGTGTCTGTTTTCATGATTTCATTCAAACATTTATTTTACAGATATCAGCATGAAGGCATCTAGTGTTTCCTCTTTCATATATACTTTGGATAAAGTTTATTTTATTGTATCAATGAGAGGAAATGTTTGAGAAATTGAAATACTGTCAACTATGTCCTCAAAGTTCTGTAATGTATATATATATATATATATATATGTGTAATTTTGTTGCTGATGCAACTTAATATTATTACTACTGACATTTTAAAAGTACTTCCAGATCAAGTTCCAGCAGTGGAAAATAACTGTCTATCCCCCAAGAATCTACGGATTATAGGGGAAGAGTTAAGGTTGAACATTTTTTTCGTCTTCACAACCAATAAATTACTATTAGGCCACAGCACAGGCCTTTCATTATTTATACTTATCTTTTAACAAGAAACTACTTACTATAAGTGACACCAGTTTCACATGAATTCAGCATTTAAAAATTAGATGGTCAGCACAAGCTGCTGATCTGGAGTACTTCTCTTGTCAGTGTGACAGGATCACACTTCTGGAGGATGGTTCTGCCCATCCCTAGGTGGTGAAATGAGCTGTATTCTGGATTTGATCCTTCTTCAGACAACAGGAATCTTTCTCCTGATCTAAAACACTTTTCCAAAGTCTCATTTTGTGACAGGTTAAGTATGACAGAATCTGTATGAAAGACTGATAGGAAGATATGCAGAATGAAATCTTAGATGAGCAAAAATAGACAAAATTTACACCATAGAGGTACAGCTCTGAAACTTTCTTTTAGAAAAGATCCCATTGTCTTTATGTTTGGCTTGTGTTTGCTCCACAAGAGTGCCATAATTCTATTTCCAAATCTTCCAGTTGTATCTAATACTCTGTAATAAAAAATTTAAAGATACTTTTGAGAATAACAAAAACATTAAACTGCTCTATAGCATGAGTGCATGGTTTTGGGGTTTTTCTTTAGTCCTACGAAAATTAAAAAAGCTCTAATACTTAAATAAAACATTACCATTATTACAAGGAATTGCACAGTGAAATATATAAGGACATATATTTTCCTCATTAGGATTTCAGTTACGGTGATTCAGAAATGGACAACGTCTACATATAATCAGCAGGGGTCTGATTACAAGTGTTTGGATGACTAAGTGCTCTGTGGGGTTTGTCCTAAATAGGTAGTCTTCAGTTTGTGAAGTTTACCAAACATAGCGAAGATATTGGAACTAGGTCTTGATGAAAGCATTTTTAGTTGGGTTCATGGCAACATCAAGTCATAAATTACACAAAAGCCTAGACATGAGCTATGACACTTGAACCCTACACTTACCATGTGTATCAATTAAAAAGGTTTATGTTTATGATGGCTGTAAGAGTACCATATAATGTAGCATAATGGTTTCCTTGTTAGGAAAAAAGAGAGAAAACTGCCTTTTCTGCCGTGTTATCCCTGATGGTCCATTAATTACTGCTCATTACCTTGTGAAACTCAAATGCAGTGAAAAAATCTCGCAAGTGCAGAGTCCTCTCTATGTGTGTTACTTTTTTACTAGCTTTGTGGATTCAAAGGTCTTTTTCCTTTCCTTCTCTTCCCAGGAAATGATCTCTTCCTAGTTGCAGTGCATGAACTCGGACATGCTCTGGGCTTGGAGCATTCTAATGATCCCACTGCAATCATGGCTCCATTTTACCAATATATGGAAACTGACAACTTCAAACTACCTAATGACGATTTGCAGGGCATCCAGAAGATTTACGGTATGTCGTGTTCTTATCACACAACACGAGCTTTTTGGTTTGGAATACCTTTGAGGTCTTCCTGTCCGTATCACCCCTCCAAAGAGTTCATTAGTGTGGACTTCACCAGGTGTTATGCCAGAGTCTCTATGTGAGTAAAACATCCAAAGATTGTGAGGATGCTATTACTTTGTTTCTCACTGTTCACAACTTATATTCAAATTTGCATGCATCTGGAATAGTAATTTTAAATGTTTTAAAAATCCATAAAGAAAATTCATGCAAAATGATTCCAAACTATGAAAATATTAAGAAATGCAGGCCTTTAACTATAATGAGATTATCTACACAGGTGTCCAAGCTCATGTGATTTGATGAATTGATTGCTTCTCAGTTTATCAATTATAATACAGAAAATTTCCCTCAAAATCTGAGGTCCAGAAAGCACCCTTTCTTATGATAAATATAACTTATTGATCTCAAAATAATGTAATCACCAGTCCCTAGAGAGGGTAAAGAAGGGACTATTTCTTTAAAATATGTTAATTTAGGTTTTTTATGACCCGATATAAAATACCTGTGATGCAAATAAATTCTGCATTTAACAAGGCAATTGAATTTTTTTTAAGTGAAAACAATAACATAATTGTGATTATGGGTTGAATGTAACACTAACTCCCATATTACTATGCCTTAGATTTCCAAAGACATAGTTTTAGTTTTGATTTTAATGACTTTGATTCTGTTTGTATATGTTAGTTTTCTTTTTTTTTCTTTAAAGATCTATTTTATTTTTAGAGTTGAAAATTCTGTCATATCTCTGTGTTAATGCTCTGCATCCAGTGCATATAATTTGATGTTGCCTTGCTTAATATTCCTTAATTAAATCTGCATTGGATTAAATTCTGTACTCTCAGTTTTTCCTGTTTAAAGTTTTTCATGTTTATGTTGAATATTGTGAGGGCCATTCCTTCTTTAATTTTCCTACCAGAAAAGACAACTATGATCATGTAGAATTACTGTACTGCTAACTAGAAATCTGAAGACTCCGTGGTGTAACAAGAATTTTAAAATATCATATTCACAAGCACAGATATGTATTTTCATAAAGCATAAATAGCAATTTCCAAATGATTGGCGATCAAGTTTTGTTTGGTTGGTTTTTTTTCCTGTGGTTAGCTGGAAGGAAGGTTGTTTCTCATGACCTCATAAGTTGGTAGTCTAGACTTAAGGGCTAGACGAAGATACTTTGCTGAGAACTAGCTGCTAAGCTCAAACAGCTGTGGGCTATACATTAAGAGAAATGTGTTATCCCTGGGAAGTAATATCTGACATCACCACCAAATGGCATAAAAAAATCTTTGATTTGGGGTTAAAAACTTTCCAACACGAGCTACTGCAAACTGATTCCTTTGCTCCCTTTAAAATCAAGATGTGATCTGGAATCATATGCCTCAATAAAAATGTCACACCTATTAAAATAATTACTTTGGTCTGCAGTATTCCTTGAAATACTGTTATTAACTGTAAATTATAAATATCACAAGTCTTAAAATTGTGAATGAAATAAATGCCCTATTAAATTGCATGACAACCATTTGGCGAGTTTAAGATTTCCTTACATAATCCATCTTTTTCTTTATAAAGTTTGTGGTTTTTTGTAAAATTCTCAGAAATTCAAATGTCATTTGTCCAGTTTTACAATTGTCTTACTATTCAAAAATGTTTCTGAAGGTAGTAATGTAAATGGTATTTATTTTTTAAAGTCAAAGTTTATTATCTATTTAAATGATTTGGAGAGAGGCCTAAATAGAATGAGAAAAATTAAGTCAATCATCTTGTTTTGAGACATCTTGCTGATCGAGATATCATCTTATCTTTTTGTCCATGAAAAATAAATGTTGCTGATACGTGTAGAGAGAGGAAGGCACTTTCAGTACACTCATTTCAAGTCATTCAGTATGCCATTAGGGTTATGATCAGTATCTGTCTACCTGATGACTTGCAGGCAGAGAAATTATGAGCGGAATAGTAATTTCATGAAACTCTGTATATTTTGACAAATAATATTTCTGAAAGAAGAAAAATGTTTTAAGAGTGCTCTACAGAGTTTTAGTTTTTCACCTGAAGAAAATACATGAATCATGGCAAGGGGGTGATGGGGTATGTGTTATATACATGCCTAGGATTTGAGGTCCAGTTTTAGGAGCTCATGTACATACCAAGGGACATTGGAAAAAGATGAGAATGTCCTGTCTCTAATAAATATAACATTACTTGATCTAAAAATTTAGTAAGTAGGAAATAGCAGGTATGCTACATATATGCCTGTGTGAATTAATGACTATAGATTAAAAATATAGGTTGAAAATCTATTGACTGATGATGATCTTATAACAAACAAGTTTTTTTTTTCATTTATTTGTATCAAAGAAAGTGATTCTCTTATAAAAGCTCTTACTTGGTTGGTAAATGATTTGCTTTGAACTACTTTTCATCTGAAATAATGGTGGCCTAAGCATCCTTTGAAGGTTTTATTGGAATGTTTTTCCAAAAAGGAAGATTTTGGATAACGAAAACTAATTTTACTTGGTTTTGGTGGTCATTCTTTATACCCTTTATAACCAATGCCTGGTTGGTAACTGGAACAGGCTTCCCGGGGAAGTGGTCACAGCACCAGCCTGACAGAGTTCAAGAAGCATTTGGACAAAGCTCTCAGGCAACATGGTGTGACTCTTGGGGTGTCCTGGGCAGGGCCAAGAGCTGGACTCGGTGATTCTAAAGAGTCCCTTCCAACTCAGCATATTCTATGATTCAATTATTTAATTACATCAGAAAGGTATGTTAGGTCACCTTTTCTTTCCCCTTTCACTGTCAGGTTTGTACAGCTTACAGCTGTTTTTTGTTGTGTATGTTTCCTTTAGTGGGTTTGTATATTACATCCAGCTGCTGTATTTTTAAAGGTCCACCTGACAGGATACCACCACCAACAAGACCTCTGCCAACAGTACCCCCACATCGTTCAGTCCCTCCAGCAGACCCACGAAAGAATGACAGGCAACCTAAACCCCCCCGGCCACCCACTGGTGACAAACCCTCCTATCCCGGAGCCAAGCCCAACATCTGTGATGGGAACTTCAACACTCTGGCTATTCTTCGCCGGGAAATGTTTGTTTTTAAGGTAGGAGGCTGTGAATTTTTCAGTGTTACATCAAATGTCTACATTTCTCTTTTTTTTATAAAGCAAACTCTCATTCATCATGACTCTACATTCCCAGCCTGCTCACAGTCAAAAAGTTCAAGAAAAAAATTAAAAAATAAACATACACATGGCTTAAACATCTAGCAGGGGACTGCTGTAATGTTCTATTTTAAGAAAATATGCATTTCAGCAGAAACTGTAATGCTCAAATGTAAGGCTAAATAAATGCTGCATGTTATGGAACTATAAAAACTGTAAATCACTTCATGAATAATAGGGATGCTTTTGTTGGGAGTACAGCCACATGCCAACATACAGTAGATACTGTGTCTTCAGCCCTTGTTCTTTTTTTTTTCATGGAACTACAATTTTAACTTTGCAGTTAGATCTGTCATTTACAAAGGAAGTTTGCCATTGTGTTGTGGTTGCATTGAAACCACACTATCTTACTAAAGGTCTTTGCCACAAAATTCTTATTGCAAATGTGTCATTATTTATTTCCATTCATCTCCTTGCTCTGAGCTGAAAATGTGGTGTATATGCAACAAATTGAAATAAACAAACTGAACTGAAAGGCAGTCTTTTAATAGAAGCACTTTGCTAAGACTCATGGACTTCAAAGGTAGCTTTAGGAGGATGATCTGAAGTATGGTTTCCAGAAGGTATTGAATGTTGAAGAAAAATTACAGAATCATTATTGCTCAGTCTCTTAAACCAATTTGCATGTCACATTTGCTTAAGCAATGGGAAGTGTGAGATCTTTGTTTTGTATATGTGTGATAGGATCCTTTTTATCTTCAGTATTATAGGCAGAGAAGAAGGGCCTTTCATGTTACTAGATAAGCAGTTTCTCTTCAGCAACAGTATAAGTGCTAGAGAAAGGCAATGTATTTGTTCCAAAACATGAAGCTCCCAGTTCAATTTTGTTGTCCTTTCTGATAGGACTCATTTCTCCCTTATGTGTTTTCTTTTTTATATAGCCTATTTTAATAGGTTAATCTTATTAGCAATGCTACCCGGGCTTTCACTTTCTCTAGCATATCTAAAAAAACACATACAAATATCTTTTCATGAATTCATTCAAAATTATTGAGCTGCCTTCACAATCCAATGGACAGGAAATATTTTTCCCATAAACAGCTAAGGATTTTTGTAGCCTGGGGCTGTCAGCCCATTCCGTTTGAAGAAATGGTATATAGTGAAACACTGGGAGGTCCTGAACCATCAGTCTTTTATGACTAAAACTCAAAGGTTGAGGAAGAACCTAATTTTCTAACTTGACATTAAACAGGGTATTAAAATACCTACTTCAATCTCATGTCATCCACCTCAAGAGCAATAGAACACATTCTCATTTAGTTTAGACATAAATCAATAAACTGAGAAATGCTGTTCCACTAATACAAAATTTTCTGTCTATGCAAGCCTGTGTTCCTGGATAAATATATTCACCACCATTAATAATCACTCTTATCTGGTCTGATTGAAAACAGATTAAGTTTTCTTCAAAAATGTTTACTGTTTACTGCCTTAACACCATGTATTTACTCTAAAGTATGTATGCTTGCTAGTGTGCAGACTGCATTTATGTTCCAAAATTAAAATTCCTTTCATGATTATTCCAATGAGGAAATACGTGAATGGAACGTTTACAGATATCATTTACAGAGTCTGACTCCCCAGATTAAGTCACTACAATCATAAAAGCAATGTGCTAGGAAGGGAAGTAAGAAGTCACCTTTGTTGAGGTTAATTTCTTTAGGGTCCCACAGTTTCCCTTTTTCTCCTCAGGATGCCTGGGAACATAACAAGGAATTCTTTGGGTTAGCTAAGTGATGGAATTTGCCTAAGTATTGAGATTTTGACTTTGTAAAATGAGTGTCTTTGCATGCTTGATTTAGTGAGTCTTAAATCTCTTTTTTGTACATTTGTTTTGCTAATGAAGATTTTTGTCTGCTAAAGGATATTTATTAACTTTTTGAGATTTTTTTGGTTGGGGAGCAGGAGGTAATATATATAGGGAGGACTATGAAAGGGGCAGAAAAGGGGAAGAGTTAAAAAAGTCAACTTTGCAGAATCCTGGGGTGTGGGACAGGTTGTAAGGAAAAGCTCAGCATGTCCAAATGTAGCAGAAAAAGGTCAGGAATTAATTCTTAGGAGGTGTAAACAGAAATAGGAACTGAACACAGGGAAATCATCCAGCAAAGGAGGAAACCAAGCTGAAGGTTCTGTGATCTGTCATAACAAAAATAACCCAAACCTCTTTTCCCTTGTCCCTTAATGGTAGTGCAAGGGAAGACTGGGAGGACATGAATGATGGGCTGAGAGCCAAGTACGGAAAGGTGGAGAACAGGGGATTGATGACAGTACTGTACCAGGTGGAAACAATTAAAGAAGAATTATGACCTTCATTGGAAGAATTATTGCTGGATAGTTTCCAGATGAGTTAAATGAATAAAGTTGGAGGCTAATCAAATTAAATCCTTTTCTTTCTTTGTCTTTATCCAAAGGGCTGTAATTATTGTGTAGCGGCAGATTTTACTGTCTCCTGAATGGAATGTATGCCATTTACTGATTTCAAATTGAAAATAACAAAAAAAAAAAATAAAATTAAATTTTCTTATGGGCAAGTCTCAAAATCAGGAGCTCAATTAATCCTTGAAATTGCTTGGGAATTTAGCCACAGAGTTGAAGAATTTGAGCTCTTTTGAATGGTTGAATTCTAATTTAAGCATAAAACTGAATCATGAAATCTAACGTTGAGATATACTGTGGATTTTCATAGTAGATGACAAACATTATTAATTTTAAGATTGTTTTCTCTTGGCTGTTGAGCTATTAGGTATATTTAAGAGCATCAGAATATTAGAAACAATTTCTATATTCAGTCAAATTAATGAGCTTTGTCTGTGGTTTTACAACTATCTGGCATTTTCAAATGTGTATATCCAGAGTAAAACTGAATAGCACTAAATGTAAAGTGAAAATGCAATTTGCACTTATCCATACATTTTTATTGTTCTGCCATCACTTTGACAAAGTAACAATCCTAGAAACACTTGATAAAAATTGTAGGGTCATAGAGATAAAAAAACAGGGAAACTGTTCTTGATCTAACATAAATATTAAATACCAGAGTAAAGCAATCAATTTAGTAAAGAGTCTCCAATGATCACCAAGTAAAATTATAATTTTGTAGATCAACTTTTTTTTGTAGGAATGATTGAATTTTAAGGAAAAAATAATTCTTTTCTGCCAAATATATACATATCACTGACATATAAATGTATTGTCCCAAGAGGATTTCTTCCAGAATTCTTTAAATTAGATGCCCTTAAATTGTCCCTGCCAGCTGTAAGGTTTGGGAGCACAGTATGCTATGCAAAAAAAAGTGTTTGTTAAAATCAATACATTGTAACTATTGGTTTCAGTTGCCATCATCTGATAAACACTGCTGTTACTTGATTCATGGTTGAATTGGTATAAGGAGCTATCAGGGCAGAAGAATTTCTATGCCAAAATTCATGTGTGCCAAGTTTTTATCTTTGGATAGCTTCTTAGCTTCTGTATTTATACTCAATGCAATTAGTATTTTGCTGTCACACTCATTTCCAATCTTTTCTTCTTCTGTTTAGTTAAAAGTCCCCTGGGACACAGAAAAATGACTGAAAATGGTGAAAAAGAAAGGTCTTCCTTTTCTGGGCAAGTTATGCAAAGTACTATGACACTGTCTGCCTTTAATGAAAATCCTCTCTGCCATTGTGTGTAGCAATATGTGGTATCCAACAATACTGTCTTATTAACATCTCCTGAGAGTACCTCCAGGGCTAGTGCATTGTGAAAAGAAACCCCATTGTCTAAGGTCTGCAGAAAAGATCCATTAGTGAAGAAGTTTGCAGCATATACTTCCACTTTCTTCCGTCTTCACACTTTGTTCCATGGCAACAAAACTACCTGTAGCTCTTCTTCAACAAACAGTGTGACTGCCGTCAATATCCTTTTCCTTTTCATTCTTTTCAGTCTCACAGATTTAAAAAAATCCTGCTTTCTTGAGCAAGTTGCATCTAGAAAAGTAAGCATATGTGGAATTTGTCCTTCGTAAGTATTAAATTAGAGGGACAAGTTACTGTCCTCTTTTTTTATGGAACACAGGTTTTTGTTTCACAGAAGAGCATTTCATAGAGTTTGCACTGATCCTTTGTTTAATGCTAAATCCCTATGAAACAAATGAATAGATCCTAAATAATCTCTAATGGTTTTAGTATTCATGTTGGAAAAGTTAACTCCTGGAAGAACAGCATTTTTTATCTATTCTCATATACTGTGGTGTTTGTTGAAATGTAATTTAAGTATTAGATAAAGAATTTTGTCCAGCAGACAAATAGCATTTACAGCTCAGAGAAATGTCTCCTGAACATTGCAGATGGTAGAATATGGAACCAGTTTGAGGAAGGCCTTAACAGGCTGTAAGTTCTCCACAACTTGCAGGAATTTGTTTTCTGACTCTTCATCTGCTAAGAACCATTGTAAAAACATTTATGACATGCTAAACAAGCCAAGGCAATTAGGCTGTAATTACTCCTTGGCATTAGTTGAGACTGCAATTGCTTTTGTACGTAACAGTATGGATTCCATTTAATATCCCTCTTAGAAGTGTGTATTTATATAGAGTATGCCATTAAACACCAAAGCACAAAAATCTGTTTCTTGATATGTGGTAAACATATGAGAAACTTTTAAAGCAATTTAGCATTGGCTATTTAATCTAATTAAAAATCTGTGAGGCAGAGGGAAAGTACTACTAATAAAAGCAGAGGCAAAGAAACAGCTATAGTATGAGGCTTGATTTCACTGTATTTGAAAGCAGACTTTTTTCAGAGCTCCTGTGGTCTGTTTGTGTAGCTGTTTTTTGTCCTGTCATGCTGTGGGTGTCTGAGCTGTCGACTGCTGACTGGGAAAATTCAGCAGAGGATCCTGAGGAAGTAGACACTTTGTGATCAGAGAGGGAAAACCACTTAACATCTTAGCTGTAAAAGACTAGAAACAGTAGTTCAGAAGTAGCTAAGTCTGCAGAGAGCAGACTCCTTTTCCGCTATTTTTTTTATCATGTTAGGAAGAACAACTTGATGGAATTTGCCAGTTTTGAACTAGTTAGGGAAGGAGAGCTGCTTTAATTCAGGTAATTCAGTTTATATGTTGAAAAGGAAGGGGAAAAGCAGCAACTAGTCAGTGGGGATTTCAATAAATGATGATATATCAAGATAACTGGAAATGTACAGCATGGTTGTTTTATGAAACAAAACCAAATTGTAGGATGTCAGGAAGGATAAAAGCAGGGACATGCTGGGTTGCTAAAAAGTCATAGCTTGTCTGTTTTTGATAATTGAATACTTTCACTGACAGATGTAAAAATATTCTCCAAATGTTACCTCAGCCTTTCAATCTGCTTCTAAGCTAGGAAAGGTTTCTAGCTAACACATTTCACAGGCTTAAAATGGGAAGTACAATCTGTTCCTTACAGTGTGGAAAGTGGGTAGTATATTCCATCCAGCTGCAGAGCAATTTAGACAAGAATGTAATCACCTGAGTAATAATTGTACCAGAATAGTTCTCTTGAAAATCCTTCTACTCTCTCTCTTTTTAGAAAGACAGTACTTTATTACACAATTTGAAAGTTGTCAGCCTAGTCATGGCAATACTTATTATCCAGCACCTACATGCATATCTGTATATATATGTAAATTTTATGTATGGAAAGTTCTAAAAAATCATAACTCTATTTTTAGGGGCTTTATTTACAAAGACACCAATATAATTGATATTAATCTTACTGAAACTTACAAAAAACTTGAACTGATTAATAGTCTGTACTATCTACCTAGTAAAATTCCCATTAGTCATGTAGTAGCCCATTAAGAAGTATAACCTTACCAGGATGTATGACTCAGTACCTTCCACAGGGCTTTAGATTTGTCAGGAGAGGGAGTACTGTTTTTTTTCCAAAAGGCTGTGTTTTCATTGGCAAACAGTGTGGTGTAAAAGGATTTAATCAGTGGTAGAGCAGATGGTACTGAGTTCCTCTCATGTCCATCATATGTGCTTTGCTTTTAATTAGATACAGTTTGTCCTCTGAGGCCAAACAGTTGGACAATACATGTGGTTCAGATTTTTCAGAAGGGTAGCTATCCCTTGGACACTGGTGTGTTTGACTGTGGACCCCATGAGAGTGCACCACACAAGTGTTTCATCTAAAGGTGGGTGTTAACATCTTGTTAATATGTAAATGCTCACACCATCTTGACCCAAATAAACTCTCACATGCCAAATATATTATTATTTCTTCTCATACAACTTTTTGAATGACACAATTGTACCTATGTCTTCCTCCATACTACAGGTTTGCATTGAAGTACAGTTCAGGAAGATGAGGTAGATTTAACAGCTGTGCTGAGGCATTGCCTTGAACTTGAAAGCTAATATTCTGAATTTTATTTTCCCTGAGAGAAAAGCAAGACAGATGATTTGTTTAGTTTCAATTTTAGCATGAGGAAAAAAGAAATTGTCCTTTCTGTGACTTTTTGTAGCAACAGAGATATGAGCACTAAAAAGTCATAGCCTCCCAAAATGTTTCTGTCACTTATTTTCCCTACTTAACTCCAAAGGAAGTTTCAAGTATTCCTACATACTCCCCTAAAACTTCCAGAGGTCCTTTCCAACGTCAGCTCTCCTGTGATTCTGTGGATGTGCTGAAATTTGACTGTTTCACCCCCTCATTTCCCATTAGCATTTGCTCCATCTCCTTTGGAATATGACTGGCAGAGGCAATAGCTAGTGAGATTTCGTCAGGAGAATGTTTTGTGACTTCTTCATTCCAGCTCAGAAAACCAGACCAGACCGAGGAGATTGTGGTGTGTGGCAGCTGCTCACAAACACTAGCAAGAGAAGTTCAGGGGAGGGGACTTTCTGTCTGTGTGAGACAGATGCTCTGCTGCCTCCCTCCCCTGGGTCAACTTTCAGAGGAAATCATCCTCCTTCCTAGGGTCAGGCTCTGAGTTAAAATACTTTATTCAAAGGCTGACTTGGTCCTGTCTCTTTGAAACTCTCACCATCACATGATGAGCCCTTAATACCCACAAGGTGCACTCCTTAACCCAGACAGTCCTCACAGATAAAAAGGAGCACTTCGGACTCTTCAAGGGTTTTCACACAGACCTGGACAGTCTGAGTTTAACAGGAATACTGGAATGGATTTTGTGAATTATACAAATGTGGTAGCAGGCTTTGGGACAGTGTTTAAAAATTGTGGGCAGTTAAATGTGAATCTAAACAAATCCTTATTTCTGATTTAGTTTTAATCTAATAAATACTGAAAAATGTGATACTAAATATTTGCAAACCATTGGCCACAATTCAAAGAATTAGTCATTCTTTAGAAGCATTTTTTTGAAATAGAGTGGAACTGTGGAAATCTGAAGCTCTCTGGTACTTGCTTTATGCAAAAGGATAGAGTGGGTTAAACTTCTGTGTGTTCTTAGGAATATACTTGTAAGTTGAATAAAAAAATAGAATTGTTACTTTTTCTTGCTCCAAAAGAACAATCCTCCAACAAATGAAAGTGTGCATGTATGGTGTTACTTGTGCATTTGGAAATGCTATTTTTATTAGTTGTTGAAAATAACTGTCCCTTTTTTCCTGCCCATATGACAAGTATTGTTCTAAAGTCTGCTTGATCATTAAAAATTGTGTTTTCAATCACAAGTTTTTCATACTACCAAATATAAGGAATACTGAACCATTATGATTCTGCATAACACTGTTAAATAAGGGAAAGGCATTAAAAGTACAGATGAATAAATGCATGTGAAAAGACTCTAATCTGGTAAATTTATTTCTTGTGGATAACTTAACAATAGACAGAGAATTTCATTAGGGAAAATAAATGCCCTCAATGGACATTATCACTTGAGAAAGGACTAATGATGTCAATTAAAGTGGAAAGATGTAATCTTGGGGATTTTTCCCCTCACAGTTACAATATTTGTTTCCTGAAGTCAGAGAATCCTGTGACCCTAGTAATTTTTTACTTGTTATTGTAATACAGTAAAAATGAATAAAGTTTTAACTGAATTCTAGTGTGCAAAAGGTATTTAATTTTGTAGAAGTTTCCTGTTTTCTGAGGCTCAGTGTTTGGGTGTACTGATTAAAAATATTTCATTGGCAAGAGAATAGAAAAAAGCATTATTGACAAAAAGTAATTGCAAAAACTCACAGCAAGGAATAATCTAAAATTACATGGAGGCATATCTTCAATTTTGTGCCACCAGCTAGTGTTATCTTGTAATATTAACAATACATTTTAATTGAGGCTACATCCTAATGGAACCAAAGGGAGCAATTGCAGAAACACTTCAAGCACAAGGCTTAATTAAAATTTCTTGTTGTATAAAATTGTGGCCTTTCAGCTAATTTAGGTAAACGTTTTGGAAAACAATTTGAATGGCTTGTAATGTAAGGTTTTTCAAGCAGTGGTATTACTTGCTTATACTTTCCTAATCTTCATTTACAGCCAAAGCCTTCTATTCTAGCAGTATTTGTATATTTCTAATTTCTTTGATTCTTTTTTTTGGTTCCTTTCAAGGGGTGAAAGGTCCACAATGTAAAAGTTCGGCAGGAGTTTAAATGCAAATAAACTAATCTCATTTGTTCTTCTGAATTAGCCATTTTCTATGCAAAGCACTGCACTGCTAAACGTTTGAGATCTTAAATAATGTAAAACACGTGTATGTTTATTTTTTCAACAACTTAGTGAAACACTATTCACAATCTTGGCAATCTATTGGAAAATATCAAAAAAATCATAGCATATATTTAATTAGATGCTGCATTTCTTTCTTTTTATAACCTACAAATTGAATATTTTTAAATGTTGGTTTCCTTGCCTATGGAGTGAAAACTTGACCCAATTGAAAGTAATGGTAAAAAACTCCACTGACTATAACACACTGATGATTTCACTGGGTTTTAATTACCTTTGGTATAATGAGGGATGATTTATTATAAGTAATACATATTAGGGAAAATCACAAAAGAAACAACAGATAAGCTTGTAATACCAAGTGTATGAAATCAAAAACTGTTTTTCTATTCAAAATCAAATTTGATGATTCTACATTTCCAGTCAATAAATCAAAATTACACAGGGACTATTTTAATTATATGATTTAATTTTAATGATTTAACATCTCTAATGAAAATACCTTTTCCAAGGAGGCTTTTCCAATAGGCTGTATTAGGTTGAAGGTTATACTTAATAATCGCAGAGTTCAATCCGTTCCCATTCTCCATAATACTGCACCAGCATTTCTCCTCAATCTTATCATGATGGAGCCTTTGATTTTGTGTTGGAGTGATGTCTGGCCAGCCGTTTATAACACCCACAGTCATTTACTGCTTTAAATCATATATTCCCAGCTTATCTGTAATCAGATGTGGTTTACAATATTACATATTTACTGAAATTCCTTCACTTTCTACAAGATCTAATCGCCGTATCTGAGTGACAGAGGCAGTGAGCAAAGACAATCAAATATTTATCATTTTCATATTTGCATTGTCATGACAGATGTTATTGCTGGCTGCTGTTTTCTGGATGTTTCACTCTTAATGGCCTGTTTTGCTCATTGGCCATTGCTGTCAACCTCAAAGCTGAGACATCCTAGAAATTATCACTGTTCACCCACTGACTACTGTGGCATTTTCTATAGTCATTTTTTTAATCCTTCCATGTCCAACAGGGAGAACATTTACTTACCCTTGCCCCATACTATTCAGAGTTAGATTTGGTACCCGAATTTTTTTTCTTTTTTTTGTCAGCACAATATCAGAGAACACAAGCATTAAAATGAGAACAAAAAGCATATATTAGTCTCTTGCAGCAGCTTGAATGCAAAATAAGACTCATACACTCGCCTACAGGACACGGAGCACATTTCTCAAAGGGGAGAAAGGACCTTAGCACAGGAGTTACCAGGGCTTGTTGACAGAGCTTTAAACTATATTGGAGGGGGAAAAGGGATAAAACCAATGATAAGCAATTGACAGTGATAAGTAGTAGGATGGCATGCCAGAACTTGACATACTGAGTGCTAGTGAGAGCCCTTGAGGCTGGAGCTGCCCAGAAATATGGGGGACAATAAAAAGAGACTATAGCAAATGGTTTTGCATCAGGCTGGTGGCCAGTCACTAGTGGGGTTCACGTGACTCTATCTTAAGACCAGTCCTCTTCTCTCTTTTGTAAAAACACAAACCACTTGGACACAGAACTTGAAGGGATGCTGAGTAAATTTTCCAATGACACTGTATTGGGAGGAGCTGATTACTTCATTGAGAGCAGAGAAGGCCTGCAGAGACATCAACAAATTAGAGGGCTGGGTAATCAGCAACCATATGAAGTTCAGCAAGGGAAAGGGCTGAATTTTGCACCTGGGACAGGGCAAGCCAGGATGTACAGATTTGGGACCAAGATGTTGAAGAGAGTGCCATGGAAAGAGTCTTGGGGGTCCTGGTTGATGGAAAGCTGAGTCTGAGTTAGCAGTGCCTTGACAGCCAAGAGGGCCAACGCTGTCCTGGGGTGCACCAGGCACAGCATGACCAGCCAGGCAGGGGAGGGGATCGTCCTGCTCTGCTCTGCACTGGGGCAGCCTCACCTTGAGTGTCTGCTTGTTATAGGTAGGCATATGTAGACAGAGGTGGTATGACCCTGAAATGAGTATTGTAGGTCCTCTTCTATTTCCCCAACAAACAGTGTATTAAAGAGTGAGATACTGTGTTGAGAACCTCATCCTGGTTAGAACAGCTTCAGTATCTTGTTTATGGATGAACTGTCCTAAACTACTGCAATCAGGAGGAAATACTTTAACTACTCCCTCTTTCTTGCTTCCACCTGTGATTCTGACATGACTCATCAGTGCACTCCAAATTCTTCTGGTTTCCTCAGAGATTTCGTGGAATTTGCAGTGTGGAGAAGGCAGAGAGACAGGTAAAGTGGTAGCATGAGCACATACTGCATCTGCATGTGGGATCACACTGAATTGCCTATATGTGCAAAGCCATGAAATTTGGTTTCATGAATTATGAAGATTCAAGGGAGGGACAGGATTATTCTAGGTCTTCAGAAACAAAATAAATGTCAATATGAGAGTTACTGACACAGATGATTTCACCTGTTGCATTTCTGTATGTGTGTATGATGTGTACATAGTGGTTTCCATCAGTTTATGCTGTGTCCTCTGTCACTGACATCGCTCTTTCTTTACAACTGTAACGTCACTGTTCCATTTACTTCACGTTTCATTTAGTCATTAAATGTTCTATTTTTTTTCCTCTTACTTCCTTCTAAATATCTTCCTATTATTAGTTATAGAACCATAGAATCAGAATGGTTTGGGTTGGAAAGGACCTTCAAAGATCATCTATTCCAACTTCCCTGCCATGGGCTGGGACATTCATATGGAAAGAAACATATTTGCATATGAATTTATGTATATGACAGAAATATGAAAATACAGGTGATGTAGTGATAAATCATATAAATAATGACATACAACAATTCTTTCTAGTAAAAAGGTCACTATTTAAAGGAAATTAAATATTTCATTACATCTAGAAAAAAATGTTTGGAGTACTAATTTCTGTGTTCCTATAATATCAATGATAGATTTCTGATGGTTTATTTTGGATAATCCTGGTAGACATAGTTTGTCACTGCCTCATCTTCAAAAGCTTTTGACCAACAAGAGTGAATGATAATGACTTCTATTTTATTTCCACATTGAAAACAGACTTAGAAGCTTCCTTTAGCTGAAAATTATGCTAAATGATCTCATAGATATACCATAGTTCACAAGTCACAAACTTATTCATGTAGGTGCACATTATTTTTTTACCAGATTAATCCTTCTCTATTCTATTTGGAGTTTTCTAATCTTCATGCTTTAACAGGAATATCTACCTAGATTAATGAAAATAGAAATAAGTACTTATGATTTTGGCTTATTCATAATTTCTCTTTTTGACTTCTTTCAGTGTTTCTGCTGCCTGCCTCTAGAAATTTTTGGTGGAAAAGTTCATACCCTGTCTTGGATTATCTGTAAATTTTGTTTATCAAGGACTCCATTCCCTGCTCATTTAATATCCCATGTATTTGGGGGGGAAAAATTAAGAAAGGTAGTTGAGTTTGCTCTACTGTGACCTTTTTGTTTTTCAGAGAGTGCTTGAGTCATCACAGACAGCATGATGACTCAGACATATTTGCTGTATTTTTTAAAATCATCTGCTCACCTCTGGCAGACAGTGAAGCATCATATTGCAAGTGATAGAGTGATAAGGGTAGACAAGTAGAAAAAAAACCCCAAATTATTCTGATTTCATTGCAGTGGTTGGTCTGTTTTGCTTGGAGAAAGATAAGTCTGTCCTGAGCCATTTTCACAGGTTTATATGTGAAGTTACAGAAGAAATATATGCACACAAACCCCACTATTCTTTATTCTGTTTTCATGGACCAGGAAGGATAGCAAAAATAAACTATGGAAAAAAATCCTTAATTTTTCTATAGGATCCTAGGTGGTACACTTGGTCTTCTCAGGGAAGGGAATTTCTGTTTCTGTACTATTGTTGATAAGGCAATATAGTTTTGTGATAGGAAATACTGTGCAGCTGGAAAAAGAATCTTGAAAATGCTGTTATGCTCATATTCTCTCTATTCCTAGAAATTTCACATTTTGAAATCTTTTTGACAGTTTCATTAAAGGGGAAAAGGTAGTCTACAGTTATTGATCTTTTTTTTTAATGAAATGGTAAAAGAGGTTGCAAAAGGATAGAAGAAAAGTGAAGGTTATGACATATAGTATCAAAGACTATTTGGGTGATGGAGAGTTGTACAATTAATGTTACTGAGCTTTCCAATACAGGCTCATATGTTTGTCAGATTTAAGCTAGCAAAGTGTCATAGAAAATAATGGGTTATCTAGTTTTCCAAAGAGTGCATCAAAAGTGGTATTGGAAGAGAAATATCAAGAAGTAGCTGTTGGTCAATGCAAAAGGAGATTTGACTCATTTGAACATGATGTTCATCACATGTCCCCAATATTTCAAAAAACCATGAACATGTGTTGACAAAACCTGTACAAATTCAGGTCTCTGAGAGAGCCAATCTACATTCCAACTTGGTGCTTTCCACTATTATGTGTAAAGAGAAAAGGATAGCTACTACAAAGCACGTATCTTCATCTCATATCATAATGCAACTACATATTAAACCTTTTTCACCCCTTTTCATTGTTTAGTCCCTTCTATACACCTACCTGATTTTAAAGATGATGTATCAAGGATTCCTTGTTTGTATCATATTACATAGACAAATGCATGTATTAATGAAATTATGATTTTTTTTTACATTTGACTCATCTTCATTAGCATATTTACAGTTTAAATATAGAATGCCTCAACAGAACAGTTTCTCAGTACCAGGAGTAAGTTTTTCAATTCTAACCAAGAAAATTGGTATTGTTTTAGTATTAAAAAATGCACAATTTTCTTATCTTTCCATGGTGCAGAACACACCACTTCTCCATGAATCTGTGGAACTCATTGCTTTTATGTTAACTCCCTATGGGGAAGGGCAACAGAACTGAGTTCAAGAAAATTTATAGATGGTTGGGTAGTCTCAAAGTGCCATCACTACTGAGGAAATAAATGCTTAACTGCTCTGTAAAGGCCTAATGTTCATCATGTGAATGAAAGGTTTTGTGCAGTACTTCAGGGGCATGTGCTGATACCTACAGAGCATTAAGGGGAATTTGAACATTCCAGGGATTCTTGGCTGCAAGCCTAGGTTTGATGTCATTACAGGTCTTTATTTTGGTTCTTTTATGTCTGTCTATTTGTTTCTTCATATTGGATCATAACCATGTGGCAATCGAAACATTTTATAGTGTCTCAGTCGATGGAGTTATTTGAACTACAGAATGAATTAAAATGCTCAGTTCAGTTAGGAATATAGAAACCCATCCAAATGGAGATTGGTTTTATTTATTTTTGTTTTTATTAAAAAAAAAAAAAAAAAAAAAAGTATGTTCAGTTGGTAAAGATAAAACATAGATTGCTTGAGTTGTCACCTTTTATATATATGTAGTGGGACAGAAGAGAAATAGCAATATCATCTCCAACAGCATCATAGTGCAAGGTCTATTACTGTCATACTTGTAATCTGAAGAGATACAGTGGACAAGTTCTCATGTGGAAGATTTTCCAGGAGGAGCCAAGTGCTCTTTGAAAGTATATGGTTGTGATATAGTACATGGTAATCATCCACAGAAGGCCCAGATCAACCCGTGGTGTTGTTAGAGGTCTCTAAATTTGCTGAATTTCATGTAGAATATGAGATCCAGTGTTATCCAACCACTGGAATTAGCCAAAAACTCCGTAGCATGTTTTGTATGGATTCTGCAGAACAGATTTTCCTTGAGCTGTAAGTGTTTTTTAAATATTTACAATTTTGATTACTTCAGGATATTTTTGAAAGGTTAATGTATACAAAGGAAAGAAATACTAAAATGCCATTGGTACTGTCTGCACAGGAAAAATAGAGAGGACAGATGGGTATGCATCAAAAAATTGATGAAAAGTTCACATAAAATTTGATAGTGAAGAAATTATAAAAAAAATATTTGGATGAAACAGAAAGAATTAAAATAAGGGCTATAATCAAAGAATAATTTACTAATGAAAACAGCTTTAAAAAGTGAGGATACAGTATTAAAAAACTAAATATTAAACAAATGCACATCAAAGTATCCTTAAATTATTTACTTTCATAGAACACCAAATAATAAGATCAGTTTTAAGAGTTTATTTTGGAATTAATTTTTTTTCTATATGTAGTAATATGAATTTGTTAATTTGAAATGTAGAGAATATATTTTTTTAATAAACAGTTTTCATCTGCACTAGAAATTGGACTAGGCAACAGCAATCATATGACCTTTACAACAGATGAAAGTAAGTTAGATAGTTACTGCAGTTATTTTCTGGACTCGGATGAACAGTGACAGGAAAGGGCCAGGATTTCAGTCAAGATGTTTTCCAAACATGAACTACAGCCATGGCTGTGGATGACTCTGCAAGTAGGCTACATTGACTACCTTCATTGAAAGAGATACTTTCTCTATCTCACTCTGGATTATACCAAGACTGTTTATCAAAAAAATGACAGATATTGGCCTTTGAGAAGTTTTTTTTAAGCCTAGGGTCTATTTTTAATAGATGCTCTTCTTTGTATGTCTTATACATTCAATATTCAAGGAATCACACAAAGTGTTTGGATATACTAATAGTCAACCCAGTAGATGTCCAAAATAATTTCTGCACAGCAAATGACCAAATTACATGTGGTACTCAGCTTAATATTTTGTTATATGTTGTTTAGGAAGAGATAATGTAAGTTCACAATATTGTGTACTTTTACATATTTTCCTTGTAATAGACATGATAATTAGGCAAAATTCAACATACGACAACTTGGTGGGCACGGTGGTATTCAGTCAAAGGTTGGACTTAGATGATATTAGGTCTTAGAGATCTTTTCCAACCTTAATATTTC
Source organism: Argya squamiceps (assembly GCA_037834095.1). Taxonomy (NCBI): domain Eukaryota; kingdom Metazoa; phylum Chordata; class Aves; order Passeriformes; family Leiothrichidae; genus Argya; species Argya squamiceps. The sequence continues at coordinate 125,582,323 of JBBMKD010000102.1, read as the reverse complement.
TATGATGCTATGGTTCTAAAAATAGGGATAGTTTTATCTTCTTTTTGTTTATTATATTAGACAAAATAACTGCACTTTAAATAGCTGAACAATGAATTTCAAATTGTTGTTTTTCAAATGAAAAAAATATGGCACAAAGAAGAGATTTGCAGAATCTAGTTTAAAAATGAATGGGTGCTCTTCAAAGTGTGTTGAAGAACTGCAGAATTCTTGTGTAGTTTGTTGTCAAACATTCAGTCTTTTTTGTATTGGAAATAAATTAAAAATTTCTCAAATCTGCTACTGATCATGAAATGGTTTTGAATATGAAAAAGACCTCTGAGTGGGGAGCAATGCTTTTGCCATTTCTTGAATGTATTACCACAGAAGCAGGAGAGGCTCAGGCATTCCCTGCAGAATTCCAGCACAGGTCAGCCCTGCTGCTCTCTCTGCCAGTGCTTGGGCACTGGCACCCTGAACAAATGACCAAAGTGCACATTAGCGAAAGAATAAGACAGGGAAAATTAGAGAGAAATGAAGAAATTAAAAAACAAAAGACGAGAAACTTTGCATTCTGGATCTATCACAATGCAGCACTAGAAGCGGAAGTACTTGACTGAAGCTTATTGAAATCACTACAAAAATTTAGGATAGTTTCAGAGGGACTGCCAGTGCTTTGGCTAATTGACCATACTTAAGAATTTGATGTTGAGGGTAAAGGAGGTATTTTTGTTCCAGCTTCAGTCACAGTTCTCCTTCCTACATCCTGTTGTTCTAGTGGTACATAAACCAGATTCCAGATAAGCGAGAGTTCACATTGTCATTTTGTTGTATATGTGGTCCATGAAGGAGAACGGTACAGCAGTTTACAAATGAGGGAGAACAAGAGTCTTCTCTCATGAAGAGAGTCAAAGTGCATATGAGTCCTTTCTGAAAAATAAATGGATTATTTTCATATTTTCCTTGATCTTTGAAGTCTTAATTTCTCGGTTGCTTTTTTCTTTGGAAAATAAAAGTGCATAGCTATAGATTTCTGCATGAGCAATGAAAAGATGTTTGGCATATCTCAAATGAGGGAAAGAGAATATTCAGGTCAATAGTTAGGACTCAGAATAAGATGCCAAGAAGAAAGGTTTTAACATAAGGCCATTTTGGACCCTGAATAAATTACTTGACATGACTTAATTGTGTCAGTAATACAGAAGAGGAGATAAGAACAGATGCTAGAAAAAAATGCTTAGCATATCCTTAGCAAAGATTTCCTACATGAACCTCATGAACCTCAGCTTAGCTGAAGACAGATACTTTAAACCAATCTCAATTTAGCTCTTCCTATATTCAACAATGGGATATGTTTGCCAGTTTTTCATTTGCTCCAATGCTGAATCACAGTAGTTAATTGTTTTGTTCATAGTGTTAATTATCCATAACATGTTGGTAAGGAAAAGAATAAGTTTATAATGAACAGTGGTTTTAATTTATCTACAGTTCTCCTGTGTCTGATTAGGTACCAACAGTAAATAGTTGGTATTTTATATAATTATGCCTAATAATTGGAATAATCAAGGAAGTTAATTCCTTACTTAAGAAAGTAAGGAAGAAACAGAACAAGTATTTGGTAATATCTTTCCATATCTTTATTTTGAGTCCAATGATTTGGTCTCATTTCCAGAGAGGATATCACCAGGAGGTTCAGGATCTCAACAAAGGAAGTGCTGAGATTTTTCTGAGTGGTGTTTAAAGCTCTGACTTCTCACCATGGCTCTCAGGCAACATTTATGCCCTAACTGGGTAACCATGCTGTTGTCCCAAACACATTAGGAAAGATGAATTGTTTCTATAAGATCAAATAAGTGATGCATTGTACAGCTGTTTACGAATGGATAATGGTCCTTTGTAGTTTTAAAGGAGCTTTGTTTGTTCTTGATGTGAACCAGCTCCATAATGAGCTGAGCTAAAGTATTCTGTGTGTGTATAATTCCTCCATTTAGTTAATTGTTTCCTAAAATGTGCTAGATTGGTAGCATCTATTTAATGTCTGATTCTCGTCTCAATAGAGCCAGTTGTTTTCTACGATGGAATTAAGTAGGAACTGAAGTAGGGCTATAAGTTTCATTGCAAATTCTATATTGGGAAAAAATCAAAACAAAAAAGAAAAATAATTTCAGAATCCTTCTCATAGCTGAATTGTGCTAATAACTTTTCTGCCCTTAAATCACCGGGACTGTATCTTCTTTTTTCTGCTCCATGAAAATTATTTCCCAGAAAGTTCCTCATAATATTTTGGGGTTTTTTTTTTCCTATTCTGTGCAATAATGTCCTTTGGTTTAAATGCTATAAATTCCAAATTCAGAATGTTGAAAATGGATGTTACTATAGAAATAGTGGAATTTCCCAAATGAGTAGGCACAAAAGGCTTTAATTCCACATGCCACAGGCCTGTTACTACCGACATTGAGATTCCCTGATGAAATTCACGACCCAATCAGGTAGATGTGGAAAAGTGCCTTTTGAGATTAGATCAAGATTTTTAAAAGGATATTCCAAATTTATTTTGGTTTAGATACAATAACTGTACCTTGCATTTCCCAAATTCATTTTCTTAATATCCCATAAAGGTGTCTAGTAGGGGAACTTTATTGTCTCCTTGATCACAGTCTTGAAATGTAGTTTCTGCAGGTTTTGTCCTTTGGTAAATTTCGTGGTATATAACCAGAACTCTTCCTTTTCTCTAAGAGAGGAATTTAAAGTTACTAAATATCTTAGTATGTTATTTGCCACTGGCTCTTTTTCTTTTTTCTTTTCCTGCAATAGATAAAAATAAGTCATTTGTCTAAATGTGTCAGTCTGTTGCTGCTGTTTTGCTTAGCTGCTGGGTATGTTTAATCTTCCATTGACACAGGCTTGCTTTTGCACATGATCAGAGTATGCCTGTGGGAGAACACAAGACCCAATGTGATACTTTGATGTGTTTTGTCAATAATATTAAGCTACTGTATTGATTGAAATGTAGTATTTGATTTGATTGACATTTATTTAGGGCAGAAGTATTATGCTTATTTGGCTTTTTTCTTTTTTTCAAAATAAATAGGCCAAACAGTTATCCTGTGGAGTCTAGAAATAGTAAAACTTCTCTCCATACCAGCTGTAGCTATTAAATATTGCATCTCACTCCATCCTGTCAGGAGAATACTAGTAACAGCACTATATATAAACACTTATACATCAAGTCTGGCAGAAAATGACAGAGATTTTTGCTGTACAGTGCAAGGATATTTCAAAAATTACTGGGGGTTCACACACATTTTTGTAATCATAGTCAAAATAATATAATTTACAGTTGCAGTTTGGCCTTATTTTGCACCTTTCTAACTGTCTGCCTTAAATCTTTACCTACCTTCATCTCCAAGTAGTTGAAAAAGGTACCAATTCAAAGGTTTCTCATTTTTTCCTTCTTGCTAGCTTGTTGTAGATTTTTAGAATATCTACCACATTGGGTGGTCTTTCTGTTTTTTACTGGGTATCCTTTGACCTTGAGTCAGAGTGTCATGTCATTACAGAATTGTAGATAGAGATTAGGTACAAAATAAAGGTCAGAGCTCTAGACATTTTGTAGCAAATTAGTGTTTTAACATTGATAGTGGTTGTTGGTCCAGAGACATAGGATCAAAAGAGCTCCTTAGACAAGAAAGCTCCTCCAGTTTGTGTATTATGGATGAACCAAAATATCTGGAGATTGTTTTTAATTCTCCTACACATCAGTTGTGTCCCTTAAGGAATCTGAAAGATATTTAAGTTCATAATAAATACTGAAATGGAAATTAATTATTCATAAAAATAAAGATTTAAACATTCATGAAACATAAATGAAACATAAAGAATGAAACATAAAGAACAATTTAACACAATCATCACTAAAAAAGGTGAAATTGTCTATTCTAAGAGTGGGAGAATCTACCAACTAAGTATGAAAGCTATGCATTATAAGCCAGATTTTTTTTTACTTTTATACTCTCTTCCATTCAAGATTCTCTGAGTTGTTAATAAAGAAGTGTTTTTATGATGGCAGTATATGCTACAAGCATACATAATAAACTATATTTTAGTCCCTTTAAGTGCAGAGGAAAAAAATATCTAAAGCAATTATTGACAGTGCAGAATGATTTATGCATGACCTTTGTTTAGTTTGTTTTCTCTAAAAAGCTTTATTGTCTTTTTTTTTCTCAGAAATATCCCATCTTCTAAATAAAATGTCAAAACATTCAATTTGAGTGATACTACTGCTTCGACTGTTACTCTTTATCCATCATAGTGTTTCTGAAAGATCTTACAGTCTCTTCTCATTCAATACCCATTTTCTGGGTTTTGGATATATTGCTCTAGCTTAATTAAATGTTGATTTTTTTGTTTGTTTCAGTTTTGCTTTTTGAACTGGGAATAATTGTCCAAGTTTAATTTACTTGGTATGGCTAACAGTCATAATATTTAATGATCCATTATTATGCCAGATCTCAGCTGCACAGGAGCGATCCATATTTTTGAAGCAATTGGTATCTACAGATGCTTACAAAGAGGCATTTGCTAGCTAGCAAAGAAAGACACTAAAATCTGTGCATTCAATGTATGCATTTGTCAGGGTTTGGATTGCAGTGCATGTGACAAGTCATGTGTTCAACCTGTCTGCTGTAGTTAATGTGTTTTAGGAAAACAAAATAATAAAAAGTATATTTAACCAATTTAACTATTTCCCATAGTGGGAAAGGCAAAGGGTTTCTCAATATACACACCATTGCTCAAAAGAAACAAAGCTGTGTTTATTCAAAATAAACAAATACACTGAGAGGTGTTTTGCCAGAGAAACTGTTTCAAGCTATTTAGTTAAAGTGTGAAAGAGCTTTATTAGAGGGAATATGTTTTCTCTAGGACTATGCCTCTTTTGAATTTCCAGATATTTGCTGATTGCCTGAAATGATTTCTATTGACAAATCATATACCAGCCTCCGTGTGTTTAAATAACACCACAAAAATGCTAAAATTGTAACTTTTCAAAATTTTAGTTTTATGGAAACCTGTAGGTTTACTGATGAACTCTACCCAATTGTCCATTGTTATTGCAAGGACAGGTACAAATGCTGAAAATAGATGAGGAAAATAAGGAGTGTATGGGATTCCATCAGCAGAAAAGAGAACATGGCATATTATATTCACAGTTATGCTTCAGAATGGAATATTTCAACATTAAAGACAATGACCCATATACATCTATGTATACATATAAACAGATTTAAAAACAAATTCATGGGGATATGCTGAATGAAACAAACATTCCAGTTTTGCCATAATTGTATTATTGTTAAGATTTTAATAGTATAGCAGGAAAAGTTATTGGTTTGCTAAGGAATTTGAACAAATAATAGATCAGAATATTCTATTATACTGCAGATCAGCAATATGAAGTATGAAATACAGTTTGACATTCAACTCAATACCAAATCTGCAAAATACAATTTTATTGGTCTTGCTATCAAAATAAAATAATGCAAGCATACCCCACAAATCACTAAATCTGAAACATAACCTATTCTCAAGAAGATATTTGTTGACTTGGTGATGTTACAGGTTTTGTTGCACTGTGAAATCTGTGTTCTTATATTGAGGAAGAACTGCCATTTAAACTGACAGATTCTGGCAGAACATCACTTCCTTTATTGTTAAAGGGGGTCGTTTTAAATAATACTAATGCTGAAAAATGTTCAAATGTGTGTAAGAAGTTAAATACTTACTCTATCCTTCATCTCTAAATGAAACAGTTCTGAAGAGGTACAGTGATGATATCTTTATTGATACCCATTTAATGTGCTATGTATTGGATTTCGCTGGATTTAGCACTTGTTATATATAAATATATATATATGGCTGTAATATTAACCATTCTACTTAATGTCACTTGGAAAGACTGCTAAACTTCACTGCAGTAAAATCATCATCAAAGCACACATAGTTCTTACTGGACTGATGTAGTAATGTTACACATATATCTATCAACCATTCACTGTTAGCAGCCACTGCACAAAAATGACCCACAAAATTAATTGGTGTTCACAGCCTGTATGTAGTCCCATTATTTTGGACATTCACATAAGCATAGGGTTCAGTCTAAAAGCATTTGTAGTGAAACCACAAATTTTAAATTGGGCCCCCCCTAATAAGAATGAAGTTGAGAGAGTTGCATCATCTCATACAACACGCTGTATGTTCTGCAGAGGGCTATCTGCTCCAAACACCTGGTTCAGGTGTGCAGCTTATTCCCACCTCAGCAAAAACCAGTTCTGAAACATTTGTAATGTGACACAAATGCAAACACAAATGCTTATCCACTCAGCAAAAGGTCTGCTTAAAAATGGCAGGATAGGCTGTTCAGTATTTTCAAGACAGCAGCTGAACATGTATAAATGTAGTTAAGAAGTGTCTGTTTGGTTTCCAGGATCAGTGGTTTTGGCGAGTCAGAAACAACAGGGTGATGGATGGATACCCCATGCAGATTACCTATTTCTGGAGGGGACTGCCTCCCAGCATTGATGCAGTTTATGAAAACAGTGAGGGGAACTTTGTCTTCTTTAAAGGTAAGAGGTACTAAAGCAAGATTTTGTGTAACACTGTTGAGTGTGATGATTTATTGAACCACATCTTGTTTATTTTTACTACAGATTTGTAAATCTTGTTGTAAATTGGTAGCTAAATGAGGAGTGTGTAAGTTACCATTTTCATGTTTGGCAATTACATTTTAAATTTATGATTACCCTTTACGGTATCAGGTCATTTGCTCTTACATATTCAATAAAAATTTGAAAGTATAAATATGAGATGTAGAAATGATCTACTATGAAATAATTTTTAAAAATGTGTTTTAGGAAGACACAATGAATACATTTCCATTATTATTATTATTAGTTGTGTCATTCTCTTTGCTCTTCTTCCTTTTCACAAATGAATTTCATATATATTTAAATGACACCTCTGCTATGTATACCTCACTGTACTGCATTGTATTTGTTACATCTAAGTCCTGTGATATTAGGAGTTTCATGTGGGGAAAAAATCTTTTTCATAGCTGTGTATTTACTGTTTTTAAAGAAGCAAAGACTTCTGAAAATAGGTGATGTAGATTGAATTGTTGCTAACAATTCTTTTCAAATTTCACTCCAGACATCAGCTGTTCTTCAAAATTAAAGTTCTTGAAAATTTAGCTACTTTGGAATTAATGATGAAGTTATCTTATATGTTTAATAAGTGCATATTCAGTGACAAAAGTCTACAAATTATGCAAAGTATGTTTTATAAATTAATAATTTGAGAGAAAAAGAAACTGAATAGATAACAAATATGTGAAAAATTATTCAGCTGTTTAGTGTTATGAATGATTTTTTTTAACTCATTACAAAAAAAGGTAGATTTTTTAAAGTTCTTACATTAAAAAAATCATTTTTACAAGTGGAGTCATTAACAGAGAGTTAGAAGTAATGTTTTATTCACTATTGAAACAGGATCTTGGAAATGTTAGATGAAAAGTATTTAATAAAATGCAGAAACACTTCATAACAGTACAATGAATTTTATCTTTTACTAATAGTGAAATAGTATTTTTTGTGTGGATCATAAGTAAAATTACATTCCATATAGTACATTTTCTATTTATATTATTTCTATACAGCAAGTGCTTTTACTGCTGCTGCCATAAAATAAACTTCAAGTCATTAACCCTGGAAAGTTTATCTGGTTGGGAATCATGATCAAGATACCTCCAAATCTCCATCCCACAGCTTGATTTTTAGGTCCGTAGGACATGGAAGGGTAAAAATATTATTCTGCACCATTTCTACAAAGAGCAAAGTCGCTACCCTGGGAATTCCAGATTTTTGCCTTGATAATGCTGGGATCCATTACCTGTGCTCCAGACAGAAATGATCAAGCTTACTCTTATAGCTGCTTTCTTTTCCTTCCAGGTGACCTTGAAATATGTTTCATCATTATTTGACTCTTCACCCACAGCTGACTGGCTCCTGTTAGGTCTTAGGGGAGTAGGTTGATCCTGTAGTCTGTGGGTTATAGATAACAAACAACAGAAGGAAGAGGGAATTTCTCTATTTTCTCTCTGGGAAATTAAATCAAGATTAATTAAAGCAAGCAGGAGCAACAGGATTGTGCACTTAGAAGTCAGAATTTTATTTTCCTTTCACATCATCCCCACCTTATGCTATCTGATTTCCGACCAGTTAGTTTTGTGCCTTCTAGCTGATATCATATTATCTTTGCAAATTCTGCTGCAGGTATTTTTCCATATGACTTCTTTTCAAAGTTCCTTCCATTATTTTTCCAATGGCATTTGTATTATCCCTTTATTTGCCAAGGTCAAAAGTTTTTATATTTCCTTGTGCAATTTTTTTAAAAAATTTTGCTTCTCTGACATGTCTTCATGACTCTTAGTATCTAACTGTTGGTGTTTTCTATCAGTGTAATTCATGTTTTTCCACTGCTACAGAATCAATAAATTCAGCTGAGTCTTCTGTGTGGGTGTCCTTGAAAATTCCTGTTCCAAGGATCTCAACTGCCTTGTGGAACATGATTACAGAAATCTGTATAAATAGACTGTAGGTAAACGGTCATTGTCTCGTTTCTTCTATTCCATCACAAAATTTCCTGGGAAAAGAGTATATGTCCTCCTCCTAAGAAAAGAGTATATGTCCTCCTCCTAAGGATGCTAGAAATAGACAAGTTGCTGGTTGCTAAGATGATGAGCAAGTAGAATGTCTTATCCAGGTAGTGCGCCTTACCAGTCAAAAGTTGGTCCAAACAAGTAAGTTTTAGAAGGAGCTTTAAATCTGATGTCTAGCATACAGATGTGTTAACAAAAAGCATACCTAAGCCAGTGTCTGCATCCATTATTCAGAAAATAAAATAGAAAAGATGGGTTAAGTGCCAGCAGAGAACTTGTACTGGATTAATGTCACTGTGCACTCCTCTGACCCACACTAAGGTGTCACCTGTTCCTGCCCTTCCTTGAGTTGTTGACCCATAATATACTACAAATATACAGGCTAGATATTAGGAAAAAAAATCCTCACAGAAAGAGTAAATGGGCACTGGAATGGGCTGCCCAGGGAGGTGGTGTAGTCATCCCTGGATGTGTTTAATAACCATGTGGCCATGGTTTAGTTGATAAGGTGGTGTTAGGTCATAGGCTGAATTTGATGATCTCCAGTCTTTTCCAACCTAGCTGATTCTGTGATTCTGTGCTAAGTTCCTCATCCATCCCATCAAAGCTCCATGCACTCCAGCTGGTCCTTGACACAGACAGCAACACCCCCATGCCCTCTTCCCTGCCCATCCTTGGTAAAGAGCAAGTAGCCTTCCATTCTAACATTCCATTCTTAGAAGCCATTCCACCACGTCTCTGTGATGCCAGTAAGATCACAGCCCTGCAGGTGTGCACTAACTTCCAAGCACATCCTCAACTCCTGTTGGTTAATCCACATAATACGTGTGTTTCCATAGAGCCATTTAATTTGGTGCCCCCAATGAAACCAATCTACTGTCTGGAATGGCTGGAATTCCTTTGAGCTCTTTCAGGTGCTCTCCTGCTGATCTGTGATCTCTGTTCAGGCTCAGGACATCTCTTGCTGGCACTGGCATCAAACTGGTAGGAGTGGGATGGATTGAGGTTCTCCCTCCACCAGCAACGTTAGTTAAAAGCCCCCTTTACCAGCTTGGCAAGTCTGTGACCGAGATGCTCTTCCTGTTCCCTGCCAGATGGACTCATCAGCCTCCAGTAGACCAGACCATACTCATAAAGAACAGAGCAATCTGGTGAATAGCTGCTTATAAAAAACAGATGTTTGAATTCTTGTTATTATTCACTGCCAGTGTCCATGCTGAATGATAAGATGGCATCAGAAAGATATCTTTTTATTTTCTTTCCTTTTTTTTTTTTTAATGAGAAAACATGAATAGCAAAATTCATTCTGTGTACCTTTGGGAATTTATATAGTGCTAAAAATGAAATTGTCAACCCATCTGCACTGTTGAATGTTATGGTAAACCAAATGTAGCAATAGAAAGGCTGCTGTAAAATTCAAACTACCAGTGCCTCCATCATAACATTCATTTGAGCACCTCACTCACCTCGTGGCCTGACAGTTTTATATTGAAAAGTAGATTTACTATAGTGTCAGATCATGGAATGGAGAAATGACAGAAACTTGATGTGGGAAATAGGAAATGGGGAAAAGGAACCATGAACAGTAATTTTAGGATACTATTAAAAAGACTAGATACAGGCTTGAAAGACCAAAATTAAGAGGAATGTTGACTGGAAAAAAACAACATTCAGGATTAGATGTTAATTTTTTAACTGATTTAAATTACATTAATTGTTTAAAAATTTGGGAATTCGTCTCACCACTCTAACACAGTGATTATATGCCACACACTTCTTGCATTACACATATACTGTAACTGCAAATAATACGGACAAAAAACCCCAGAAATACAGTTATTCAGAATTCAGATTCTATAAAGGAAGAACTAGGTACTAAAAAACTCCATATTTGTAGGCAGTAGTAAGTAGAAAGTTAAACAGTCTGAAGAATATCTAAAATATTGTAATTTTAAGTGAAGCATAGCAATAGAGATGTCCTTTATTTCCAGTACTTTTTTTAGAATGTCAAAGGTGGATGTTGTGAGACTTCAGATAATTCCATGGTTCATCCTTCTCAGCTGTTTCCCTACAGTGATGATATTTAACAAAGCCTTATTTCAAGAAGTAAGATATTTTAGCTTTTTTATCACTTGCTTCACTCTCAGTTTCTGACCTTGCCAATCTGCTTCTTATTATATTAGACCTTACATTAGGGAATAAAAGCAGAGAGATGAAACATTCTGAAATTTCAGACTTCATGAAACATGTGGTGCTTTATTCTCTGTGAGAATAACAAACCTACCAATGAGACCTTAAAAAAACAACTTTGTAAAAAAGACACAGTGGTGGTTTCTGCCAAAGGCATTGGTTCTGACTCCAACAAAGCATTAGTTATCTATAAGCAGAATAAAACTATGGCGATTTTTGTCGTAGTTCTTTCTATTATCATCGCAATTAATGAAGTGTTATTGACTGTTTATTAGTGGAAGATGAGCTACATGAAAGCATAATGACTTTAGCATTAGTTTGTTCTACATATAAAGTTACATAAATATGTTAGAAATAAAATTATCTCATTCTCATAGTAGTTGAGCATCTTTTGCACTGACTTTCATCTTTAGCTTCTGATAACATTGGGTTCTGATCAATATGCTGTTGATCAGATCAATTCTCTGATCAATAGTCACTGACTTTCCTCCCGGTGAGAGACAGAAAAAAAAATACAAAGCAACAAGACCAACAAAAAACCTCCTAAAATCTCCTAAAAAAAATCCCAATCAAACAAAAAACTGAAGTGAAAACTGTCAAGCCAGATGGAACATTTGATTTCTTATATATAGTTTCTTATATATTGATTTCTTATATATATATATATCTTCTCATTAGCAATCAACACAGTTATGCAGACTAAACATGTCTTCTAAAGCAAATGTTAAATAAAATTCCCTCTAGTTAGCATCAATAGGCCTTGCTTACATATGTTAGAGCTCTCAATGCTCCCCTGTCTTCTCAGAATACAGTTAAATTTACCTTTTCTCTGTTTACTAAGAAAGAATTTGCTTCTTAGTAAGAAATTATGTGAAGAATTCTGTTTGTTATGTCTGTTCCCACATCTACACTTTCCTTTTACTTCAGTATATGTGAATATGCAAAAAATACATGGCTCAGTGGTGCTTCACTTACAATGGTTTGTGCATAACCATTGTTTATTTTGATATGACATGATCTTGTTAATAGTTAACTTTGCCTCCTTGGGTATGGCTGATAACGATCTATTCATAACAATTGCTTTGACTTTTATTCCTTGTGAGGCACAGAGAAAAGTATTGGCATTACATACATCACAGCATATGCCTCTCAATGCTGTGCAACAGCTGTCATTTTGAATGATATTCTGAAACTGAAATGAACTGGCCTGGGATCATTCACTGGATGCCATCTGTTGTTCACACCATAAGTACCAACTAGTAAGACCAAAATGCATGACTTCTCTTATCATTGCATTTGAAGCTGCCATTAACATCTGAAGCCTTCTGTGTCCAGTCATGTGAATTGGCAAAAGATAAACCACATGGGAGGAGGGACGGAATGATTGAAGATGCTCACCTCTGTCATGGTCACCTATAAGTGAATTTTTATGAGGTATCTCAGTGAAGGTAAATCTCAGGTTAGCAATGACCTTAATCCCAAGTCAACAGAGAACTCAGCTTTCCATGACTGCCCTTTGTAGTTGTCTGTGTCTCTTTTATTTTGAGTACTTCAAATGGCTCTGTACATACTCATTCTTTGAGTCCTTTTTTCCTTCAACTGGCAGGGGAGAGAAAATCGATCTCTTGAGCAGACTGTAGTGTCTGTGCTTGAAAGTGGGTGACAAGCAGCTGTAAAGAAGCTGATAAAAAATCAACCCTGGAAACCCAGCATGGGAGGAATGGAAACTGTACCCCCTCTCCTAATTAAAACTCTGATAAAATGAAAACATGCTTTAAATCACCACAGTACAAATAGAGAGATTAAAGAAAGCCTTCCTTTAAACAAACATTTAATACCACAGAGGGATAGCTAAAATTTAAAACCAACTGCAAAACAGCTCTCTGGATTTTCCCTCTTGATGATTCTGGCATACACCTGATCCTAGGTCTTTGGGGTAATATTACATTTCCTTATAAAATATTTATACAGCACAGTACTTTAACCTCCCAAATCTGTGTAACAGCCTGTCTAGCCTTAAAGGTAAGTACAAAAACTAATGTGAACAGCCATGATTTTATCTCTTACTTGCTCTTTCCAAATGTGTTTGAGCAAAATTTGTTTACAAACTTTCCCCCTTATATTTTAAATATCATTGTCATGTCAATATCCATGTCAATGCATAGACCAAAGTGAGGGATCCAGTAAGGCCAATTCAGTATATATATGTTCATGGATCTTGTCTAAATGTTTTGCAGTTTAGCTCCAAGCATCCATGTGATGTCAAAGAGTGTCTTCTCCTTCAGTGTAATTATTACTAAAACTAGCAATGGGTTTTGGAAAAAAATATGATGGTATGCTTTGAAGAGAAAATAAGCACGTTTCTTTCACAATGGAGCCTATAGTCTAGCCTGAGAAGAGTGTCCTTGTGGTCTAAGGGACATAGCACAAAGAGAAGGCCAGCATCAAAGCAAGCTCGTCAGAAAGTACATAAATGCAAATTGTGCTACCCCTTTCCTATTTCTAGTGAGCATATGGGGTCTTTATTCCCTTTTTTTCAGCCAAAGCTATCTATGTTTGAAAGAGAAGTCTCTGCTGAAAAGACTCAGGTGAGAAGTGAGTTTTGAAGAACTAGGAAAAAGCAGAAATGTAAAAAGGAAAAGATAGTTGCAAGAATAGGACAGGTGGCACAGTATGCTGAGAAGTCCCTAGGACAACAAAATTATCAGGGAAATATTGGACTATAGGCTTAATATGAGATGGTGAAATAGGTGAGATAATCATGGAAGTGTTAGTGAAGAGCTTGGCCAGGAAGTTTAGAGAAAAAACTCAAGCTTGGAAACTGGAGTTGTGGGCTGGTGAGGTAAGCTATCCAGCTGGAAGAGAAATCCCAGGAAGCATCCTCTCCCACAAACAGGGGGAAATCTAGACTACAAAATACTGGTGAAGCTCCTACTTCTGTGGGCATGGATCCCTATGTATACAAAATTTACCTAGTAACTGCAGTTACCTCTCTAGCATAGGGGTTTCAGCCACTCAGCATTGCAGTCCAGGAAGCCCTGGACTCTCATTCATATTTAAGACAGTAACCTGAGTAACCTGGGTAATCTGAAGTTAGTGTAGACATTGTGCTAACATCAACTAGAGGCATACTACTACCTTGTATTTTCAGCACTTAATAAGCCAGTTGGGTGGTTTTGAATGATTTGTCACCTACAGACAAAGCTTAAGTCTTGCTGCCACTGGCAACCCCCATCGCTTTCAGTGACAAAAGGATTTCACCACTGGGACTTCAGATTCTCAGTTTTCTGTCTTTAGGCCACCCTAGAGAAAATATGTTTAAAAATTATTTTCTATGGTTATTCCTGAAATAATCATGCATCCTTCATAAGTAATTTATCTTCATAAGGAGAAATACAGAGTAATAAAACTGTTTGGTCTCTATAAGTATTGTCATTTCTATTTTTTTTGTGTGCGTGTGTTTTCTTACCTTATTTTCCTGTAAAATTCACTCTTTTCTCATGAAACATGAAACTGCTGCATAGTTTTTCTGTAAGTGTATTACATTATCAACCACACAGCCTCTTAAGATGATTTCATTTTCATTTTCATTCTACTTTTGATCACTACATAGTTGGTATCAAAGTATTCTGTGGACCTATTTGAAGAAAGGTGTTTTATAAATGCAAGATATCCATAAGGCATATTTAATTTTGCATTATCTGCAGAGATGGAACATTTTTCATTTCACTGTGTTTGGAAGAACCACTACTATAGACCTTTGGGATTTTTTATTTCTTAGGAGTGTATTAATATTTCTACTGATAGTACTGATGACTAACACACTATATATGTGTGTATGTATATATGCTTTTGTACAGGTAACAAGTTCTGGGTTTTCAAGGACACTACTCTCCAGCCAGGTTATCCTCATGATTTGATAACACTTGGAAGTGGAATTCCTTCCCATGGCATTGATTCAGCAATTTGGTGGGAAGATGTTGGAAAAACCTACTTCTTCAAAGGAGATAGGTTGGTATAGGATTTCTGCAAGGGAGCAGTTCAGTGGCTATCAGCTAAACATGTTAACCTTTTCCTCTCTTTCTCAAAAGGATGAAATTAACTCCTCCTGCATAGACGGCTGTACTGTTTTCACATGTTTGTAACTTAAGTTATATTTCTCTGAATATCTTGGAATGGGTATAAGTATATCCAGTAGAAAATTTAGGTTTTAGAAGTCAACAGGGGAGTCACAATGGTGGCAAATTTAAACTTAAATATTCAAAGTTATGTGTTTATGTACACTCTTACCTGTTTCTTTTTATCCACATTTCTAAACCCCAGCACATAAGCAGGCAAGGCATGATCCTAAGCTTTTAAGGTCAGTAAAAATGACTTCTTTGCTACTATTTAATAATGAGGTAAAAAAAGGAACTCAGAGCTAAACCTAGGAGCTAGAGAAGAATTTGAGCATTTTCTTGGAATTACTTCTAAATAATCTTATAGGGACACATATTTATGATTATTATTAATAATAGTAATAGTAAGAATAATAATAAAACGCTCACCCCCCCAACAAAAAGACAAGCACAGAAAAAAAAGTAAAATCCAAGGGTTTTTCAATTCCTGAAATACTTGTACTAGTCACTTAGTGTCTGTATCTATTTACCTGTCAATAAAAAAAAAGGAAAGGAATATATGTCTGCTTTATAGAGACGTCAAGAGAATTCATTAATTTTTGAAACATTGTGAGTTGTCTGAATGATGGATTTTACAGGTTTTCAGTATGATACTGTGTTTGTTGATTGATGTATTGCTGTGCAAATTTTGCGGGCTCAGAGAAATTATTCATAATTGATAACTGTAATATTTCTATTAGGCTTATTAAAAGTATGATTGCTTTTGTTACTGTGTGGTACTTAGTGTTCTCAGACTCTAATAGTATTCATGGATCACTTAAGAATTTAATGCACATCATAGAATATGTTTAGGACTGCTAAAAAATTACAAACTGTAATTTTTTAGCAGTACTGTAAAAATTGCACTACGGAATGCCACAACAAATTTTATGGTTACAGCTATTTTTACTATTTAAAAAAATATAGCTCTCCAACACTCATGGTGAAAGAAGTAGATAATTAAGTCAAATTTTTGTGATGTTTTAAAACTAGGCATTATTTCAAGCAATCAATTTTCATAGTGAGTTGAAGATGCCTAAATAATTTGCTTCCTATGGTTGAGTAGATTTTTTTAAAAAAATTCAAATTCTTTTTCAGGTAATAATTTTCCACCTCCATGTACATATTGTAAAAAGATATACAGTAGGATTTTTTTTTTTTTTACTGTTACTGAATTTAGGCTTTATTCAGCAATGTCCACTTATATTTCCATGCATAGGCAGTTACTTATATTCAGGACTTTCCTAAAACATGATTGGTAATAACAGAAGACAAAAAAGAACTAGCTGAAAAAACAGGTGCTGACAGAAAAGTTGCTACTTAGGGCTAATAAGCACAATGAATCTCAGCAGGATATAAATGCAATACAGTATGTTAGAAGTTTGAACATGAGCCTTGCTGAGATAATTGAGCCATTATAGGATATTGACCATCAGTGGGAATAAACCCTTATAACAGTAAGTTTCTCAGTGTGATTGCTTATGACAAAAATATGGGCTATTAAAAAAAAAAATAAAAATGGCTAAACAAAATATAAGGAAACAAGAAAATCCCATTGGCCAAACCAGTAAGAAGATTTAAAAGTCAAGTCAGTAAACAGACACACGTCTAAAGCAGCTCATGTATGGAACATTATTGTTGTTATTTGACATTATCTATTTCAACACTAATGATAATTCTTCCAAATAATTATAAACCCAAAAAGGGGGAAGAATTGACTACAGAAAACATTAGTCCCTCTGTCATTCCTATCCTACTAGAACTGAGTCAGTTGGGACTGGAAGATAATAAGTTTGATGAACTTCTTGACATGTGTCCTTGTTTATGCTCCTGTCTGGTCCAAGTGGTTTTATACAAATTAGAGTTTAAATCAATGTGTTTTTTCTTCATAAAACCTAATCATCCAATGGCTCAGGATATCATTAAGTAAATAGGCTTAGCTATAGAACGTAGTTTAGCAAATATTTTCCAAATTCCCTTTTTCTAAAGTTATAAAGTGGACTTTCATTTTTTTCCCCTCTGTTATTTATCAGTTTTTGAGATACAGCAACAAGTTTATATAGAGTGTAGAGCTCAAACCATCATTAGGGAGTTTGCTTTGAACATTTGGCATGTCAAGTAGAATCAAGACTAGGCTTTTCCTTATTCTATAGTCAGGTTCATTATTCCAGCACAGATTGTTGAGGAGGTGTTGTAATTAGTCCTTCCCTAATAGATTTTCTCATCAATGATGAAAAATCCAGAAGTTTTGTGTTTTCTGAGTGTGCATTGAGTATGTCCTCAAAGACTTTTAATGACAAGGTATATCTTTGAAAGTCACTTGGGGCTAGTGGAAAACCAGTGGTTATCAAAAGAAGGAGATCAAAAAGATGAAAAGATTGGAAGAGAAAAAGGAAAATGAGAGAAATTATGCAGGACAGAAGTAGAGGGAGAGAAAAAGAAAATATATTTGTTTAAAAAATGCAAAGACCAAGAAACAGAGTTAAAACATGAGGAAGAAGTGGTTTCAACAGTATTAGTGTTAGAGCTTTGTTTACTACTTATACATGTTGTTTCTGCATGTAAACTTTCAGAGATGTTACATATCCAAATAAAGACCATTGTGTTGTTGGTTGGTAGCTGATGTATATGTGGCTAGTTTAAGAAATGAGGCTGTAAAATAATTTAGGCATAAGAAAGAAAAAATAAATATAAATGTCTTTTTAATCTAACTTGCCAACACTTAACCCACTTGAAATCACCATAGTTTAATTTCATTGAAAGTTTAAAGCCAGAGAAATGCCCTACAGGGAGAAATACTGAGGAGTTTAGACCACTACACTTTTTTAAAAAGATTAAAATGTGAATCAGTTAGAGTGCCTAAGTACCTTCACAGTGATAAAATATCATCCACTTAAGAATTTTTTAATATACGATGATCATAACAAGGATTTCCAAAAACTGAAGTCGAATTCAAATGAGAAAAATGGTCAAGTTTTTAGCAGTAACCCGATTATCAATGATAGTGATAAAACTATGCTCTAAATTAATGGAGTAAATCAAAATATGAAATGACCCACCAAAATATTAGGACACACAGAGGACATTAGAGATGCAGTATTCTTAGGACCAGCTTATAAGATATGCTTAGCAATTTGATCAGCAGTAAAAGGGAAAAGAAAGTATCTGTATGTGTAAATAAATCACAAGTTTAAATACTTCTCAGATGTTCAGGATTACTAGAATTGCATGCTGAAGCTTTTTATTTTGAGAAAGACTGGCTGGCATAAAGACACACAAACAGGTTGAATTTTATAATACACTCCATCTATTTAGTGATAATGAAATGAAATTAAAAGCTCCTGTAATGCATACATATGAAGAGTTAAATTAAGGTTGCAGGTGGTATTTTAATCTGAATCTACTGCCACTTGCATTATTACAATATTATGAAAAGCATTAATGTACATTGGGTTTTTTGCATATGTTACATCTCTCTGTGTCACTGTGCAAAAGCCCTAGACATCCGAATTTTGGTGATTATAAGTAAGTTGCATGCTGGTTTAGTTGTTGAAGTGCAAAAATCTTTTTATCTTCTATCTACTTACATGAAACAGGAAATAGATTTATTTGTAACCTGGTAGTATGTTCAAAGAGAAGAAGTCCAGTGTTCCCACTTTTGGCTAATGTATGTAGCAAGTGTTAGAGGGGGAAATATAAAGTTACTCATCTGCTATCTTACAAATGTCCTTTTTATCCTCTAAAAAATATTTCAGGTACTGGAGGT
Organism: Argya squamiceps; assembly: GCA_037834095.1. NCBI lineage: Eukaryota > Metazoa > Chordata > Aves > Passeriformes > Leiothrichidae > Argya > Argya squamiceps. The sequence continues at coordinate 125,563,518 of JBBMKD010000102.1, read as the reverse complement.
ACAGTGAAGAAATGAGATCCATGGACCCTGGTTATCCCAAACCAATCACAATTTGGAAAGGTATCCCAGAATCTCCTCAGGGAGCCTTTGTCCACAAGGAAAATGGTATGCAAACACATTCTTATTTCAATGATTTATTTACACCCTTTATGTTAAATAGAGTAGGAGAGGCATAATTGACTATTCAGGTTAAGTGGTGAAGGAATTGATATATGAACAGAGTATTTCCTGCTATAGAACTGGCTTTCATGAAAATAGCTCTTTGTTTGCATGTACTTTTTAACCTAAGGCTGAAAAAGCTTTCAAATTTAGTATTATAAACCCTAATTTCCGTCCTTTTTTTTTTCTGTCTTAATTAATTTTGGTTTTGTTCTCTGCTGAATTATGATACCTCTTAAAACAAGCATCATAGACACAGTATATCTCTATTGAATTTTCGAGTTGTTTGCTTTTTAAACAGCTCAAAAGCTGTTTTTTAAAGCTCAAAAATTGCTTTAATTCTTAAAAGCTAGCAAAGAGAAGCAAAATCTTTATCTAAGCAGAAATATCCCAATGAATTTAAGTAAATCAAAGATGTCATAAGTCCATGACGTAGAAACACAGATAACAGGGATTTTAGTACGATTTATTATTACCTTTATCAACATGTGTCATCATATGCCTAGAGCCTGGAGTCACAGCTGGACACACCAGAAAACAACTGAGAGCAGCCAAAATCTCCTCCACCTTAGGAGAATTTAGTGCTACCCAGGGGCTGGTGGCTGGCTGCCAACAGAGCCCTCAGTTGCACAGTTTTTAGATTCTTTTGATGGGAATAAAAATAGGCATTTATTGTATCCTATCATTATTGGACAATTGTTATATGGCATATATGATTTATTTATTAGTAGGTCCTGCATTTATTCTGTTTGCCTCATAAGACAGGACACATTATCTATTGCCATATTGTTTTAATTTCCTTTTAATAAGAAAATAAAAAGATTCCTTTCCTTTTATAAAACATTTTAGTCTCATATTTCAACCTCTAACTTGATTAAGTAATTTACCATGGAAATGTTTGGGGTTTTTTCAGAGATATGTTTAATTGCTTCCTTGCTTTGTGTCTGTTTTATCCAGCAGAAGCCATGTCTGTATTTTGGCCTTTTTGCTAGATTGGATTTCTTGTGTTGCTTTTAACTGGAAAGTAGGTCATTCAAGATGATATTCTGCATACATCACACTCAATAATTAACTGTTTTTAAGTATGCATATATGTGTATTATACAAACATTATAGAAATATATGTATGTATATACATTTATATCTCTGTATCTATGATCTATATGTCTATTTATATCTGTATATATATACATATATACACACATATATATGTATATATACATATATATACACATATCAGTGTATATAAATATATTTATAATCCATGCTCAGCTCAGGTACACGTGCCTCCCATTAAAAATTAAAATTATCTTACTGTAACACCCAGACAAGTGAGTTAGAAAGTGGTGCAGAGGCAGAGGATGCATTCCTAAGGCATGAAAGACTTTTGATTACATAAAAGCCACTTCTCTTTCTAACCCCAGTGGTTTTGATAGTCTGCCGGACTCTTTGGATGAGGAGGTTAGTCAAACATGATGTGAGATTGTGGAGGAGGTGAAAGGAAAGAGGGAATTCTTGACCATCTCAGGAATCCTATCAGGGCCTGAGGGCAGAAAAAGGGACTGAAAATGACACCATAAAGTTCCCAAGAAGACCACTGAGACATTTTCCCTGAAATCAAGAAAATAAAGTCTTAAATCAAGAAAATAAAGTCCTTAAGAAGCAATTCACAGCTCTGATGTTGTTTGTATGAGGAGAGAAAGAAACAAAAGCAGATGCAAATAAATACCACAGCTCAGTTGGAAAAAAGTTGATTGCATTTTGCCTGAAACTGCTTTTATTTCTTTGGACAGAAGCAGAGTTGATAAAGAACTTTTACTGTAAATCTTCATATGGAGACATATGAAAGCATGTCTTTCAGGGAATCCATTTAATTTTAAAGTATTCTTTTTATCCTTCTTTTGTCTTTCTATTGTGCAAACTATGCAGATGAACACCTACAATAACTCTGATCATGCAGGGGCTTCCTTCAGTGGTGGCAAAAGTTTTTGGTAATCTTGCATTAATAGTCTTTGAAAAGATGGGAGAAACCAATTTCCCACTCTAGTCAGTGTCCCAGCTCAGTATCCTAAAAGCTTGGTAAAGTATGGGTAGCATCTTTGAAACTCACCCTGCTACTTCCCATATTATGGTTCGTTTTCTAACACTGTGGTAGAAACTCTTAGGAGGAGGTGGAGAAGAAATTTCCTTTATTTGGCTGCACAGAATCTGAGATCACACAAAGTTCTCCAAGTTGGAGAAATTTTTCTTTCTACCTTGAGAACAGCACAGAAAATTTAACTTTCCAACTAGAAATTCTGCTAAAGTGGATGGGGGTGCAATTTTTAGGTAGAAGAAAGAGAAAAGGTAGTCCACTTTATTAGTCTGCCGCCTGGTTTTTGCCTTATACTTACTACATAAGTACATTTGAGGTTGTAGTGACTGCTAATCCCTTCAGTGCTGTTTGGATCAGGTATTGCACTCACTACTCAGTGACTACTACCTAGAAAATTGTAAGGAACAGCTCTCAAAGCAGGTTTAGCACATCTAGATTAGATGAAATGAATTTCAACAGTTGTGTGAAGTCATTTGTTCTGTCAGGAGAAACAGTAAAACTGCTCCGTCTCTTAGAACTGTCCTTCTCTGCTGGTAGCTTCCGTCTTTCAACTGTAATTGACTATTATCCTGGTTCCTACCTCAGCAAAAAATGCAGAAAAGTTTAAACTATGTTCAGAGTTTTCCAGTGGAAAATGCATTCTAATTGAAAAAAAATTGTATTGGATCTGTATCTCTAGCAGCTGGCAATTTCTTTGCTGCTTTAAGAGTTTTAATTTGACCTTTCGCTGCATAATATCAATTACTAAAATGGGGTTTTGACTTACCTCTACCCCGTATTACTATTATGTATTACTCAGAATATGTGAGTATACATACACAAATTCTGCATATATGTATGAATAAAGATTTAGAGGTATCACATCTGTATGTGATCTCTGTAATGTATTAGAGTATTGATAGAGATAATACATCAAATTTCCATACTTGAAATATTTATCCATGGCCAGGATGTGCAGTACTTTGTGAAAGGCATACTGTTATATAGAATGCAAAGATAGGGTAACTGTGGTTCAAAATACTGAAATTTTGCATTTGATAGTGCTTTTCATTTAAACTACAGATTGCTTTAAGGAATTTTATATGTGCTAAAATTTTGACCCTTCATCATATTTAAATAATTCCTCTTTTAGATTTTATTTCAATCAAAGTAGAAGGCATTTTCTGAACAAGTCTAGCTACTCTTTTGATACAGATCAGTACTTTTTGTATATTTCTTTTTTTTTTTTTCCAAATTATATTAAATCTTTCTATAAATCTACTAGCATATTTTAAGGTAATAAAAATGCCAGGGATTAAGGAAAGGAAAATAGTACCTTTTCATTGGCTAGAAAGGCTATTAAAATTACAAAAATACCTAATGTAGAAGAATGATGAAATACTCAAGTTTTTCTGAAAAGTGGTAGTAAGTGATGAAGACTTTTCCTAAGGTTTGAGCTGCAAAATTGATTATCAAATATTTCTTTTTTAAAAAAAAATAGAATTGAAAAGAAATAACTATTGATTGAATAGGTGGTTAATAACGTTATCTCCAGATAAGCAGTTACCAGCCTTTTCAGGAAGCATTGTTAACTACAAATAGTGCCCAATCTGTTTTAGTAGCCTTTAATACTGCAGGAAATATATGAGATGTATAAAGTGAAGATAAGAAAAAAAATCCAGCTGTCACCATTAAGTTCATAAACAGTAGGAGAAAGTTCACCCATCCTGAAGGTTTGTGTCTTGCCATATCAATGTCATTTTTCTGCTGGGATAATAAAGTAATAGAGATTTTTGGCAAGAGTCAAGTTTTTTTTTTCCATTTAAGCATGTTTAATAATAACATTGAATTGTGCCTGAATGAACAAATATCAGGTCTTTACAGAAGACTTAAATCTGGTTACACCTGTTTTCTCATGTGAAAGATGCTGTTATTTCATCCTGTCTCCTTCTGAAGTACAACAATAGGGTATGTGAGATTAAAGACAGTCAGTTCTCTATTCAGGATAGCATAGCATAGCAATTTGTTTCGGACTTCCCATCTTGAAGAGGTCATGAGGCTTTAAAGAAGGGAAGCTTGAAAGGCTTTAAAGTCCTGTCCCTGAGGATTCCAGCTCTAGTTGTTTTTTCAGTGAATGAACAAATTTGACAAACCTTGATTTTTCATAGGCCATATTCTCTGGAATTATTTGATTATTTTTGTAGTAATGAAAGAAAATAAAATCTCAGTTTACTGAATGAAAGAACAACTAAAGAACAAACAAACAATAAAACCAAAACAAAACCCCCAAACTCAATGTTAGATTTCTAGAGACAGTAAGGAAATAAAATTTATAAAAAAATATTTGAAAGACCTGTAACTGAAGTCTATTCTGTATGTCTTGATTTTTTTAATTACAAAAAAAAATGATACCAATAATTTCCATCATGGTACATTGATGACATGATTTCATATGACCATAAATAATTTCTACTTTCTTCCTCAGGCTTCACATATTTCTACAAAGGAAAAGAGTACTGGAAATTCAATAACCAGATGCTCAGGGTGGAACCTGGCTATCCCAGATCCATCCTCAAGGATTTTATGGGTTGTGATGGACCAACAGACCGAGATAAAGACCGACACAGCCCTCAAGATGATGTTGACATTGTCATCAAACTGGACAACACAGCCAGCACTGTGAAAGCCATAGCCATCGTCATTCCCTGCATCCTGGCCTTGTGCCTCCTTGTCTTGGTTTACACTGTGTTCCAGTTCAAAAGGAAAGGAACACCCCGCCACATACTGTACTGCAAACGCTCTATGCAAGAGTGGGTGTGATGTAGGGTTTCGGGTTTTTTTTCTTTCCCTCCCAGGAGTTTGTGGTAACTTGAGATTCAACACAAGAGCTGTTATGCAGTTTCCTAGCTAGGAGCGGGCATCTGTCAGTCTGAAACGAAGCTGATCTTTAAAACCCAGGGGGTTGCCTGTCCTTCACATGAGTGGTGATTCACTCAGCTGGGAAGCTTCCATGATACACAGTATCTGCTGTTTCTTCAGTCCTTTGTCTTTCTTTGTCATTCAATTCTAGGCCTTCCCTCTGCACGCTCAAAGCCCTATAAACTATCAGGATTAACTAACGAAGAGGAATAAAAATATCTCCAATGTTTCTACATTTTTCTCTTAAGGCCTGTTCCCCTTCGACAAATTTTTTGCTGGAAGTAAATTTTTTTAGAGAAACACAACAACCAACAATGGAACTTTCAGGAAAGTGAGAAGACCCAAAACAGCTTTGTCTCCAAAGAGGATTGCTTTCTGTCTGCTACGGATAAAGTCCTATACTCCTACTTCCAGTTTTGTCAGGTGGGAGACTCGGATGACACGCAGGACTTCAGACTGTTCGGACAGCCATTTTCCAACAAACAAGGGGCCAAAATATCTGCAATATAGTAACAGCCTTAATACATTCATTTTGTGTTTTTTACAGCTGCTCTGGGCTATGTCCTCAATGTTTTAAACTCATATTCAATACTATATTCAAGCAGAACCTTTTTATTGGTTTGTTTGATTTCTGGTTGGTTTTCCTACATTATCTTTCCCAAGCTGTACCAAGCCAACTACCCCAGGCCTTTATAGGTCTGTCAGGAGCACTCATTCCAAAGAATGGTAAAAAGCAGTGTGTCTCTGAAGTGGATTTCAATGAACTAAAACAACAGACATGCTATTGAGAAACTTTACTGGTATTATATTGGTGGTGTAACCCTTTGAGAACTATTGCACCCAGTCTTCAGAGTCTGGTGGATGTTAATCTTGGTCATCATTAAATTATAGAATTGTGTTTGGGTAATACAGGTTTCAAAAGAAAATCAGTTTTTCGAAACAGATTTCTTGTGACTGCATTTTAAATTATTTGCATTATTGATAGAAAAGCATTTGTAACATTAATAGAAAACAAAATATATTTACCACCTACTTTCTTGTTAAAGGAACCAAATATATTTTAAGAATTTCTACCACTTACCAAGAATTTTTCTGAGCTGGCAACAATTTTATAACTTAGCCTCTTATCTTAAGCATCTTGGATTTCTCTCTTGAGATTAGTTGCATGACAATTCCATTTGCCTTTGCAGAAGTGGAGTTACAGTTTCAAAGGAAAGCTAAGATGACTCTGATAGTGCATGAGTATCCTCTGGTGTGTTACCCCTTTGCATGTTCATCATAGTTCTCAAAGGGTTAAAATTTCTGGCCTTCAGTCAAACATGGTATCAACTGACTGAGCCAAGGGACCACCAAAACATTTTGTCATTCTGCGTAATTTGTGCTAACAGCAGTATTGTCATTTTCATGTGACCTGCAGAGCAGGTTTGTATCAATAATTTTTTCCTAGAGAAAAGTCAGCAACTGACAGACCTCTTTATTGATTTTAGGAGCTGCTTCTTGCAGTGATAGGCTTTACAGTCACTGGGCTGTGAACTTTTTAAAGATGGTCAGAATGATGCACCCCAAAAGTCAGACACCTGGTTTTTTATGCAAGCAAGGTTTTGAGGGGAGTAGCTTTTGCAACAATGAACAGCTTGCCTTGAACTTGATTATTGACCTGTTGACTGTCATTACCAAGTTAAACATTGTCTTCTGTGAACAGCTTCACTGTCTGAATTTCCTTAAAGTGTACTGTCCTATGTCTTTGACCTTTAACTTGCAAACTGGCACAAACTGAAGGGAATCTGGTGTTGCAAATGAACTAAGATGAGTTTTATTTCTTGAAAGGCCTGATAGACATGATCCAAAATTTGAGAAAAAAATTTGAAGTGTTTTAGTAGGAGAGAAATGACATAGACTAAAATATTTATGATAGGTCTGTAGAAAGGTATTTTGCTATGTATACATGCACACTCTAAAAATGAATTACAGCAGAAGTTAATTTTTATTTAACTTGAATACAATTTTCAGTATAAAATTATTATTTCTACAAATATCTAGTTATTAATGAAAAGGTTATAGGAAAGTATTAAAATACTTGAAATGGCCAGTATGGGCTTTTACATAAAATGAGACTTTTATACTATGTTCAACCAATTTCTTACTGGTTTCTTAATCCACATAACTGGATCACTTTTTAGAGAGTGTAGGTATATATACATATATATTATGATTATTATTGTTTTGGTAATGGATAGCTTGACTGCCTTGAATTTATATTTATATTGAGCATAGCATGAAAAATAGTATGCCTTTTTTTCAATTACATGATTTTATATTGATTTGAGGACTTAAGAACATATGTGGCATGCTATAAAGCATTGCAAACCTATTTCTTAGAGCATAAACAGATATACATATGTATGGTTAACAAAAATGAAGATTAGAAAAAGATACAGTTTTACAACAAATATGCAATGCAAGATGGCATTTTGGAGATGTTTTGTAGAAGTACTGCATACTGTAGGTTAGAAGCGCACCAGTATCAGCCCATAGCATTATTTAGTAAATCCAAGTCAGTTGTTGCTGAAAATATAGATTTATTGACAATTTAGTTGCACAGGATTTTTGCTGCAGATCAGCTCATTTGGTGAATTTGAAATTCTATGCTGTTTTTCATATGTATTAAGATGTGTGTGTTTGTATACTTATAAAAGCACACAAACACACACATACACAGACATGCACATTTTAATCCATTGACAAATTTTTATAGTCAACGAACTACTATAACTTATGTTCTGCTATGGACAGAACAAAATTATTGATGTTGCTGTTCCATTTTTTTTTTTTTTTCCCTAGGGTAGTTGGAGGAAAATACTAAAAAGAAGTACTTGCTCTGTATTTGCTTTTCCTCTACAACAGGAGATTTTTTTTTTTTAAGTCAGAACAGCATCTCATCAGTTTTTTTATTCGCTTGAAAATTTCATTTCAATTTTGAAATATTGTTCGTGGCAGCTTTAACTTTTTCTGCAACTGTTTCCCTGACAGTAATTAAGTGCTGAGCATGTTGACTGTTGTTTTTTGATAAGGTAACAAAAATACTTGTATTTGGAGAATTTAACTGTAATTATGCAGGAAGGTAAGTGTGATAATTCTAGTGCTTGGTAATGGTACATCGTAGATACATGAATACATGATAAGTTGATCATTGAATCTATTTTCTTTTACTTAAAAGTGCATATATGCTGTATACAGAGAGAGGGAGAAAAAAAATAATTATATTGGCATGTTTATGTCACACAAAGCAAGATAGTGTCAACATTTCTGTTACATACTCATGTTTTCAGTAGGTAGTAACACAGTCATAAAGGTTTGCTTTAACTAAAAAGATGTAGGAGCATTTGTGTCCACTGTAATTTCCATACACATACTGGCTAGTTTCAAATTATAGAATTTCAGAGTAAATTAATGATGTTGCCTGATCTACTTTTGAACTCAAATTAGTAAAAGTTCTAAGACAATTTAATTTTTTGAATAGTTGTTTCTCTACAAGGGCCTATAACTATCAGAATTAAGAAAAAGCAAATTGAAAATATTTTCAGTTCTGCAATCTGGGTTCCTGTTCATGTGCCATAACTCTTTTAATAAACATTCCCATATTACTATTGTCATAATTTGTACTTTGGAACAATACAAAACTGAATATGCGTTGTGTTAATCAGCTACAGCCTATCAAGCTGACTACACAAGGTTGTGTATCTTCAGAGTACTCTGGTCTGTATGATGCAGAAGGCCAGAGTAGATTATGACAGTGTTTCCTTTGGTCTTTCAATATCTAAACCTATGAAAGGTTATTGACTGTAGGGAAAATTGATATTTATCCAAAAGAAAAAAAATTAAAAATATGTGACTGTATATTTACTGGATAGGCTGGGATGGAGAGACTCAAATGGCTCCAAAGGAGCCCTTTCAAGTCTCCTGAATAAATGTAATGCATATTTTATATATTCCTATGAACTTTTATTCTTTTTCTTCTTTCAAAGTGGGAAAAGGGAGGGGATAATTAAAGAAAAAGATTTTTTAAGGCTAATTTTGTGAATTAAAATAACATGAGCTAATAGATCCAAACATAAGGGGCAGACTTACACTTTTTCTTAGAAGCATACTTCACATCCCCAGTTGCTTGATCAAGACTCCTGTGCTAATAGCACTGTGGGTTAAAAACAGAGTGTAAGGCTTAATTTTTGAATTTTCAACTTTTTTGGGGGTCTTACTTTACAATCTAAATGTCAGTTAAATGTAGCTTTTGGTACCAAAATATATAGAGTCTAATTCTAGCTTGTTGGTTAGAAAAAAGTGCATAGTCTAGGAATTTGGTTTTCCTATTAGCAATGGAAACATTACATTCCTATTTTTCTTCTTTTTTTTTTTTTTTTCTGGCATTTGAACCATTGTTAGGACAAATTATAAAACACACACGTAGTATACTGAACAGTGAATGTTCCAGGCACTGGATTTTTAAGGAAGTAGAAATGCAAGCTACCATACCATTAGCAGCCTACTTTGGAATGAGCATGAGATGACTGGGTAGGGGAGCAAGGATATGACTGGCAGGGCTTGCTGTGTCCTGGCTGCCATATCTCCTTACAACATGGCCTAAGTTTTATCACCTGTCAGAGGTGAAGGAAGCACCATGGCATTGGGAGATGTGAAGCAGCCATTACACAACTGCAGCTCCCAGTTTGCCTTTTGTTGTTGTCAAGCCTGTCTCTGGACACCTCTGTTTCCAGAAGTATAAATAGATGACTGCAGGTCTATGAGCTGTAAGGGAAATCATTACTATTGGCTGAGGAAACAAATGTCACTGGCCACCTAGGTGTCCAGCTATGCTGTAAATCAAATAATATTTTCTGGAAGCTGAGGAACAGATAACCTGTTATTCAATACAATGGTATAGTTGTGATACCCCAGCACTGTAATGTTAGGCATACTTCCTTAGCTCCCAGTACAAAGAGTGCAGACAGTATGGTTCTCATGAGATAAGACCATTTAAACATATGTCAGTTACAAAATCGGGTGTAAATGAACCATGTGCTCATAAAGTTAATCTCTGATATATGCATGTAGTTCAGTGAATTGTCTGCCACTAATCTCATGAAAAATACGTAATGTGTGAGTCAAATCTGTCTAACATTTTCTTGTGACTTGCCATCTGAGACGTCAGAGGCTGATGGAGAAAGACATTGTCATCAGTGCCATCAGTGCTGAAAATGTCTGGTAAACATTGAAAGCATGCCATCACTTGTTGCAAACTGGGTCCATTTGAGGCTTGATCTAAGGTAGCCTCTAATGTTAGGCAGTATAGATTTTATATGATGTGGAATTATTTGATATATATACGTATGTGAATAGGAATGCCCAGTAATAATCAGAAGATCGTATTTTGAGGGATCATCAGTGTGTGAGCACAGCAAGCATCTGTTCCTAAAATCAAAATGTATTTCGAAGAAGGATGTAGACAGCATTAAATACATGCATTATAAACAGGTCTTCTTTCCCAGTATACATCTACATCTATATCATCTGCAAATTATGGTCAGTTAATTAACATTTGGAATTGCAGCTGCCCATTTTGTCTTTGAAAGAGGATATTCTGTGAGTGGTCTCCATAAAGTATGTTTACTTTGTGGAGATGGCCTTAAGTGTTGCTCTGTACCAACAGTACAGATTAAATGAATTTTAAATGCAGAAAAGACATAAATGAAGACAGGCTGATGTAAACTAGCATGCTAAAGACAGTTTTCTGTACTTGGATTTGTATGCAGCAGTCCCTTGCTATCACAGTAATACTTCATAAACAATAATCATTACACATCCCATCCACTTATGATGGCATGAAGCTGTCCAGTCACACAGCTTAGTTTCTTCTGCTTTTGTAGAATACCATTGTCCACAGTTTATTATTACTACAGCCACCACATAAACCAAGGTTTTCTCTTTAGTCAATAGTAATTTCTACCATGTGAAATTGAATCATGTCCTTTTTATAACTACAACCTTAAGCTTCTTGAAGCAGCATACCTTAATTCATAGCCTTTTATGCCTTTTTTTTTTTCACTCTTGCAATAAAATATATTCTGAATATTGTCTCCATCCTGTGGAATAATCCTGTTCATTCATGCCATGCATATGTCTTGGATAACCCATCTATTAATCCATCATTCCAGGAACTGGCTTTCTGGGAACTGGGATTAGTAACAGAATGTTGCCATAAAATAACTTCCTGAAGTACCTGTTTAGTTTTTAACAATATGACAATGGAGTTTGAAGAGTTTTTAGTGAAGTATTGTGTTGCTTACATACTGGCAACAGAACAGTGTAACTCTGCCAATCAGTGAATGTCCATATAGGTTCACCATTTGCAGGGTTGTGTGTTGAGTCATGAAATAATGTTTCTAATTCATATTTCCATCCTAATGTGTTGGTATTTAACACCCAGTTTATATACACATTCATAGCTTACATGGCTGTGCATAAATTCATCTGCCTTGTTGAAGCCAAGAGTACTTCGTGTCAGCAGTAATCTGTGTTTCTAAGGCATAAAAAAATTACTTATCTTACTTAGTTACTTACTCCCTTACTATCATTTTGCAACCTTAACGAAAATAAGTTTTTCCATAGTATCACTGTTTCCATCACTTTCCAAAATGATGGTTTCTGCTACTCTCTGTCAGTGTTTAAATTAGATTATATGAAAAAGATCTCAAAACGTACTGGTTTACAACTGATATATTGCAGCTAAATACATATTTGGGCATACAATGATTCTAAACAGAGAAGAACATACTGTGTATGCTATGCTTGGCCATTGCCACAACATTGCCAGTGCTCACACACTGATCACCTTCATATCTTACAGGAACACTGGGCTGAAGTCAGCTTCGCACCGTTTGTCTGCTTGGATATAAGCAGAATTATGTAACTTAGGAAATTATACATGTGATAGCATGCATTCAGAAGACATCATCAGCAACCTACAGCACTGTTTTAAATGATCATGACAAGTACAATTCATACCTGCAAGGCATGTGTACATACCTGCAGCTTATGTGTACATGGTTGTGTTTTACCTCATATGATAAAGTGCTATGAATTCTGGCCATGCATCAGCAGGCAGATGAAAACAATCAAAAAGACTTTTCAGAATAGCTGTTGTCAATACTCAACAGCTTATGGAATAACTGACATTGTTATACTCAACAAAATTTAACCTTGGATAGGAATCCAGAGTTGAAGGAACGTGTGATGATGAAAATACTCTATTCTTAACTCTTACTCTATGTAATGAAATAGGTAAAGCATTGTCAAGCACATATATATATATTTCTAGGACCCACAGGAAAGCCAACTAGGTCTTTTGGTCAAAGCCTACATATAGACACAAGAAAAGTAGCATAAGAACATTTCCATTTTTGATTACCAAAAGAAAATAGGAAAAGGAATGAAAACATTTTGACTTATAAGTTCAAGTACAACACCAATTTGTCAAAAAAAGATGGAGACAAGGTTCACTAACACCACTAAAATTTCATGTAATCAACAATAAAAGAGAGAGATATTACCAAGAACCTGGTGATAGCTTGGAAAGTATTATTGGCCCCCAACAACAAAGATATCTGTTAGGCTGTAGAAAGTCCACTGAATTCTGTATTTGGAGTCATAACCCACCAGATAGCAGTCAGTCAAAAAGCTTCTCAATATAGTTGCTCTAAACTTGTCTGCAAATATATATAGTAAGATATAGTACATTATTTATCTGGTGCAATTGAAGTCTTTTGAGATAGATTTAGTCAAACTAATATTAACCTGAATCTCTGTGCAAAAACTGGTCACAGTAAAATGTCCTTCTGTTTGTTCTCAGAAATTAGATTAGAAGATGATTTGAAGAACTCCACTGAACAAAATATTGGAGGATAAGGAAGTCTTTAACCTCTACTAGTCTGTATTACAGCCCTGTATCTTTATTTCCATGATAGTCCTGAAGTGTTTGATATGATAGAAATACTTTATGGCCTTTGGATGGATCATCTATTTCTATTTCTATATGCAGTTTGATAAGTGCAGTCAAACTTCTATTCCCCTCCATCCCCTTTTCTCACTGCACCTTGACATGTTTCCTAACTAATTAAGGCAATATTTAATTTTATATTCTCTCTTGGTAGGCAAGTGGGAAATGATCTCTTCATTATACAAACAAGCAAAAAAAAATTTTGTTGTCTATCTCATTTTAAACATGTACAACTTTTACAGTTTGTCACTAGGAATCACAGCTTTTTGTATCTAAAATGAAGAGGTAGTACCTTCTCAAATCTCCTGCAAATATTTGAGGAACTTGATGTATATCTTTCACTGAATCTTGTTTATTTTCCAGTACTCCAACACTGAGCTCTAACTAAAGCAAATTATTGAAGCCTTTGCCAACCATTGACATTGCCATCCTTAAGTCTTTTGTGAAAAAGGCATGGTCAGCCAGGGCTGATCATCATGGGGTCTTTATTTCCATCTTGGAACTACTTGACTTGTCAGATTTACTATAGTAGAACAACAGAGAGCTACCATTTTTGATGCCATCCATTGCATACTATTTGTATGTAAGGCTTATCACATCTCTGAAAGGCGAGCAGACTAGAAAGCTGCATTTCAACAGTCTGTTCTTTTCAGTGGTTCCAGTTCTCATCTTTAGCCTGTTCTCTTTCTCCTTTGCATTCTGATGCCTATAATCTGTGTCATGGATATTCAGACAAGAATTTTATGGATGGACTCCTTCCTCTACCACAAGTCAGTTCATAGACATACATCAATTACCATTATCTACTGCTGTAGCATCATAAGCTAGCACTGTTGCATGGCAGAATGCTTAGCTATTATGCACTGTTTTCCAATTGATCCTAATTTTTCGGTATCACATATAAAGAACTCTGTCATCTGCAACTGTAGTCTTGGATTCATTGCCCAGTTCAGACTCAGCTTGTAGAGAAAGGTGCAGATGTTTGACTTCTGAGGTTTGCTTTATGTTACAGGTATTCCTATATGATCAGAAACTGTTTGAGGGATGCAATGTCTTCTCCTTGCCAGTCCTGTGGTAGTATTGTTAGCAGTTAAAGCATGTGCAGCTAGTTTTGTCAGTCTGTAGTCAACTAGAGTATGACATGGATATATACAAGAAGGGCACATTGTTTTCCAAGCTTCATACACATCCTAGTTTTTCTTTATGATTAATATGCACCTTGAGTTCTCTCCAGGTTCTGTATTCTCGTATCTATCAGAACTTGATTTCTTCCTTTGTTCTGTTTGTTGAGTGTTATTTTAGCAGCTGATTCCATTTTCATTCGTGTTGACATTTCTTCATCCCTGTAATTCCAACAGAAATTGTTCTGGTTCCAGTATGTTAGCTAGAAGCTACTACAATTGTGGTTCTGCCCACACAGCTTCGCTTATTTATCCTCCATGTCTGAGAAAGAGGAAATCAACCTTTCATGCAGAGACAAGGGTGTTTGTGCAGTTGATAGGACATCTCTGAAAGTGGTTTTATGTATAACATGACCCTAAAACTCATGTATTGTTAAACATGAACTCTTCAAACTCTTTATCTTCAACCACCCTATGGTTGTTCATTTAATTTTCGAAGTCTGACAAATAAATCAGAATATGGATGTGATGATTTCTCTTGTGGGAAACAAATTTCTCATTTTTATTCCCTTTTCTCTGTATAGCTCCATATTCATTTCATGCCCATGTTCCGCTTATTAGGATGTGTGTTAGTATCAAAATAACTGGAGCATTTATTTGCTTTCTGCAACTGAATTTCATTTTATTATTGTTATTTTATTTTATTGGCTCACACAGCATTCTATACGGTAACCTTTTTATAACTGACATATGTTATTCCTTCAGGTAGCTTCTACTGACAAACACAAAGCTTGTTTGTGTGCAAATGCAAGGCTGACTAAATGGTGCTAAAGTGTATTATGACTGTCAGATATAATCAGGCAAAATTTTGTGGTGCTTAGACTGATTTTTTTCATTGATTTAATTGATCAATGCATTGAACAGTGTTTTATTATACACAAGTAGTCTTTTGTTAGTAAATCAAGACCTCATAGTGCATTGTTAAACTAAATGGGTTAATTAATCTATGTAACAGCTCACCAAGCTAATCTCTTTAACTCCTTATACTGTTGTGTCATTAAAGGTCAAGGGGTCATGATAATAATCTCATTGCTGTAGACCATTAACATGACTGAACATTTTCAACAAAGTACTTATGTTTACAATGCTATAACCCTTTGACTGCTGCGGCAACCTTTAACCACCGAACGTCACACGCTGGAATCATCCTTATGGTTCTTGCCATGGCAATCAAAGAGTTAAGGGCTGTGCAGCGATTTGTTTTATATTTATTAATTTATATTTATTTTTTGTTTTCATTTGAGAAGGGGGGAATTGGGGTGGGGCAGTTCTTGTCTGCTGTAAGTGTCTTAACCAAGGGAAGGGTTAAAATGGCTTTTTATACTATTGCATCTTATGTACTTACCATCATTTCATTGTGTTGTAATTAAAAAAAAAAAAAAATCTGTCAATAAATAAGAGAACAGAAAAAATTTTCATAAAGGCATTGTGGTTTAATTGGTATAGATTGATGTAAGATTTATAGCTACTGTTCTTTAGCTATTGTATAGCATTAAAGCAAAAATTAGCCTCAGAACAGGAATGCCTATGTATAATAATGACAATTTGGAGATATATTATGGAGTATCTGGCCATGAGCAAGGTGAGGGAAACAGTTACTTTTTCAATCAAGATAGAGTAGGAAAAACTAAGTTGTGTTGGAAAAGAAGTGGAGTGACAGTAGACCTACTTCTGTAATGTCTGAGAGATTGCTGTCACAGCCACTACAAGAAATGACGAACAGGTGGCTGAATTCCCTCCTTTGTTATACATAACAAGACCATGACAAATTTAATTTAAAGAAAAGTTGAGTCTAATGATTCAAATTAGAAAATAGGCAAAGAGTAAACACAAGAACAAAATTTCTTGGAATCAAACAATAGAAGACCAGAAGACTAAGAGCAAAGCAAAGGAAAACTATCAATCGAGCTCAGTTTTGCAAAGATCTATGTTTTTCCGATGTCAACAGCCATGTAATTCTTCTTAGGCTATAAAGCATTATAGGTTCTCTACACCCATGCATACGTGTGGGCATAGGAAACCAGGAACAAACTCAGTCTACTGGAAGAAAGACATAAAGTTATTACTGTTTCAGTGTCCTTGCAAGAAAGACAGCAGTGCTTGTTAGCTAATTTGGGACCTGAGGCCAAATTTATCACATACCTAAGCTACCTAAACTTTGCTCTTTTCCATTCTAAATCAGAGGTGCATGGGTAAAACAGAAATCAGTGACTGCAGTTCTCAGCCATGAAATAGGAAAAGGTCCTTGACTGGGCCTTATCTACAGGTGACTGACAGGAAAAAACACCAGCTCTAAATGGAACGGTTTGGGGAGTGTCTCTGCCTCATCATCCTGAAGTTCCTTGAAGTGCATTGTTTCTGAAAGGTTTGATTTAAAACAACTTCCAAGCTGATTCATGTCTTCTAAATATCATTCACTTCATAGGTAAAGATGATGCTACAGGCAGAAAACTGATTAGTAAACCTTAGCAATCACAGTTAACATATGAAAAATTTGGTACAGTTTTTCAGATCTATTGCCATACAGTTATGTAGCAGATAATTAGATTTTTGTTTTAATGTTTGGGCCCAAATTCAAGATTTAGCTTCCAGGTATTCTTCTTCAAAAAGCTTTCCAATCAAGAAATAATTACTGTGTTAACTAGTTAGATGAAAATGATTATGAATAACAGATATTCTCAATCATTGCTTGCCAACCACTTTCTTGTTGCTTGTTTGAATTATTAGAAATGGTGAACACAATCAACTAAACATTTGGATCTGAATAGCTCTCAATGGAATTTAAGCTTAAGAATGTATTAGATATTACTTTCTTTAGGTCGAAACAGCATGCAATGGCATAGAACATGCTCATTTTCCACTCTAAAGAAACTAAAAATAAAAGAAACCAATATTTTATAGAACACTTACTGAGCCAAGTGGGAAAACTCTGGGCACTTACTATGAGTTATAAGGATTGCACTTTAATGAATATTATTCAGTCTTAAAAACCACAATACACACAAGTAAAACAGCCTTTTCTCCAAGTATGTTGGCAGTGTAGTGCTAGTGTTGGTGAAAATGAGTCTGTTAGTAAGGAGGTTTTGCTAAAAGATGTGCAAATTTTAGGTGCACATTTGACCTGTGCTTCACTAGTGTAAAAAGCTACACCCTGATCAATGCCTAACCAGTGTTCACTCAAGTCACTTTCAACCTAAAGGGAAGAGTACTATGAGCCTCTGCAGAAACATTCTGAATGCAGAGTTTTCCCAAGACTTGACAAAACCTTCTTCTCTTACTTCAATACTGTCATATGAAATGCAACATACAGACTTTTTCACTTAAGTGCCTCTTTCCCCCATAAGTTTTTAATTTATTTTTATATTTTATATCTGAGATATTCAGATTCAAGAGAACCTGAGCATTTAGCTGTAAACGTAAAGCTGCGTGCAAGAAAACAAAAAAAAGAAAAGTATTTGAAAAATATTTTTTAAATGTTTTTATATTAGTATTTAATTTCTGAAAAGTTTCCGGGCTGAAATAAATATCATTGCTACCACACCACTCAATATATTGACATGAAGCTTGGCTTGCAACTTATTCATTTCTTTACAAGTTACTGCAAGAAACAACTCCTAAAGAGCATGCTTAATTTCCCAGATGTTTCTGTGAAATTAGTGTCATTAATAACCATATTGATTATCTTTCTTCACTTCTCCAGGATTCTTCTACTTAAAATGTTACCCTGAAGTGACATGTAGAGGCATTCTTGTTATCCATGACTTGCTCACTTGCTGTCTAATTACTAGATGAGAGATTTACTGTGCAGTGCTTTTGTGTTGTGGTTCATAGATAATTCTTGCTTTGATTTTCAGCATCAGTCAAACATTCTCACTATGACAAATGACAAGTGTGGCTGCACTTCTCTTGTTTTTACACCATGAAGTTGTTATTCTGTCACAGTGGCCAGCTTCCCACTGCATGCCTTTGATCATATTGTGATTAAAGTAATACATTCAGTTTAAAAAGATCCTGAAGAGTTTTTCTATTCATGTTCTTTTGTAATGAAATACTATATTATCTGTGAAGGACTAATTTTACAAGGAAGATATGGAGTATCGAAATACTGTCAACAGTGTCAAATAACTTTGCTCTCAAATCTCTCCCAGGGCTGGTTTCCATGGCAGTCCACACTGTGTGTACATTGCAGATTTTCTCTTGGAATGCACTGGCTAGTCCCCTTTTAGGAATAAAACCTGTGTTTACTTTTGGGAGGCAGTTATTCCAGGAATCACAATGGCATAGTGGGTAAGATAGAATCATCCTTTCCATATGATCCCAGCAGGGAGAAGAATTTCAGGCATAAGGCATATTCTCAAAATACTTCAATTCAAAAAGAAATAGACCCTCACAGTTCATGAGAAGCTCAGTTCAGTTAGAAGAATTATGAGTTTGTGAGTCCTGTTTAGGTATAATTGACAATGAGTCAGGGACTCTTTAGATTCAGAACTGTAGCAAACTCAGATAAAATTTGACCTTCTCCAAGGTCAGCTAAGTCTATCAGCAAAACATTTTAGGATCAGAAACTTAAATGCCCATTAAAAGTCTAGCAAAGGGAATAATTGCCAACTTGTAACTCCTAAGCTGTGCCTAAAGTGACCACAATAGGGTTACTGAATAGGTTACTCTACCTGAATATAATAGATTTGTGTCCTAGCTGGGGGCCTTCGGAAGTTTGTTCTCTCCACTGAATAGGCAGACACATTTGGCAGCTAATTTAAGATACTTTCTCTTCATAAGGCGCATAAGTTGTGTCTTATGACAGAGTCAGTTGTATTCTTTTTACCCCTTATCCAGGAGAACGGAGATGCAGTCAATAGAATAAATGCTGGATACAGTAACACTCAGAGATTCACATGATGAAATGGGGTATGCCAGCACTGTCAGTGTTATAAATAATTCGTAGCAAATTTGATATCAAGTATTTTTTTTTGCCATCCAAAATCAATTTGAATCAGCCACAATAAAAGGATGCAACATTGATCGAGACTGGGTGAACACAGGGACAGCCTCAACAGGGCTGACCCTTCTCCGTCCACAAACTCCAGGTTTCAGGGTACAGATTTTATACAGTTTTTCTGCCCTGAGGCAAGTTCATTGTGAGCCTTTGTCCAGTGTGCATATTCATGCACTTCTTTCTTTCACTGTTTGGTTTTGAAAGATTTTCCTGGCATGGTCGAGGTTCTGAATTGGGTTCCTGGAACTGGGCATTGGGATGCTGATCTGTTCAATCTCCAGGTTCCCTGCACCTAGATCCATATCAGGCACTGATCATCAGAGAAGTGATGGGTCCACCCATGATGAACGAGCCATCTCCTGCTCAGCCCAGTCCTTTCTGTTGTAAATATTGGTTTCGCCCTGCTATTATTTGAGAGCTTTTACAGTTGCAAATATGCCTCCAAATGTGCCTCGGTAATCGGAGACGCCTTTTGCAATTTTTTGGAAATCAGAACTTGCAGCACATTTAGGTTGTAACATATACTTGATACACAAATTTATTTTAGAACATATATCAGTCAGGAATCACAATACAAAGAAAATAAAAAGGAAAGGGACCTCAACACATGCTTCTCTGTGTGGTTAAATACGTGACATGAATTTGCATACCTGATTTTCCTACAATTTTGTACTACCACTGGACACTGCCCAGGCAATAATCAAACCTGAGTATCCCATTAGAGACAGTCCTCCACAAACTTCTGCACAGTGAGTCCTTCCCACAGGCTGCAGTTCTTCATGAGCTGCTCCTTTGTCTCTTTCACAAAGTGCTGTCCTTCAGGAACAGGTTACTCCAGGTTTGTTCCCCATGGGATCACAAGTCCTGTCTGCAAACCTGCTCCAAACCCCTGCAGAGTGACAGTCCTCTCTTCATGGGGCCACAGGTCCTGCCAGGTGCCTGTTCCAGAGCAGGCTTCCCCTGGAGGGACAGCCTCTTTCAGATATATCTGCCTGCTTGGAGTCCTCCACAAGCTGCAGGGGGATCTCTGCTTCATCGTGAACCTCCATGGGCTGCAGGAGCACAGTTGCTTTACCGAGTTCTGCACCAGGGGCTGCAGGGGAGTCACTGCTCCTGTGCCTGAAGCATCTCCTCCCCCGCCTTCTTCACTGACCTTGTGTACTCAGAGCTGTTTTTCTCCCATGTTATCATTCCTCTCTCTGTCTGCAGTTGCAGGATTTTTTTCTCTCCTTCTGAAATGCATTATCCCAGAAGCACCATCACCATCACTGGTGGTCTCAGCCTTGGCCAGCAGCAGGTCCATCTTGGAGCCAGCTGCTTTTGGCTCTGTTGGACACAGGAGAAGCTTCTATCAGCTCCTCAGAGAAGCCACCCCTGTAGTCCCCCGCTACCAAAACCTGTCCACAAAAACCCAGTATAACCCCTTCTTGATTTCTTGTGTTTAAGTCAGCTAAAATTCAGCTATAATTAAGTCATGCATCACCTGTATCTGTGGCTTAGACGCTGGCTTATATCATACAGGTCAAGCTTATAACTTGTGAGAAATGTTACTGTGCTGTGTATACTCAGGTCTTTCAGAGGATGAAGGAACAGGTAAGTGAGTACACAGAGAATATTAATAATTTTATAAAAAGATGAAAATGGGGGAAAGATAAACAATCTGGGAAAAAATTAGAAAAGCAAAATAGACCAGAGTACTTAGCAAGAGCAGTTCTGAGCTATGCTTTATGCTATATAGAAATTAATTTTGACAATGGATTTTCTATTTATTGAACTTTTGGAGAAATCAAGACCATGCACATTTTTCTGGCTATATTACTTATCAAGCCCAGGAATAATCAGCACTTGAAGAGGAAGCTGCAAAATAAATCCAGATCAACAGTACTGGATAGTATAAAATACCTGGATGTGAGACATTTTCTCAAATCCTTTAATATGAAAGGGACATAGCCTAATGCTGTAAAGTCCTAGTGACCATTGAAACTCCAAACAGGGAATTGTAATCTCATTTAAATTTTAATTAAATAAATTGAACCTAAGTGGCTCAGAGAGATGAGAATTTGAAAGTTCTGAAGATTAAATTATTCTTTTGATGGGCCAGACTACATGGCACTGTGCAGTGGGTATGCCTCTGTTGATGTGGGCTGCAGAAACAGTTCCTTGGGGGACAAAAAACTTCCGCTTCACTTCTCCCAATTCTCTCCAAATTACACTGACACAATCATATGTGCCTGTTTATCTCAGAAACTCCACACTCCATGCAGAGCTTTCTTCTTTATACATAAAAGTAATTATTTTAGCCTTGGTAATCTTATTCCCCTGAGTCATTTTTCCTCCATAATCTTTACATGGATGATTGTAGCATTTAGACCCAAACTGCAGCCTGGCAACCTTAGGAGCTCCTGATTATTTTCATTTGCATAGAACATAAAGTAGCTACTTTGTAGCTACTTTGATAGTCTTGTGGCTAGAGTGAGGAAGATACCTAGGTCATAGAGACACTATCCTAACTGGAATAATATTCAATTTTCTAGAACAGTTCCAGTGCTTTTTTTGAACCTTTGGTGAATCATATAATCACCACTGGCCAGCTGTTTCAACACTCTGTATTGAGATAAGTGGAATCACCAATAATGTGATTAAGCACTCCATACACTGAGCACCAAAAATGTGATTAGTATTTGTCAACCTGATGAGCAAGGTGACACTTTAACTTACTCTTAAGAAGCACTGGAGAGGGAAGACTGTACAACTCTGGCTCTATTTTTCTAGACACATCTGGAGCTCTGTGTCATCATCAATTTATGAACTGGTAAGTTTCATATTTGTAGATGGTTGGCTCATTCAAGCATTCTCCCTGGGGTGTGGAGACTTCTAGACCCTGAAACTCCTCAGCTTAAGGGAATCTGTCTATTCTTAGGAATTGGATGGCTTTCATTATCTTAGGCTCCTTTGTGTTTAAAAAGGGAAAATTTAGATTTGTAGTTTTCAGATAGTTTTTGCCATTCATGTACTTAACCCAAAGGGAGAAGAAGCATTTGAGCTACTCTGTTTCTTTGGTATTTCTTAGTGTTGTTTTTACTTCAGCCTTCATTTAGGAGATATTATGGCAACTGATGTGAATCTGATTCTAAACTGCCTCTTCAGTCAATGCAGAAGGAATTTAGACACTAGTTTTGGTATGAAAACAGATCCTCTTTGCAGTGGATGTCTCCAGTTGGGCCACTACTAAATTCTGTGTTTCTTCACCTTCTTAATGCCACATCTGTCACAGCAAGTTCGTTCTCAGTGGAGCATGTTGGCTGGTCCCCTTCCCAGGGACCTCTGATGGCTTAACAGGAAATTCAGGCACTGTATGTGCTGCCAGTGCCCAGGTGGTGGTAGAGCAGCTACAGGGTGGCCTTTAAGGGGAGGCCAGAGCTGCTCCATGCTGCACACAGTCATTCCCAGTCAGCTCCAATGGACCCAGTGATAGACACAACTGAGCCTGTCAAAAAAGTGGGTTGTGCCTCTGGGAGAATGGGTGAAAATACTGCACATGCAGTGAGGAGTGAGCTTTAAAAAGGTGGGAAGCATCCCTGAAGTCACCAGAGTCAGAGAAGGAGGAAGGGGAGGTGGTGCTTTAGGTGTTGAGCTGAGATTCCCCAGCAGACTGTGCAAGAGAGCACAGTGGATCAAACGTGGACACTGTGCTCATGGAGGGCTCTAATCTGCAGGAAGTTTGTTCTGAAGGACTGGAACTTTTGGAGAGACCCCACACTGGAGCAGGGAACAAGTGTGAAGAGGAAGGGGCTGTAGACAGAAGTTGTCTCAGACTGACCACAAACCCTGTTCGCTATTCACCTGCCCTGAACAAGGAGGAGAAATGTAGAAGAGTCAGAAATGTAAGAGTAAAGTTGACCCCAGGAAAATGAAAGGGTGAGGGGAAGGTGGTATTTTAATCTGTCTGTGTTTTTCAACTATCCAAACTTATCTTAATTGTCAATAAATTAAATTCATTTCTCACCAGACTCTGTTGCTGATAACAATTATTGCTAACTGATCTTCTTTTTTTTATCTCAATTCTTGAGGTTTTCAGAAGGCCGAGGGTACCCCAAAAAGAAGTGGGAAGTGGGGCGAGAGCAAATGCAGGTATGACCAGTATGGTTAATCCTACGTTCTCCGTTTATTCTGGCTGAAATGGCTGGTTATATACACTTCTACATAGCTTACATATACAGGTGAATTCTTATTGGTATACAGCACAGGGAAATATGCAAACATACATTATTGAATAAACTCTTAAGGCAGCTACTGTGTCCGGACTAATTCCTATACTTATTGTCTACTAGAAAATCCTCTGTCCCTTGTTCACACCTTAAGGGGTAATTCTTACTGCGCCACAAACTTGGCAGCTGAAATTCCAGCTGCGCCACAAACTCCTACAGGCCTTAACTCTGAGGCCCAGTCTGGGTGATTCAATCACAGTCCAAATACAGATCATGTCCACCTTCCCTAAGAAATTCTGCTACAGTTTTCCAATCCATCTTCTGCTCCTGTGCTGTGGACAAGAGTCTGTGGGTAAACAGCTATGTGGGTTCCTTCCTGCTAGGCAAGGATACTCCTGCAATGATTCTTTGAGTTTATTTTACTTTATTTGATGGTATACTGGGCACTGTTTTACTTCTGTGGACATGAAGAATTCTGTATCTGGCTTAAACATGGAGGGATCAAACTGTCTTCCTGGATGTGATTGTCATAGTATCATCTCAAGCTGAAACATCAGTACATGATGTTACAGAGTAGTTGGTGGGATCATAAGTATCAAAATTCTGCTGTAATTTGTTTAAGTGTTCTGAAGGAACTGAAAAAAGAATTAACTGATTTATTAATTGTGTTGACTCATGTCTTCCTAAAACTGCCTCGACTGGAAGGTGGTTAAAGCGGAAGTGAGTTTTTAGAGATTTTTGTACAAAATCTGAAAAACGGCAGCCAGTAAACTGCTCTAGTGAGCAAAATTACCTTAGGAGGGGGACTTGTAAACATATGGATAAATATGATACATGAGAGTTGAATCAGAATTACTTCAGTTACAGAATCATCTATTAGAGTTCTTGAAGCATGTAAATAATACTGATCAAGTTGATACACTTCTTTGAATTTCTAAAAGGCATTTAGTAAGAACCTTCTCCAAACACTGAAAAAAATTTAGTTGTGACAGAAAAAGAGTTAAGGTTTTTAGATGGATGAGCAAGTTTTTAAGCTACAAGAAGCAAAAGAAAGCATTATTACTTAGTTTCTATGGCAAAGAGACACCATATATAAAAGTCTCTGACAGAGATTTTTATTCACAATAGTTATAAATTATATGGAAAAAATGTGTGAGAAAGTTTGCTGATGATACTAACTAATAAAGACAAAGAATGAGTGTTAATAACTATAAAAATAAAATCTGCATAATAGTAAGGGACTTGGAAATGAAATGGTACATAAATGAAATTATGTACAAGGGAAACACATGAAAAAAAATAAAACTCTTATCTATAATGATGTTTTCTGAGCCAAGTATTAGTGTTTGAAAAGAGTTCTTAGGACTGTGAGAGAGAAATCTGTGAAAGTGATACTTCAGTACACTATGGCAGTAAAGAAAAGTGAATGTAAGTAGTTGTTAGAAATGGAACAGAAAACAAAAAGACCCAAAATACTGAAAAATCATTATACTGCTGTATAAATCCATTACATGCCTTCATCTCGAATTCTATTTGAAATTCTGCCTCCATTCCTCCTCTTG
This sequence comes from Argya squamiceps, assembly GCA_037834095.1. Lineage (NCBI taxonomy): Eukaryota > Metazoa > Chordata > Aves > Passeriformes > Leiothrichidae > Argya > Argya squamiceps. The sequence continues at coordinate 125,538,369 of JBBMKD010000102.1, read as the reverse complement.
AATGTCAAAATTTGTGTGGTAGCAAAGTAATAATATTCTATAATGTATCTGTGTTTGGGTGAAGGCTACAAGGATGAGCAAAGTTATCAAAGTTGTTTCTCTTCTGTAAGAAATGACTATGTAGAGAAAGACTTTTCAAACAAGATAGCTGAAGGGAAACACAGAAATGGCCTGAAAAACTGAGTTACATGAATAAGTCTATAGCAAGCACTTTTTCACTGATTTACATACCCTGTGATTCAAATGAAACTAGCAGGTGGCAGACTTTAAGCTAGGCAAAGTAAATTCTTTACACAGCACACAGGTGAGGTGCTCATCTGCTTGTTCTAAATTATCATAGACACTAAAAGCTAGCATGTACTCAACAAATGAATTGATTAATACAAAGAAACCAAACCTCTTTGTAGAGTGCAATAGAAACCACCACCATAGGCACAAGGAGTCCTCTAGACACCACATGTCAAAATGTAGGACTGCTGAAAAGCATAATGCAAATTTAAAGTAGTATCTCTGAGGAAGCGGCTCAAGATGCTAGATTAGATCCCATACTGTCATTTATGTGTTTATATACTGAGTTGGTAAACAAACAGCATTTGCTGTAATTGACTTGACTCAGTGAGGAGTAAGCTACCAAGCTTCCCACTGTTTTGGGTAACTGAAAATTCAAATGGAAATGTGAAGGATCTCCATTTACTGAATTCTGTATTTCATATCAACCCATACATAAGTAGATATACTTAATGTCAATATTTAAGTGGGATAAGTGCATGTAATACTTTTCTGCCTCTTCACTGAAACCAGACACAATGATAATCAGCCGCTTGGGTGATGATGAGTTTCAGGATAATGATCATGAAAATACATTTTTAAAAGTTATTATAACAGTAATGCTCACCATTAGTAATTGAATTTTAAACAGATGAAGGCCTAAACTGAGACAAGTGTTTCTGTGTGTCATGTTATGACAGTCTCCCTTTTACAGATCTTTACGTTGTCAAGATTTGTATTGTATATGCTCTCTGTGTGTTGCTACTTAGTGTGACTCATGAAAAGACTGACTCAGCACACTGAGGCAAGCTGAGTACCTCCTTATTAAAAACAAAATATTAATCTTTGGAATAATTTAAATTTATCCTTTGCCTCCCTAACACATTAAGTTAATCAGTATAATTCTATGTGCTCATCTCCTCTGTAAAAAATGCAGTATGTGCATGGCTCAGAGTCACATTGCGTGTCAGTGAAAAGTGGTGTCCCTCAGGGGTCTGCATTGGCACCAATGTTATTTAATATCTTCATTAATGGCATAGACAGGCACCCTCGGTAAATTTGTAGAAGACACCAAGCTGAGTGATGCAGTTGACACACCAGGACAGGAGGGCATCCAAAGCAACCTGGGCAAGCTCAAGAAGAGGGACAATGGGAAACTCATGAGGTTCAAGAGGACCAAATGCAAGGTGCTGTACCTGGGTTAGGGTTGTGGTATGAACACAGGCTGGACATTAACAGATCCAGAGCAGCCATGCAAGGAAGAATTTTTAGGTGCTGGTGGCTAAGAGGCTGGACATGACCCAGCCATGTGCTCTTGCATCCTAGAAAACCAAACGTGTCCTTGGCTCCATCCAAAGAAGCTTGGGCAGCAGGTCAAGGGAGGGGATTCTGCCCCTTTGCTCTGCTCTGGTGAGAACCAACTTGCAGTGCTGCATCAGCTTTGGGGTCCCAGCACAGGAAAGACATCGATCTGTTGGAGCAGGTCCACAGAAGGGCCACCAAGATGATTGGAGGGATGGAGCACCTCTCCTATGAGGAAAGGCTGAGAGAATTGAGATTGTTCAGCCTGGAAAGAGAAGGGTTTGGGGTGACCCAATTGCAGCCTTCCAGTACTGAAGGGAGCCTAAGGAAAAATAAAGACAGACTATTTACTTGTAGTGACAGAACAAGGGAGAATGGCTTCAAACGGAAAGAGTGTAGGTTTAGATTAGATATTATGAAGAAGTTCTTTAAAGGTGGTGAAACATTGGAAGCAGATGCCCAGAGAAGCTGTGGATGCACCATCTCAAGGTCAGTTTGGATGGACCTCTGACAACCTGGTCTGATGTAAGGTGTGCACCTCAGGGAGTTGGAAGTAGGTGATCTTCAAGTCCCTTTCCAAGTCATTCTGTGATACACACACACACACACACACACACACACACACACACATATATATATATGCAAGCAGGAAGGTTAAGAAAAAACAATGTACCTGACATACAGTTTGCAATGAATTAGTTATTTGTCATAGTTTCTCAAGACAAGGAAAGATACTTTTCCTAGGGCATTAGAAAAATAATTCAGAATAAGTGATATAGCATTTGACTGATTAAGTAAGACTTTTCAAATGGCTTTCTCCATCACTATTAAAAAAAAAAAAATTAAAAGCAAAATTTTGTTGATTTTAATAGATTTAATATCCCTTAATGGATTTAATAATGCTGATAAATTTTGACCACCATGTGGTATCTTACTGGCCCTTGTGAGCACACAAGGTAACACAGGTAAATTTTGCCCTGTAATTTTGCACTAGCATTTCTGCAGTACTTGCCTCTGTAGTTAACAACAAATTAATTAAAAAAATAAAATTCATCTTTAACAATTTTGGATAAAACAAAAATACAAGGAAATGGCAAGATAGAGCCAGGATGTGAGTGATATTTTTAGTCCTAAAAGAATTAATTTTGTCAATGAATTTGAAAGTCTTTCCCTCCCTGAAAACTACATAGTTTGTTCTGCTGTTTCATTTATTTGCCAGTATTTTGAAAGAGGCCAAGGAAAAGGGATTTTATCAGCAACCTACATATTTCTTATATAGATACAAAATAGAAAACCAGCAAAAATCCAAACAGAATGGGAAAAACTAGCTGACAAAAGAAATAGTACTAACATTATTTCCCCTCTGTCACTGTTTCTTCCCTCTTCAGTACACTGGAAAGATAAAAAGAAATGGGTTCTTTATCAATAACACTTGGCCATGAATTTTTGATACATAACAGGAAACATATTGCACTGTTTCTGTACAGAAATAAATTGATTCCATAATTTAGACTTTCCTCTGGGCATTTTTGTGGACAAGAAAGAATCTTTTCTCTTGTACTTGGACAATTCTGTATCCGAGCAGCATTTCACCTTCTTTAAGTGATACAGAAGACAGTCATGCTAGGCTAGTCCTGTACTAAGTGCAGGACATAGTAAAAAATAAATTTTTGCTTTTAGTATGTAAGTTGAGTATGTTTAATGTAGCTCAGATCCAACCAGCTGTAAGTTTGCCGGTCAAGGAAGAATTATGCCTACTTCCAGATGAAATTCACAGGAACCAGAAGTTGTTTGGCTTTCTCTGTAGCACATGATAGGGCTGTAGGCTCCTTTGGAAGAGTTTTCGCTTAATTGATTTTTCATTGTTGTAGGAAATGGGGAATTAGGACCTTGATTCTTCACTTTGGTGGACATCTTCTCTCTTTTTGTCATGTTGATTGCTTTTCTTCTCCACAAACTTTTGTGCTGGAGGCATGGAGGAACCTGATGGGACTGGAGATCTTGCAAGGAGTCAGGGTAAGGCTAAAGAGCCCTGTGCCTGCAACTCCCTCCCTGTATGCAAGGTGTGATTCAGAAAGGTCCCCATGGACTATAAACTAAAGGAATGGCAAAGCCACTGAGCTTCAGGACCAAGAAGGTCTTCATTGTGTGGGTAGCAAGATACTGAAACAGGTTGCCCAGGGAGCTGTCAGATGCCCCATCCCTGGAACCTTCCAAGGTCAGTTTGTGTGACTCTGAGAAACCCAATCCTTTTGAAAATGTCCCTGTTCATTGCAGAGGAGTTGTACTAGATAACTTTTAGAACACAAACAATTCTATGAATCTGTGATTCTATGATCCCATTCTTTACTGCAGGCTCATTAGCTGCAAGGCTTACTAACAGGGCCTACACTTGTGCATTCACAAATGAGACTTTCTGGTGGCTGGCCTTCTCCTAGAAAGCTTCAGCAGCTTCTCCTAGTATGTCCAGTATCCAGCCCCAGATCCATGGCCTGTATGGCTCCCAGGCCGTAGGGGATAACTCACTGGCTAGTGCAACTTGCAATCTTGTGACATCATGCTCACCTAAGTGGATCCCTCCCCCGGCCTTAGACCATGGCCTATCCAGTAACCAGCCCCAGGTACCAGTCTCTCCAGCTGTCAGCCCCCCTTCCTACAATGCCCTTTAATCTGCACACAGCCCCTATTTTCCATAACAGCCACTTAGACCACCCTTCCTGCTGACCAGTTAGTCCAGCTTCGTGACTACAGCAGGTCTCACACATATGTACAGACACCCGGAGCACACCCACGTAGGAAAATGAAGAAAAGGACAAAACATAGAAAAATGGAGAGGGGTTTCATAAGAAGACTCAGCAAACTGTGGTGATAATGGCCAGGTCCCATGCAACCAAGGGTGCCAGACCAGCAACTTATTTATACACTAGCTTCTTCGGCCCGTCTCCCAAGCATCCTATTACAAAATCCACAATCTCACTTAGCCCCTTTGAATATCCCATAATAAATTTCTTCTTTCTTATAAATGTCAGGATAATCTTGTTCCCCACTTCTTATCAGTTACAAAACATCTGGATGAATCTTCCCAAGGCTTTGAGTGGTTCTGTCCATTTCCTGTCTCAGTCAGGCACCTGATATCTCTGGTCTTTGATACTGTCTCTGTTATCTATAGCTCATTTGAGTATGTGCATCCGGGTGGTTAATTTATTAGTTCTGTATCTTTTCCTAGACTTTTGTGTTAAGTACCCATTAACAAGACATCCTCACAAACTGGACATCCTTATTTTCACGTATTCTACTGCATCTATGAACTGCACATGCAAGTTATTTGATTATTCAGTTTAATTAGGGACCATTTCCTAAGTATACACATCTTCAGGAGAACTTAGCAAAGAAATTGTAGGAACATTCTTTGCAAAACCTCCTGCATTTCAAAGATTTGTTGGTGAACCAAAGTCCCTATAATAATTCCAGCAAAGGTTCCAGGGACACTGATTATATCCAAATGTTTTATATGTCTGAATCAGTTAAAATATTTGACTGGAAGGGTATGGCTCCATGTGCTTTAAGAGTGATGCAATAAAGAAGCAGCTAAACTGTTCACATTTACTCATGAAGAGAGAAATTTCAAGCATACAGTGAGCCATTATAGCCCCAGCCGTATGAGATATTTAAGCAGGAGAATTAAAACCTGTTCAGAAGGGAAACAAAACTTACATGCCTGTATGTTTAAATTTCCCAGAGGGAGATGAGCTCCTGAGTTTGGGCTCACTTGCCTGAAGTATTTGATGGTAGTAGAAAAGGACAGAGCAACAATGGAAATACATGATTTGTGATGTACTAAAAGTAATGATCATCTCATAGTCACATAGGATCTTTTATTAGAACATTTTTTACAAATTAAAATATGACTCATAAAATTGAGGTAAGGAAAATACGTCTTCTGAGATTATTTTATACCAAGAAAAAGTTACAATGTTATTTTTAATGTTATATTTTTAATGTTAGTTGATTATGTTAGCATCCCTAATTCTTCAAGGATGTTTTCATTTTTCTTCACTATATCTGCGAACTACAAATTTAAAATTGCTAAATGTATTATAAACATTACTAAAAGACAGCAACAAATAGCATAGCAATCTCTCTGCCTTGAGAGATATGTGAAATAGCACAATTATCAGCAGGATTCTACTATTCATCAACTTCTCTCTTATCTACATCTCAGGGGTGTGTTACAAACTACATTAGATGAAAAAAAAATTGTCAACTAGAGGCAGATTGGACAGCTGTCTTCATTTACTTTTTTTCTTACACTGTTGTTTCTTGAAGAATTTTGTTTTCTATACACGACTGTGAACCTAGCCCTTGGAATGAAAGCTATGAAAGCTACAGGATGAAGCTATTTGTGAGAGACAGAAGAGATAAAGGTAGTTCTGGACTCCAGTTTTCATAACGTCCACTTTTTTCCACTGCTGAGGGTGCTAATGAAGGGCCATACTGCTAAGTCCACACAGAGCCCCCAGTGCCACAGGGTCATGCTGACCTTTCCTCTCCAAAGTATCTCCTCTCACCAACAAAATTTTCACATTTCTTAAATTTCTTTTATAGCTGGCTCTTCTTATTCTTCAAAAGCTCCTTAGTAGTTCCCTGATTATTGTTTAACCAGTCTGTTCATCATCATCCTTGCTACCATGTTCTTTCTGGGGTAAAAGGTACTCTTGGGCAGCGTTGGGAGTCCACAAGTACTGGTAAACCAAATTTCGTGTCTTGTCACCTGATCTTTTGGCAATGTGAGCATCCCTGTGACCCAAGATCTGATACCCAAGAGCTGATCTCTTTTACAACTAATATGAAACCAGATTTGAGCCCACTTCTTTCCTCAATCATTCATAGTATTAAGATTTTTAAAATAGAACATAAAAGAAGAAATACATTCAGAAGAAATATTTTATTCATATTGATTTTCAACCAGTAATATGCCACTAATATCTATGCTTAGGCTCTAATAGAATAACTGAATGCTTTCTATATTTTTAATGCCCTGCAAGGTACACCATGAAAATATTTTGCATTCCTAGGAAGTTAACTTTAAACTTCAAATTGAATATTTTATTCAAACAAAATTATGCAGTCAATGAATCTGCTTTTGCAAAGTACATGCAAAAAATAATTTTCCTTCATATTCTACATTACTTTGGGATTTTTTTGGAACTTAGAAGTGTCTGGGTCTCTAGAACTCATCATAAATTTGACAATGACACATTTAGTCTAACTTCTCCTGTTGGAACCTTCTCTGTTAGCAAACATCATCTAAGTCTTCCTAGAGCATACACCTCTGAGTTTCAAAATGTGCATTTTCAGTCCCTCTGGAACACAGAACAAAGATCTCCTTTCACTTGGATGGTCTTGAAAGATGTTTCAGTTCTTCCATCAACACTAGGAGTAGCCAGAATATGTAGCCAAAAAACATTTTCCTGTGCCTGTTGGCAGCAGGATAGAGATCTTAATGAATCTATTATCAGTAAACACAGTCTTTATTTTCAGTTTTTTTAGGCTGTGGGTCATTACTTGATGAGATGTCAGTTGTGCATATAAATGCACCAGTGTTTCTCTGAAAAGAATAATTTTGTCATTAAAAGGGGATATTTCTCAGTCTGTGTTTCAGAGCTGAATTTATAAACTGAAGCTTCCATAAAAGAAGTAAAGTCAAGAGATTTAAAATTCTATTTTTATGCAATTTCTCATTTTAAGACAACCAATACAGAAAAGATTCTGTAACATAAAGATTGAGTCTAATTCCAACATAAATGTCTGTAAATTGAAATTCTCACACATCCTTATGACTGTTTTGGACACCTTTTCCTATATTCCAGAGGGAGAATTTTGCTCAAGGGCATATGACTTTATTAAAATCCTAAAGATGGATTTGTGCAATTCTGAATCTGTTAAAATGAAGTGTTTCAGGCAGATGTAGATACCCTGCAACTGGCTTAGAGAGACATTACAATAAAGGTCTTAGAATTGTATACCCTGGTTTGATTTTTTTAATGCTGGCCTTTCTACAGTCTCAGTTCATTCACTTCTTTTCAAATAATTAGTTTTAATAATATAAAATCTTTTTTCCTGCTATGTTAGTTCAATGCTGGAAGGCTTAATTGAATGAATAGGCATGAAAAACACTAAAGCTAGGTTCCAGACTATTTTAGTTTAGGAAAACTGTCATACAAATGCTGAACCCTACTTCCAGCAAGGAAAAAATATGCAGCAAAATTTTGTTTCCTAAAAGGGTGATACTTCAGATACTGCCAGATGAGAAGTCACTCAATGAAACTCTTCCACTTCTTTTAAGTGGTCTGTACTTATGAACTAAATATTTCTATAAAAGTCTGTGAGTGACTATTGTTTCACTTCAGATGCAATGATAAATGACATTGAAAGGGAGTTCAGGAGGGTGGTTATTTTAAAATAGCTGGAAATTAAACTCCAGATAAGCCGTGTCCCTTCCCCCTGCCCCCTTGAGCAGGAGAGGGACAAAGGCAGAGACTATGGATTGAGATGACAATTTAGAGAAAGTAAACAGCATTGAAATGAAAGCCAGACAGCAACAGCAGCAATATTAATAACAAAAGTATCCTCCTCATCGGGTGTTGGACTTGGTTCCGCTTTGCAGCTTCCAGCGCTAGCGTTGATGCTTTCCAGTGCTCTGCCCAGTTCCCCCCAGCTCCCTTTGGCTTGGCTCCTTTCAGCTCAGCTTGGTTCCTCCTGGCTCAGGTCAGACTCGGCTGCCCTCAGGCTCCCTTTTCTGCCCTGTTCCCTGCAGCTGCCTCCTGCACTGGTGCTGTTTTTTCAGCACCACAGCTTGGTGCCTGCTCTTTGAGGTAGGGGAAGGGGATGGCCACCGGTGGCAGAGGGCCAGGTCTGCAGGGCTGATCCCTACAACCTCCCTGATGGACAGGGAGACAAAATAATGCAGTTCCAGGGATGCCTTCCTTTTTTCTCCCCCTGAAACTGATGCCTTGGAAGGCTGACCTGAAACAGAGACTAGACAGAGCTAGAGAATAAAGTAGGTATTTATTGAAAGGCCTTCAGGATCCACCTTGGGCTGGACAGGAGCCTGACCAAGGCTGCATCCAGGGTCCACTAAAAAAGGCACCAAAAAAGGCTGACTGGTCAGGAGAGGTTATGTTTATATAAGTTTTGGTCCATTTGCATATTGGGGTTTAATTGTCCAGTTACAGCTTCAGGTTGTGAGGTCTCATCCTTCGTGTTCCTCCTTTCAGTCCACCGTTGTTTATGCTGTTAGGCAGAAAGTTGTCCTTGGTTTTCATCAGGAAAAGAATTTGTTTTGTCTACCCGCTCTGTGAAGAGAGCTTACTGGCATTAATATGAGGCTCAGAACTACATCCCTAGGCAGCACAGAATCTGCAAATACGAAAGCTAAAACTTAAGGCATCAGAAACACGGCCCCCAGCAAAGATGTCAGTGGTATAGAACAGCAACCTAGCAAGAGGCCCACATGGCTCTAAGTTTCACACCCTCTCTGCAACCAGGATAGGTCTCCTAAACCTACGGAGATTTTTTTTTCCACAATTGTACAACAATTAAGTAAAAATATTTTGGATGTTGACAGGGCATCTGAGGTTTAAGTTTGAACAAGATCTGTTTTTCTGAATTACATAAAGAAGTCCAGATGGTTTAAATGCTAATGACATAATAGGGTCTGAGGACTGGGGAATAGGGAGTTATTAGCAATTTATGATGAGCTAAGACAACTCATGGATCATGTTTTCTCTCCCATTTTTTGTCTCTCTTAGTAACTGCATTTTCATTTTAAAACTTCTGCAGAGTGAACAAAGGCTCTTTGACAGACACATGACCATGTGAGTAGTTGGCTGAAATTTAAGCTTGGTATGTTTATATATATATAAAACTGGTTTAAGTAAACAACTTTATTATGGTGATATCACATAAGCCAGAAATATAGATTAATACAAGTTACTGTAACAATGATTAATTCCTTAAATAACTTTACCTCAGAATGTCCAGTGAAAAAATGAGCTTAGGTATTGCTAATGGTAGATATTGTTTTGCTGTTCTAATAAATGTAATCTGAATGTCATCCTATTCATCTTCCTTCATCATACTGATCTGCTATGGCAAGTGGCTAAACGAGACCCCCAAATTAGGCAGGACCTATAACAAACAAGCCATTATCAAACTGACATCCATGTTGTGCAAACCCACTTTAGTTAGAAAAGTGTAGAACTAGAATATAATTCTAAAACTCCTGTTTTATTTTTAGCTAAACAGAAAACTGTCAGAGCAGCATCTTATTTAAAGTTACTTTTGTTCTCATAACTCAAAATTTTACTGTGATGGGGGTCTAAGAACAACACCATCAGCTTTAAACTGCATTCTGTCATCTTCCTGTAGATTAATGTTTCCTTTGGTTTGTTTGTTAAACAAACTACAGGAGGTACAACAACCATATCAGTTTGCTTTGAGTCTGGGAAAAATGGGACAACTCATTTTTATGATTCTCAGCTGTTTGCTAAAACCAAAGCTTGTCTTATTCTGGAAGAAGAAGAAATGTAATATACATCAGCAATGTTTGCTTTCCTCTCACTGGAGAAAGCCAGGAAAAACAAACAGTATAAAATAAAGGGAGGTGAATCACTGTGGTGGGCATCACCAGACTCCTACACAACACAAATAGTTTGATTTAGCAGAATTATAGGCAATGTATCTGGGGCACCTGTTCAGTTCCTGTTTATTTTCTGTTTCTGAAACATCAATCACTTCAAAACTCCTGCCTTTATAAAGTTTACTTTTAGCAATGGTTGAACATATGGTAGAAGCTCCTGTGAGAATGAGTATATTACCGTGCATAGATAAATGACAAGTGGCAGCATAAAGACTTCAGTTAGAAGGAAATAGAAATTCTCTTCAAATACTTTGCAAATACTGAGGATCCAATGAATCCCTTGACCAGTATCCTGAACATTCACATCAATCAAATTAATGAATTACATTTTTTTGCAAGAAATTGAAGAATATGAGTTACTAAGGAGAGCCAGTGATAATGATACCTTGCAGAAGACACTGCCGCTAGGGGACAAAGGGAACAAGATGCAACCACACAGCACTGAGAAGAATATTTAGCTTGATATCTATCATAGAAGAGTTTGAATTGAAAAGGACCAATAAAAGCCACCAAGCACAACATCTCCTGTAATGAGCAGGGACATCTTCCACTAGATCAGGTTACTCAGAGTCCCGTCCAACCTGATCTTGAATATTACCAGATATGGTATCCTACTTCCTCCCTGGGAAACTTGATCCAATATTTTGCTACCCTTATGGTAAAGAATTTCTTCCTCATAGCTAATCTGAATCTACTCCTTTGTAGTTTAAAACCATTACTACTCATACTTTTGCAATTGACTCTACAAAAAGTTTATGCCCATCTTTCTTAGCAGCCCCCTTTAAGTATTGTAAGGTCACATTAAGGTCTCCCTGGAGCACTTTCTTCTCCAAGGTGAACAATTGCAACTTTCTCAGACTTTCCTCTAAACCAGGTATCATTCAGATAATGGAAGTCGCATAAAAATGCTTTTTTTAATGGCTATATATCTTTTCACCAATGTGTACAAAAGAGAAAAAATTAATGCATAAACCAAGCAAGGGATTGTACATGAAAGGGAAAATGTTCAAAGGATTGAAAGGCTGATATGCATTATAAACTCTGAATTCCTCCCACTCTCCTCTCTTGTTAGTGGGAAACAAACTGAAAAATCCCAAGCCAAAATGGATAGGGACCACCACCAGGGTATGAGTCAAAGGACCTGAATACTCCTCTGAAAGTGCATCTCTCTCCCCAGCTGTAAAATGTCTTTCCAGCTTAGTTGCTTTGGATGCAGCGAATCGTTCCACCTCATTAGGTCCAACATTTAGATGCCACAGAAGTATTTCAAACAATCACACAGGTGTTAATTATAAATCCTTAATCAGCCCATAATAATGCTTCTGTCAAAAACTGCCTTGTCTGCAGTGCCTGCTTTAGCAAGTAACCCTGGAGCATAACTGCTAGAATGACTAGACAGGGAGAAGTAGAAGCTTCCCTCGTCCCATAACTTTCAGACTTTGAGTTCAAGAACTATTTGTGGAGCTTCTGGCTGGAACTAGACATGATGCTCATAGAGATGTTAAGGGAAAGCAGGGCAAACCCAAAAATAGTTGTAATTTTCCATCATGAATTTTTACCTAAGTTGGTAGTGCTCAAGTCTAAGGATTTGCTTTTATTGAGGTGATTGGTAACAACTTTTCCATTTGTTTGTTTGGATTATCCTTGGATATGTTCTTTTGAATAAATACATTAACTTTATTTAATGTATTTTGGTGTAAAGTTTAAAGTAGCAATATAGATTCTTTCTAGAGTTACTGTTTTGAAGTAGACACATGGAAAAGGGAGATAAGGGCATACTCTATATGGACAGACATCCTACAGAAAAGAAGAATGTTATTTATTTGAGATTCTTATTTTATAATAGAATGAATGTTTGTTCCCACTGACCTAACAGGAAGTCTGATCCTCTACAGAGCCTTCCAATCTGCTTATTATAGATGGATATTAGTGTCAGCTTACAAGATAGCATCCCTGTATTCCATTTTGCCAAGTTAAAAGAAGAGGGAAGATGTGCCTATTGCATCTGCCTTGTTCTTCAAGTTCTTAACCAAATTATAGGACGATTGCTCATATGTTCCTTTAGAAACTAGATATTTTAGGGCGAGGAAAGAAAAAATTATGCAAAAAAGGATTTATTATATTAAATTTAAGATTAAACAAATCTGTTTTAATTTATCTTGTTTATGTGAGTAGTCTATTGGTTGGGGCATGTGATTGTGTTTGACTGTTTAATAGTTACTCTCTTTGCTGTCCTTGTATGAAAAATAAAGAAACTTGTCAAAGATTCAGCAGTGTACTATAAAGGACTGGATAAAAGGAAGGTGACCAGAATCAACCCTTAATGAATTATTTTCCCTTCCAGAATTTGGATGTATGTAAAATGCTCTTTTGGCTTGTTTTTTTCCCCCTATTTTTCTGGTTCAGTTGTCATCTCTGTAATGTAGTAAGAGCAGAGCACTGTGGAATAGCATGAATTGAAAAATTACTGTCTAATATTGTTTACATGGGAAAGTCACATTATATGACATTCAAGTTATTCTTGGAATAGGAGTCAAGGTCTGTCTCAAGCAAAGGAACCAGAATGCCAAAGAGAGACAGTAATGACAATTTTCTTTTTATATCAGAAAAAGTAATGTGGTGATCAGAAAGACAGATGTGAAAGAAAACAGTTCAAGCATACTGCAGCTGTGTATTACCCAAGAGATGCCATCAGGAAACACTGCTTTACCGGGCAGATAAACTTCCAGTGGATATGGAATAATTGAGAGGAGTGCTACAATGCACATCAAAAGGGTAGATTGATCCCATCAGGTGAAACAGCAAGTGATAAATCAAAATATTTAAGATAAATCAAGGAAACATCTTAGATGTCAGCTGCATTCCTTTGGCAGCTAAACAGAGGGGCAGATCCAGAAAGGAAGGAAAGCTATGGCAAGGCCAAGACCTTGAAATGTCAAATAAATTGAAAGATCTGGGCAAGAATCAAATAAATATATCCTATCTTAAAAAGTGAAAAAAACACTTTTGCCAGATCGTATCACTGTGTGTACAGCTGATATCTACTTGTACAGCAAAGTAATCTAAATAGAACTTTGTGATGTTATTGATTGTTAAGGAAGTTACTTGTCTTGCTTAAGTAGTCTCATTTGTAAGTCATTTATGAGTCTCCTATTAAGAGACATGGCATACTTGCACACCCCAAACCCCCCAGAGTGTTACTGTGAAGGACTGTGCGATGCTGAAACTGTATCCTCATCTCTTCTAAACTGAATTTTTCAGGTAGCTGTCAGGGTCCGCAAATATATGCGGGAAACCTGATGGTTCATTTTAAGGATCTCAGAGTGCAAAAAAACAACACAGAGGGGATTTCAGTATTCATCAAAACAAATGCACATTTATTAGTGCCAACAGCAAATGTGATAGAAGGATTTGAAGGGAAATAAAGGATAGTGAGAAAAGAGAAAGAGGGGATGGGTAATAGCTACCAACGGAGAGACAAAGTCCTCGTGGTCCAGCCAATAGATCCGTCTTCTTCCATGGGGTGATCACAAAGTCCAAAGCAACAGATGGCCAAAAGGTGGGGAAATCATTACGGTGTGTTTGTTTTGAGAGAACTGAGAACAGGTCAGCCATCAGCAAGTGCAGTGTTAACGAGAACAGGTACGGCCGTCAGCAAGAGCAGTCAATTTACCGTGACTTGCCCATAGTTTCGGCTCAGGTTCTGATGTTCCGATGGAAATGCATGCCGGGTTTTTCTACTGAACACACCTGCAGGCAACACTTGGCAAACATCCCACCTCAGCCAGGCCAGAACTCCTGTGTCGGGTTTTTAGAGTCCTTTTAGGGGTTTCAGTCTCTGTCCTTGACGATGGTCGTGAGGCAGATGAGGGATCTTTGGACCGTCTCTTACAGTAGCATAGAAAAGTCCGCATCTGCAGATGTGTTTTCTTTTTCATGTAAACATAACTGATTTTTAAAGTCTTTGCACACCTTTAGTCTACCTTTGTAGTTAGGAAAAATGAAAAGTTGAATATCAAAGTGAGTTGAGTGGAACATGTCTGTACATTCAACACAGTGGCTAGGGTCTGCTTCAAAGGGGTAAGAGAAAAGAAAGAGGTTCAGAACAACTCCTTTTACAAACATTTTAGGAAAGATATCCCAACAGTTTTTGTAGAAATCAGGCATATGAGCACCTATCTCCAAAAGGGTAGTCAGCATCTGGGACTCATCTAGTCACAGATATCTCTGGAGCCTTGGCTCTAACTAAGAGACAAAGTAGAACTTTGTTTCACATTGGGTGACCTGAATAGAACAAGGGATGTGATGGGGAGTTTTGGTCTCCCTCTTTAATTTCAGTAGATAAATGGGTCATAGAATCATGGAATCATTAAGGTTGGAAAAGACCTCCAAGATCATCGAGTCCAACCTTTGACCAATCATCGCCATATCAGCTAAGCCATAGCATCAAGTGTCATGTTCAGACATTTCCTAAATACTTACAGGGAGGTTGGCTCCAACAAACCTTGTGTAGCTCATTCCAATTCTTGACAACCATTTCAGTGAAGAAACTCTTCCTGATGTCCAGCCTGAACCCCTCCTGGTGCAGCTGCAACTCTCACCCTGTCACTGGTTGCCCGAGAGAAGAGGCCAACCCCTACCTTGCTACAACCTCCTTTCAGGTAGTTGTAGAGATTAATAAAGTATCAACAGGCCTGCAGTTCCCCAGATCTTCCTCCCAAATCTTCACATAAATGGACATCCCACTGACTGACCTCCAATCACTTGGGGCCCTCCCAGTTAACCAGGACTGATGAACAGAGACTTGGTGAGCACTTCTGCCAGGTTCCTCAGTACCTTTGGATGAATCCCATCTGGCCCCATAATCTTGTGGGTGTCTAAGTGGCTCAGCAGGCCTCTAACTACTCTAACTCCTGGACTGCAGGGGCTCTATTCTGATCCCTGTCCCTGTCTGCTAGTTCAAGGCGCCAGTTGCCCTTTTCTTTCTGTTAAATATTGAGGCAAAGAAGACATTAAGTACCTCAGCCTTTTCCTCATCTATCATGCTCCCCTCCATATCCAATAAAGGATGGACATTTTCCTCAGCCCTCCTTTTGTATTAATGCATTTATAAAAACACTTTTTATTATATTTTACAGCTGTGGCCATATTGAATTCTAGCTGAGTTTTCTTCTCTCTAATTTTCTGTCTCCACAACATAAGGACACCCTAGTACTTTTCCTGAGTTGCCTGCCCTTTCTTCCGAAGTTCATAAACTCCTTTTTCTCCCTCTGAGCTCCTGCAAAATGTCCCTGTTCAGCCTCTTCCCTTCTTCCCTGCTGGCTTGTCTTTTGATAAATAAGGACAGCCTGTTCCTTCACCTTTAAGATTTCCTTCTTAAAATATGCGCAGCCTTCCTGAACCCCTTTGTTATTAAGGATTGTTTCCCAAGGGACTCGCTGAATCAGGTCTAGTTGCTCTAAGCACTGGGCTGTCAGGTTAAAGAGAAATCTGCCTATATGGGGTCTCAGAACCATTAACCATATTTTTTAAAAATCTACTAAAACAAACATGAGAGGTGATACAAATGTTGAAACATGACACTTGTTAATGTTCCTGTCATATACAAGGAATAATTCACTTCTGCTATGCCATTTATGGCTTTGCATGAGGTCAGTAGTACATGTTCAGCACCTGGGATATCTTTACTAGTAAAAGCTTAGACTTTTAAGGAATTTAAGTACCTCCAGAGTTAGCTTTCAGCACAATCCAAATGTCCAGCAAAGCATCTAAATCCCTAGAGAGGGACATGAATAGGCAGCCTTAATGACTGGCATTTAGTTCCCAGTTAATCAAGTTCTCATCATTTAGCACCAAGTAATAATTAAGGCACTGCTATTAAAGGAGGTTCATTTAAAAAATAACATCACCAGATGCTTATGATCAAATATTTTATCAAATTAATATGATGAAATTAAAAAAAAATCACACATTTTACTGGTAAAGGTGAAAGCTCTTGTCTCACATCTTGACTTTACCGAATTTTAAATCAGATATCCCATAAAAAAATTTATTTTAAATGGATTTTAAACTCCATTTCTCAGAATGTCATTCTGAATGAAGAACTATCAACTCTTCTGATTTTACTGGAGCCCATGGTGATCTATTCTTGGTTGTACAGTATTTAAAATTTTTCAGTTACATGGAAGACATAAAATCATTACTGATGAAATTTACTGTTGACAAAGATTGATAGAATGGTTATTATAATGAAGAATACAGATCCCTAACATAGAAAGCTGGATCACCTTGTAAACTGGGCCCAGTCCATATGATTCTGTCTCCCTCCATGTAAAATAATAAATACATCTGGGAGCAAAGAATGTAGGTTGGTCATCCAATATGAAATATAGAAAAACAAGTGAGTCTGAGAGAGATCATATACAAAGTCTGCTGGATGTGATGTCCAGAGTAGCACTCTGGTTTATAAGAATTACATATAGAGAGCTGAATGCTGAATAGTGGTGGGAAGTATCTAATAGCACTATCAGTGAGAATCACTGCTGCTGCTGAAGTGGGATGTGTGCCCAGCTCTGGTGCATGCCTTTTATAGAAAGAAAATAGGTAACTGGGATATGTTCCAGAGAAGAAAGCAAACAGTTAGAGACAAAAGTTAAAAGGACATTAAAGCATATGATATGCAAGAACGATGCTGGTCATAGGGCAGTGCTACACTCTCTTCCTCAGACAACTTTCCTTTTAACATAAAGTCCTTTGAATCATAGAAATTTCCTCTAAATCTTTCTTTCTCTTACATCTAGGCTCTTTGGAGGGTTTTTCCACCAGCTTTACCTCAGTCGCCTTCTAGTTGTTTTCCCAGATTATTAATTATTCAAAGACTTTCTGGAGTCCAGGTAAGAAAAGCCCTTTCCCAGTAACAAGACCTTGATTCTAATCTTAGTGCCATCCCAGGTCCCATAGTCAGAGAACCTATTCTGTACACATACTTACTTCTTTTTTTTTTGCCTAAAACCTACAGTGGCCTGCAAGATTAGCACTTGGGACATAGTATGAAAAGTAGATATAAAATTAAGATAGTTGTGCCCTAAAAGATCAGAAAACATGTTTCAGAGCATTAGATTAACCTAATGTGCTTCATTCATGGATCTTCAGTATATGTGTTTATTTCTGGTAATTTTTTGTTCCTAGTGTTTTCAAAAAAAGTGAGCCAGAATAGCTTTCCCTAGCAAAATAAAATGCACAAGACAGAAAATAGATCCAAACTATCTTGACTGATGTCACAGGGAACATGAATCTTATTTTGCTTGTGGGTATGAAAGCTATAAGCACAAACTCCCCCAAATCGCACTCTAACACAGAGGATCGGTCCAAATAGCGAGGAGTTAGGGATGGGAGGGTGGGAAGTTACAAATAATCAATGGTTTAAAAAAGTTCTTTCTTTTCATTGAGTACAATTGTCAAAGATATTCAGGTATCTGACTACTGGCTGAAATGTGAAGCCATATGGTTAGACAAAACACAGCAAATGCTGAGAATGTATCTGCAGCAAATTATTCCAGTTGAATTGAGTTTCACCTGTTATCCTGAGAGCAAACCTCTGGAAAGGATGGGCTAAGGCTGCTATAACTATGAAG
Source organism: Argya squamiceps (assembly GCA_037834095.1). Lineage (NCBI taxonomy): Eukaryota > Metazoa > Chordata > Aves > Passeriformes > Leiothrichidae > Argya > Argya squamiceps. The sequence goes on along the minus strand of JBBMKD010000102.1, from coordinate 125,520,465 downwards.
AAGTGATAAATCCTCTTTAACATAATTAAAAGCTTCTTGCTTTTCAGTCCATCAAAAGCCCTTTGTAATACCCACACAAGAAAACAGAGAATAACAATTTGGATACCAGTAGGACCTGCGGTGTTACATTGTACTGAACCTTGTACTGGGACTTTGAGTGAAATCATCCACTTGAGAAAAGACAGAGAACAGAAGCTGAGGACTGCTTCATGCTCACACAAGATGAGGTTTCAGGTGTAAGACAAAGATGATGTGCTCTGTGTGCAGCAGTTTGCTTATCCTCTCGTAAGAAACTGATGATAATTCTTTCACTTTTCAGCTTTAAATTGGAGTTCCTTGTTGACTTACTAGAATTGGATAATCACTTTCTCTATATTAACTTGTCACTGTTATTTTATTCATCTTTCAACCCAGGGCTTCATTCAGTTATCCTTTGTACACTTACTGATTTTATTGTAAGGGTTGTAGGAGAGCTTCAATAAGAAAAATACTTCTACCTTACCCTTTTTCTAAACCACAGTCTCACTGTATCCTAACAGGGAGATTTTTATTTTCTTCCAGAACCCATGCATGGTTATTCCATCTTCCTGAACGTGATCTCAGATTGGTTTGTTTATCTTCCCTTAAAGAAACAGCTGGTAAAATCTGGAAAAGAGACCTGTAATTAAGAAGAGAACCAGTGCAAAAGATTCTAAACAGAAAATAACCACATCCCTCTTTCTGCAGTTTTGTGATGAGAAAATGAGGACTTTGAAAAAGAAAACAACCTGGATTGGTCCCAATATTGCTATACAAACCTACCTACCAAGAAATTTAAGCAGTGAATAGAGCATCATGTTACACTTGACTCTGTCAAATACTCAAATAAAGCTATTGTGTCTGAAAACCAGATTTGTTCTGCTTATGCATCCAGGATGCAAACTTGAATTTTCAAAACAAAGCCATGGTAACAGAATGTTTCCTCCAGATGGCAAGAAAATGCCTTTAATTCTGTCTCACAAATAAAGTACAGAATTCTAACCACGTTTGTTGCTAAAAGAGGTTGTTCCTTTCCGGAACTGCAGGCTGGAAAAAGCTTTATTTTCTGTAACTGTGGATGAAAATTCTGGACTTCAATTCAGTGGATTCTTGTCAGGGGGTTGAGTGGAGTGAGAACTTGACAAGTCGTACTGTAAAAGAAGGACTATATATGTATATGTGCTGAATACGACTATATAAGAGTATGTACTGAAAAGAACTCGGAACTTCTTTTTACAGGGGAAATGAAATGCACAATTCAATTAACCTGAAACTGAAGAGAGCTGCTGTGACTCATAGTTGGAAATATGAATATTGTTTGGCTTTGGCTCAAAGGAAGCAGGCACATATAAACATTTCTTTGAGTCTCTTTAAAATATAAACATGGAAGAAACATAATGCTTTTTATAAGGAAAACTAGGTCTGCATGTATAGGAGGAACTGGTTCTGCTAAGTGATCTGTAGAATGAAAATGTGCCGGTAGAAATGCATTGCCTATTTCTCCTGCAAGACATTGTCTTCTTTAAAGTGAAGACTGAGGTAATGAGCACTTATTAGAAGGAGAGATAGGCAAACTTGTTTTGGAAAAAAACAGAACAAACTGTGTTTTCATAGCTGAATAAACTATATACAGAGCGGGATGTGCAGCACCAAGCATGTTGGGCAGGGAGATTACAAACGTGCAGTAGGAAAAGTGTAAAAAAAAAGGCTTTAGCTCTCTGTCATCTTCTCCAGAGCCAAGTATCTCTTTATGAGTGTTAGGGCATCAAGTCAGAAAGTGTGAAAGTAGGTGACCTAATGACCTAAGGCTCGAGATTTTATCAACACAGCTGTGTGTAACCTGGGCTGTTCACTTCTAAGAAGAGCACCCTAAACACTTGACCTTCACATACACTTTACACTTTCTCTGCAGAAAGTGTGGCATTCACTAGAAAGTCACTAGAAAATGTGTGGACCCAGTGAGGCAGTCTGAGTGATACAGTATTATACTGATTATGAGGAAAACATTCCTGCAAGAGAGGCAAAAGGCAATATAAACTTCTACATTGCATTACAAGCATTTTGTATATGTAAATTCCCACCTTTAACATTCTCTGCTGTTTCTGTCTTAATATGTTTCTGATACATTTTTAAGGGAGATAACAGCCTTTGGGCTCTTTCAGTGTTTCACCCCTGTAAGTTTAGAAGTCACCTGTACACTGCACTTCTTGCCTAGTTCTCTAAAATATTTTTAACTGTTATTACAGCTGCACATTATAACCCAACACTGCATACCAAAATAAATGAGAAAAGGAAAAGGAAAATTGCACTTATTTGTAGTGGAGTGAGCTGTTTCTTGTTAGGGAAGCAGAGTATACCACCTGCTGCATGAAGGGTGGCTACAAACAGCAATACATACACATATTCAGACCTTCCCACACACAACCTCATTCACCCACACACCCGGGTGCTCAGTAAGTAATTGTACTTCATTAAATTCAGCTCCAAAACTTGACTAAATCCTGTTGTTCTTTCTCAAACCAAATTTTCTTTATTTTATAGTAATTCAGCTTTTATAAGACTCACAAGGCTGTTCTTGTTTATTTGTCATGGAATGGTACAATGAAAGTAACACAACCTCTGTGAATACAGAAAAATTCACAGGAATTTTCAAATTTCATGACATATATATATAAATGTAAATTTGGAATTTATTGTGAGATTATTTAGGGGTTCTGTGAAGCCTTTAGCAGTAAAACACAGAAGTGATTATTGTCTAATAAATGTGCCAACAAGTTCTATTTTGAACATCAGGCAAGGTTTCCAGAACAGATGTCTCTTAATGAATGAATTGTGACAGAAACACAGCCAGATCCACTAGCAGATTCATTGGTATAGCATGACATTACCACACAAATTATGTGTCAAGTTCCTAAGGAAATTCATTAATTGAAGCTCAGCATTTAAGTCCTTGAGGTTATTCCTAGCATGCCTAGTAACAAGGACTTACAGCAGAGGCTAAGCCAGATGACATAGCAGCCTGTAGGAAATACTGCAATGCTGTAGCAACACAAATGTAGCAATGCTTATCCTGAGGTACTACAGGGAAAAATGACTTAATTTTAAAACAAAACCTGTTTCATCCATACACTCTCATGGTATCTCTCACATCTTAAACCCCATTAAAGCCTCTGTGTCCATCTAGACCATTCAGCATCCAAGGCTTTTTTATTGAGGAGATGTGAGCAGAATTTCTTGCAATGACATAGAAGGTAAAGGGTCCTGTTCTCCTCAGATTTATTTGTATTGTCTTGTGCTGGTTTTCAACACCTTTTTTGTTCTCTATGAGCTGACAGTCTTTCCAGCCCTTTAAATCTGTGACCAGTGAGAATTAACCACCATGCTTTGTCTTTCAGTCGGGTGGTCCCAAGCAGTTACAAGTAAATATACTGGGGTTGCCTTCATCTGGGGGACTACCAGCATATGACATTCTTGCAACCATTTTTCTGATTTGTGCTGGTTTCTCCTAGTGCCTCATTCATTCCTGTTCAGAGGCTGAAGTGTATGTACAGCGTGTGATTACACTTCTCAGTGTGTGTTTCTTCGTGAACTTTAAGATGAACTGGTGGGTCAGTAAGGCAAGTAGCCTGCGAAACACATATAGAAATGGCCAGAATTGGACACTGGGCACTGGAGAGACCACTGAACATGCCAGCTGATTACTGGGGGGATCAGGACGACAAAGCCAGGTGCTGAGCAGACCATGGCTTCTTGGGTTCGACCAAGGGTGCAATTTGCACATGTCAGTGCATGAGGCAACAGCAAGTGAGAGGATCTCAGGGCAAGTTACTGGAGGAAGTTACTGGGTAAGACCAGTTACTGACCAATTACTGAATCCACAGTGCATGAGTGTGCATGTAAGTTGGTGTCAGCAGCTGGAATGAGGCCTCAGGCTTTAGCTCTCCTATGTCTAATTCCTCCTGGATGGAATAGGATCCAGGCACCACTTTTGGTGCAGACTATCTAGGCCAGTTACTGGAGGGATTAATATCATATATGATTAAATATTTCCACGAAGGGGATTTTATCTTGGTGGATGGGAGAGGGGAACAGGTGGAGGTCACTGGTGTTACTCATATTTGCCCAATGCTGTGTTTTCCACCTGTGCTAGATGGTGTGGCTGATCATCTGTTTACTCATATTGTACATGTGCATTTAACTGTGACCCTGCTGCAACCACCTGCTCAACCTTTTTTACCGGAACTGCTGCTGCTAAACCTTTGTCATGCTTCTGGATCAGGCAGCATCTAACACAGAGTGGTTCCTTTCCTGATTTTTGTGCTAAACACTTGACACTGTCCAACATGACATCTTTATCTCTAAAGTGGAGAGATGTAGACTTGATGAATGCATCACTCAGTGAATAAGATATTGCCTAGATAGTCACACTCAGAAAATTGTCATCTGCTCAATCCAAGTAGAAAGCAATGACAGGTAGCATTCCTCAGGGGCTGGTATTGTGATTGGTACTTTTAAACATTTTATCCATGAAATGGACAGTGGGATTGAGTGCACCCTCAACCATTTTATCAGTAAGACGCTGTGTGGTACTGTTAACACCACAGGGTGCTGGAGGGAAGGGATGCATCCAGAGGGGACCTTGACAGGCTGTGAGAACCTCATGATATTCAACAAGGCCAAATGCAAGATCCCGCACTGAATTGGGATAATCCCAAGCACAAGTACAGTCTGGCAAGAGAATGGATTGAGACTAGCCCTGGGGACAAAATTTGCAGATCTTTGTGGATAAAAAGCTTAATATGAATTAGCAATGCATGTTTGCAGCCCAGAAAGCCAACCACATCCTGGGCTGCATCAAAAGAGGCACGACCAGGAAGTCAAAGGAGGTGGTTCTCTCCCTCTACTGTACTCTTGTGAGACCTCAACTGGAATCCTGTGTCCAGCTCTGGTGTCCCCACAAAAGAAAGATGTGCTCCTGTTGAAGCAAGTCCAGAGGAGGCCCATGAAAGTGATAAAAGGGCTAGAGCATCTCTCCTACAAAAAAGAATTGGGGCTGTTCAGCATGGAGAAGAGAAGGCTCTGATGAGAAGTTACAGCAGCTTTCCAGTACATAAAGAGGGCTTACAAGTAGTCTGGAGAGAGACTTTTCAAGAGAACATGTAAGAGGAAGGGAATGACCTTAACCTGAAGGAGAACAGGTTTAGATTGGATATTAGGAAGCAATTCTTTAAGGGTGGTGAGGTAATGGAACAGGTTGCACATGGACACTGTGGACTCCCTGTTCCTGGAAGTGTTCAAGATCAGGCTGGATGGGCCTCTGAGTAATCTGGTGCAGAGAAAAGTTCCCTGGCCACAATATGGCATTGGAGCTAGATGGCTTTTAAAGTCCTTTCCAATCCAAGCCACTCCATGATTCTCTGATTCTGTGTTTTCTCCTTTGCTCTTCCTGGCAGTGATACCAGTGAAATTTTCATGTGCAAAATGAGCATGATTGATGTTGCTATTAACTCAAATTTTCTAACAAGATTAATTACCTCAGTTACCCAATACATGGCATTGTAAAGAAATACCATTTTAGGAAGTGAACAGTACCTGCCACATAAAATTCAAAAACCTCTAAGCACTCTTTAGTTGGACAGATGAACATTGTGACATGCAAAATTATTAATTGTGTTTAAAAATGTACACCAATATTTATATAGTGCAATAAGATGGCATAACAGTCTATGAAAATGAAAAATGATTTCTGCCTTGAGGAGTTTCAAGTATAAACTTAGAGCTGACAACATAAGTAATTGCAAACACAGAAGTTACGATAATAGGAAAGTTGCATTTGCTATATTCTCCTTTTCTTGTTTTCTCTTGTTTCTGTATTAGCGACCAGCTTGTAATTACTTAATTGATGTGAACTGAAAGTTGCTCTGTGGTGAAGCAGTGTTATAGAGTAAGTATGTTGAAATAAGAGGTTATAATAAAGAAAGAGATAGGAAGAAACACAGGAAAAGAGGAAGGTAAATAGTGTAAAATAACTGTGTGGGTACAGAAACAGTCAAGACAAACAAGCTGAAAAGCAAGGAGAAAAAAAAGTAGGTATAGAAACACAGAAGACCTGCTACAGAACATCTATAAAAGTTGATAAACAATTCCAAACTATTTGTAATACATTCAAGATGAAATGATGAAAATTTCAATAGGATATATATCCTGAGGAATTTGGGACAATCTCCTTAGGAAGGGGGTAGAATAAACCAGCGTGATTTATCAGCAACCCAATCCAGTTACTCTTGCTGTTGGAGGAGAGAGACAAGTAGAGGAAGCTATGGTTTGCTGGGTCCAGGTCTGTAGATTTTGGGTGGTTCTGTGATCATACAGGGGCCCTCTAGGGCAATGGTCTCCAAACTTGTTTTGATTGTACACCCCTACCAATAAAAAAGTTTTGAGCACATGCTGTCAACATATTATTTATGTATTTATTTATACAGTATATACATTTACTACTGTGATATTTCATATGTCCTTTATAAAATGTACAAACCTCTTGGAAATTTAAAAACAAAAAGAAAGATGAGGTAAACCATTTTCTTCCCTATCCCCAATGGACTGTGCACCTCTGGGATGCAGACATCCCAGTTTGAAGACTGCAGCTATGGGGTACCCTTAACAAGATGAAATTATATGACAGCAATATACTTTTCTGGGCTGAGTTTTCAATAGTTCTTTGCTCAAACAGATGTTTTGTCTTCTGGAACTAGTCTTCTGTATTATCAGTAGAAAAGAGAAAGACAGTATAAGAGAGAAATTAATCTACAAGATGAGAAATGTTAATTGAATTGATTCCATTTCTTGGCAAAACTTCCTCATGGATTTAAATGTGTCTATAACAAGAAATGAGGGTCCTGAGGTTAAAAAGGCATTCAAAACTAATGACTAAAATTGGAGAAGCTTTTTTTTGTTAATCCCACGTTGGAGCTGAAGATTGAGACTACTACAGATGGTTAAATTCCTAATATGAACTGTCTTTTTTTGGCAGTAATTAACAACTCCACTGTAGCTATTTGTGATTTATGGTCAAGATGAATCTACCTACTGTGGAAATATCTCTATATATTCTATAATGTAAGTTTTTTAATCAGAAAAATGCAATGGAGTTATGTAGTTCAGAGACATATCTAGTTCTTTATCTGTGCATAACCAGTCTATGATAATAGGGAACTTTATTTGTATAAATACTTCTGTGTCCTAGCTATATGCTGAGAAAATTTATTTTTAAACAGTCTAGCCATAAATATGAAAAAAATGCAATGAGAAAGATATTAAAATGGCAGAAAAGGTCTTTAAAATCTCACCATATACATTATCTTCAGAAGTAAATCTGTCAAATATTGTCTGTATGGACAGAATCAAAAATGTTAGTTAGTGAATGATACCATTGTCAATTAAAACTTTAAATCAGAAGCACAATTTCCTTTGCTTAGATTAAAAAGTAAGTTTGGGTTCCATATACAGTTCAGCATGTTGTGATAGTTAAAAGAGACAGTGCAGCTTTTTGCACAGCAAGTAGAAGATGAATTTTTTTTTAATGTGAAGTATATCCTGGGTGAGACGGAAACAAAACTCACTGGACCATTGCAAAAAATGTTAGTTCAAAAGGTGATCTGCTAGTATGTGTACATGTTGATTAAAATGTACCAGAAATCAAATTTAAATTATATTTAGGTTATTTTGACAGGACAAATTATTTGTGTCAAACTTATAGTTTAAAACATAAAATTACTGTGTAACAATGAATGGCTTGGAAACAGTTATGCTGGACAAACTAAACACTTCACTAAAAAAATCCCCAAATCAAAACAGAAACAAAATAAACAAAAAATAGAGACCCCAATGACAACAACAACAAAACCCCAAAACAACACAAAACAAGCAAACAAACATAAACAACAACAAAACCAAAACCAAACCCAAAACACAGAAGTAAAATTTTAGTCCATTACAATAATATCCAGATAGAACATCCTACAATCTCAATAAACACAAGGTCAATCCCAAATACTTTTCTAGTACAGTTCTTATATGTATATATATATTTACATACTGATTTTATACATATAAAACATACTAGTTCACAGCCATATAATCTGGAATAGTTGTGGGTTTGCTACTTTTTCTTCATTTTCTCTAACTAATCTTATGTGACACTAGGAAAAAATATCTAGTTGTAATTTGTATTACATTATAAAAATCCAGCAGTGTGGGACTATTTTAATAGGTGTGTGTATATTGATACCTCTGTTGGAATTGTCTTTAAAAAGTGTTGTAAAAAAGGAAAACATCAATATTTAATCTCATCATATTTAGGGGTTATATTTTATATTACTGTAACTCCTTGTTAACAGATTTTGCACATTAGTCTATTGCACAACAGGATATGAATGTTTCCTGCTTTCCTCTTTCATTAATGATGGATAATTACCACAGGAAAAATCACACAATAATCATGCTAATCAGCAAGATGGATTTTCATACAGTAGACTGCAAGATTTGCTATCCTTTGTCATGCTTGCATGTAATAAAAATTCCTATGTCTCTCAATCATAAAAACCAATCATATATCTCCCACAAGTATTTTTTGGTTCCTATAAGAACAGTAGAGCAGCAGTACAGGCACAGTTGGTTTCCTCTAACCTTTGCACATGATTCTGAAAAAGTAAAAAAAGATGATTAAACAATATTTCTTTTTTAAATCCTCCAAACTCTCAGCTGAGGAATCATAGAATAGAATCATAGAATAGAATTATTAAGGTTGAAAAAACCTTTGCGACCACTGAGTACAACCTTCGGCCATACAGACTAAATCATAGCATTAAATGGCACATCCAGTCATTTCTTAAAGACCTCCAGGCACAGTGACTCCACCAGCTCACTAAGTAGCCCATTCCAATGCTTGGCAACCCTTTCAGTGAAGAAATTCTACCTGTTATCCAACCTGAACCTCCCCTGGTGTGGGTTGAGGTCTTGTCCTTGTCCTATTGCTAATTGCCAGAGAAAGGAGTCCAATCCCCACCTGGCTACAGACTCCTTTCAGGCAGTTGTAAAGAGCAATAAGGTCTCCCCTGAGCCTCCTTTTGTTCAGGCTAAACAACCCCAGCTCTCTCAGCTACTCTTCATACACTCACTCTCAAGGTCCTTCACCAGCTTCCCTGCCCTTTTCTGGACATGCTCTATAGAAGCCAAGGTTGAATTTCTTGTTTAAAATTCTTGATGAACTCTTTTCTTTTTCTATGACTTTTTAATTCTAATAAGATTTTCTTGTAATTTGTAAAGTATCTCAACAATGAGCAGGAAGACAAATTTATTGAAACAAATTTTGGAGCAAAGAATCAGAGGAGTAGAGGAAGAGGGCAAGCAGCTATAGACAAATGAGATCTCTTTGTGGAACAAGATTAGTGGAGGGCTTGTGACAGATCTCTGGCACTGAGGCCAGCTGGCAGAACATAGTCCATAGTTACCTATTACATAGTACTAAACTCTTTTACCATTCAAAACAAACTGCATGAAATTACCTGTGAGGAATGGATTCTGGTCTATATAAATTCATGATTCCAATTTTAATACTGTTTGACACACTGTTTTGACTTGGGCCAAACTCATACTAAGGGCCATACTAGATCTTTTAAAATATACAAACAGTTTCACAGTTGATTAAACTTCCATGCCCAAAAGTCTTGCCTGGCAATATTGAATTATTTATGGAAAGATGAAAACTGTGTGTTTCTAAGGGTGTCTGAAGTTCTGCAGGGCTGTGTTAGACTCGAATTAAATAATCTTTTCAACATGTCAGTTGCTGTTCTAAAAAGCTTTTAATCTTGAGAGAAGAGTCTCAAATTACAGGTGGAAATTTCTTTATCTTAGGAGAGGCTTTGCTCTCTCTATTAGAAGTCAGTTGTGCCTATTAAAGAGATGACAAAACAGAACTGAGCCTTAAGGAGAAAATAATTGCCCATTATAATACTCACAGAATGGCATGGGAGAAAATTGATTAGCCATTCAAACATGGTTACATCCATTCCCATCAGGATCTTCAGAGATATCGCAGAGCTTTTGTTACCAGTGGCACTGAAGGAGGTTGATCCATCCTTGTGAAAGAGCCATGGCAATCTTTCTCCTCCAAAAGAGATCATTCCCTATACTAATCATCCTGATTGCTTAGGTAAGGTAGTCTTCTCCATTTGTTCTCCTGCAGAAGATAAGAATTCAGGTCCTTATTTCTGCTGAACACAAATGTTCCCAACTCAACATTAATGAAATATTTAAGAAACACAATGTAATCAAGACACATTCATTCTTCTGAAATAGGCAATGAGGCTTTCCAATTGATGAGCTTAGTGGAAACTTCCTGACTAATTAGGTCATATAGATTAAAAACTGAAACTTTACTTTTGCCTTCAGTCTTCAGCTCATTCCAAAATTACATCTAACAAATGAAATAATATAATTTTTCTATTTTCAGGAAATTTTTAATGCTATGAAAACTTCTTTTCCCCTGGTTCGTTTTTTTTGTTGTTGTTGTTATTGTTTTTTCTAACAGCCATTTAGAATTCAAGATTGTCAAGACACTGCAGCTGATAATGTTGTTTCTTTACAATTCAACACTGCTAACTTTATTACCTAGTAGATGGTATATGAAGAGGAGAAAATTCTGTTCCTGGTTTCTTAGTAAGTTTAACAAATTTGGTCTTCACATATCCCTGTACCTGGGTGGATCTCAATGTTTTTCCTTGCAAGATCAAACCTTTTTCAAGCCTATTCTTGAAGTCAATGAAACTTCAAATCAGTATATGGATTTTCCAAGGTGAATTCCCTTAAATGATTAGTACATAATATTGTGTATAACTTTGAATGTAAAGTTGCAAATAACATTGTACTGAAAATTGCATTTCAGTGGCTTGCTTACTGATTACAGTTCATCAAATCCTAATACATTTAAAGTGATATAAGAATGAGAAATCAGTGGAAGGCTTTTAGCATATTCTACTTTTGTTAAGGAATGTCAGTAGGCAGAAAAACAATATAGAACATTTTGAATCAGCAACTCTCATTATTCACTGCCAGTTTCTACTCCCTCTATGGCTTCTTTTTTTTCCCTTAGATAAAAGTTTAACCACCCTTAATATTAAAACCCCCTCTCTGTTGATGTAAGTCTAAATATATTCTTTGAATACTAATATTTATCAATTTTTACAGTCAACTTATTCAATATCACACATCTCATAACCAGTCTAACTTTTTGTGACTGGCATCTTGAAGCACTTGCAACTGACTGCAAGAGAACGGTGAGTAGTGTTATGCTTTCATTTGCACTGACATTGTATTTACAATCTTGTAAATTGTGTTAAGGTTAGGCCTTAGGCTAAGATCAGACTGACCAAAGAGAGGATGAGAAACCACATGACAAACATGACAAATGACATCACAGGAAGGCCATTTATTTGCTGGTGCTACCCAAGGTGGCCTAGCCAGGTTCTCCTCCTTAAATAGCCATTGCCAAGTGGTGGCCTCAGTATAATGCAGTATAGTGAGCTACAAGCACCCAATAAATGATGAAGGATCCTAAGCTGCCAAGAGTTTATTAATTTCTGGTCTTTTTGTGCAAGGTAACTTAGGTAAAAGCAGTAGAGTGAGAGAATCTGCCCTAGCCTTTTGACCACATCTGCCAGTTAGGTTCTACTTACGCTTTTGCTTTATTTTACTGTTGTCTCCAAACAGCCTGTTGCTTGAAAAATTATTTTCACTGTTAAAATGCAGGATGTATCATGCTGTTCATAAACTCATGTTGTAGCAGCAATTATAGATGAAGAGATAACACCTAAGGTGTTTGACCTTATCTACCTACACATTTTGTTGATTACTGCATTAATACTTCATGATGATCCTACTTAGTGATTACATAAGGAAGATTATACCTAACACTTCAGTTCTGTAGCCCATTTGTAAAGTATTATTTTAGCATGTTTGTCATACTATAGAAAAGTTCATCTATTGAGTCTTGCCTCAGAGTCTTTCTGCAATAACTTCCTGGAAGAACCCAGTAATTCATACTGTGTAGAGACATCTTTTCTGTGTTAAAGGAAATAATAAAAAGTTTGTAATTACATTTTATTTGTAGGTCAAATGTAACTATAATTTTTGAAAATTATACTTTTCTCTTTTATATTTACAGGCTTTTATATTTACAGGCATTATGTCTGTATCTGAAAGGCTTTTACCTACTTTCTAATACACATTATCACTATTTTATGAGGTCTATGTACCTCAAAATGCTTAAACACTTTGGCTCTGATCTTGAAGAGGACTTACATGCAACAAGAAAACAATATGAAGCCCTTGAGGATTGCATTCATGCCTTCAAAGTTTGATCTACCACAATAATAAAATCAAATCAGAAATCTTGAGTATTTAGACAAACATCCTTAAGATCTGTAGTACGTACATCAAAGAGTTTGGCCAAAACTTGTCTTTAATTACTTTACATAAAAACTTGGCCTTGCAGCAGGGTGTATTCCTATGGTCTCAATGGGACTCAAGCAATTAACACTTTACACAAACAGTCTGGAGTACTTTTATCTCTTCTGTGCTGTTTAGTGATCTCGATATCTCTGCCTTTGTTTGCTGTACTTTATGCAATGCCAGTCTGTTTTCTCCCTTGACAGCTTTAGCATGATCCTTTTCACAACAAAATGATATTTTTTTCCTCACCTTTCCAGCAGTTAACTTTAAAATAATTTACTTTCTTCTTCATAGACTCTTTACAGAGCTTTCCATCAGCAGGCATTAACTGAGAAAGGAACACTAGCTTTATTGTGTGAGGAGCTAACTACCATTCGCAGGATATGGATGCCTTCTTCGAAATTTGCCTGTATCTAAAGGAATGTAACTGTTGCCACTGCAAAAGAAACATTTTACTTACTGAAAAATTCTCAGGCATGATTTAGTTGTCCATTAGCCTCCAATCTTGAGACACTAACAGTTATATGGCAAGCTCTGTGCAAAAAGACATGTAAGGTTGAAAATATATAGATGGAGCTTTGGTTGCTGTGCAAGATTTTGCACTTCACCTCTTTATAAATATTATCTTTATACTAATAATAGTTTCTATAATATAATAATGATTTATATATTTATATATTATTTAATGCTGTTAACTATTTTATAGTTAATGAAAAATGAGTGCTATGTGAGATGAATAATGTACATGTCAAATCCCAGATTCATCCAGTTAATCTTCTAAAGTAATGTATAAAATTGTGTCTGGCATTCTCATTTCTGCCTTAAGGAAAAAGATAGAATGCTCATGTTTTTAATAAGCAAGGTCTGCCTCTGCATATTCAAACTTGTTGTGTTTCATGTATTTTCATGTATACTCCTTTTTCCCTGGCGTAAATGTTGGCAACCATCCTTCATATGTTTGCAAGAACACAGAGTTCATATAAAGCTTATTTCTCTCAAACTGTTTTCATGTTCAGACAAGCAGATCCATATGCTATGCACTCAAGGGTCACTGCATCCAAAGGTAATGCTGGCCAAAGTTTACACAGCAATAGAGAGCCAGGTGAGGCACATGCAAAACTTTCCTAAGACTGGAATCTTTTACTCCAGGTCTTGGAAAGTGATAGCAGTGTGTGAGAAGGAGGTATAAGGAAAACTGAGGCATAGTTTTTGCACCAAGCGAAACCTGTTTGGCCATTGGTATCACATATTGGTTATGAATAACATCAAACTCTTGCTGCTGTTAAGAATTATGGAAAATAGAGGGTTACTTTACTATTAGGCCCTCTCCAGGTTTTTCCTTCGGAGAAAAACAATAAAAGGGACAAAGGGCCTAGGGAGATTAATCAATTAAGGAATAAAAAAAAAGACTTATGTATGCACAGCTTGGCTAAATAATGATTAAGGGAATAACACACACTACTTAGCAAACAATCGTGTAAGAGCAAAGTGTGGGCCTAGATGTATTATTATTTAATAATTGTGTTGCAGTTGTGCTTAGTGGACCCTGCTATGTTAGCTGCAACACAAGCATCCAGTAGGAAGCAGTGCCTTGATATCTCACAGTAGGAACAAGGAGGAGGAGGACATATCCTGTAACAGACTCACACGGCATGGGGGTAACTAAGGTTGCAGTAGAAGTCTAGAGTTTTATTGAAGAGATCTCAGTTCAGCAGTTTCATTGGCAGTTTCTCTGAAACACACCTCTGCTTCTGATTCAATAGGCATAACAAGAGCATTATTTCAGAGATGTGGCCTGGTTATTGTGTTATAACTGTAAAAAATCCTGAAACATTCCTCTGCAAAAAGTAAAATTAGCCATCCAACTAACAGGACACAAATGCTATTAGACAAGAAACATCCTCATTATCCATGTTCATAATCTCTGGAAATAAGTAGCAAAGTACAACTAATGGAGACCCATGAATGTGTTGTTATAGTTTTCATGGCAAGGCATTTTAGAAGTGAAAGTGGTTTTATTTGCAGGCCCACAACACTTTGCACCTCTCTTTCTCAATTCTTACATACAATGAAAACTTTTTTGAACACCCCACTTTCCGGTTGTTCTGATTCACATAAATTTAAGCTTGCTGTGGTCATCCCAGAGCCTACTATTGAATCCAGTCCCATCTGCACTTGATCCATGGCTCATTAACATAATGAAACTTCCAACACAGCCGAAACCTGTCTTTCTGGCCCTTTCACAGTCAGAAGCCATCATCTGCAGACAAAGCCAACATGGACTCACTGTGCAAAATGAGGGAACAGCCTTTGGTATCCACTGCAGTAGGCACCATTCACTTCCACAGTACAATGCCTGGGGTGTCCCAGAAGGTCAGAACCAAAAGGGAAGGATTTGACAGTTACATATTTACCTGTGGGTTAATAGGTGACACAGGAACAAGCACATTATCTGAAACAATGCTTTCCATGCACATTCTCTTTGCAGACCAAGCCAACAAAGGCAAACTCAGAGTTTAAGGTTTTATCTTTGCCAGTTAGGCTTTATTGTCCCCAAAGACATATGTCATAACCTTTCCTAAAAAAGTAATAGAAGGTTTGACTGCTGCTAATCTGAAAATAATGTTTTCATAGTGCAGAAAATTGAGAAGTAATTTCTGTTCAGAGCAGACAGAATAGTGTAATTTCTCTGTAAGACAGATGTGTAGAGAGCCTTAGAGTAAATACCAGTACCATCTGGATCACGTGTCACCCTACCCAGATGGAAAATTGCTACTTAATACTGGCTATGGGCAGAGTTGTGTAAAAATGCCATAGAATTTCAGATTAAAAATGTTGGAAAATTTATATAAACTACCAATAACTACTTCATTATTTCTTGGAGTCTGAAGGAAAAAAACTCTAAGAAAATTAGCAGAGCTTGTTGCTATAATAAAACAGGACTCTTCATTCAGAGGTTTTCAATTCCTGAAGAGAATTTTCTTTCATTTAAATGTGCTAAGTAAAAATACTGAAGAAAGCTTCAGATTTTTTTTTTTTTTTTGTTCTTCTTCTGGCAGGTACCTTGACTGCTGCTTCTCATTTCTTTAAAAAAAAAAAAAAAGGAAATGATATTGCATAAAAATGATATGTAGATAAGAAAAATCTATTATTTCCTGGAAGGTAGGGTTTGAGATTAGTCCAGATCCAGATTTAAAACTGTTCTGAGAGAACTGTGTATGTTATTTAACAGGAGCTTTGGAGGAAAGAACACCAACATTTCTCTATCCACTGTTTTTATTATGCTAAATTAAATCTCTAACCTATCATGGAAATAAATAGAGATCATTCAAAAGAGTTTAGAAACTGTGTTCAAAGGCCTATACAGGAAGAATAAATATTTTGCTTCTGACTCTGTTGACACTGTCAACACCTACAGTGGATATTAAAGTATTTCCCTAGCCCTTCCCAAAAGTAACACCAAGAGAAGCAGAGTTTGTAAAAACCTCAGCCCAGACTTGCTCTGATTAATTTCTCTGAAATACAAGAGGACCCTCTCATAGTGGCAGTGAGTGAAATGAAGCGCTTGCAATGCTGTGAACGAGAGTCCCCAGGTGCTCCTTGGCTTCAAGGCACATTGCTGTTTACAGCAGCCTCTCATTTCCAGGGATGGAAACACACTTTCTGTAAACATGTCGATTTTGCAGTGAGGCTCCAGTGTATGGCTAAGGACAGCAGCTCCTTCCTCCCCTCTCCCCACCCCCTGCAGCCCAGCAGAGAGTGCAGCTTGCTCCTGCTCCTCACCCTGCTCCCCCCATCTGTCTGCTGCTCCTTCTGCCACCCTCCAAAGCTGGAAAGTCTTCCTGCAAATGCATCTAAGGCAGCCTGATCTATAACCCTGGCAACTCTTTTTATTTTCTCAGTACAGGAGAACACTTCTAAATAATTCTTCCTTTACTCTCTAAAGGAAATGGTGCTGAAAAAAGCACCACCTATATCTTGGAAAGTCTACCACTTCTGAAGAAGGAAATATCCACTGACATTCCAGACTGTCCAGTTGGCTGGTTTTGAGCTACTGGCAGAAATCTTTCTCTCAGTGTCTGTGCTCATCACCAAGATGACACTAACTTCTTCTGCAAGGCCTACTGAAATGTTAAAACATGTAATAATAGAAAGAGAGCTCACATTGGCTTTTCTTTTAGGAAAACATAAAGGTGCATATTAAAACCATTTGATTTAAGGAATTTTGCTGGTAAACAATAGTTATATCACAAAAGAAAGAAATATTATAATCAGAATGCATCAGAAAATTTAAGCAGGTCCATGCTGAATGTTAAGTAAACCATTAAGCATGTTTTACTTATGTAAAGTAAAATGTGCCCTAGTAGGGGACATTGAATGCTAATTTTCCATTCTAACTTCTGCTGCAGATTTGCTGAATTTAAAGCCTATGAAGTGCAATAATAACAGTTATGCAATATTTCCTAACTGCCCCCAAGGCAAACTCAGATCCTGACTGAAAAGCTGTGTTACATTCTCTCTTTATTTTGTTTATTTTCATCTGAGATTCTTCAGGATAAATTTATTTTTGCTACATCTATATAGTCGTGTTGCCATCAGGTAGATACCCTGGTCTGTATGTGGATGGTTATTGATTTGCATGATGATTGATGAAAGAGCTGGTAAATAATTTGCTAGTGTGTTTTTTCCAAGAATCACAGTGTTTCAACATCCACCCATGGGTACTTCTATTGTTCATAATGATGACTGAATTACAACTTTGTCCACTGTTCCTGTAATACATATCAATCTGAATAAAAAGTTACTTTTATTAAAATTACTGCATTTAAGTCAATAATTCACAATAGCTGGAACAACAGCTAATATTCTGTCTTTTTTCATTCACATTTTAGAATACCATGGCACCAATCAGGCTTGCCAAAAATGTCCTGAATTCAATGTGGAAGAATCTGGGTTGAAGGTGAATCAAACTACACCAAGGCTCAAATTCATCAGTGTGTTGCAGAATATACTCAATCTGTCGTATCAGTCCTTCCAGTGCAACATATCCTTCTCCTCCTTGTTATTTTCCCCTTTGCCACTGCTTAAAGAAGGTGATCTATCTGAGTCCAGGACTGTAATATCCTTTTTCCTGCTCAAGTGGGCTTATGCTAGGCTTAAAATGCTTTAAACTGCTGTTAACACAGATGTTGGCATGTAGAGTTACTGATCTGCTGCTTCTTGTGTGGTTAACTGGCTTAACTCCAGAGAATATAAACTCCACCTGTCCTCTAAGAGGCTTTGTGCCCTGAAGAGCAAATTCTCTTAAACAGGACTTTATGACTTTATTTCCTGGTAGATAGACATTTGCACCTGCCAGGCATATTTAATTATCTCGGTTTTACTGGACATCACGATGTAAGTCACTTAATCAACATGGCCTGAATTTTTCTAGCATGTAGTTAGAACACACTCAGAATTAGTTTTCAGATTTGGACTGATTAAATCATACATGGGATTTTGAATCACTGTACCAAAGTATTCTTGACCTTTCAGTTGATATCTTATTTCTTCCAAATGTAGTATTCACCTTAGCTTTTTTTTTCTCTTCCAAGATGCTTGTTCAGAGCTATGATTATTTCTTGTGCAATGATTATCAGGTCATTCTTGAAACTTCATGTAGATGGTTAAGAAAACCATAAAGGCTCACCTCTGCAGTTTAAAGCCCAAAAAAAGAGGATTAGAAAGAAGAAATTTTAAAATCAGATGCATGGTACCATATGTAGAGTTTTCTTGCTGTGGGAAAGATTTAAATGTTAGGACTTTCTTTATAAATTGAAGGTAATTGCATTAAGCCAGATACAATAAACTTTCCCACTAAAATCTACATAAACAGAACATATTTATAAAATATCTGGTGACCCAACTTGTTCAAAGTTTGCCTAAGATTTCGAACTAAAGATAGAAACAGATATCTGTTCAGAAAATACATTAACCATTCCCCACTGTGTGACTCTATACCCTGTTTTCCTAGAAAACTGAAATAAGAAGTCTATTAGGAAAAGCATGTGGCATAGGTGGGCAGGTTTTGTTTGAAAAAGTTACTGAATTCTTTCATATGGCAGTGTTCATGTGATATTTTCTACTAAATATGTCCATGCATTGGTGATTCAAAGCAATCAAGACTTCAGCTTGGTGTCTAAGCTACTGACTTTAGAGACAGAAATCAAAAGCTTGCATGCATAAAAAAAAAGTGAAGAGGAAAAGGTTTTGTCTTTCAGGACAAGATTTTCTGGAGACACAAATCTTTGAGGACACGGTGTTTGAATCAGCTGGCAGAGCCCAATCCATGAGCTGATGAATACAATCCTCTCCCCTCAGAGTAATTGCATCATCACTATCAGTCATCACTTCAGAACAGGGAAAAGTTATGCAATCTGTTTCTTGAAACTGGCTCTATTTTCTATTGTGCTTCATACAAAAGGATTTCCCAAATTATTTTGCACTTATCATTCCCACTATGAGATGTTGTGGCCCTCTTGTCTTACCTCTTAAAACCCCTTAAAACACTTACAGGGTTTTAGTGTCATTATAAAGCTGTAACTATCCTTTCTTGTATGTGGTTTATAATCTGACTTTGAATTTAATATCAAAAGATTTAAAAACCATTTTTTAAAATGCTCATGGCAATGAATTTTTATGTTCTTGGAGCAAGTAAGAAGTACAAGCCAAGCGGCAAAATGATTGTACAAGGTTTTAAAAATTTCTTTTAGTTCTCGTTTTCATAAAGGCCAACAGAGAGGAAAACACTGTGGTGTCCAGTGAGGGCAGAGGGGTGGAATCAGGTCTTCTCAGACTTGAGGGAACAGGTTAGTTTTGTAGAAAAGATGCATTTGTATCCCATGAGCCAGGTTCTGTCCTGGATTCAAATTAAACCAAAACCTCCATGGACAATATATATATTCAAACTTTTGAATTTCACTTAATCCATGTGAAAAAATCAGTTTCCCAAGTTTTTTAAAGGGTTACAAATATATTGGCTACCTGAATTCATTTTTGAAAGCGTACTAAAATGTACCAATTATGTACAGGACTCTTAGGACCTCCTAAATGAGGAGAACACTTACTGAGCTGGCAGGGAGCCTACAAAGATCAGTTATTTTCTTTAAATTGAAACTTTGAGGTTTCAATCACAAAATAAATGGAAGGTGTATATAATATGTTTTGAAAGAACATGAAAGGACTTAGCATCTGGTTATTTCTACTGGAGATGCTACGTAAACAATATATTTAACTTCCTTAAATCACATGAGGGAAATAATTGGAACGGAAACCAAACAAATCCATTCCAGGATGTCAATGTTTTTTAAATTTAGCTCATATTTCTTTTCAGTGAACATGCAATTCTAGAGATGGTTGATTTGAATGTATAAAATGTTTGAAACACTCTTCCCACTGAAAAACACTAAATAAATAGAGGGGTTTTTTGTTTGTTATTTGTTTGGTTTTTTGCTGTGTTATAAGATTAAACAGTACTGGATTATATAATGAAGCTGTATGTTGTTCCATCCAGAAATATGTGAAATTAAAGAATATTTGAATATTTGGTCTTGTTCCTTTTTCTTAAAAATATCCAAACTTAATGAACCTGAATGTTTAATATTTTAAAATTATATCACCTCACTTTTACATTGTGTTAGAAGAAACTTTAGAGTATACTACTCAATAGGACAGAAGTAAGAATAACTGTACAGTAAATAACTAGAAAATAGAGTATTACCTATCTCACCTGCTTCTGGCACAGTAACTGCGGATCTTCACTCTTATTATTTAGAATTTTCTTTCAGCTCTCTGAGCTGCCCATGACTACAAGTAGAAAATCTGCAGCTTCTGACATTGTAACCACGAGGCTATATTGTGTACTGAAAAAGTAGATTCACCTCAAGCTGGTTAGAGCTGCGGCAAGCTGAATTCCAACAAGATTCCAGGAAGAATTTTTTAATTGGTTTTGTTGATGGAGCGTTCAAATTTCTTGCTTTGATATTATTTTGGAAATTCTTTTCTCTTCACTGGAGGGAGGAGTTAGATCTGAAATAAGGGCACTTTTTCACTAAACCTCTTCTGGAGCATTTGAATGAATAATATATTGAAAGGTATTTACCAGGAAAGTAAAGGTTTTAGTCAGCCCTAAATAATTAAATTTATTAAGTTTGAAACAAAATTTTACTTGTTTACTGCTATTCAAATTAATTTAGATTCAATTTGTTTACTGCACTTCAAATGTCATTCTAGAAAATAAGTCATGAACATCTGAGTTAATAGTGTAGAAAAAGTAGCAGAATACTAGAAATAAATAAAATTTTGATTTTCTAAAGAAAAAAAATATACATATACATATACATACATATATATATATATATATGGACCTCCAGAAACCTGTTTTAGGTCGACATAAAAAATGTAAGTCTACACCTTGTTGCTGTGCCTGTTTTTCAAGCCGGCTAGCCTCGGCACAGGTAACAGTCTTTCTTTTCTGGGAGTTCTTTTTTGCTCGGGCTGCTCCTGCGTGGCGATGGCTGGAGGAAGGAAAAGGGGGGACTCCAGGACGGCTGGATCACAACGAGTTTATTGGAACCCCGGCGTGGGGTCCTCACCTCAAGAGCCAGAGTGCCCGAAGACCCTGGCTAGCTCTTGGGTGAGACCTTATAACTGGGGGTGTTACACAGAAAAGGGGACCAATGAGGTTTTACAGGGAGGTGG
>JBBMKD010000102.1:125471309-125499101 GCA_037834095.1 Argya squamiceps | reverse complement strand
AAAACTCAGGGAGAATACAGAACCAATTACAGAACTGTAACTGGGGAAAAACAGGGATAAACCAAATGTGGGTAACAGAAATTGAGGTACAGAGAACAAACCATTTTACAAAAAAACATTAACTTATGAATTAAACCTAAAATTAAAAAATGCACTCCTACAACACCTTACATAAAAAACACTCTGAACTCAGATTTTTCTGAATTCCAATTATAACACTTTAAAATACAAGTGAGGCAAGTGTTTAATCCCTGTGTTCCTCATCAGAGGATGCAGAAGGCATTTCCTTTTCTAAGCAAAGGGATTTCTGGGTTTTAAGATAGATGAATGAGCAGGTTCAGAAATGTGCATAAGCCCTGATGGGACAGGAAGGCTTTTTGCAGCATTGAATTTTATCCTTTATTATTAAATTAACGTCAGTTTGGAGCTTAAAAAAAAAGGCCAGTTGCCAGAAAAAATAAATAATGTGCATGTTTGCGTTACTACCTGACCTGGAAAATATTTCCATGTTCTGCAGTGGTCTGTCATTTTTAATTTGAAGTCATAAGGAAATATAATTAGGCTGGATTTCTCATTAATGATAGAACATTTGAAATGAGTAAAAATTAGGCCACCTTCAAGTTGCTATAATACAGCATGCCTAATTTGAAAATTTAGTTATTTGTCACAAAAAGGCATAGACAGGAAGAGACCCAAGAGTGAGGTGAGACTTCCATTTGAGTTAAGCTAATTCCAATTGTTCAGGAAATGGTTGGACTCTGAGAAAGCAGCATTTGTATTAATGCTTTTAAACTTATATAATACATTCTACACTTCTGTATCACCTTCATCCCATCTTTAACACCAACTTACAGAACCATCACTGAAAGTGGGATTGGAGTAGAGACTCAGAACTACAACTGATGGACTGGTGTTCGCTAAAGTGACATGGAAAGGAGGCACAAATTGGGAAAGACAAAATGCAGTTAAGAGGAAGAGATTTTCTCAATGATTTACAGTTGAATTTCATATGAGTGTCCAATCCTGGTCTAATTTCTACAGTGGACTTTTTCTTTCTCACTGGACTTCTGCTACTCAAAAAGAGCAGTGTGTGAAGTTTTTCTGCAAAGCAGAAAATTTTCCCAAAGAGTTCTGCAAGAGTAGAGTCACTGCTAGTGCCAAAAAATGGTGCAGTGAGTTTTTGTCAGACTCTCTGTGAATGGTCAATGTTGTTGAATAATAAATTAAACTGGAGAGAATCTGATGAGCAAAAATAACTGTAATACATGAAATTCTGTAACAGTATGAATTCAGGGGAGAAACTAATAGTCATCTGCAGCTCTCAAAGCCTGAACACCAAGTTGTGTAGCTGACATGCTGCTGTTTCTTAAGAGGCATACTTGGATGTCTGAAATTATCCATGGAAATTATACAGAGTAATTGTTGAATATTTAGTTATGGCAAATGAACTGTTCCCTATTCTGCTTATTACCTCCAGATATTGAAAAACAGCTTTTGTTGTTATATATTTTTTTCTTGTCAGCCTCACCATTCAATATTGATGAATATGAGGAAATTATGATGTCCCCCAAAACTTGCATTTTTTGTGTAATATTTTTACTTTCTAGCAGTTGCACTCCTGTCCTCTCTGAAACATATTATTTTCAGATATTCTTCATCCGTAACAATTTAATTAGGGTTTTTTATGTGAGATTAGGGTTTTATGTTTAGCAGTTATGATTTAACAGCAACTGTCATGCACATATATTGGTTTTGATTACCTAACAAAGACAAACATCACATCTGTCACCTATAAAAGGGAAGTATTTTCCTCCTCCTCTTCTGAAACAAAATTGAAAAAAAAATTCAAACTGGATTTTAACCTTCTTAAAAATATTGAAGGAAGACCAGATCTAAAAGGAAAAATGCAGAGATAATTGTGATGTAATATGTTTGAGTTTGGATTGAAGCCTAAAATTCTTCCCCCACTGCTGTAATTTAACCTTCAGTCTGGATTCAATCTGCTCTTTAACAGACTTATCTTAAAGGGTAATGTCTAAGACAAAGTTTTGTAAAGTT
Organism: Argya squamiceps; assembly: GCA_037834095.1. Taxonomy (NCBI): domain Eukaryota; kingdom Metazoa; phylum Chordata; class Aves; order Passeriformes; family Leiothrichidae; genus Argya; species Argya squamiceps. The sequence goes on along the minus strand of JBBMKD010000102.1, from coordinate 125,497,043 downwards.
CTACTAAAAAGTTCCTGTTATTAATTTATGAAGACATTGGGGATAATGGTAAGATTTTTAAGAGTTCACAAGTAACTTAATCTCCTATGGAAAAAAGACTACACTCCTATATGTGCGCATATATGGATGATGTCTCTTATCAGCTTTTAGACCCTCTGTCCCATCTCAATCATAATAAATGGAAGAGTACAAGACTGTGTTTCTATGAATCATAAAAAAAGAACCTTGGATAAAGCAGAAAAACTGTACTAGGAGGAGGTTATAGTGTGCAACCCTTACATTTCATAGAGAGAATCTGACCCAGGAACTCACACTCAATATACAAATCAATAGGAAAGTGAGCTTGGTTACTTCAGCTCCTCACAGCATCATATCTATTATCTATGATATCTGTACAGTAATCATTTTGAGAGAGACAGCTTTGACTTTTGAGTTTGTTAGCAATGATGGCATTCACTTCAGTCAAGGAGTCCACAAACCACATTGCAGCCTTTCCTTTCTTGACAAAAAGCTGAGAGGGGTCATACAAAGCATCTCCCACCCTGATTAAAGTTACAGTGTTCTTTTTTTTCCATTCTTCTCTCATTCTCCAAATTCCAATTTCTCCAAACAAAGCAAATTAAGAAAGGAAAAAAAAAAAAAAGAGACCACTAGATGTTATGAAACAAAACCTAGGAAAAGACATTGAACAAAAGACAGGACTGATTGTTTTAATCTACAAAGCAGTTAAAACCGTGTGATTCTTAAGACACACAAATGACCAGCCTGTTTGACTACATCATCTCTTTCCATAATTTTATGAAAAAATAGTATTATTTTGCCTATAGGGTTCCCAGTATTTTCTAGATACTACATAAATCTTTCAGTTTTTAATGTGGCTTCTCCTTCTCTCCACCAACAGGCTGGAAACCTAATTCAAATGCTTTATAAACATTTCCCATTGCTGGAAAATTTCCATTTTTTGTAGGTAAGAGATTAAACCTAGCATATAGCCCAAACAGCTTTCACATCTCTCCTCCCCCTGAAACCAGTAACTGCTGTTGATGCTATCACAACATATTTTCTCAGGAGAAGAAAAACAGTCTAAGGATTAGAGCATCCAATTTTCAAGATCTGATTTTGATTCTCTGCTGTACCAGAAATACATTATGTGATACTGAGGTCATACCTACAGCAGGATTGAATAACATTTAGAGACCTAAGCTTTCATTAGAGCAATCTGCATGACTCAATAGTTCTGTTTGCTCTGGAAATTTTCTCACAATGTTGGGAATGTTGCATCAGGAAATTTTGCATAGAAATAGAAACTCCGTGAATAAAAAATCTATTGAAGAGAAATAAAAGTTCAAAAACTTTTAACTCACTATCCTCATAAGTGTGAAGTCTTCTTTTAAAAAAGACTTTATAGTATCTGACATATTGACACATATATAACAACAGATGTTCTGATCACTAAACAAACATCTTTATTCTATTTGCAGGCAGATACACCTCCAGTGTCACACAATTTTCCAATAAAGATTTTCAATGTGAGCATCATAATTGTACTATTTATCTTAAACTAGTCATGCATTTGAATAATATTCTGTGTAGCTGGCCAGTGATTACACACCAGATGTGAAACAAAGAAACTGGAAACCGCACCAGATACAGTCAATAGCAAAAAAAACCAAAACAAAACAAAAAAAATCAAACAAACAAATAAAAGAAAAAATCGACAAATTACTAAAGTAAATCCTGTCACATAATTCCATTTGAATTATATAGTCCTTTTAGATACTGTTGTTTGTAGTTCCTTTGAAAATTTCCTCTGGTGGAGGAAATTCCCTTTTCTCAGGGAAAATTTAAAATAGATTTAACTCATTGTTCAGATCCAGATCTAGTAGAATTTTAAACTCATTAATAAATGGCCAAATATTTCAGGTTTGCTTCAATACTAAAAATGAAATTTTGGTGAATTTCAGGCATATATGACTGTAGTCTCAATATTTCAAAACATCCGGCAGTTCTTCTTTCTCATGGATGCTCTATATTAAGTAAACCAAAATATTCAAATTGCTCAGAAGATACAGGGGATAGTGTATGCAAACCACTCCCATCCTAAGTAAATGACTTGGAAATCAGAGCTAAATTGGACAGCAGTAAGGTGGCCTTTCACTTGCTTCCAATCCCAGAGTATACTGAGAAATCGACATAACATATTGTAGTCTACAGCAGGATTAGGGGCTTTGGAAGAAAAGATCCTTTGATGAATATCTTCCATGGGAAATGAATACCAATAATTTTCTTGTTCATCTTATCTGGATATTCTCCAAGTTTTGTAAAATAAGGGTGAAAAAATAATTTAGAAAAAAAAAATAAAATAAAGAAAAGAAAACTTTAGGCAACTTTGAAAGAATACTAGTTATGTTAGCATTGAAACACATAATCACAGAATGATTATATGCAGGTGCTTTAATTGAAGAGTTCTGGGAATCAGGGGTACAGGATACAGACCCAAATCTGACTCTGACATGGATTTGAGTGGACATATTTTTATGCCCTGTCATTATATAACTGTATATATTAAACTGATATTGTTCTATTGTATATCCAAGCATGAATTCTTATAGTTTTCATCAGGCCCCTCAAACATTGCTTCTCATGATTGTTAAACAATAATCCTATTCAATTACCAAAAATCATTATATTCAACAATCATATAATTTATCATATGATGATTATGCAGGTGCAGGTTCACATGATCTAGTAAAGACAAAGCCCAACCTTCGTTCCTAGGGCCAATGTAGTTTTGGTTCCCTTTCCCAGGCCTATCCAGGCCCAGCCTTTCTTTCCACCTCCCCTGAATCTATTGTATACAATTCCCATGATTTTTAGAAGCATTTTAACCCCATGCTATCAGTTATACTGAGCAAATGCTCTTCCAGTCTCATGATCTGGAAAGTGCATAAGTACTAGTACTTAGACAGGGAGAAAATATCTAAAGCACTTGCTACTCTTACCTAGACACTGGGGCTTCAGACAGGAGAACAGTTGTATCTTTAAGGCTGGTATTTATATTTTTATACACTAAATCTTAGTAATTTTTGGACTACATCATAACATAATGCAAAACAAGAGTCTTCCAAATAAACCATTCTATTATAAATAATGTGATTTATAGCATTTTCTTTCAACTTTTGTTTTTATGTTCTGGAGTATTTTCTTAAAGCAAAAATAATTTATTGCTTCCTTAGAACATTTTGTTTAGGCACTTGCTCTTTAACAAAAATTCTTGCACATTTTATAAGGGGAAAAATGTTTGTCCAAATTTTCAATGAAAACATTTAAGGATCCTGTACCATAGTAACACTATATATCAATGTATTGCTGTGATATGGTTGTTGTGGGGACAGTCACAGAGGTTTAATTGAATACTTTTGTCCTGCAATTTCTAATGATGTCAAACCAGATTTTTTAAAAATTAAATATTTATTAAGACAAATGAACAGACAAAAGAATAACAGAAAAAAGATCTCATTCAGAGTAACTACACAGTATGAAACTAAAAGAACTACTAGCAGAATATGTATATTCAATATAGCCAAAAGTATATTAGGATAAAGTATTACTTAAATACTCTGATGTATAAGAATAAAGCAATGACTTACACTGAATTTTCTTGCAATTTATATCAATGTAAGAAGATAAACAAAACAAAGTCCAGAGTATTTTAGTCCTCAGATATTTACAGTTTATGTAATAAAATGTGTGGAGTTTGAAGGTTTCAATCTTGTTTTATTTTCTAACTTTTACTTTCTAACTTAAAATTTTGATATGAGAACAAAGTCAAAGGATGCCTAGTTTTTACTGGTCAAGTGCCACATGCTCACTCTTTCTTGGCACAGGAACAGCCTCTGGTATGCAAAGGGAATTACCCCACATTCAAAGATTAAACCTGTTTTACAGTGTACAAATTGTACCTTAGGAAAATGTACGTACCCACGGCATAACTAGATCAAATGTCTTGCATATGCCGTGTTTGCTGAGGTCTTCACAACACTGTCGAAAGCATGTCTAGAAATGATGTTCTATTCTATATTCTCTTTGTTAATGAAATAGTTATTTAAAAAGACTATTTCTAAATCATAACATGTGACTGAGTGTTATAGAATAAGCGGCCAGAACTCTTCACTGCATTCTGATGTTCTTTGTGCTGTGCCAGTACATTGCTCTGGTTTCACTCACATGACACTTAATATGCTTACTTGTGTGTTAATCCTGCACACTCCAGGCTCCTGCATAGGAATCTTTAATCCCTTTAGATCTCTGCAGCAATTTACTATATTATATCACAATATGCTTGAAACACAGAAATTTTATCAAGTGAGCACATATTACACACACAGAGTCACACACACACACACACACACACACATATATATATATAGATATATAATTTTTTAACAACTACACTTATTTTTAGGTATTACTCCAGTTAAGCTAAAGCTTTTTTTTGTCTCTTGATCGTAGTGTTTAAGAAAAAAAAATCGTACAGTTCTTCACAAGCCATACATGTCCAGTCAGGCTTGTGTATTCAAGCATAAATCAAATATGAATAATAAAGTCTCTGGCTCCAGGCTGCACAGGTCGAGATTGAGAAGACCTTTCCATGAATGCATAGGTTTTATGTAATTGAAACTTTTAACTAGTTCTTTGTCAGTTGCTGGACCACTCATCTCATGCAGAGTCAGCAGATCTGGAAGAAATACTTTTGCTCAATACCTAACAGATGGTGCCACTTAAGACAAGGCTGACTCAGCATTGGGGCTACAAATACTTCAAAAAAGATTGAAAGATTTTGTTAGCTTTTACTTTTCACTTTTTTTTACTTAGCTCACAACATATTTTGACAAAATATGGGGGAAAATTGCTTCTGTTTCCTGAACTAGACAGATGACTGTGGATATTATGTCCTTGAAAGAGATTTGTTGCTCTCTTTGCAATGATTCCCATTCCCTTTCTCACACCATGTTTGCGTCATTGCTGAACAACATTCTACAAATAAGAATGAAGATTTCTCATGCAAGAGCCAATTATTTATATCTAGCACGCAATCAATCATTACAGTTGTTCATGACAACCATGTGTAGCAGAGCTACAGAACTGGACTGACACCTTATTTCTGCACCCATGAAAGAGATAGCCCCCACCTAAAGAGAACCTCAGTCAATAAAGAACAGAAAAGAATGGGAATTAAAGAAGGGCTACACTTCCAAAACATCACAAGAAGCCTCATATTTCACTGGACATCATCTGAAATTCCAGTCACACCCTCTCCTCTGCAGCTGACATACTTTGCAGACAAGCCAAATTACCTCTTTTTCATTCTCTAATCTGTGTGTGTTTTAGAGAGAAGATTCTGTGGATCTAAGATTGTGTCTCACAGTGGATTGGAAACTTACTCTATACCAGAGATTTTTAAATGTGTTTTCTAACAAAAAATAATATTAATTACTGATGAAATTGATGACTGACAGATATTCCTTAAATTATCTTCTATTATATATATTTTTTTATTTTAGCAGCTGACTTCATAAGGTGCAAGACATACATTTATTATAGTGCTGGCTCACCATCAAGACTATTTTTCTTCATTCCTACTTCTGGAGTTTGGAACGTGTCTCATAGAAATCCCATGGCATAAATCTCTTCTGCACTTGCAAACTCCTTCACTTGCAGGCAGATAATATAAGCATGACTTTCTGCCACATTAACACATTGGTTAAGTTTTCATTTTATTAGAACTGAACACAAACAATTCTGGCCTCAGGGAAAATGTTAGGAAAGTCACTGATGGACTTTTTCCTGTGTTATCTCTTGCCTGTTCTTGTTTATCTGCCATCTTTTGCGTGTAAATTTTGGGTTACATCATCCCAGCTTCTTATATCACATATTTATGGCATAACAAACACCTTGCTCAGACTCCTATTCCTCTAATGTCATTATCAAAAAAACATTGATTCAATGATGAATCCTAGATAACTGGAAAAAGAAGAAAAGAGTATATTATATTTCCAGCACTAAGGACAACCTTACAATGTAGGAGAAAATCACATCAAAAGCAGATTACACAGAGATGAGTCCCTTATTAAAGGAAATCTGTGATCACATGGCTGACTGACTCAAACAAGGGTCTACACCATTCTAACTGCTAGCTATAGGTACAAGTAGCTACTCATGTTACTTCATGAGTCTCCATCTACCCGACAAAAAATTTAATTTTTCATTAATTATGTCAGATGAGGAAGATAATGTTATAATTTCCCATGTTTGCTATCAGATAAAATGATTAACATCCATAGCTGTAAAGTTATGCAATTATTTCTCAAGTCCTCCCTATACAAAACAATAACATTTTATCCAATGGATTGGTTTTGTTTAGGTTTCAGTTCCTTGGCCAACTTGCAATCTAAGATTTTAGAAAATGCCCATTCCCAGTAAATTAATACATTGTAGAATAAATGTCAATTATGTAAAATTGAACACTTGCTAAAAGCAAGTTGAGTTGATCACTACTAAAGTGGGGATTACTTATTTATCTCTTCTTCTGCTGTTGTAAAATTTTCAAAGGGCTAAAATGCAATTCAAATCTCAGCATGTAGCTATATCTTCATCAGAATTGAGAGTGAAAAGCTCAGTGATAACAAATTCATTTGAGACCTCCTTTAAATGGATTCCTAGAAAGGACCCAGGATGAAAGTCAAAACCGAATTTTAATTTTCAATGATCATCTTTTAAAGACCTCCTAATTACAAAAAATAATTTAAAATCTTCCTGGTTCCAGACAGGAAGTGGTTAATTTTTGCAGAGTAGCTCCTTTTACAGAACGTGCTTGGCTAGGACCAGGTAGTTATTCTATATTACCTCACACCATGCAGAGTTGGGTGGGGGAGGAAGGGATTCCTTCTGGCAGGTAGGGTGAAATAATCAGCAGGCCTAAGTTCCTATACTGCAATGGGCAACCATTGTGGATCATTTGCCTGTCTTCTATGCTTTCTTATTAATATTATTGCTGCTACTGTTCATTTTCTTATCTAATAGCTGTTTCCAATAAAATTTTCTTATCTCAATCCCTGATCTTTACCTTCCGTGCCTCCAGTTCTCCTCTCCAGCCTGCTGCAAGGGGAAGGGGGATGGGAAAGTGAATAAGCAGCACACGGTTTGGAGTCTTTCAATGGGAACACTAAACTGGGGACTACCATTCCTAAACCATAACATGCAGAATGCATTATGGCTGTCATTTTCAAAAAAGACTAGGAAGCCAGACTTGTTTGGAGGAAAATATGAACATATTTACAATTTTGAAACTTGGTTGTTCTATACCTTATGATGCTAGAACCAAAAAGAGTGATATTAGGTTCCAAGGAAAAATTCATATGTAAACAACTAGTCATTTCTGAAACCCTAGCCTGATAATTTAAAGTCATAGTCTGATCAGTAGGCTTGGCCTTCTTTACCTCTTCTTTTGCTTGTTCAATACAGGTGTTTATCTCACACTGCAGCAAACACATCATGCTTTTAGTAGATGAATAAATGAGAAAAATTACATTAATATAAAAGAAAAAGTTAGTGAAAATTGGCTTAGATGAGGATTCAGAGGGCAAACGTCCAAGAACAGCAAAATGGGTGCAATACTAATCATGTGATCAGATGGAAGAACTGACCTAATATTTCCTTGTTGCCAAGGGGGAGAAACCCACTGTCACCACTCCCATTCATGCTCTCTCTTTTTATGATTTTGATTACATGTTCTTGATCTGGTCTTCATCTGACTACATAATGAGCCAATCCATTTGAGTCAGTTGTCATAAGATTATTTGGTTTAGTTTTGGTTTTGCTGAGTTACAGAGGTGAATGGATCCAGGCAGGTCAGACAGTGTCTGGATGCAGCCCAAAGAAAAGATGTACATCCCTCAGCTGGAAGGGAGGCTGTGGGAATGCAGATGGAAGGAAGGATGGCTGGGAAGGGAAGGAAAGGAGTGGGAGGGACTCCTTTGGTATTAGTGAGGAAGATGCCACAGTGCAATGGCACTATACCAACCCTTCTAGACAAAAACTAATTAAATGAAATGCTAGCATCTTAACTTTATATTTAGTGTACTACACTACTTGAAAACAGACGTTGAATAAATATGTATACAGCAGCTTGTAGAGCCTTCTAAAAAATGAAGAGAAGGTTGAACAAGATAAAATAGCCATATATTGAAAGTGTTAAGGGAAAGGATTCTTATGGCTATAATTCTCTTGTTAAAATTCCAAAATAAATATTAGTCTACAAAAAAAGAAAAAGAAATTTATAGAAAATGTCAAAGGTTTTTTTTCAGATTTACAATGTGGCCTGAAACAAAGCCTTTAGGGCCTGATTCTAGAGTGTACGAGTGTACTTGCAACAACATGTAAAAGCATATAAAAAGAAATTAAATAAATAAAAATAAATAAAAAGTAAATGCAATCTACATTTCACAGAATTGATCAATCAAGAAAAATCTACTTTTTATCAATTTTCTCTGCATATTGGTTATATTCTCCAGCAGGGACTGATCATGGATTTTGCCTCATGTGACCTAGCATTACCTTTTATACAAAGATGTGTATGTTGAACCATTTTCCAGCAGATGTACTGTACTTTTGATTTACATGAGGAACACTAAATTAGCCTGGACCAAGGCCTGAAGAATTTTCAGAGTTTACTTGAAATCTCATTAGTCAGTAACTTTCTACTGAAAATCATTTAAGATAATTTTCTATCTACTTATCTTTACAGATTGACAATTAACAGTAAAACAAAGACCTATACAAAATTAAGATGTATTTTATATAGATATTTAAGTTTAGGAATCAAGCACATTTTCTTGGGAAAACATGAAAATGGCTTAGTAGGTTTGGTTTGGTTTTCTGCAGTTTTTGGTTTTAGGTTTTTTTGGGTTTGGTGTTTTCTTGACAGTTTCTGACAGTTTTTTGACTAAGACAACTAGTTAGAACTTAAAATAATTTTGATTCTTAATTAAATCATTACTTTTTTATATCTGTTTTCCTGCCCCTCCACCGCCTGGCAGTGTTTATACTGATAATCCAACTAGGGTATAACTGCCGCACTTGCATTCTCTGCCCTTTATATTGCTGGCAAAACAGTTCTAGTTTTGCAAAATTCTCTTGCCATCTAAAAATTTAAAAACCAAATAAAGGTTTTTAAAGTTTCAAAACATCAGTAGGTCAGATTCAGCCAGCTCCTCCAGGACTTTTTGGTTCATATTATTCAGACAATCAGATGAAACGTGTATAAGATCTAGTTTTGGTTTTGTAAAAGTGTAAGACTTTTCCTATTCCCTGGTGCTTGTAACAGCCTGAAAAAGCATTTCATTTTCCTAATCTGATACACATACAGCATTCTGCTTCTTCCTAATTAGGGAACATTAACATTTCTTGAACATTAATTTCTTTTTATTCACTGTTGGCATCTTATCATCTGTGGGTGGTTATAAGCTTTATCACCAAGAGAATTTTATTTTGTCTCCTAGTATTCTTTATTGTCTTTACAGTTCTATGCTTTTCCCTAAGTGCACATATGTACTAGGTTCAAAGGTATACACCTATTTACAAGAGTACCTACAGAAGTTATCTTATCCAACACTGGACCACCAAGTTCATAGTATGTGAATGTTGTTATTACAGTAACTGTTAAGAAAGGTATTGCTTTCACACTGCAGTTTCATGTTATTTAATTTAGTTTTACTAAATTAAGTACCTAGAGAGGTTTCATAAACTAGTAAATTCATCTACAAATATTTTATATTTCATCTTTAGATCAGACATTTATGTTATACAAATATCAGAATGTGCACCTAAGTGTCTTGTCAATAACACTACAAAGATCTCTTTACAAGTCTTTGAATTCAGAACCTAATTGCAAGTTCAGATCTCATTTCCAAATAATGTTTTCTAAAAAGAAATAGTTTAAATAGTTTAATTTCAGAGCTTATAAAGCTTTCAGCTTTATTCTTTTGTTTAAGTTTGTTCACTTAAATGCATAGGTTATTTATCAACTTTTCAAATCTTAAGTAAAGTGGGAAAGTATCTAACCAAGGAATGCAGATCATCTTTGCTCCCATAAATCAATTTCTGACCTTTCTCCCTGAGACTGACTCTGTCTTCTTATCTTCTGTAACTGAACTCAAATACTATTGAGTTTTAAATGACACGACTCCAAGACTTGAGCCCACCTCACTTAATTCCTCACAGGAATCTTTATTATAATTCTAAACAGATCATTAAAGAGCTACAACAAATGGGAAGGGAACCCACTTGATCTCAGGGCTAATTGAAGACCGTCTACAGCCAAGGGGCAGGAAGGCAGGAGCTGAGGGTATTGACTGGGCAGTGCACTCCTGGGGCTGGGCAGGGGGAAAGCCAGGGGCTGGTAACAGGGCAAGGGGCTGAACAAGGGCCAGGAGAGAACTGAGGGTCCCTTCAGGGTGACAAGGTGACAGGGCTAAAGACAGGGCTGAGGACAAGGTACAAAATGCAGGAGGGGCTCCTCCAGAACATGTGTCTGATGTCCATCTGGGGGACAGGGCTGCAGATAAGTAATCCTACAGCTCTGCTCAGACAGGTATTGAGGATAATGGTCTTAGACACTCCTAAGGCTGAGGGTTTGGGTGGGGATTCCAGAGGGAGGCTGGTCAAGATTGCTGGGGAATGTCAGAAAGGAGAAGAGGAAAAATATGCACAAAAGTGTACTACAGGGGTTTTTTACAGATGGTGATGATGAAGGCAGTAACAAATGGCCAATGTGAACAGTTATTTTTGATATAGTCATCAACCTTGTTGGAAGGAACTGAAGCTTTCTACTGAAACATGTGATGTTTCCTGTCCACTGACCCCAGCAAAAATTGTAAGCACCTTTCAGCACTATGGTGCATGAAGAAATGATGATAATTCTTGGGCTTTGTATAAAACTCATGGTTGCGCAAAGTAAAAATGCAGACCTATTTAGGAGCGTATTTTCTTTGTCAGGTCTTTCCTGAAAGGAAAGAACTGATATCAGCCATCTCAGCTGCCTCCAAAAGCCTAATTCTAATTATTATCTTATTTGATTTAATTTACATGTGAAAACAGACATTTCTATTACCTACGATTTTGCAACTGTCTCTTTCATTATTTCAGTCTGAAATAATCAAAATATGCCAACACTATTCATGCATTGCCAGACCACATTTCTTCCAAAATTGCTTGTTTCAGTCCACAGTTGATAAGAAGGTTCAAAGTCACCACAGATTATGCTGAATTTCCTCCCATCATCAGAAAACATATCCACCTATCAAAGTTTTCTCTGCTAACACCACAGACTTAGAACACAGATTCTAAGTGGGTTTTGAGCTTTATACATTTAAATCAAAAGACTAATGAATCCCCTCTTCCCAAAACTGTTATTATTTTTGAGCCTTAGGACAAGGAGAGAGAAGATGCAGTCTGTCACTGCTCAGACACACCTGCAAGGGGAACCCTACATTATCTTGTGAGCCCAGCAAGGTCTTGGAACTGGAACTGTGGGAAATGGTGGGAAGGTGGGAAGATCATGTGGAAGAGGAGGCTGATAGGCATTACTGTCTCTGTGTGTGTCATTTAGCTCAATCTACTTTGTAAATTTAGGAATGCAACTGATAGTTCACATTATAACTATATTCTAAAATTGAATGAAGTTTTACCTAAATGTGAAATTTTCACAAAGATTTTTGTTCTTAATTTAGAACCTGGGTCCTGAAAAATTACTTATTTCTTCATTATTGTCATTTGCAGAAAGGCTTGTAAGCCTTATAATGTATTGACTTTTCAGTTATATCAGACACTTTGGTCAAAAATATAAAACTTCTCAACTAGCTGCCACCACTTTATTATTTGACAGTCAGACCTACAATAGCACTATTTTAAGTGATTACAGATCATATGGGTTGCTTAATATTTTTTTTTAATAAACGCAGCAGGTGTCACCAAGAGAGATTTCCAGAAAGAAGTCATTAATACAGCTCCAAGCAAGCTAAAATCTTGGGTTTCTTGTAGGGTCTGTCTTCCAGTTTAATATCCTGGATATACAATATAATCAGATCACTGGCAAGATTAACATGGAAAAAGATAAATTTCTCAGTTCAACTGTCACAGAGTATGATTGCATTCTATATAACATATACCAAGTTCAGGACAGCTAAGAAAACCAGTGTTTGTATTTCAACTGTATGAGAAAGTTGGTTTTGGACATGGTAGCTAAGTGCACGAAATCCTTCATTTTTTAACTAGATTAAGCACCAAGCAAAACAACATTTACTGTCTGAGTGAAATAGCAAGTTCTAGAAAACTTTTGAAGCATTTCAGTTCAGTATGTTCAGGGGCCTTTACATGCATGAAGACATGCTACATAAATTTGTTTTATATGGGCTTTTTGGTAAACTTGTTAAAAAAGGCTTGTTGCCTTCTCCACAAATGCATTTCTATTCCTTAAAGCAAGGTCTCCTGACAATTTTATCATTTTCTTCCTATGGACATGAAGAAGGAGCAGCTTTTGTGAAAACTGATTGTTTTCAGAGTAAAAATATTAAAGCCTGGAAAAAGCAGTAAGGTTTTGCCATGTGAATTTATGAGATAATTCAAAGTCACAAAACTATAGTATAGCTTTTGTTGCTTCAATAAAACATAAATTGGCTCTAAATAATTAAATATAACAGGCTTCTATATGAAAATTGCATATAGTTAATTTATAGCTTTTATTTTTTCTGATTTTTTAATTTGTTTTTATCACTTTGGGTTTTGTTTGTTTTAGTTTTCCTCAGCTGAGTTTTTATATTCCCTTGGGGAATAAAACTTTGTTTTTGTGCTTTTGTGTGCCTGAGAGAATATTTTCTGACGTCAGATGCGTATATAGTTTTATATGGGTATAAGTATATTGGTACCCAGAAAACTGCACCCTTGTCCCTTCCACATAAGTTGAAAAAGCCAAATGGGGTATTTCATTTAAGGATGTAGAAGTATGTAGGTTACAATATGTGGGTTTTCTTCATTTTTTGGTATTGTTGTTGTTGAATTTCTTCAGGAGATTTAATAGAAGGACATAATTTTTACAAAATATTAATGCATCAATGTAGGCCTGTATGAAAATTAACAATCAGAGTGAGGTTAACCACAGGATGTGTTTAAAATTTATCTCTCATCTACAAATAATCATACCTCTGATCTTTGTAATATCTTTATCTCACTCGTTCTTCAGGAATGGAAAAAATACCTTACTAAGTTCAGAATAACCAAAACAAAGACCATTTATTCTCTAGTTGTTTCATCTTTGCAAATCCCCTAGCCCTTTAAAAGAAATCTCATGAAATCCCAAAGGAATTTTTTTTAAAGAACTTCTTTCTTTAAGGCCACCTGTTGTATTTTCTTTTCTATTCATGTCCAGATACTGGGCCATATTTAACTTAACACAGCTTGAAGTTTCTTTTAAAATTTCTTTGAAAAGTTTGACTCATGACTGCCAAATAACTGTTTTGCAACTGTGTTCTGATTAGATGTATCCTACCACACTTGTAATAGTTTTGGATGGAAAAGGAATAGAATTTTCTTTAATGAAATGCTGAGGATTATAAGAAATGGAATAGAATCTCTGCAGGCTGGTTTATGATGTTTTTATTCATTTTGAACACTGCTTGACTTTAATACTAATAACTAAAGTACAGGACTGGGACGTAATGGGACTCCTCATGTGCTGGAACATGGCCAGAAATGATAGGATTTAGTGGGATGTAACTCCAAGGTACTGTCCATAGTATCTTTACAGCTGCTCATTTCAGAGTGTTTGGTTAATACATTTCCACCCAAGTTTGTTGTGAACACTACTTATACTTCTGTCAAGCAACTAGAAAGTTTGCCTGTGGTGAAACCGAGAAACCTATTTAGGAAAGGTAACTTTTTTGCAGACAGGAGAATACTAAAACCTTGGCAAAGAAAATGCTCAATTGAAGTATTCCTGTTAGCCTTTTCTTCAAATCAGGCCTTTAAATAGTGTCTTCTGTCCCAATTCAAACTGATCATAGACAATATAAAGGCTAAAAGTGAATCACTTTAAGGTCTAGGTATCCTGAAAATGAACATACAACTGTCCCATGTGCATGTACACTTTTTAAACATGCAAAGCCTTTTTTATTTTTAACAAGGACAATTTTATATTATTTTAATCTGTCAAAGAAGATCTATATTCAACATGCCATGTACTGATTATTTCTTAGTCTGTATCCCAGTTAAGACACTAACATAAATGTAAGTAGCTCCTTGAAATGCCTAGAAATACTTATATTAAGTAATTGGATGAAACTTGTTGTACTTGAATTAATTAAAATTTAAAAGGGCAAGCTGAAATATAGACTGCAATATTAGTAAGATATCGAAAAAAATTGGCCACAATGTGATGGCAACATTAAGGAGACTATTTTTTTTTTAAACACCTTTCAACCATTAGTGAAATACATTAAAAAGTGGGAAAGGTTTGAGCCTGAAGCATTCAGTATGCACCTAAATGATTTAGAGGAAGATAAAACTGTTGCTTTCATTTCCCTGTCTCCAGGTAACGCCAAAGTATTTGGACCAGCCAACAGTACAAAATAAAGGGATCAAAGCTGGAGAGATTTAAATAGAAACAGTATATAATAAGTTTACAATTATGTAAGTTCTAAAATAAAGAGAATACACTTAATAATGGTATTTTACAGGAGACACAATAGAGAATGAGCCAAAACATTACCAGCACAAAGTATGTATCTCATAGAAAAGCAAAATATAGGGGCATGCCAAGGTGAAAAAAAGACATTTTTACTTTCAGCAAAGGAGCAAAAAGTTGAAGTAAATTTTTCACAAGGCCTTAAGGTGACTATGAAAATACTTCATAAACACCTTAAATGGAATATATAAACCACAGATCAGAAGGGCTGTCCAAAAACGCCCCCTCATCCCACTTCTAACTTGCTTAAAATCTCTAGCTGCTTATGTTTCCTGGCAAAAATTATTTTAAAAGCCTACAGTTGTATTTCTGTACTGTATTTTCTGTACACACCCAGGATTGGCACCCTATCTCTGTCTTCCACCTGTGGTTGCTTGTGTTACAGAAGCTTGGCAGTTCTGTGCCTCCTTTCACTAAACACCCCCCTGGGACTCTGTACCTAACCTTACACTATATCCAACTCAGAGCAGAGAGGTCTTGTAAACCAGCGCAATTCAGTGGATACTGACCTAGAAAAGGGAAAACTTCCTCCTGCTGTAAGAAGGAAGAAAGTGCTTTGAATAATAACCTTTACAGTCAAGGAGAATACCTTTAAGTACCAGGCTGAGAGTTTTTCTAAGTGCTGAAAAATAAGTGTCACCCTTTCCTGCTTCTGAAGGAGAGAGACCTGTGCACCCCGTAGGTTGCAGAATGCTTAAAAAGAAACTGGTGAATGAAGTTTATCTCCTTAGTTAATGATAAAGCTAAAGCTTGCATTGTCTGCCTTGGATATTGAAGTGTCTCAAAGCCCTTGAAATCCCCAACAGAAGTTCATTGGTTTTCAAACTTTGACTAAACCTTCAGGTCCCTAAAGTCAATGGCTGACTTATTGTTTAACCTCGTGTATTAACCTAATTTTAAATACATAACCAGATTCAAAAGTGCCTTTTCTGGAGAAATAGGTACTAATCTCTATTTATAGTTCTTCTGCACCCCTGGTTTAGGCTTATCACCATCTAAATTCTAAAGACGTGAAACGTTTAGACTTACTGAGGTCTACAGTCAATATGAAAGGCATAATATTGACATAAATGCAATACCCATGACTAGCCAGGAAGTGGAAGACCTAGTGCTAAGAGCTATATGCCTTAGCTGCAGAAGATTTGAACTTACATATTTGTAGTCCAGGAAATTTTATGTGCCACCAGAAAAAAAAGATGGTTTTCTGTTGACTCTTGAGATGGAAGCTCAAGAGTCTAGTGGGGACAGAAAAACATGGAAATTTGAATTGGAAAGGAAGAAAGCCATTTCTTTGTCTCCTGTATGTGATAATGCTGAAGCTTCCCTTGACTGGTGTTCAATCTCAATAACCCCTACTTTCAGGCTGTATAGGGCTTCATTTACAGGACTGAAACAGTTCCTCATTTCCTTCTTTGACTTGGTTTCTGGGTTAGGCTAGCAAGTTAGGTTAAGACTCTTGAGGAGAAGTAGAAGGGCATGTCAAGTTTTCAACTAGGAGTTGCTAGATTTTGGTCTTACCTGCCTTATGTGTCTGTCAGTAACTGCCTGATATTCATACTTAAATACAGTCTAAAGAGCAGTACTGGAGGACTTTCACCACTTAATCAAATGCCGTGACACCTAACGTACACAGACAAGTTCAGACAGACCTAGTATTGTTCTGCTCAGACTCTGAGCTGGTCAGAACTAGAAACTGCTTAGCCATGCTGGTCTGCTGCTGTGCCAAAGCTAACAAGCTGTGGGCTTACCAGGTCAGGCATGGTGCCACAGAAAATCCTCTGTGTGGCTTATGGGTCAGACAGAATCGCTTCTTGTAGCCAGCCTCAGAGCTGACACAGAAACTCAAGTCTGCTTCTTCATGTGTGTGGAGATAGGCTCAGGAAGAGAGCTCCTTGCTGAGCCCTTCCTTTTTTGTCAGAACACAAGTATTTCCTGCTACAGGACATGCAGTGGTCCAACTCCAAAGCAGAGATGGTGGATGTTTCTTTCCAAGATACTACAGGGGCAAGTTACAATGCAATATCCTTCAACTACCAGGGGCCTTTCTCTCCGGGGTGTGTCAGCCTTTTAAAGCCATTTAGGAAATCATGTGTGTCATGGATTTATATAACATCTTTGAGTTTGAACTTATTACATTCTTCTTCTGGATTTTGACTTCCTGGTGCTTTTTCAAAACAATTTATAAACTAATCTAAACCACTTCTTATTTAAACTGGTACTCCATGCTTCTCATTTCATTCTTTCTGCACTGACAACTGAAGTGAGACAGCTGATGCAGCTTAAACAGCAGACAGGTTTTCACAAAACTAATTTTACATGACGATAGCACCCTGAAATGATTTGCCAGTTTCATCTATGCTTCAGTGTCAGGAAAGACCAGAAAAGAAAGTACAAGTGACTGCATTCTGGGGGCAAGGTTGTATCACAACCAGACCTTAAATTGGCCTTAACAATTTGGGAACACTGTAAAAGTTACGGTTCCGTACGGAATTCCAGACACCTAAATTTAACGGCTAAATTATGAAATCAGTTTCTTCAGACTAAAATATAAACAACACAGAAAAGCACACCCTTTCACATCATTATCCAGAACAACAGGCAGATACATAGGCTTTGAATTGTCTTTTGGGCAAACCCCAACTCTTCATGAGGTCTAGGAAATTAGGACTCCTGATGTAACTATGTATGTGAAGAGCCTAGAATTGCAGGCAGTGAGCATTTAATGGTCACACTAAATGCCAACTATCAGTGATTAAAAGTGGGTTATGCATAAGACCTCTTCCATGCAGAAGACATGAATGGCAGATGACTAAAAAGGAAGAAGCCTACTTCCAACAAACCAGAATCCCCATGCTGTACATTCATTTTTCTTAATTTCTTCCAAAATCATTGGGTGCAAATCAGAAAAAAAATCTGAAAAGAAAATTGTCCCCCTGGTGAGGAGGAAATCTGAATAGTGAGTCATGTTACTGAGCATACCTATCAACCAGTTAAATTATGTGATAATGACTATGCAGTCACTGAAGAGCATTTATGCACCTGCATTTTGAATTTGACACTGATGGGCAAAGCAAAGGGGAATATGTATGTATGAGATTGCTTTATGGCCAATCTTCACTATTTTCTTGATTGACTGATTGGATGACTCACTACTGAGATTTGCCTCTTACCACTAAAAAGATTCTCTGCCATAAGACTGTCCATGGGAAGAAGATTATTTTTTAGCAAAAGCAGTCATTTGCAGCAATCAGCAGAAGAAAAGCAGCCATAGTAAACAGAGCTAGGAGATATGACCTTAAATATCCTGTTAGCACTCACAATGTCCTGAAACAGAATATCTGCAGCATGATGGAGAGGGCAGGTCCAGGTCTTCCAGATTTTTAATGGCAGCTGAGATACCTCTCTGTCTTTATTTTATGTGATTTTTGTGTTCATCCCAGGTTTAGCTGGAAAAATAAATGCTGCTTACAAGAGCCTCTCCATGCACAAATAATTGAAAATAGATTATCTAGCCACAAATAAAATGTTTTAACTAGAGCCTTTCTTTAATATGAGAAGTTTGCATAACCCTGTAACCACTATGTCTGCTATGGTTACCTCTGTGGAACAGTAAATACAAGGCAGGGACTCGTCTCTGACTCAGAACAGTTCACGTCCCCAGAACTGAACTCTGAAACTGCCCAAATCAGAAAGGCTTTATTCAAATGGCCTGTCAGGAGTGGGTTTTAGCCCTTACTAAGCTCCAAACTGTGCATGGATACTGTCTGTGCAAGTACTCATCCACATGACTCAAATCTATGCCACGGACTATCCTAGCAGTCTAAAAGTTGCATGTCAAAGCATTACCTCTTTTTTATAAACTGAGTAGCCACAGCCTGTAAAATAAGGAACATGCTTGAGAGAACAAGTTAAGATATGCCTTAGCTGACATATACACATATTCCATCCTTTTGGCTATAACTCAGTTTTTATTTTGTTTAGATGAGGGAGGATATCTGCTGGCAAACAGAAGCAGAGTAGACTCATGTGCATATCTTGTAAACTATAACAGTTAGGATTTACACTGATTTACTTATCACCTTAACTTCCATCTCACTCACTCTGAGAGTATAAGAGAATGGGGATAAATTTGCATTTGAAAGTGGGTTCACACCTGCATGAAACGAAGGCAGAAATAATGCTTAGATTATTTAGCTTGAGAAAACTAGACATACATGTGAGCACTGATTTCTCTTTGTTCCCTAGCTGTGTTGGGAATCAAGAAAGAAAATATCTTCTTTAGCTTTTGGCAGCAGGTTTCATTCTAGCAGAGGCTAGTTGTCATGTGGGGACTTTTAATGTGTTAAGACCAGTAAGGATTTGAATCCATCCTCCTGAGGGATAATATTGCTCTGTGAATAACTTTCATCATCTGTAAGAAGTTGCTGGAATGCTACATGTGTTTGTCACTAGGGGATTTTCTAAGCAAAACTTCTGTAAATGCTTATGGAATATTTTCTGAATTGTAGAATGCCAAACATCAATGCCAGACATCTCGGTCATCAAAAGGAGAGTGCAGATTTGGATACCACTGATATTCATAAAGACCCAGGGCACTCTCCTTTAGCTAGTAGTGAGCAGCCTTTCTGACAGGGTGACACAAGCAAACGGCCAAACCAGACTCTTGAAAGCTATATGTTTATGCTCCTATAAGCCACACATTCTTAAAGATTTTATGTGGTTATACTACTTGTTAGACCCTTGCTGCATCAGTTTAAAAACCAGTTTAAAATTTTGCTAGTTCTTGCAGATAGCTGCTGCTTTTGCTTCTCCCCATTTTGTGCTTCCTGCTCTTATCTTTTCAACACCTTTTGTTGCTTTCAGCTCTCCTTTAATCTTCTTGGTTTAATTGCTTTAATCTTGTTTTAATCCATTTGGCAATGGATTTTTCTGATGCCTTGGCTTTTCTTATACAGGTCTTTTAACACATGATTTCCATTCTCCTTGTTCTTTTCTTTGTTCTTCTGTTACAAGGTTTCTGTCTCTCTCCTGTTTTTCACTTCACCCTTTTCCCCCAGATGGACTCCTAGATAAATAGATTATAAGCAGGATTCTTGTCCCATATTCATGTGTTAGTGTGAGATATTTATCTGAACTAGAAAAGGCTATCTAAGGACTTCTGAAAACTGTCACCTACAATGGAATAAAAAAGCAGGTTTTGGTATTCTGGTGCTTTAGTTTTAACCATTTCTAGCAGCAAGGTCATCAGCTCAGTTGGGTAGAGCATGGTACTAGTAATGCCAAGGGCACAGATTTGATCCTTGAAGTGGCCATTTACTCAAGATCTGGACTTGATGAGCCTTATGGGTCCTGTCCATCTTAAAATGTTCTGTGATTCTGAGTGAGTTATCAGACAATAAGTGTTCATGACATTTTGCCCTGAACTCTTCCTTTTCTTCCTGCAATGCTTATCAAGATTTCTCTAATTTTGCAAGGCTATGGCAGACTAGAACCCACAGAAAAAGTTTCCACAGATATGTTTGATGAAGAATACAGGTATGATTTTGGTACCAGATTAATTAATTTAGTTAAATTATTGCATTATGATTTATTTACACATGTGAAGTTTTAAAGTCAGTATGGTATGGATACTTAACCTCTAGTAAAAAAGACAGTATTTTGACAGTATTTATTTTCAGGGAACATTTAATCTATTTTAAACACCCTCATGAGAAGAAAGCCTCAAGAGATGATGACAAGATGGATACATATGTGATTTGCAAAGACTGGTGCTGGAGTGTCAAATCACAGAGAAGGATTAAAAAGAACCCTGCAGGAAAGGTTTAGTTCAACCAATATTTGTGAAAATGATTCAGTACTGTTTTTGCACTATCACTTAAAAATACATTTAAGATTTGAATAGAGTAAGAGTCCCTTGTACATATGGAGAATAGGCATAGAACCTCTGGGTCTCAGAATTAAAAGATTCTGTTGCTATTGTTTCAGCAAAGTCATAGTACAGCATGTATATATCCCTCCAAATCTCCCAGTCCTGTGTGTGGCAAATTATAGGTAAACATAAATTTGTTACTGAAAGCCGCATCCCTACAGTAAGTAGGTACCAACTATACTTTCATCAGAGTTCATGACCTCTGAATCAGTTTCCCACTATGTCTTAAAATATGGACAGAATGAGTTTGTACCAACTCAAAATGCATGGAAGGAAAGCATATATTTGCTCTGAGTGTGTGTAGCACAGGCTTGAACCTGCCCATAACAGGCACACTGCAGACCTCTGTTCAGGGCTCAGTGTGTTAAAAGTAAATAGAGATTCCCTAAGACTATATGGGGATTGCAAAAGGAAAAATCCTGGACGGAAACATATCTGCATGACAAATGAAAGGAAAGGACACCCAGGTGCATTATGTATTTTTCAAGGAAAGTGGAGACAGATGACATCATTCATTCTTTATCATAAATCCTACTTGTATAATGAGAGAAGGTTTTTGGACCATCTTTCAAGCATCTGATTTCTGAGAAAGCTCAAAAAAAAAAATTCTATCCTAGTATTTTCCCATACCTATTTAATGATACAAAATTTGGTTCTAAAACAATAAAGTTCAGACCACTAGCATGATAGTCCCAGGAATACCTAAACAAGATTTCCTAAAACTAGGGAAAATGTGGAATAATTTTAATCAAGTGATGACAACGGCAAATAAACTCCTAAATGTTCTGAGACAGGCCTGGACCAAAATATTAAAAATATTTTGGGATTTTTTATAGATAAAAGCACACCAAAAGGACAATGGCAATGATAACATAGAAAAAATAACAGCAAACATGCACTCAGGAAAAGGGAACTTGAAGTTACAAGGACTGAACTAAACAAAAAGGAAAACTAGTAATTTGGGGGAAAAAAAGGAGCAGAATGTTTTTTCACTAATGGACTTAGGACAAGATGCAACTTAGGAAAAAATGGCCCAATTTCAGATCCAACACTATTATTTCCAATGTGATTTGCTCAGCTTTTCCATAAAAATGTATAGAAATAAAGAATGAAAAGCAAAACCAAATCTTGCAACTATGCTGATTTAGGATACTTAGAGCTATACTGCCATTGATGATGGGAAAGTTTTTCTGGGGCTAGAGGGGCAGACAAAGAGGTGAAAAAATAACAAAAAGTGAGAGTTTGATCTATTCTGCTTTGGCATTCTGCAGACTAAATAGACGGACCTATGCACTCCAGTCCCTCTGCTTTCTTTTTTTTCCTATGCTCATAATTTTACTATCCTGACAGAGTCCTATGTAAACTGCCTGTTTTAATCTACTTTGTGAAAAAAGGCTCTTATTCCTGTTGTCATAAAATCCATAATTGTCTTTTTCAGTCAGTATTTCTTTGATGTAGCTCTATCTTGAGTGTTAGAAGACCTAGGTCTGACCCCTGCAGTGCTTCTCCTATAATATTGGGCTCAGGGAAGGTAGCAGCACTGGGACATCTCAGAGCCCAAGATGGCCCAAGGTGTCAGTGGGTGAACTTTACCAGGGTGAGGTGAGCAATATCTATCTAGCACACACCTGGCACAAGAAAAGTATTATATAGGACTAATTACCAGTTTTAAGCACAATCCTATTTTTACATTTCATCAGGCCTGTGATTTGGATGTTGAAATTTTATAGAAAGACATCTACTGCAATAAAATCACATGTCAAACAGCACATGCCGGACACAAATGCCTATGATGTTACGCCTGTTTAACTCTCATTCTTTCCCATCTTACTCCCTCCCTTTCTTTTCTTTGGGAAAACAGGGCCTGGTTTCAATCCAGTTAATCAAATATAAGCTTTGATGCGTTTGATAAGTCCAAGCTTTAGTTGCCATGGTAAAAGGTATCCCACTTGGTTCTGGCTTTTTATTAACCTTAGTTGGCAAAGAGCATTTCACTCCATAATCTGTTTTCTTTCTGAAGAACTAGTTCATTAAAACATGGAGAGTTTTTATTTATAAATGGAACCACTGAATTATGTTAGCCTGCTGATGTCAAACACTGAAGTAAGACTTAATTCGTTGCCATGAATGAAAATCAAACTAGATTCTTCCTGTCTTAAAAGCTTTTGTAGGATTTTCCTGTTTCCTGAATCATTTGGCATCCCTGCTGAATGCAATTGTTTTCAGTGCAGAATTTCAGGAGTTATTGTCTGTTGAGATATATTATAAGAAGGAACTCAGAAATTGTTTTATCTTGGACTCTTTGTAAATCAACTAAATTTGAGGGAACTTAATAGTAAAAAAAAACTTTTTTGACATGATTATAAAAATAGCTACTTAGCTGAATTTTATTATTGCATAATTGACTGTATGCAAAGGGCATATCATAGTTGCTTTGCATATGATGCTGTAAGAAGAAATCATTGAAAGATAATAAATAAAGTTCAGTCATGAGCACAAGATTCTTGATGTTATATAGTTTCTAATGTTTTTTTCTAACATTGAAAATTATTATTTCCTTTTTATCGTTGAAAAATCATATGTGCTGTTTTTCAACCATATAAACATCATCACCTATAAACTACAAATTACTTTTTCCAATGTTAGTTGATAGATTTGCAAAAGTAACACTTTTAAAATTGAGAAATGTTAGTTACTCCTTCAATTCAGCAGATTTTAACATTTGATGGAATCTCTATCTGAAAAATAATTTTTTGATGCTGAAATTAATGGTGAAAACAGTACTCTAATATATGCTCTTGATTCTGTGGGAGGTTAATATCTTCTCCCAGTCATCTCTCAGGGTATTTGGGCAACTGATAAAACTTGTGTAATCAAATTACCCAGCCTAGAAAACTAGCAAGTAGTGGGCAAGCCTGTGGTGTGAAGAGCTTTTAAAATCATATGGTTGCAAGACTGAAAATTTTTGGTCTTGGTAGAAAATTCTTCCAATATCTGTGGACAGAACTTGGAGGCCTTCATGGACAGTTACTTCCATTTTCCAATCTGTTGTCATTTTTTTTTTTTGAAAATGCTAGGGTATTTTTCCAAAGGAAGCTCTGTCTTTTCAGAGCTGTCTCTTTAGGAGGACATGTGAGATGCCGCCTTTGCTACAGAAAACTCAGCGGTGTCCAGATTGACATGCAAATTGGGCTACTTAACACCATTTGTCTAAGTCAATAACATGTGGACAATGCCTTTTTCTCAAGAAACATCTACAGCTGTGGAAGAATATGACTGCTGATTTTGTGAAAAGAAAGTATTGACAAATTTATCAGGAAAACCTGCCTGTGAGAAGATCCATGTCTGATCAGTTCTGCTTCACTGCTTTAGCAACTATTGAGCTTCTGCTAAATGCTGTGTGAGCCTAGAGATGAATCCTGGCAACCTGGCTGGTACTGCATGTAAAAAAGATTGCAATCAAACTCTGAATTTTGCATAAAAAACAAATCATCACACTGCTTGAAGCTTGGAGCTTTCTTTATTGCCCTGTTGAATAATTTATGATAAATCCTGAAAGGGCAAGATTGACTCAACAAAGTATATTATCTGAAGTACATTTGGAAAAGGTTTTCTTTTACTTTTATCCCAAAAAAGTAAATGCATTTTTGTTGTTCTGATGTTTTTGTTTCCTTTGCCCTTTATGGCCATTCTTAGATCATAAGTGCAGAGCATTTTGCTTTGTTTAAAGAGGTTGCTAATAAAAATATCGATATTTTGTTGAAGTGTATTGAATTTGCTCCTGAGGCACACAAGGTTGTTTGGTAATTAGAGCTGTAGGGTTTAAAGGTAAAGTTGGCTTCCCAGGGTTTTGAAGTTTGTTTTGGTTTGTTTTCTACTCATATAGAATATTTTTATACTACAGCCTGGAAATAATATATATATATATATATATATAAAATATATATATAAAATAATACTACAGCCTGGAAAATAAAACAGCATTACAAGCTCTTTCAAATTAATACAAGTGTATTAAACAGATAAATGTATTATCCTTTATTTATGGAATAATTAGGTGTCAGTGAATCTACTTCTGCTGATTTATCTATCTCTACTACCGTGAGTGCCTGTAAAGAAGTGATCCTGATATTGGAATCTGGTTGGTCACAGTAAACCAACTTGTTCTTTGAAGGGAAGATGTGTTTTGTCTATGCCACTGGAGAATGATGGTTTAAATAAGGGTTATCATAATCACCAATTCACAACCACTCAATAAACAAGAGAGACTAAAAAAAAATCCGCACATGTATAGTATAAACCAGAACATTCCAACATAGCATTATCATTGGAGGGATTATAGGAAATGCGTGAGCAATTCAAGTTCATGAGGTCAGTGATGAGAAAACTTTTATCAAGGAGTGCAGGTGTGAGAGGTAAGGGACACTGTGTCTCCAGCATGTGGGAAAAGGATTGCTCCTCCCCAGCTGCAGGTACATGCTGCAAGGAAGCCATGCCCTCCCTCAGCACAAGGATTTTTTTCAGTGCCTTGGAAGACAATACAGTGAAATAGTAATACTGGGTAAATATTTCGATCAAGAATGTTTCAAAGGGTATTGTGGTTTATTACTCTCAACCTTGTCATACAGCTGATGTTTAGCACACTCCAAAACAATTTCCAGCAGAAGATGAGATTGGTGCCAGATAGAGCTATAATTTTTGTCCAGTTTGTGTTGACAAAGAACATACAGCAGTTTGTTTACCTAGTGATGCTTTTTCCTGATCTTAAAAAATTGAGACTCAGACACAGTTAAGGGATAAAGAGTTTCTACCTCTCTATTTTAATAAGGACCCTTATGGTACACCACTTTGCCAAGGTGGGATGCGCCACAATGAACACAGACAATAGATCATGGATACAATTTATAGACCTAACAAATTAACATATCTAATGTGATAAATGAGGTAGTAAATTCGTGTAAATAAAATATGTAACAAATGTAGTAGTCAATGTATTAGAAATGTATTA
>JBBMKD010000102.1:125441493-125465943 GCA_037834095.1 Argya squamiceps | reverse complement strand
AGGCCCCGGAGATCTCCAGATATTTCCAGGTCAGGTCCGGAGCCGGTCCGATGATCTTCAGGGAGGGGGGCGGGGGGCGGGGGGGGAAGAAGAAGAAGAGGGAGTGAAAAAAGGAAAAAAAAAAAAAATCAGGCCAGTAGCGAAGCAAAAGCCTGCAGCGAAGCAGGAAAAGCCTGCAGTGAAGCAAAAAGCCAGCAGCCGAAAGCCTCAAGGACCAGTAGCCCCGCTGAAAGGGGGGCGGGGGAGGGCTGTCAGACATAACAGTGTCAAACACAAGGACAAAGTTGCATGATTGGGATAGTCACCGTCAACCCAGGACAAGAGATAAATAGGAAGAGGAGAAAAAAGTGAAAGCAAGAAGATAAATAAGGGGAAAACGCACTAAACAGAAAGAAAAACAAACAAACAAAAACTTTCCTCTTCCAAATTCTATCAGGAAAAATAAGACTTTATTTGGTTGGTGTTCTTTGCTATTGCTCCAAAGCTGAAGAGAGGATATTTTAAAAAATATAATAAAGGTCTTGAAGATGGTGGAAATCCTGGAAAGACTTCCGGGCACACATACCCATCCTTCCCATAACCCCAAAATAAAACTCTTTGTTTAGCATGATTTAACTACACCATTAACATTTGCAATTTCCCTAAGCAGCCCCTTCTCTTCCTGACATCTGGTACCTGTCAGAGAAGGGTATTTAATCGGTTTCAAGCAATTTGTCACTGACAAATTCATATAGTTTGATTCCTTGAATGCACGTGGGTAGCTCCTGTTAATATAGTAAGCCTTAAATTTTGCCCTAAGTACAAGATGTTAAGTCATCCATCCTGGAAATAAAGTTCATCAAGACTAAAGCTTCGCTATCAATATTTCAAATTACTTTTTTCTAAATGTCCCACTGAACCTTTACATCTGTCTCAAGCAGTGTAATTAGAATCAATTTTCATGCAAATGGGATTAATTCAAACACATCACATCCTTCTTGCTCTAGTATTTTTGGAAAGCACAATACTTCCTCCTTAGTAAATTGGCAAAACAAAGAAATGCAAAAAATAAGTGTCCTGTGATGAATTAAGAACTTTGGAGTTGTGTGATATACTTACATTAACACAGGCCAAGTGGAAAGGCAATGTGCATTTTCATGCAGCATTAATATTGCAGGTGTCAATCCAGATGAGCTGATTTTATAGATTTTGTCCACAGTTTCTGTGACTACACTATGTATTTTCACCTTAGTTCATTCCACATCTTTCTATTGTATTATTGTACACGAAATTTAACAAAAAATCCCAACAAATCTGAGATTTTTTTAGTTGAGATCGCTGCTATTGCAAGTCTTCATAGCTGTGTGAAATATAATGGAGCATTTGGAACTGCTGATATTAATTCAAATGAGGTTATGCTGTGCTTCTTCTTTTCACTTCAGAAACAAGAGCCGAGTAAAACAGATTATGCATTCTGAATGAAGAGGATATGATCTGACACAGATGAGATGTTTGCACGGTGTTTGCACTCTGTAAGGATAAATAAGAAACTAGAGACTCCATATATAATACTTCAAGAAAATGAACATCAATTCCTAAGCACACTAGAGGCTTTTATTTTGGAATCCTTCTTGAAGACTTAAGAGCCCATTTTTTTCAATAGATCACCGCAAAGCATGCATTTATTAAGAAAGCCAGAAACCACAAAATGAAGTAAGAGAGTTATCTTAAGCACACTAAATTATCAAGCCATGTTCAGGTGATATTGTCTACAGATTGACAGTCAACTTGTGAAAATCAATGAGTACTAAAAAATACAGCATGCAAGCTAACAAAAGTTAATTTCATTTTACCATAACAGAGCTTCCCTTTGGCATGAGACTCACCACTTAAAATAACCCTACTTTCTTAGACTAAGGGGTTTATTTTGTTTGGGGTTGTAAAAATAAAATTGCACTAAATTTTGATGATAACAGTGCAATCTCTATATATTTTGAAGGACAACAGCAGTACCTCTTCATTATCTGGTGGAAAAAAAGGGAAATAGTGAAAAGAATCAGAACATACAAAGATGGTGCAAGATCAAGACTGGTTGACATGGGTTTAGGGTAATTTATTAAATATAGACAAAAAATTATTATCTTCTTCCAATATAATGTCTATTTTTTAATATTTCCCTTTGCTTGCCAGTTGATTATTTGTTTAAAAGGCACTATGAAAGTGCCTTTTAAACAATCAAATATGAAAGGGTCTGTCCTGTTGTGTGATTCTAATGCCTGGTATAATACATTTATCTGAGGATTTTGTATAATATCCATCAAAGCTATCACCAAGAATTTAAGTCAGTTAAATTATATCTGCAAAGTGACATAGAAAAATCACATTTTAATAAAGAAAAAACCCCTAACTCAAATGTTTCTACTACAATAAATATGACTGAGTCCTCACAGTGAAATTACTTCTTCAGTTGCACAGTCTTCCTTGTAATTTTGACCCTAGAATCACTTAAGAAGACAGATACTCCATGGAAATTTTCCACTAATAGTTAAATAAGACTTGGTAAGCAAATAGTTACATGAGCAAAAAGGAAGAAGGAGACTGGAAGGAACAGAAAAGGGAAAATGTGACAGCTGAACTAAAGGCATAAGATTTGTGACAATGTTGACTTAATAAAATACTAGTTTTAAAAGTAGGACCTTCAATAAAGGGGAAAATCCATGGAATAATCACTGAGAGGATAGGGATAGGAAAAACGAAGACATATTATAGTAGCAGTCGTGCAATCTATCTGATAATGGTATAGATGATTAGCTGTATGTCTATCAGGGAATAGTCTTGCTGTCTCTATGAAAATGAGAGAAGTCAGAGTTGAGTATATAGGAAATAATTGAATGGCTGTCACTGACTGCACTTTTTTCTGTCCCCTGAATGTGTGCAAACATTCCTGTGCATCACTAGTGCCTCAGGAGCAAGGGGCAAGTTACTCTCTGCCACACTGGAGTGGTCTCTGTAGCTCAAACCTGCTAGTTGTAACCAGAGACATCCCCCTTCTGCCATCCTCCAATTTGTGTTTACTGATAAATATCATATCTAGCAATCAAATACCCCTAGCAGAAAAGGACTCAAGAGACATAAAGTAGATCTGGGGCATTATACAAAAACTCTGAGAGGGCAAAAGGAGACAATTTTAGAAAAAAATCATGGTGGTTTTTTCAGCATTAAAAATGACCTTTTGATGAAGATTTTCTTAGAGTTAGGTTATTTGGAGGGCTTATCTAGCAAATGCCAAGTAAACATTTTAAAAAGGCATATTCTGAACAAAATTATGTTATATTTAGATGGACCTTTATGCACGTAGCTTAGCCACTAATGAAAAAATGAAGAACAAGTGTAACACCATAAGTAATTCCATGTAGAATGTATTTAAACTCATCAAATTCAGCTCTTTTAAAAGACTTATTTCAAAGTTAGAAATTACATCAGAAGAACTTTAGTGAGAGGAGAGATATTTTAATTCTGTACTTGGGGTACAGAAGAGAGACTGAAGCCTTCTCCAGCTTTTTGCAGGAAGTCTGTCACACACCAAAGGACAGTGACTCAGCACACTCATCTCCATCTGCATTGAGGAACTCTCCACCTCCAGGCATTCTCTCACCATACAGATAGGAAAAAAAGTCACACTTACCTCAGAAAAAATAATTTTATCCGGAAAACAAGAAAGGTACAGCATTTGGGAAATTAATCATTATTTACAACTGATATCCACCAGCCAAATACCTTATTAATTCAAAACACAGGCATCCAAACAGGCGAGTTAGGCTTCCACTTCTTCTCTCTAGGTCAAGAGATCTGAGCTAACTGGAGACTGTGGGGTTTATATCTTGCTATAAAAATTATTGTGATTGTCAAATTTCAGATTTTATAGGTTCCTTTTCCTCAGTTTTTAATTCCTTTCTCCTTTTACTGCTTTCTTGCTTTCTGTGTTGGTCATGTATATCTTTGTTTTACCTTCCACACTTACCAAAGAAATGAATGCTGTAGAAGAAAAGCTAAATTAATTCTTTGAACTAGTATCCACAGTGGAGAAGCTGAAAGAGTGTCTTTGTTTTATGGTTAAGACAGTAAGGGATCTGTGTCAAAACCAAATGAAAGATAAATTCACTGTTTACAAATGTAAACGACCCACATGTGAAAGTGGAAAAATAACCTCCACAAAGTGATAAAATGATGGCTTTTCAGATGAACTCATCACTCAAACTATCTTGGATTTATTTTTGCAGATAAATATATCAGTCTGTAGACTGCAAAAACATGACCTGAATGGTCACAGCCATCAGAAAGCTAAAATGAGCATTAGGAAGCACACTAAGAATTAAACAGGAAACACCCCTCTAAGGACTATTTAAACCCATGCTGTCCTTGTGCCTTCAATTGTATGTGCAGCTGCCAATTTAATCTGAAATAGAATTGCATGTGGTGGAGGTGACCAGAGGTATGGAATAACTTTCTTACAAGAAAAAGTAGGTGAGTTTACAATCTGGAAAAAAACCCAAAATAATAACTGAGGGGAGTTATGGTGCATGTGTATAAAACATGAATTACATAGAAAAGGTCATAAGTGAAAGTTCTGTTCAGTGCTTCTTAGAATATGAAATTCAGAAACATAAATGAAGGGATCAAGATCTGGAAGAAATATTGTCACAGGCAATATCCTGTACTGGTACTTGCAAAATACCATACCAGTTTACTGTGACATTTAATGCTGAAGAAGTCTGTTAAGTTAATAAAATTAATGTCTGTCAATCTCTGATATGGGAACTCACTGAACCATAAATTGCTTCAAATATGAAGCCAGAGGAGGGGAAGGTAGTGGAAAGGGTTATTTGGTAAGTCTTATTGAACTTTCTCATCTTCTTAACTACAGTCAGAGGTAAGTATTAGTATAGATACTCTTTTTCCATAGTTCAAAACCCTTCTTATTCACTTTGGCGTATTTCTTTTTTCCTTTCTGTCTCTTATTTTTTCCCCGTTTTTACTATTTTTTTCTCCTGACAATGAACCAGCCTCACTTCCTGCTGAATGCAAGCACAATTAGTTTTGCTGTGCAGCAATTTTGCTATATTAAAAAGCATTTTACATCTATAAAGGAAGCAGATAATATTTTGCTCCTGTAACTTCGTTTTTTAAAAACTAGAATTACAAAATCATGAGATGAAATAAAGCACTACATGTGAAACACTTCAGTAAATCTTTTGATGAAGTGAAAAATGAAATCATACCTGAAAAATTAATTCAAATCCCTTTGGATACACAGAAATTATTTTGATTAAAAGCTGTGTAAAAGATCATAAATGAAGTGCAATGTTAAAGATTAAAATATTGAGTTAAGAAGAAATGTCTCACCTTAAATTAGGTCTTTTTTAGTTTCTTTGTCAATTATTTAGAAAAAAAGGAAAAAACAGCTTGTTGATGACATTCAAGCACTGGAATAAAAATCAGAAGTACAGAAAGGACAGAGGAAGGCTACAGAATAACATCCAGAAAACAAGGAAATCTGTTTTAGAAGCAGACAACTTAAGTGTTTGTGAAGATCATAGAAGACAGGTTGTGAAGCACTTGAAAGGAGATAAATACTACTCCCCCAAAACTGTATAAAAATAGTCCATAGATTAATCAGGGCACTGAATTTTGTTCAATATTCCAGAATTTGGGAGAAGAATATTCTATTTAATTGAATTTAATTACTCCAACACTTTGAAGAGGCACTCATTTTAATTTGAGCTGCAATGAAGAGAATGAAGAATTCCAGGTAGAGATGTAAACAGGTTTTTCCACACTTGAAATATGTGTGCTTATGAGAAATCAGGCATGCTGGTGAGAGTTTCTTGTGCACCACAGATGAGACAGAGGTCATATTCCTCTATGCAGAGTGGGTTTTTCTTTGTTAACCTTAACTTCAAGGCAGACAGAGGTGTTTTGAAGCTCATGCAATACTCACTTTGGTATACTTCTTCAAGGGGCAACTTGACAATCAGTAACAATAATAGAATCAGAAAAGAGTAGATAGCTGTCTGATTAAAGTCCCATTGAAGCAAAGGTTTCTGGCTACTCAGAGACTTGTGTCATGCATGAGATCTGATAAGACTAGCATTATTTGAGGTGAAAATGAATGGAAATAGTACTATTCTTCTCTACATGGATGATTATAAAAGAAACTGTATTATGTACTCTTAGGGAACTCTGTCGGCAGGGGGATGGTTAGATGAACACTGAAAAAGAACACCATCTCTTATCAGTGCAGAGCTGTAAAGTACAGACTTGACAGGTCAGTGATCCTGGATAGCATGTACTCCAGAGACTTTCCTCAGGATACAGAACATTCTGTTGCCACAACAAGAAAATTTTTACTTCAGAGAACCATGTAGCATAGCAAACAACTAAGCTTAATTTAATAGAATAGTGGATTGCATGATCATACAAATGGTTGCAACATCATGCCATATTTCAGTAAACTCATCCTCAGATTTGTGTCCTGTCTTGCACTCTATGTCCCACTTTTCATCACTGTTGGCCTTTTTTTTCTTTTTGTCTGTTCCTTTGCCTTTCCTCATTTGCCACTTTTGGTTGTGCTGTATATATTTGTCAATTTTCCACCTTTCTTTCACACTTATCAAAGTAGACAAGGAAAAAAAAATATTTAAAAAGGAGGGGGTGGAGAAACCCCCTGATGTCTAACAACCAGTAACTTGTCCTTTTAACCTGATAAGCTTAGAAAAGCTGCACAAGAAACTACAGAATTTATAATTTGTCCTAAACTTCTTGCCTTCCAGAAAATAACTTCTGTATCCCACCTGAGAGGGCTCCACAGTTACAGTTGTTTTCCCTTCATGATATCATCCTAAACCTTAAACATATTTTCACCTCTTTGGAACAGTCTGTGTAACATTCCTTGAGAAATCTAATGATTTCTAATGATTCAAGTGGTATAACTAAAACCAGGATTTATTAATAGATTTAATCAGATTCAAATAAGAGAAAATTTGCATAATATCACATGTACAGTACTTAGAGAAATTTAAACCAGAAAATATCAGACATGTTACATCATCATGTGATTTTAGATTCCTTTTCATCTGTTTGACAGTTTTGTCTAGCCATCAGTCAGGGGAATAATCTTCTTGCTTTCAAATACCTGGAATACTAATTTTCTCTCCTTTGAATCAAATCTTGTAAAACCTTTGGGTTAGCAAGCTCATTTTTAAACATCGACAACTGGTTCTGTTCAAGCAAGGCTGAAGTATTACCCATTATACCTCTCCCATTGCTTGTAGCTACCCTGCTAGTCTCTGCTAAAGAATAAAAGAAATTAACTGTCCATTTTCTTGTTTCACCTTCATATTTCAATATCTCAAGCAAAAATCCGTCTCTCCAATAACATCTGCCTTTGCTGCTGGCCTTAATGACCATGATTTTGCATGTTAATTGTCTTGGCAGCAGGTTACAACATTTTACATGTTAATTGTCTTGGCTTTTAAGGATGCAGAGTTTATGTAATGATTATAATTTATTCTTGGATTTAATTCCTGTCTGTCACATATGACTCATGAATGGATTAACTCTTCTGTCACACTTCTTCCTTTTCTGTCAGACAGAGACACAGAGAAGGAAAGACTTTAGAAGACATGAGCTAGGAAACAGGGAAAATTTGATAAATTCTGACCTCCTGCAAGAAGGAAAGTTCCATTAAACTACTTAACTCATCAACTCTTATCTCACATTATTGCTGAATTAGACTACCAAATAAATTTTATAATAGTAAGTAATGGCAATGTTGGTGACATTTGATCATGCGAGGACATTTTCCTTTAAATTTTTTAAGTTAAATAGAGAAATTTATTGGCATATAAGTGCATTTAGCATTTTATTTCCAGTTGTCAAACTAATGTAAAAATACTGTAATGCAGCATTTTTCTGTGATCTTGCTGAGCAAATAATAGCATTTGTTTTCTGTATTTTTCCCAAATATTATTAATAATCTATTGCAAAAAGAGCATAGATTTCATATTATTCATTAGAAATCTCAGTATGGAAAGGTGGAAGGTAAATGTACACTGTTAATGAAAAATGAGGTGTAATAAGTATCTGTGATTGCTGGGATGTGAACAGTGTAGAAGATTAGAAGAAATACAGTTATTACATCTTCAGTCAGTAACTCTCCATTGTATAAAAACCTAGGTGCATGGAGTCACTGCAGTAGCCGTGTCAGAGACCTCCATCCAGACACACTTCTGATGGCAGAGGTAGCTTTTCAGGTCTCAGGCTGACAGTACTCCCTGATGCCTCTCCATGAGACCAGGGTGTCCTGGTTTAGGGAAAATTTAGGAGAAAACTCCCAAATAGGGCCCCTCTGGGGAGCAAATCCAAACGGCCCTTCCCACTAACTGGTCCAGGAAATAACTTCCTTGGAGAAAAGTGGCAAAAACTATTTATTTAAAAAACAAAGTGCCCACAAGCCCAAAGAATGAATGATATGAAACAATAAAACCTTTCATTGTTCTGAAATGAGATTGCAAATTCAGAAAACCCCTGCTGTGGGTTTAACTTGGCTCTCTCAGTGTCTTATCAGTCCCCCCGGAGGTCCAGGCCCCAGTGGGCCACAGGTGCGAGCTCCCTGGTGCTCCTTTGGGTTTTTCAGTCCAGAACAGGTTTAAACAGTCCCAAGAGAAAGGAAAAAAAAGAACAGTCCAGGAAGCTTCTCTGCCTCAGCTAGCTGAATTAACTAAAAGCAAAAAGATCTCTGTCCCAGTCCCTAAGAAAGAACGGAGAGGAGTGAATGCTGTTTTTCCAAACAAACTGCGCGCTTCTTCTCCCTGCTTTCGCTCTCAAAACCAGTCCTAAAGGCACAGAACTCAATATACAGCACAAACAGAACAGACAACTGGGGACACAAGAATCAAAAAGTCATCCTAGGACACAGAGCTACCAGTCATTCCTTTTGTAGAAGATGTATTGTTGTCAATGGGCTGTGTCTGCTGGTGAAGGAACTATGGCAGGAAGTGGACAATCTGTGCAGTATGCTTGAGAATGAGTGAGAGATTGATATGCTGTTCTCGTAAAAGGCTACAGTCTCAGGAGTCTCAAACTTTCATTGCACTGGAGATATGGTCATTGGTCACAGTCACCATGGCTTTGTTAGTGGAATGTCCTGCTTGTCAAACCTGACTTCCTTTTAGAACAGGGTAACCCACCCAGCTGATCAAGGGAAGTCAGTTGATACAATCTTCTTGATTTTCAGAAAAGCTTTTGATACTGTCTCTCACAAAATTTTTCTGGACAAAATGTCCAGCACACAGCTGGATAGACACATCATGCAAT
Organism: Argya squamiceps; assembly: GCA_037834095.1. Taxonomy (NCBI): domain Eukaryota; kingdom Metazoa; phylum Chordata; class Aves; order Passeriformes; family Leiothrichidae; genus Argya; species Argya squamiceps. The sequence goes on along the minus strand of JBBMKD010000102.1, from coordinate 125,456,589 downwards.
GTGTACATGATGGCTCACTGGTCAGCAGCTGGCTCACAGGCTGGGCTCAAAGGGTTACAAGGAATGGAATGACATTAGACTGGGGACTTGTAACTAGTGGGGTTCCACCGGGCTCCATCTTAGGCCCTGTGCTCTTTGACATCTTTATGAATGAGTTAGATACAGGACTTGAAGGGATACTACGTAAGTCTGAGGATGATACTAAATTGCGAGGAGCTATTGACTCCCTCAGAGGCAGGGAGGCCCTGCAGAGAGACTTGGATAAATGAGAACTGGGCAATCACCAAACATATGAAGTTCAACAAGGGAAAGCACTGGATCCTGCACCTGGGATGGGGCAACCCTGGATGTACAGATACTCTGGGGAACGAGATGCTGGAAAGCGGTGCAGGGGAAAGGGGCCTGAGGGTCGGGATCCAAAGCAAGCTGAACATGAGTCAGCAGTGCCCTGACAGCCAGGAGGGCCAACCCTGTCCTGGGGTGCACCAGGCCCAGCATGGCCAGTTGGGCAAGGGAGAGGATTGTCTCACTGCTCTGCACTGGAGTGGCCTCACCTCAAGTGGTGGGGGCAGTTTTGAGTGCCACAATATAAGAAATGTAAAGCTATTAATGGGCACCACAGGCGGACAACAAAGATGGTGAAGGGCCTTGAGGGGAAGCTGAACGAGGAGAGGCTGCAGTCACTTGGTCTGTTCAGCCTGGAGGAGACTGAGGGGAGAAATTGAAATCTTCAACTTCCTCATGAAGGGACGATGAGGGACAGGCACTGATCTCTTCTTGGGGGTGACAAAGTGGCAGGACCTAAGGAAATGGCATCAAGCTATGTCAGGGGAGGTTTAGGTTGGATATTAGGAAAAGGTTTTAAACCCAGAACATGGTTGGGCACTGGAACAGGGTCCCCAGAGAAGTGGTCACAGCACCAAGCCTGACAGAGTTCAAGAACTATTTGGACAATGCTGTGAAGCACATGATGTGACTCTTCTTTCTGTTCTGTGCAGGGCCAGGGGTTGGATTTGGATGATGTTTGTGGGTTCTTTCTTGCTTGGGATATTCTGTGATTCTATGAATTTAGAACAAATAAATAAAGACAGACAGTAGAAAGAAAAATCAGTATAGATCTTTTGTCTCAGTTGTTGCTAACTGAAGGGAAATATACATTCAGACAACATTGGCCTCTCTCTCTCATCACCTGGAAGAAGAGAAACCGAAAATTCAATGACCGGTTCCTTGTCCACTACTTCTATGCTTCAATTACCACCAAATCTTCAAGAATTACTGCATTTTTGTTGGAAAAGGAAACAATCAGGTTTATATGTTAAAACATTCAAGACTATATTTTAGAAAATCTATTTGAAGAGCTTTTCGGCCAGAATGCTAGGAAAATACATTAATTACTTTTAAAAATCAATGGCTTTAAGTGAATGCATGTTGCAAATTGTGCAGTCCATATTGTACTCTGTATAATAGCTACATAATTATTACCTTGTTAGAATATTTCTTTTGGAGGAGGTTATTTATCCCAGATCTAGCTACTATAAATAAAAAATTTTAAAAAGTGACAAATATATGAGAGAAATGTGGATTGATTCATGTGCATACATGTGGCAAAATGTAACTTTATCAAACTTCAAAGCTAGCATTTGCATTTATTCTTCTTAATTACGAGTACATGGCATTCATTTTATAATGCACATTCTGAATTTACTAACCCAGCAGTCAAATGAGGCACATTTCTCCATGTTTTAGATGGCTTTGAAAAACAGGCTAAGTGAAGAGACTACATAGGATACAGTACTTGCAGATATTGTTAAGGTTAAATATAGATCAATACATAAATAGCTAAGAGTTATAAATAAGAAAAAAAAATGAAATCTATACTCACTGGCATAAAATACACAGATTTTATAAACATGTCATGGTGGTATTTCAAATGACAGAGAGGGAAAGCAGATTAACCTGCTTTCCTGAGTATGACATGTGTTGCAAATTCTGAAAGGTAGTGCATGTTCCTCTGCTGAATTCACACTACTTTTATATGTTTGAGTTTTTAAATTTACGTAATAGTGATCCCAAAGGAGATTTAATTCCCAGTTTGTTCCTCACAGATAATTGCAGCTACACAGTTGAACTCCTACGTTCACACACAGAAACAGAATGGACTCATTACTAACCTGGGGAAAAAAAACCACCACAGATATAGTCTCTGGTCTGATTCCATTGCCACTGACATTGCAAACAAAACTAAAATTGCTAACAAGAAAAGGAGGATTTAGTTCTCAGTGTTGTTCCCTTGCAAATGGGGATTCACTAAAATTCCTCAAGAGAAATGTTCCTTAGCTGAAATTCACCAGTGTGAACTGATTTTATAAAAGGTATAGGTATTATTTAAACCAAGCTTTCAAGGTTCATTTAGTTTTGCTTTGTACTGAAACACAATTCATTCCTTCTGTTTATTAAAAAACATATTTTGATTTATTTATTTCAGTCTGGATGCAGATTTATTTATGTTCATGACAACTGCACTTCTCTTAATTTCTCCAGATTATAATCTGTGAATCATCTGTGACAGGACAGAGACTCTGAGATTAGTTTAGTTATTTCTACTACATGCATGAGGATTTAGATAACTAAGTTTTAATAATTTGAACCTAGGTTAAAAAATAGTGAGCACAGTCAAGATCTGACTAGATATTACTGAATATGAAGCTCAAAGAAAATGCCATAAATTCTAACACAAGGAGTGTTTTATATGCAGGCTTAACTGGAGGTTTAACTATTGCTGCTTGATATATCTGGTGCAACACACAATTAGACTGCTGACAAAAAACCCTAAATTTTTTATTTAAACTGGAATACTGCTATAAATACATTGTTCAATACTGTGTTGCATAGTCAATAAAAAGGTCAAATATTTATTCAGAATCTCACAACTGCCTTCACTTACAGAAGGATTTCATCCAGTGTTCTATTATTCCAAAGAAATTACCAAATTCATCAATGTTTTTGTTTTTCTCCCTATGATTAAAGATAGAAATATCTTTCTCTCTCCTCCTCTATTTAATAATTATACAAATCTTTCTACTTTGTGTATCTACTTTTTTCCTTCTATTTTCTTGTGGTTTCTTTCTACATCTATTCTTTCCCCTCTACTACATTTTCTCTACTGTGTATTTTCCAGTATATCTTTATCAGTATTTCTTTGCTTTCAGTTTTGAAAATGGCCATTAATGAATATTAACAAATACAGCAGAGAAGAACCAACAAATCAATTATTAATTTCTTGATGATGGCCTCAGTTCTGCAAAAATTTCTGTAGCATGGTTAATTAAGAGCCTATAACCACTAGGAATTTTCTTCCATTTTATTGACTGCAGCCTGAAAAAAATGAAAAATTCTCAGAGATTAATGGTACCTACAGGAGCAATAAAGGCAATAGGATTTTAGAAGGTGATTTCACTGTTTTTTCTTGTTGAGTTTTCTAGTTAGAGGGTTATTTGTTTATTTGTTCCTCTTCTTTTTTTATTTTTTTTACAGTGGCTGATATTTTCCTTTTTGTTCCTCTATAGGTAGTAAAACTAGATCTTGCACCTCAAAACAGAGACAAGTTCAAAAGAAGCTAGGAGGGACAGTTACTAATATTTATGTAATGAGAGAAAGGAGCTGAAGGCATAAGATTTGGAATGGACAACAGTATAACTTGAAGCTGAAGATAGATAGCTACAAATCACAAATTAAAAGAGCTAAATGGAGAGAAATGAGAAAGACAAAGATCTCCCTGTAGCACTGGCATGTCTATTCTTGTAATGGATCACATTTGCCAAATGGCTTGGCCTGAGATGTTCTTCTTCAGTTTTAAGCACTGTATTATTAGTCAGTCTTTTAATATCAGTCTAAACTTCAAATGGTGTTTTACCTTTCATAGCATACATTTCTTATTTTTTGAGATTATGTGCCTCAAGTTCTCTAATTGTAGTGAATTTAAACCAAAAATGATAGAAGAGAAAGCCCAAGGAGGAAGTGTTCTAGTAAGACCTTTTAGAGTGACACAAACTTTCATCTTTCAGACTGCAGCCTCAGGTTCTGGTTCTATTTCTGGGAAGAAACAAATCACCCTTTCTGTAGATGCTTTTTATGGCCATAGCCAACTCAAAGCTCAATGACAATGAAAGTAAGCCTACTATGCAAGACCCAGGGGTGACACTTCTCAAGTTAGAACAAGTGAACAGGCCTGTTCACATAACAGATGGGAAGCAGGATAGCTGTCCTTACTTGCTTGCATCACTTTCAACTCAATGAATCTGACTTTTCTGTTACAGGAGACATTCCAGGACTGGCAGATCTGGAAGATTTTATCAGTCTTAGGTTTGCTATTAAGAAAGTAAAGGATTTCTTCAGTACTGGTAAAATTTCAAATTTCTTTTCATCTTTTGGCTTTGTTTCAACACTGATAAGTAGCTACCTTTTAAATGAAGCACCTTGTAAATTTTTTTTCTGAATATTATATCGCCTAGCGAGAAATTTAACAAATACAAGATACTCCAAGTTTCTTTCTCTAGATACCTTCTTATGAGTTCTATATGATCTTTTTATATGTTATCTGAACTGCAGTTTTAAAGTGTCTATATGCTTCTTGGGGCAGCTAAAAAGCATATCCATTGTCCACAGTACTGTACAAAGTTTAAAGCATTTACCAGCACACAAGTTACAGGTATAAAGAGGAAAAATAACTCAGAATCAAAGAGTATAGAGGAAGAAATAAAGAAACCAGACCTAAACCCAAACAATTTACTCATATACTATGAGGTATTGTTACAGTAAACTGTAGCAAGAACCATAAACTGCTTGAGTACATTTTAATAGATCTTAACTACAAAGTACCAGTTTTCAGGTAATCATTTTTGAATGAATTAGTCCACTTGCTGTGCTTAAAAATATTCTTGAAATTATTCATCTGGCTCTATTATTTACTGAGATATGATATTTATACTAATATTGAAGAGATTGTGAAGAACAGCAAGAGAATATATGAGAATATAAGGCTCAGCAAGGCTGAGAATATAAAAAGAACATTTTAAACACTAAATAGAAGTACCAGATGATCACTAATATAGTGTGTTTTAATTGGTAAGCAGAAAGAGATATAAGAAAAGAGACATTCCAAATTATTCATGTCTTTGAGGAGAAAACTGAAACTACTAGCGACACAAAGACTTAAAAGATGTTAAATTCAAAGGGAAGACTAAATAAAATTTAAATAAGAAAATGCAAATTTTAATCTTAGTCTCATAGCAACTGAGAAAAACAGAATGGAAATACAAATTTAAAAAGGAATTTTGATACCAGCTGCTTATCTTCCTGCTAGTATTATTCTTGTTACTTGGTCCTTTCATTCTAGTCACACACACATCTACCCTTATCTGCACGCCTGTGAACACAGAATCCTCATAGCTAAGAAGAGACCCACACCCTCAGAGCATGGCTGTATTTGCTTCCTGAGTTCCTCTAGTGGTCCTTCAGCTTCTTCTGTTCCTGCCCCTTTCCTTGCAGTGACCTCTAATCTTTATTCTACAGTCATCTGAGCATCTCTCCTCAGTCATCTAGGTTTTCCCCAAAATTGCTTATCCATGCACACGGATACACATGAATCCAACACTGCTTTTTAGAGTAAAAGGACATGATAATAAATTGCAAGCAGACAGTAAAATCCTCTAAATGATCAGAATTACCATCATAAACTCAACAGCACAGTAAATGTGGCTTAAAGATCTTGTATCTATATATAAACTCTTAGAATACCTACTAAGGCTGTCTCCCCTATCTTATTAGGCGGGATATTGTCTGCTGCATTTTTTTTTCTTTCAAACTGTAGTTTGCTTTCCTTTTCATAAGCAGGAGAGAGGAATTTTTTATAACCTCTGTTTAAAAAGTAATTTTAAGTTACCTTACTTTGTTTGTTTTCTGTTTTCAGTATTCCTCAGTGCTGAGAGTGATGGGGTCTGTAGACTGTACTTTTGAGGTCTGCCCTTCCCACAGTAGTAATTCATGAAATGCCAGCAATGATCAGACATGGATGAAGAGGGTCAATATTAGGTTTTGAACCATCTTCATTTGATAAGGTGCTTGTCATATAAGGATATTTTAGTCTCTTCCAAATACTCATAATATGAAATCCACTTGCCCATGAAAATTTTTGCTGGCATTTTTTTTTCCTGTTTTGATATTAAAATTTGCTTAATTTGCTGAGTTCACCATTTAAAAAAATGTTACAGATCTCCCCAATGCACTTTAATAATAAATCCAAATTCTGGCTCCAGGCCTGCAAATTTACCCCAATTTTTATTTTTGCTAAAGAGGACCTATTTTCTCAGAACATTTTTACATTGAAAAGTCCACCCAACAAATCTACCTTTGTCTGTTATTCCTTTGGTTATTTTATTATATAAACAACAATACATCTAGTATTTCTCATGGCTTTCATACAGTAATGAACTGAAATGTGAAAGAGGTAGGGTGCTGTAAGTTATCCATGTGAAATGAATTTGATTTTGTCTTAGTTCTGAAATCTCCTTTTGGTGATATATGAAGATTTCTTCTTTATGGCAACTTATGTAGTGAAAATTAACAGAACCCCTGTGCCTGCAAGCTTTGCAGACCTTTTTAATACCTGGGGGTTTTTATATCTGCTGTAAGTCAAGAAACTGATAGATCAGGATATTGAGGAAAAAAATCTGAAAAAAATGAATTAATAAGATTAAGAAAGTTTTGTGGTGCCTTTATTACACTCTCTTACTTGTAATCACCAGTTGCTCAGTGGTGGAACTGACTGCAGTGAGCAGACAATAGCAACACAAGTGGGTTGTTCGCTGTATAAGAGCTCAACCCACCTGAGCTTTGCAGCAGTTTTCTCTCTCCCATCTGACAATAAAAGCCACCTTTTTTTTCCTAGCTTGTTCCATTTCTCTTAGTTGTATGGTGTTTGTAAGAGGGAACACACAACTTATATTTTGATTGAACTCTATTTTGAGGGCAAGTGGTATGTTGACCACCAAAGGACTCTTAACCAATGATGAATCTTTTTCATCATCTGACATGACATATATCTTTTTCAGAGCTCATTGGAGAGTGAACTTCCAGTGAAACTGATACCACTGAGAGAGCAAGCAATATTATCTGCAGAAACTACATGTTTTATTGTACCAGAAGTTCTTTATTTTCAAGCAGTACTATTTCCAGTGACATTTAAGCAATGCATTATACATTCATAGCTATCTGAAGAAACCATGCAAATCATATTAAACAGGCTTTCCAAGGAAGAAAAAGGAATTTAGATGCTAAATTCCCAAAACTTACTGAATGAAAGAACCTAATTAATTTAAAAAGTTCAGATCAAATAAAGCATTTCATATACAAACTTCAACTGGAATTGCTCTGCTTTATATTGATTTCTTAGACAAATAAAAAGTTTTGAAATAATTGTGATAAATTGAGAATATAATTATGCATATGAACCAAAATTAAATAGGACAGGGTTATAGATAGATTCTGCTGTATTTAAGTTTTCTTTAAAATTAATATTTTTCATTAAAAATTGGACATATGATGTGGCTGTACAAGAAAATTTGGGTTGTATTTACTTCTAAATAATACGTATCTTATTCAGAGAGTATTCTGAGTTGGAAGGGACCTGCAAGGATCATCAAGTCCAACTGGATGGTCCACATGGGGACTGAGCTGACAACTCTGGCGTTATTAACACCATGCTCTAACCAACTGAGCTAAATTCAAGGAATTCACAAGCATTTAAGATAAAAGTAATGCAGCAAATTCTGTGCCCATTGTGACTTTTAATACACACCTCTTATATATCAAACTCTTCAGAAAAAAGAAGTCTGGTGAAAGATTTAATTTATTATCATGATAAGCCCCCTAATTTACCATTTACTTGAAGTGTGTTTTAAAAAATTCAAGGTACTATTCAGCATGCCCAAAATACAACCCTTCAGAATCTCTTCTGCCTGTGATTTGGCTGATCTTACCAATCCCTATATTCTTTCTTAGCTCCTTCCTCCCAGCCTTTGCCAATAGTACACTGAGTGGGCTTGATTTTTGCATTGACTACATTATTAGGGAAAATAGTAATTGCTATGAAAATGTCCCTTTAGTTACTACAAGGCTCAAATTTGTATATTTTTAGCAACTTTGAGTACTGCAAATAATGTAGAAATTTTCTTGAGCACATATGTAAATGTTTAAAGCAAAACATTAACAGACCAGGTTATAAGGTAAAATCTTAATTCAGGATGCAGTAAAGGCAAAATAAAACCAAAACAAATACTACAGCTGAAATTAAAAAAATACATCTCAATAAAAATCAGATATTTCTTGATGTCTCTCCCTCTTTCCTTCCATCATGATTTGTGTTAATGAGATTTATTTCTCAGCTGTCACTCTGAATATGGACTTATCAGAGCTCAGTTACTAGACACTAGTAAATCATAACGGCAGCAAGCTGACTGCTTTTACCCATCTGTCTGGAATTCCTGCCTTTCTATTCTCTGAGATAGTTTGATTTTATGGGTCTGATCCATCATTTTCGTCATTAACTACCAGAGAAAATAGAACTAAAGACACTGTTAAAATGAAGGAGTATTTCAGTGTTGAAGTTTCCTCCACTTGGCTGACTTAAGCTGGGGTTTAGATTTAGAACCTAAACTGTGGGGTTATTTTCTGTGTGATCCAACATCCCGTTGACAATTCTATAACAGCTGCAGTTCTCATCCTCAAACAGTAAAAGTAAAAAGCAAGGAAAAAATGCTGGTATGAGCTTGCACAGTGCCTTATCTCATTGGAAAGAGGAATCACTTTAGTCTTTTCTATGCCTCTAAAGCTCTTAAGAATACACATCAATTCTCCATGATGGATGCTAGGTCAGTAGCAACTTCACAGCATAAAATTTTATTGCAAAGCTGAAGGAGACAGTTAGGGGAGGAAAAAGGAATGAGGATGTTCTAGTTTAATATCAGCTGGAAATGGAACACCACACAGCCATTCACTCACCCTCCCCAAACTCAGCAGGAGAGGGGAAGAGGATTGGAAGAGTAAATAAGAGACAACTCATGGGTTAAGATAAGAATGGTTTAATAACTGAATTATAATATAATAGTAATAATGTAATGAAAAGGAAAAATTATTTTTAAAAGTGAGAAAAAAACCCAAGAAAAACAATTGCTCATCACCAACCAATCCCCAGCCAGTCTCTGAGCAGCAGCCCCTGGCCAGCCTTCCCTCTAGTTTATATGTGAGCACTGACACCATTTGGTCTGGAATATCCCTTTGGCCAGCTGGGATCAGCTGTCCCAGCTGTGTCCCCACATAACTCCTTGTGCACCCCCAGCCTGCTCACTGGCAGGGAGTGTGAGAAGCAGAAAAGATCTTGACTCTATATAAGCACTGCTCAGCCATATCTAAAGTGTTGGTGTGCTGTCAACACTGCTTTATCACAAATCCAAAACACAGCCCCAGACCAGCTGCTAGGAAGAAAATTAACTCTACTCCAGTCAGAACCAGCACACAGGACAAGATCTCAAAACAAGTTCACTCCTGTATTAATAAGAAACCTCTGTGAACTTTACAGTCAGAAACACAGCCATTATGTTATCACATGTTTTACCTATTTTGAAGGAACATTGCTGCCTTGTACAAAGTTCATTGACATAATAATATGCCTGGCAGGTACTGCTCAGGATCTTCAAACAACCTAAGGCAATGGTATTTCACTATAACTTTCCTCTCACTCAACTGAGTTGGAAGCCCTGACAGAAAGAGAAAATTATTTACCTCTATTCTACAAAATTTTCTGAAAATCTTGTGATAAGCTTGGAAAAAGTTAGATGTTGTAAAAAATTACTCTGAAATATAGAAGTCAGCTGGTACCCTGAGCTTTATTCATTTTATTCTCCTTTGGTCTAAAACCATACACTAGAAGAGATATTTTTTCCTATATTGGGATTTTTTTTTTTTTTTTTTGCTATATGTCTTGTCAGAAATTATGAGTATAATCCCACTTGAACTGTATAAAAAGAGTGCAATCCTGGTTTCAATATAGTTATAGAGCAAAGAAATCAGTAAAAAGAGAGGTTCTGACTCATGCACAACTATAGTTACTTTGAACAGACAGTTAATTGCAAAAATTTTGCTTGATAGTAAATTTGTTAACAACAGTCAATCCTGAATAAGGCATTCAGACACTATCAGTATTTTTGTAGGCATTAAGCTTTTAGAGTTTTTGTTTGTGAAAGAACGATTTTTAATGGCTGTGAACAGATATACATATTGAAACTTTGTGCTGTCCCTCTATAAGGGTTTTCCATGCTGCTAATATTCCTATGATTTCTGTCATATGAGACAATATTTGAATATAGTGCCAAATCACTCAGTTTGACTAGAAAGTATGCTGATCTTTTAAGATTGTCCCTTAAAAAAAAGACAGTTGAGTCAATATCAGAAATAAACATATCTCTCTAGCCTTTTCACTCTGCTCAGTGTGGTTGTAATTCTTTTCACAAAATTACACTGTTGAAACACTGACATGATTGCAACAATGGCAGAATTTTAGAAATTTCATTGTCTAAAGTCAACTAAACATTTAAACTTATCTGTGCTTTTTCAGCCATTTCAAGATGAAAATTTCCCAAAAATGTTAGAGGGGAAAAAAAAAAAAAGATAGTTTCATGCTATTCCAATTACTTTCTTATTTGTGCCTAACTGTATTATTTATATAATGAAATCACTTACTTGTTTTTTTCTACTTTATCTTAGTGTTCTTTCACTGATTTCACTAAGAAATACAGACAAGCACAAATTAAACAAAAGTTGAGGTGAGTTTTGTGCTTCTTTGTCTTAAACAATTTACTGCTGTTCAATACAATGTGCATGTCAGGGATTTTCTTTATTTAGAATCTACTTCCAAATTAAACTAAGGTAGAAAATTCAAGTACTTGGAGTAACTTTGTTATTACAATTTTGCAGACTCTAGCCTTGAAGTATTATATAAGTCCAAATGATATGATCATTGGTGGGGGAAGAGAGGACAAATTTAAAACCATTACTTATGGTTACTTAAGATAAGTTATTATTTATCTAATGGCTACTTAAGTTATTACTTATCTGATTTCAAAGTTTTTGGTCATGTTTTCAAGGTTCTACCTATAAGCCTGAGACACATTTCTATACATTTCTTATAACAATGCAGAAGAACAACACTATTAACTTATCTGTGAGATATTAATGAATATTTGTAGCTCAGAAATTGTATTTTTCAGCAAGAAAATATTTCTTTTTAAATTTATATTTTTTTATAGGTAGCTCATAAACTCTGCCTTGACTTCTGAATGATAAGGTGGTCTCTGCACAATGGATTTAGCATAAAGTCCCTGCTCAGGGGGAACTAAAGGATTTGGTGGGACTCAGGGAGAGGGAGGATCAAAGGATGTCCTGCCAGACACATTATTGCCTTCTCACCCACTGTTTCTCTTGTGCAATGGCAGCTATCCTGTGTTAGGAGAAGACCAGGCTACTCTAACTCTGGGAAGCAGCTGTGGAGCCTTAAGGCTTGTTCACACATCCCCCTCTGACTGCAGCTGTACAGGCAAAAAAAATATTGTTTTGTTCCAGCCTGCCTCCAGTTGCCAACATTTTAACCTTCCCAACTTCATTTGACCTGAAGCTTAGCAGGAAGGTTCAGATGAGTGGTCGATTTCTAGGGGCAGTAAAGTAACCTGTGTGGAAAGGGACAGTGACAAAGAGCTGGTAAGGGAGTGAGGACTGAATTGTCTGCAGGCAGGGTAAAACGATGTGTCAACAGCCTTGCTAAACAGGGATTTCTCCACCACTTTGAACTTTACTTCACCACTAAGGCTAAGAGCTTGTCTCTATTTCTTCATTTATGTCTTGTGATTCACCATGGGTAAATTAGTGCAGAAAAAAAAAGGTAGTGTTTTCAAATGTTTTTTGTTAAAGAATTGCCAAACAAGTATTTAAGTCTGTGCTTTTGAATGCTAATAAGACAATATCTGGATGTGATAATATTCCGCATCCTGTGGAAGTTTTCATGTACTTTTGTGAGAACTTTGAATAGATTTTAGTGAAGTCTTAGCTTCCTCCTTTCAAATGTTCTGTTAAGTATTCAGTGTTTACACATTTTGAAAACGTGAGCCTCTTAAATTTTTTGAGACTGAAGATTGAAAGAAAAGTTTGTTATCTGAAGGCATAAAAAATCCATGATTATAAATACTTAAAAATATCGTTATTTCAAAATATAAGGGGAATAATTAATTTTGGAGTTATATACTAGAAATACAATAACCTAGTCTTTCAAAACCTGAAACAATCCACTCAGCACCAGGTATTTTCAAACCCATAACCCATTCCACTTATTAAGGTGGAATGGGTTTGAAAATAATTAGTATTCACCAGAATCTTCTGCAAATTCAGTTCCTTAATGGTTGTACCCTTTGATTTGAACTGAGTTCAATGGTGAAGAAGCCTTGTCATTCATGTATAGCAGATTAATACTATACTTTGCCCTTTCTTCCAAAAACCCCAATAATCTATCACAACTTTGTTTAGGAATGGATAAAATTTATTCTGACTGTTTTATGAGACAGTGGCCTTTGACTAATTTGTACAAACACAGGATTTTCTCACAGGACCAATGCACAGACAACCAACAATTAACTTTGTCAGGTGGCTAGCAGCCATAGCCAATTATGTTTCAATGCAGACCTCTTCACCCTCCTATAAATAAAAAGGAAAGATGCTCTAATAATGGAAAGCTGAAAGAGTAAATAGAAGAATTCTTTACTAACATGATAAATAACCTATTCCCTATTCAACTGACTTTCATGTTCAACAGATTTTGTCTTGCTGATTGCAAACAGCCAGTACTCTGAAGCAATATAATTGGGACTGAAATGCCTGCAAGTCTGTCTGATGTGCTTTTCTCTCACACTGGTTTTGCCATTAATTTCTTCCCTCCCCCCATCTTTTCTTTATTCTTCACTACCTTTGCATGCATCAGAAGTGACACACACATTCTCTCTGATGCTAAGGTTAAAATTTTCCACAAATGGAAATTAATTACTTTTGGCTACACAGTCTAACCCTGCCCATGTCACTAATCACTCTGCTACGGACTGAAAAACAAAAGTCAGCAGGGCTCATTGCAGATTCTCTATCGCAATTAAAATCATTTGAGTACCAGAGACATACTCTTGCCTGCCTGACTCATATGGTGTGACTGTCATCTGAGCTGTCATGTGGGTATGAGCTTCCACAGCTCAAGTAAATAAGACTGTAGCTACTTTGGGGATTCTCCTACTGGCAGATGACTTCTTTGCTGAAGATATTAACACATGCACTCACACGCAGCCATACTTCTTTGAGTTAGACACATGAGAGATGCAATTATTATGTAGCTCCATTTAATCAGTTATGTAAAAAAGCAGATACAGCTGAAACCAGAGGACCATATTGGAAGAGAGTTGTCTTCTGCTCCAGCAGGGCACTTGCTGTGTATCCGTGTGTGTTTGTGTGAGTGTGTGTGTGTGGTTCTGCTCAGCACAAATGCCAAGAACCACAATCATGCTATAGCTGCTGCTCTTGTGCTTGTGTTTTCTCTTGAGAAGCATTGGTGCCCATCCTCATAGAGCTGTCATGATCTGGCTCATCTCAGACAACTATGGCTAGACTGAGCTTGTTTGCTTATATTTTCTGTTTGCTGTCTGTCCTTTGATATTTAAGCCTCCAATTACCACCATGCTATTAAATTATAAATGTTTAGCCTCTTTCTTGCCTCTGTATTTTTCCTAAGAAGTGAAGTAGTTCTGTCACTAAGGGATGAAATACACAACTTTAACTTGAGACTAAATCAGAAGTATATCACACTTTTTTCTTGACTGACACAGTTGGTCAACAAGAGATTTTTTCAGTTCCCAGACCTGATAGATGCTCTTCCTTTTCAAAAATATTGTACTTTCTACAGAATGAACTCTAAAGCTACATGGGTTCCAAATCAAATGGGCTCCACAGACTAGAAAAACCATCACTATTTCACAGTGTTCCTTGAAAGGAACACAGAGTCATCTGAAGTGTGTGGAATTTACGACGTCTTAACATAAAAGGTTCATGGTAAATATATTGAGTGCTGCTGATTTCTCCCATGCAGCTCACATAGAGGTGACCATGACTTCTCTAGCTTAGAAAGCAGTTGACACAACTGTTCTGTCTACTGCTGAGCACTGCTCCTAAACAGCATCAAGGCTGTCTCTCCAAATTGTCCCCAACACCAGTAGGATGAGGGTGGACAAGAACTTGGGAGGGGACACAACCAGGACAACAGACCCAAACTGACCAAAGGGGTATTTCATACATCTGATCAGCAAAAAAATGCTAAGAGGAGGTGTGGAGCATGGGAGGGAGGGAGGGATGGAGGGAGGGAGAGGATGTGTTTGTGTTTTGTTATTATGACATTTGTCTTCCAGACAAATTGTTGCATGTTCTTAAGACCTAATTCTTGTGAAGGGGTTGGACATTGTCTGCTGAGTGAAAATAGAGAATAATTCCTCTGCTTTCCTTTACTTTTGTGTGCAGTTTTTGCTTTTTCTTTATTAAACTGCCTTTTTGTTGACCCCTGAGTATTTTCCATCTTATTTACTTCCCACTCTCTTGCTGAGGGGAGGAGTGATAAAAGAGTTTGGTGGGCACCTGACATCCAGCCACAGTCCTCCCACCACAGTGTGCAATTCGAGAAGTTCAAAGGAAAAAAAAAATATCAAGCATTTAGTCAGCCTTACAATTTTATTCCCACTCCGCTTTTGTCTCTGCTTTTGTCATTCCCATTTCTTTAGTGTGTCAGGATGTAAAATTGTTGCATTTTATATTCCATGATGTAGCAGTGCGAATTTCAGGTTTTTTGTATTTGTGTTTTGTTGTCTGTATGTATTTGGTATGACCCTTCCCGCCTTTCTATACTTACCCCTGATGTACTTGGTTTATCCTGATGTAACCCTACCCTTTCCCTTCCCCATTGGGTCAGTG
>JBBMKD010000102.1:125395640-125441393 GCA_037834095.1 Argya squamiceps | reverse complement strand
ACCTGGGAAACTCACAAACTGCTATAAATTGGCTCGGGGATCAGCTAGCCGGAGGTCCCACAAAACGAGCCACTTTACCATGATACGCACCCAATTATATTTTCAGATCTCTTATTGTCTTGCTATCATTTAAAGGCAACAGGCTAGATCATCTATGGAACACATGAACCTTTTAAGACAAAGCACATTAGCGACTCTAGCCAAGGCACTGTCTTATTGAATCCCACATTTGGAACCATCATTCCAGGTGGCCTTGATAAATTAATTCCTTAGTTATGAATTATAGTTTTGCAGAAGCCACAAGTGATGTTTGATACCTGTTAAGGAATAGTAATTTTAAATTTAACTTTAGAGATTTTTATTTCATCACTGTCTAGAGCCGTGGACGGTCAGGATTCTTCCATTTTTTTTAACCCAAGCTTTTTATTATTTTCTTCCCTGTTATTACCTACTGAGAAAAGTCTGTCTATTCTGGTTTTCAGGTGAGCATGAATTCATCATAGTGTGTTTGCTTCATTTCATTTGTCTTTCAAAGTGGTTTATTTATGAGTATGAGCTGTTTTAGTTGTAGGCTGATTAATCTTGTCATCTGCTGCATTATCATATAGTCAAATGATAGCAATATTCATTCTGACTTTATGTTTTGGATATAAGCATTCTTTATTTCACACATTTTTTCCCCCTTATCCTCTTTATAGGTTAAAATTCAAACATACACTTGTCATAACAAAAAAAAAATAAAAATAATATCTGATGATGATGCAAATATAAAAACCATTAATGAGGAAAATTTGTTTAAATTTTTCAATACAAAAAAAAATTAAAATTGAAGCAACATAGATTTAAGCACACCAAAGACTTTAGAAAACAAATAGCAACAGGACTCAATGGGGCACAGTGGAAATGTAAAGAGACATGAACACAGGGAAATTCAAGTTCACAGCAAAAGAAAAGTTCACAGTGTTGAAAACAGCAGTCAATGCAGTCTTAGACAAGGCTGTTCATGCTTGTATTAGTATGTGCTTCTACCAAACCAGAAACTATGTCCAATATGATGCAGGGTGGGAGGGTGTGGGGGAAAGAATTTAATAGTGTAGACTTTGGTGTAGACTTCACCAAAGCCTTCAAATCAGACCTTGGACTTCACAGAATGACAAAGCCAAACACCAGCAAGGGAACTGCCTTTTTCAGCACCACAGGCACAGTCAATACACCACTGTGACTCCTATGGGCTGGCACAGCTCTGCTTTAATGGGACACAACTCTGACTGTACTACTGGGGGTAAATACAGAGCTATACCATTTTATGTGAGATTGTTATCCTGTGCACGTGCTCAAAACAGAGGAGCTGTTGCATGAGCTATGGGCTCCTGGAGGCTCTCTCAGTTTCTCCATGGGTTCCTCTGGTTTGGGATATCCCCCTGCACCACACTGGAGAGCTCTCCTGTAAATTGTGCCAGCACCAGAGCTGCTCACCTTGGAGACTCAATTTCTCTGATCCCTGGGAAGCAAAGGACATTGCAGTGTTTCATGCACTGTTTGGCTTTTAGATCCTACAAACACTAATTAACTCAATAATAAAGAATAAAATAACAGAAAAAATAAAAAGCAGACAAGCAATATTATCATATCCTGTGAGTGGATGAGTGACTCATTCTGAGGTAAGTCTGTTTTCCTCATCCAGATGTGAAATAAGGTTGTGAAAGACTTCAAGAGTAACAAATATTCTCAGCCCAGATATTCAAATGCTTAGGTAGCTGGGACACTGCATGGATCCTCATAAACGTAAAAAATTACTGCCAGATCAGGAGGAATAAATCCAGCAGCTCTCACTGAAAGTCTTGCCGTATATTCCAGGTTAAGAGTACAGTGTGGAGTAGTATGTTTCAATGGTCAAATAAATATTAAAACTGCTTATATATTCTTGAGAACTATTTACATGCACTTGTAGACACTCATAATGTACTCTTACCATAGGTCTGTTCTAAAATTAGCTTCTAATAGACATTAAGGCTTTTTTCATGTTATGTAAATCTTTTTTTTTAGCTGTGTTGAAAAATAATTCTCAGTGCTTGATACTGCCCTAAAAGAAGGTGAAACATTATTCTGTACTCTATTTTTTGAGGAAACTTAAAACAAAATGCCATCAAGATAAGCCAAAACTAAAAACAACCCTAATGAATTTAAAGTCATGGAACCAGACTATAGAAAACATACACATATACTCATATTATCTTTGTGACATTTCTATGTTATATGCCTTCTTATCTGTTTCATTGTCACAGTAAAATTTAGGCCCTGTTGCACAAAAAATTGTAATGAAATAATTTTCTTCAGTGACACAGTGCAGTGACATGAAGCCTTCAAACTTCTGCTGAAGAAAATGATGAGATTAAATCTTTTCTGGCATAGTAACATGGTTAGTGATATGACAGAAAAGTAAAAGGAATTTTGCTCTATGATTTATAGCCAACTTGATTTCAGTAGTATAGGTCCAGGCTCCTCATTTAAATTTTATTTATGTATTTTTGATAGGCAATTCATGGATAGTAGATTATTTGGAGGTTCTCTTGTGCCTAATACTGACCTTTAGTTCAGTACCAAAAAGACGTAATGAAGTGTTCATGGCACTCACTGAGTTAAGCATAATGGAAGAGAGAAGTTACTCCCCACTTTTATGAATCACGGTCACAACAGTGTATTTCCAATTTTTAGGTACATTAGTTGTAAGAAAATTAGATTTCCTATTTCAACTAATGGTTTAGCTATATAATGTGCTCAATTTTAAGTAGCTCTGGTTCCAGTCCATCAATTCCTCCCATCTTATTAATATTTAAATTCAATAACTGTTTTAATACTATTGATTTGTGAACTTTTCGTTTTTTAAATTGACTGTCTTGTGAAGATTTAAATTACATCCTTTGTCTTCTCCATTTTCATTCCAGACTAATACTTCCATGGGAACATATGAGAGTGGAAACTGAAGCATCTCAAAAAGCACAGAGATTTCTGTTGATGGAATTTCTCTCCAGCACATAGATAAAATACAAAACAATTTCCCCTCATTATTTTTATGTATTACTATCATCATAAAATAACTATTTTTGCAGCTTCCCTAATAGGTCAAATTTGCTTCAGCTATGTAGGTATATTAAAGTAAATTGAATAAAAGCAATAAACAATCCTGTAAAAAACCTGGTAACAGAACAGGGACTCTAGTATTTCACCTATTTTTCTCCAAGTCCATCAGAATTCTTAAAAGCCATATTATTCAAGAATGATATGATTAACCATATAAATTTCATCTATTTTCAGTACTATTTTGAGGTTTTAAATCTCTGAGATCTATTTACCCCTCTACAATTTTATAAAATTAGATTTAGTAGCAAGGAAAAGAAATCAGAATCAATAAATACCAACTAAGCTTTTATCTCACACTGAAGCCAAATTCTTTTGAAGATAAAAAAAGTCATCTTTCTTTCTATTTTTTTCACACATTTAATAACTTAAGCAGACCACCTCAAATGTTTGTATGTTGCTGCAGAACAGGCATAATTCAGAAAAAACACAGCTATTTTTATTTTTTATACTGCTGGGCCAAGAAAGCATTAATCACATAGATTACAAATATAAAGTTGTTGTCATGACAAATTTGCTTACATAGCTTGCAGAAAATAATATGACATAGTTGGTTTTTTTTGTATTCTAAACAAAAGAATATTATTAAAGTTGCAAAAGTCAAGAACCCTGAGGTTAGAAAATGCAACCTTACTTTTTCCCATTGGTGCAGACAACTTATACTGGAAACTTTAATTCTATATTTGCATAGTCTGTATTTCTTGACTCATTCAATGGACCGTAATGGCTGTAGCTATAACTGACAAGCACAAGCAATCATCATTCCAGCACCTCCTGCCTGTGCCTTAGTACCATGTTCCAGCACCTTAGATCTCAAGTTGAAATTCTACACGCATAGATTCTTGTTAGAAGTGTGAAAAGAGAATCGCACATGTGAGCAAAAGCTGAGCCATCTCCTCCCGCAAAGGATTGCTCTGGTACAGAGCTTTATGTGGCTGCATGCAGGAAGCTTACCCACACTTTCTGGTGAGATTCCTGCCACTGTCTGCTTTTGAGGAGCTAATGATAGCTCAAAAGCAGAGCATGGGAGAGTTCAGAAATCATCTAGCTTGCTCAGGGACACGACCCAAAATGGACTCTAAGGAGCCAATCTGTTAAAATGATCTGGTTTGTGACTGATACCTAATAAAAGCCAGGTCTCCACAAGGGCAGAGGAAGCATCTGATGTCCAGCAGCTATACAAACAGGGAAGATTTCCTGTTCCCTCAAATATTTTGTTAGGCCCTCAGGAAGGTTAAAGGTATGGAGCTGACCTGAGTCTAAAAGCCTGACCTGTGCAAGTTTTCATACTATCTCAGCTGCTGCCTGAAAGAGTCAAGTTACTTTTTTCTTCGATGGCACAGTCACTTTCATCCTAATCGGAGGCAGTGTGAGCGCTGGGTAAATTAAGAAGGCCTGTGCTGTTTAGACAGACTGCTCCAAGCACTTCAGTGAGACTGTGCTGAATTAGTTTTGGCTGGCTGTGGTTCTAAAAGAACATTCAGAGACAGAATCAGTTTTTAGCTCCAAGCTACAACATATAATTTATGCTTTTAATTTCAAATTCTAAAATGTGGCAGAAGATGTGGGGGAAGTTGAAGCAAAGAGTTAGCGGGGTGTGGGGGGGGGGCGGAATTACTTGTCAAATGATCTAAAGCAAGGATATTGATCTGACATTAATTGTGACTTTTTTTTGTATTCTGAAGAGGTAAATGTTTGTAAAAATGTCAGGTTTTCCTTCAGGTTAAGTGCAAGACGTAATTCAGATCAGGTTCTGGTTGTGTCTCATTTTGCTACTGAGAGATGAGTGAAAAGAGTATTTTTTCACAAAATGCTACACATCCATATATTAAAACCACATAAGTGACTTTCCATCTGAAGTCTTATTTTCAGTAGTGAATTAGAATTACACACTAGGTTAAAATCCCAACCTCACTGAAGTCAAAGCTCCCAGTGGAAGGTGACTGTCTCCATGTAAAGTGGGAGAGCTTCTAAAGGAAGAAGCCTCAACCTAGAGTACATGTGAGTCCTAAGACTGGAAAGACTATCAGATAGTTAATACTCCCTGAAAGAAGATTCAGCCCCCATTTGTACACAATGTGTGTGATCTAATTTCTCAAATTTCATAGAAAGTTACTAAAGCATAGATAGGAAATAAAGACAAATATGTTACATCATTAAATGAATTGAATGTAATGGATGGATGTACAAGGAAGGAAGTAATTTTTGATATGCTTATTTTTCATATTATTCATTATTATTTTTATCATACATTCAAGTATTTTGAAATATTAAGTGAGTGAAACCATCCACCATAACAATCTCTCAAATATAAATTAGTTTAGGTACCTGAGGGAGTCTGAATGCACTCAGCACACTCCATGTACATCCCACATTCCTTCTTTGGCAGTCTGAATCGTAGATGATCAGAAAAATAACCCACTATCTTATCTCCTAATCTTATACATTTTATGTATTGAAATTTAAAAGCATTGGAGTGCACAGGATTTACAGCTGGGAAGGGTGAGGGACAGAATTAGTGAAAAAAAGGTCTCAAAATATTGACAGCAGTACCTGGATGAGCACAGACATTCTTGAGTTTCAGAATTAGATTGATCCATTAGATCATACTACATTGTGCCTTCTGTTCATGAATATTTCTTCTCCATCCTCTAGGAGGAATTACAAGCATAAATTTTCTATGCACTGGTGAGAGAAGTCTTTCTTTCATCTTAGTGAATACACATCTGCTACCTTGTATTCAAACAGATTGATTCTTACTTTAAAGACTCATTATATTGCATTATACAAGAAAGTGTTGTATGCCTTGGGTTATATTTATGCCTGCTAGAGCAAGTAACAAATACTATAAGGATATGAAAGATTAATAACAGGAAAGTTATGACACTTCTTCCTTTTCAAGAAAGCACTTTTCAATTTTTCTCACAACTTGTTTATCTTTTAAAAATTCAGAATGATCCATTTCATGGCTGAGAGATATAATTCTATGACACAGGGACAATAGCTCATAATCTCTTTCGTTAATTATATTAAATATGTGATCTGATTGGTCCTAGTTTCAATTCAACATCAGCTGTGGTTATGCTATAACTATTTTTAATACAGTAGTAAATATTTATAAACTTCACAGAGCCAAATAAATGTCACAATATGTAAACCTGAAAGCCACTTTCCCCAAATTCTTAGACTTTTCTTTCTCTTGGTAGTTGCAACTTTTTAAAAAATTTATTTTATGTTATTTACAATGTTTTTGAAAGCTGTCCTACATTCCTTGGCCATTTTATTGGCCCATAGCTGGGCAAGTAATATGAGTTGCTCTATAAGAATTCAACTTCAAAGTATAAACTTCCATCAAATTCTCTTGGCCTGAGATCAGACATCAGAAGCATGTTTTCAAGCTGAACACACAGAAGCAGAAGCCTGTGTTACTGGTGCACTCCCCAAAGTCAGTTGGGTGCCCAGACAAAATAACTTGCAAAATTCTTGGTGCCTGAGTTTGGTTCACTGGACACAACCTAACAAGATGCTCAGGCATGCTTTAATGCATTTAAAAATGCTTCGGTGGCTACCCGTGTACTTAAAATTGTGCCTACGTGCATGCCCAAGTATGCTCCTCAAACAAGGTCTATCTTTAGTAAGGTAATGACTGTTTCTGCATTAGTTGTTCAATTTCCCTTGAGACTCCACTGGGAAGGAGAAAAAGGGCTTCGCCAAAGTGAGATTGAAATCATACACATCAAGATAGTAATTTATCCAACTTTGAAGAGGCATTTCTCTGTTCCTCTGTGGAGTGTGCATAGGAAGACTTGATGGACTGGCATATTAACTTAGATATCAAAGTACATATCTTTTGCCAGTGTTCAATATCCTGTAAGATTCCTGTTTTAGCAATCTGGCTAAAAAACCGTGTGGGAGTGGAGAACAAGAAATGGCGTCATAGGCACTCTGAGTGCTACAGCTATGTGTGACTGTCTCCAGCTGTGGCTCAATTAGATAATTTTCAGAGATCACGCAACACTTGCCCAGTGTGTGTGTGTGTGGCCCTCATAATTCAGGCAAATTTCTGCTCCTTTCTTGCCTACACACAGAAAAATGGTTAATTTTTTCCAAAGTGATGTGTTCTTAATATAGTTGTCATTACTTTAAATGCTCTCATAATAATACTGCATTGTGTGGCAGGAAACAGAAAGGAGGCCAGAAAAGAACACTGGATGAAAAGCAGATGAATGAAAACTTCAATGCTGCTTTTCAAAAGATGGAACAAAGTTTCTTTTTCTCAACAAATTGAACCAGTATCTCAATTAATTCTACTAGAGATTCACAAAAAGTCAACACAAGCATTGGAAAAAACCCACCTGCTCTACCTTTTAAGGCACCTATGATGGTTAAATGAGTGTACAGGAAGGAAATAGTACTGCATTGCTGGGAAGCAGAAACTCCTGTCCTGAGTTTGGGTATAGCACAGTAAGTTATCACTGCTGGGCTGTTTGCTTCCTGCCATATCCCTCTTCCTGGGGCAGAGTAGCCATTCCATGACACATTTCCATCAGTGATAAAAGTCGTACAAACACAGTTTCTTTCTCTTTCCCTATTGCTTATGTCCAGACCCTTTGCTGTAATTCATTGATTTCAGTCGCTCTGATGCAACTGTCCTTTTTCAGTTGTGCCATAAGCCAAATGAGGAATCTGACTTGGAGAGCCTCTTCCAAACTGTTTAGTTCAAGATGTTTTTCTGATCTGATTTACAGTCCATCCTGAAGGCAGCCAGCTAAAAAACAAAGACGTAAGGGCACAGCCTCCTTAATGAGAAGGACAGAATGAGCAGGCACGTCTGAAGCCAGCTTCACCCTTGGAGGAAACAGTGCATAGCTACATAGTTCATGGAAAAGACAATCAGTATTCCTTAAATACTCTCTGTTTTGTGCTGCAAGTATGTGCCTACTGTTGGACTAAATGACCATTGTAAGTCCCTTCCAACTGAAACAGCCTGTTTTCTTCTGTAGTAAGTTAGTGTCTGCAGAAATCGTACTCTTATTATTTCTTCAACAGTAGCCTATCAAAAATATAGTCCTTAGATTATTGGTATGTACTTAGTTCTGAGGATTTATTTTCTTTTTCATATTCCTTTCTCTATGTCTCTAAACCTGTATTAAGAATTTAGCATATTGGAGTCACCAACAGTCATAAAATCAGACTCTTATGTGGTTTGGCCAGTCAGATTTTTGAAGGAGTTTTGTAAGGGATCAAATATTAGAAAAACTTCTGTTAAGCAGTATAAACTTACCTTTCCCATATTTCATTCTGGTTCTCATGTTTTGCCTTGAAAAGATAAAACTGAGGGCTGCAGGGATTAATAAAAGATTTATGCAATTCTTCTGATACATAATTTATAAATGATGTAATAAACTTAACTGTTGGTTCCAATAATGAAGAACATAACCATGCTAAAAAAAGAATTTAAGTTTTCTGAGAAAATATGAAATCTACAACACAAAAGACACTATTTAAGCACATTTGCATTATTAGAGGTGTCAGATAACCTTGTGAAGGAGAGGTAGCACAGAGATAATAAAACTGCATATCTACGTACTTATCATATTTTCTTTCCCTATAAGTACCTCGTACAATTTATTTTTTTTTTATTGAGGTTCAAAATGAAAAACAAGATGAGTTCTTAGAAAGATGATGGTGAAGGATAAAAATGTGTGTTGAAGAGTGAATTTTGGCACAATAGTTATTGAATGAAGTTGCAGTGAACTAGAAGGCAGTATCCAAAAAATTTGCTTCTTAGAAGAAGAGTCAGAGTGCACAGTTATGCTTTAAGTAAGCCCTCAGCTTTGATAACTGAGGGAGATGACCAGTGGGAAAACGCTATATAATGGATAAAACAAGACTTTCTCCACAGGTATATCCTACTGGTGAATTAATTTATTTTTTCCCTTTTTTTAACTTTGTTTTCATAGAATTGTAGAAAGATTTGTGTTGGACAAGATTTTAAACATCATCTAACTCAGATTCCCTGCCATGGACAGGAATGTCTTTCGCTTGCTGAAAGTCCTATCCAGCCTGGCCTTGAACACTTCCAGGGTTGGGGCATCCAAACCTTAGCACCTCTGGAAAACTTCAACTTTGTACCTAATATTTACCATAAGAAAACATATATATATATGTGTGTGTGTGTATTTGTGCAAACAAACATATAAAGAACTTTCATCCTTTATTTCTTCTTCTCAGATAAATTATTCCAAAATGAACTGAGTAGTACTGTGTTACCTTCATTTCCTAAGAAAATATCACTTTCATATGCATCAGAAAACAGGCATCCTTTTTAGGCTCTGCCACCCAAATCATGTCTTGCCTTCTGCTGTCTTCTTCAGTCAGCAAGCTTGGATGGTAAGGATGCTGTTATCACTCCTGCGACAGGTGCAAATGTGCATTTCATGAATTAGTAAGAAATACTGAGGAGCCATCCTCTGGCACAGGCATGGTCCTGACAGACCATGGGACAGCTGTGATCATGGAGCAGCTCAGAGGGCACAGGCACTCACAGGATCTCAATACAGTAACCATAATTTCTTACCCTAGGAGCCACACAAAGCACTCTCATCTATCTATCTCCCCACCAAGCTGGTGTCAGAACCAAAGTGTAGCTTAATTTTAAGACAGTTTTTGCCATCTTGGGATTTTTTTTTTCTCTCTTTATAATTACGAAAGTATAATTGATTAGCCATTCAGTGACCTCTTCCTTGGAATATGCAAGCACTTCATAAATAGGTATTGTTTGTTGGGGTTTTTTTGTTAGTGCAATGTGGCATACATGTGTATTATGTACTGAGTCTTGTTGGGTTTTGAGCTTAATGAATAGTTTTACTGTTTTTTAATGTGTTTACAGCTTGCCAGCAGTTGCCATCTTTACTCTCACAGAAAGTGATCACAGTGAAAAACTCCAATCTAGATTTTAACAAGTGTTTTTCATTGGTCAATATCATAAAATTAATAAATTGGCCACCTATGCTAGTGAATAAAATGTATACATCTGGAACTTTTGTAACACAGAGTCTAGTTTCATAATCTTCAGCCCTCCAGTACCTGAATGGATCCTACAAGAAAGATGGAGAGAGATCTTTCACTACAGCATGTAGTTAGAGGACAAGGGAGAATGGGTTTAAACTGAAAGACAGAAGCTTTACATTAGATATCAGGAAAAAAAATTTACTCTGAGGGTGGTGAGACACTGAAACAGGTTGCCCAGGGAAGCTGTGGATGCCTCATCCCTGGAAATGCTAAAGACCAGGTTAGATGAGGCTTTGAGCAGCCTTTCCTAGTAACAAGTGTCACTGTCCTTGACAGAGGAATTGGAACTAGATGATCTTAAAGTTGTTTCCAACACAAGCCATTCTATGATTCTATGAGTCTGTGAGTCTGTGAGTCTGGGAGTCTATGAGTCTATGGGTTGTTTTCATCAAATTTAGTAACTATTTGTTTCTCCAGATGCTTGATGGAACGGTTAGAAACTTTTTACTGACTATTGCCGGTCAATAGAATGGCAGATGGCGTTTATCATGAGAACAAGAGGTCCATTGGTGAACTACTGTGCTGACATGGTGTTTAAAAAGATGTGGTGCCCAGGGTATACTTCACTTCACATACAGAGATTGACTGGAAATATAGAAGATTACTGTTGCAGGTGCATAGAACACAAGTCAGGCAGGTATCCACTGGTCTAGGGGATGAGCATAAGATTGCAGTGCTATCGTCTGGATGCATGAATGTTGAGAAATGACCATGAGGTGGCCCACCCTTCTTTCGATCTCCTCCTTGTACTTCATTCTAACTCAAAACCCTGCTCAAATTAATCACATTTCTTCTCTGGGAATTGTCTGCAACATTTATTGCAGAAACGCTTCTCTGTTTTCTTTTAAAAATCTGTCTGTTACTTGGCTGACAAAACACCTGAATATACTTTCAGGCAGGAGGTCTGTGTGTATACTTCTTACTGAATAGCTTTTTTCAGCTGATTTCACCTCTCTGTTTATAAGCCTCCTGTGAACAGATTGTGAAAGTCTCAACAGCACTTTTTCCATTTAAGCAATGTAGCATTCCTTTTCAGAATCATTTCCATGGCTTACTGATAATGCCACAGCACTTTCTGCCTTGTCAGAGCCTGTCACTGTGCCTGCACCCAGCACTCTGAACATCAAAATGATTTGCAACCAATTTACTGAAAAGCTGAAAATGTCTTCTAAAGTAATCTCTGCCACTGGAAAAATGCCATTTTTGTAAGAAGCAGCTTCATATTTATCAAGCTTTATAACACTCATATATACTAGATTGGGCATAAGACTCCTATAGCTCATGCTCTTAAAGATCAGGTGAGAAACCTAGAAAGCAGTAAATGATTAAAGCCTTGATGAAATCTGCAATAATTGAAAGATGTAGGTGCTGTATTTAACACGATTGAACAAAGCCCCAAATAGTTAACAAGACTGGCACACTTCAGTTAAAATACAGGTGTGTAATCTGTGTGGTGTTTCATAGTTGCTTCCATTAGTTGTTCCTGTGGTAATCTGGCATCAGTATATAATTACAGCTCCAGCTATTAAAAGAGCTATACAATTTCCTGGGTAGTTGGCACTATGGCTTCCACTCAAGCCTGCAAAAGATAACAATTATGTGTAATGGAATATAATCTCTATTGACATTCATAGGAATTCAAGGAAGAATTGCCACTATAGTAAGAATGTAGGAACTTTATTGGGTTGGGCCGATGATCATTACAGCTCAGGGCCCTGTCTGTGAAAGCAGGCAATAGTGAATGCTTAGAAATAGGATGAGAGTAAGACAAAGGTCAAAGGTGCAAGAGATGTTTTTTCCTCATACACTTTTTAAATCTCAGCAATCTACTGAGAGCTACTGTGCAGAAGGTTACAGCTCCTCTCTTCATGTCATGCTAATTTGACACCCTGCAAAAGATAAGCTGTTTGAAGCAGTGGTAAAATTGCAAAAATAGTTACAGGAAGAAATCCTCTATCCAAACTCTTTCAAAGTTTCCAGGTGTGAAATAACTGCCACTGACTTACTAAGGTGTCAAATGCTAGCTACATTTGCTTTCATAGAAGTCACAGTTTTCAACTGAATTGCCGTATCCTCTGTTTCAGTCATTGAAACTTTTTTAATGGGTTGGGGCACCGTATTGTCTTTTTTGGATCCTATTGCTGGTACATCCAGATTCTGACTGAATTACTGCAATTTTTACCTAATAATTACTCAAGGGGAGCTTTTCAGCTTTCTTAATATAAGGTTTTTATTTTATTCTTTTTAACATTTGATTGGACCCTCAGAAGGGTAAACATATCCTTCTTGAAATGTGGGCAACAGGACTGGACACAGAATTCAAGAAAGCATCACACCAGTGGCAAACATTGTTCATATAAACTCATTGTTATTACCTTATGTTGTTATCTATATCCAAAATGGCTAAATTGTTGATCCTATTAACACTAATAAGAAGACTGCCACACCTACAACTTCTATCATGCTGAACCTCACTTCTAACCACTAACTTAAAAAAATAAAAAGAGTCAGCACCGTCTCAGCATCTATATTCTCCAAATGTGGTTTCTCGTGCTCCAAAATCAATTATTTGTACTTGGACTTTTTAAATGCATCTTGTCCTGAATTTATTAAATGGTCCAATCAATTTGTGTTAGTGATCTGTGGGGTGCACAATGCCACACTGCTCAATAACTATATATTTTAGCAGCAACAATTTAATTGTTCTACTTTGCCAGAGTTTAAGATGTTATGACATGATATTTATTTAATTTTTTTTTCACTGAAAGAGTGTTCAAGCATTGGAATAAGTTTCCCGGGGAGGTGGTGCAGTCACCATTTCTGGATGTGTTTAAGAGGCACCTGGATGTGGCACTTGGGGATATGGTTTGGGGGTGATTATTCTGGTGCTGGGTTGGTGGTTGGACAGATGATCTAGAAGGTCTCTTCCAACCTTCAATCTTCTCTTCCTTGAAGATTCTCTGACTCTGTGATTCTGTGACTCTTTAATATCTGATAGCTCATCCAAAATATTTAGATCCATACTACCAGTCATTTTAAAGGCTTTCATCTCCTGTTGGAGTTTTTAAGAATTTTATTGGAGAAGAAAGGTCACAATTAACATTTCCCAAAAAAACTACAATCTGGCAATTTTCCCCAATTGTATTATTATACACTCACTCAACATTTCTGATTCTGTTGCTTTAATACTTCTAATAATTATACCCTTTTTCTATTGACAAATATACTAGCACTTGTTTGTTGCCTCTTTTTCCCTTGTGCTGTGTAATGCTCCAGGAATGGTATTCCCAGGTTTAGCACTTCCACTAGAAAGAAAACCACTAAGCACTCCCCTTTCCCCCCTTAAGTGGGGAACAAAAAAGGGAGTGATCATGGGTTGAGATAAGAACAATTTGCTGGAAACAGAAACATGATGATAAAGCAAGCAATAACAGCACCAGTATTAATAACAAGAGTGTACAAAGAGGGTGTGATTTACATGTAAAACCCTCAACAATCCCGTGACAATGAAAAACAGTGGTGGGCAGACCTTTTGTCCACCACGCTTTCCTCTGACAGGAAAAGGAACATCCTTTCTTCACAGAAGGGAAACAATCCCTTTCCCCTGGCCCCTGGCAACGATGTAAGATGGTATCAAATAACATTAGGTTCTTGACTGTCCCACTCCTGCTGATCTGGACAGGAACTGTTAAAAAAATCCTTTCATGTTGTCCTTAAACTTTGATGGAGATGTCTTCTGTACATTTGCTTCCCTTCTCAGTTTTCTATGGTTTATATTCAGTTTTGCTTCAGTCACTCACATCAGCTTCTTTTATTTTCATCATTGCCTTTTAGAAATTAAAAAACCTGATTAACTTTGGGGTTTTTTTAAATTCATCATTACCATATCAATTCTTGACTGTGTGATTATTGTTTTAGCTCACTTAGTAAAACGTTCTTTAAATTCTCTCAGTTATCATTCACATTTTTTCAATTTATTATTTCCCAGCTGATTTATTATGTAAGGATTTACAGTTTTTTAAAGGTATCCTCCCTGACAGCTTGTGAGAAGCTGTCAGGTGTCAATGTATATCCTGTAAGTTATAAAACTTAACTCATTTTACAAAAAAAAAGGCATTCCTAAATTAGCACAAGTTCTTTGATAATTTTCTCTTGTGTGTCAATATGAATCTAATAGAAGTTATTCTCAGATATATTCTTATGATGTGAAAGCAATTTATATTTTTTTGCATTTTAATAGTGAGAGAATGAGAGCTTTATCACTTATTAATCAGTTTGAAAAAAAGCAACAAATGAAGTCTATTTGTTTCCTGCCCTGCACCCTATTCCTAGGGTACCATATTTTTGTTATTAATTTGTTCTAATCTCCAAACAGAGTAACCAAATACAAACTGCTTGTTTGGAATGCTCCCTGTCCAATGTTAGCACCCACAGTGTGGCAGAGAATTGTTTGGAGAAGTACTGGTTGATGCTGCAGATTTTTCTTAGTTTTCAGCAGTATGGACAATGAAGTCCCACCACACGGTAAAGTTTCCCAGTGTTGTTGGATTTATTAGTATAGACATAGCCAGAAGGTACCTTTTCTAACACATTGTGCTGCCATCCTCCTTAGATACTTTGTAACAAGTGATTTCGTGTCTCTAATCTTTCAACAAAATGTCAATTATATCATATTAATAAAAATTACTCAAGAGTTTACTAATAATGTAATATTCTTTATTGTTGCCAAGATTTTTTTATGCTAGTATAGACAGTCCAGGATATCTTTATTTAATTTCATACAGTGCTTTGTTTAATTTCCTTCTTGATATTTTTGATGATAAGGAATTTTTATATTTTACCTCCTTTCCACATTCTCACCTTACAGGTATGTTAACACTGTCAGGATCAGACTGGAGACACCTTCCAGATTTCCCAGCTGCTTCTTCTTGTTGAAAGTGACCAAAAATACTAGTGTTCCTTTTATCCAGCAGTTCATTTCTAGAATCATCTTATTTTTCTCTTCTGTTATTCAGAAGATGGGAGGGATCTTTAAATTTCCTCTCCATTCCTTCTTCCTCACAATCCTTCAGAACTACTTGATCCCCAGAAAGTCAGACAACATTTATGTTGCTTATTTATTATTAAAGAACCTTTTGTTTCCTCACAGGGTTGTCTCTTCTTTCAACTGTTTAGATGATCTCTGTGAGCATGTGTAATAGTAGTGGATTTGGCTACAAGTAGATTTTCATTTGACTCCCAAGATTTGAAAGATTTTGCAGTTTTGCTTTAGATACTTCATTGATATTTAAATATTTTTAAATCTTGATTCCAAAATCAATGTTTCTTTAAGAAGAAATTTTTTAAAAAGGAAACCATGTCTCTGCAGTTGGAATAAGCTTTTTGAGCTCTGAAAACAGCATTTTGAGATGAGAATAGTTTGCATTGTTAAATATATGGACTTCTGAATTTTAATTGAATTAAGAGATTAGGCATTAGTGCATAAAGAAACATCAAGGAAAAGCAAGAGAACTTAGAAACAATTATCGGCCCTTTTTTATAACGAAAACTCACCCAAAAACATTTATGGAATGTATGAGTTGGGTTTGAAGCTACAAAATTTGGCATTGCGAGACACAATATGGAAGTCAGTACTGATGGTGAAGTACACTCAAGAAGCTGGATAAATCCTCAGGTGGTTACTCCCTGCTGAGTTTATTTCTACCTCTGCTAACAGTTTTTTTAATTTGAAAACTGCTGATGCAGCAGAGGCAGGATCCCTGGAACCCAGAGCCCCACAGACACAGCAGGTCTATGCCCGGTTACAGTACTCTAAGCATAAAAACGAACTTCTGTGAAACTTTTAGCAGCCTCTCCAGTTTTAATCAGTATCCAATCTAATCTGTCTAAAAGCTTTTCTGATTAGGGGGCATATTCATATAAGAGGCCATCATTAAAAACAGAAACAGGGAGAACAATTATTGTCTGGCATATGAGATCCCTTGTGGATAGCAAGACCATTAGCAAAACAATTGGGGGGCTTTTAGCTAAACAGAGTGCTGTCACAGCAATTGTTTTCACTAGCAGTCTACATACAACTTCATCAGCAGTAATATTAATGTCTGGTTTTTTCTTCTGCTCTGCTAAAAATATATAATTTATGCAATGAACAACCTTTATTTGTATTTAAAGAAGACCCTCTTATATAAACAATGAATTGAGTATGCATGTTATAACAACCTAACCAAAATATCAACAAAAATGAAATAGTAATGAGAGATTTCACCAGCAAATGAGTGTGTAAAACAATAGGGAAAAAAATGTATAACGGGAAGAATTCTGTAGAAGAGGCAGGAAGAGATAAAAGAACAGGTCACATCAAATATATCTGGCAACTGCAAGTCATCATTTAAAGTCAACTTTGATTTTTAAATACCATTTGGACTCATCTGAGGATGAGTAGTCAATTATGCTATTTATAGGGGAAGACTGTGGCAGCTCAGATATCACTGCCTTACTGTCACCCACTATGATGTCTCTTCAGCAGCAACCATATACCCAGGCCTCTTAGTGGCAAGGACTAAACCAGAGCTTACATCAAGACAACAGTTTTGATCCATTTTTGAAACCCAGGACTCCTGCAGGATTTTTCTTACCTAGTTTCTCACAAGATAGCCAGAAGGACCTCTGCCCTTCCATACTTTGCCAAAGCCCTTTCTATTATTTTAGCTATTTTTTTTTTAGAAGAAGGGGTGGGGCATGGATGGGAGTAAAAGAGACAGAGAGGGACAAATAGCCTCTATGATGTGACCAGCCACAGAACAATCAATTAAAAGGAGGTTTATTTTTCAATTTTAAAGGTTTTAATGTTCTATAAAGAGATTTTGCTATCTTCTACATTTATTGCACAGAAAGCTCTCTAAATATCAGTATTTCCACTGGGAAGAGCCCAAGTACTGTTCTTCCTTTCCTCCTGATCAGGAAATCCTGCAGTATTTTTCATCATCTGTCTTCAATATGCTGTTTAAATAAATAGTAGGAATCGTCAGCCTCCTCATTAGGTATAGCAAGGCTTCCCTGATATCAATAAGCTTAAGATGACAAAAATAAAACCAGCCTAAGCAGAGGTGAGACAGTTAAAAAATGTATAATTCCCTTTGCAATGTTTGACTAAAATATGAGACAAAAATGTCTCACAGAAAAACTGTTCTTTAAAGCAAATGAATGAAAAAGCCATTAAGACTGCTGAAGAAGTCAAAATTTCATTTTTCCTAGAAGATTTCTTTTGTCAAAGGGTAAGGTTTCAAGGCAGAAAGACAGTAATACTTCTGTGTATAAGCCTCCTTGACCTCTGATAGACTAATCTGACCAGTCTAGTTTTTAATATTAGGTATACCAGGTAAAGGAGATCTCAAAACTTTACCAAATAGAACAACAGCAAAACAAGAAAAAATTAAAAGACTTGTTTAGTTGTTTCTGTCTCCCAGACATTCTTTCTTTTTAGAAAGGAATGTCTGTTCTATATAATGTAATTTATCTAGGTATTAACATCATGGTATCTTATCATGTTGTGTGATTCCTTCATGGTTTGTCATACACTATTTTTAGGCTTTTTACATACATGCTTTGGGGCAGATTGAGAGATATATTTTGCATTCACTTCTTTTTCCTTTCAGAGTCAGCACATGGAGCTATTTACAGTAAAAGGGAATTATGTTTCAAGATCATGAACTTAGTATGCGGTTTCTGTCAGTACCACTTACAAATGTCACATTTACAAGAGATATAAAAACATACAAAGTTAGAGACTAGCATTTTTCTGTGCAGACCCTGCATTTAACTAACAACTTTCATGGCTTGATCTCACTTGCCCTCACAAAAAAAGACATTTAGTTGCTTGCTGAAAGTAAAACAGTAATAGTCATTCTTTTGACTTTCTTTTTTTAATATTTATTATTTTTTAACATTGCAATCTTTATATAGAGAGAGGCAGAGTAGAGGTAGTGAAGGATAGGTGGTAGATTGATGGGAAACCAATTATGGTTCCCTGTTTCTCAGCATTGGCTTTAATTAAAGTTGTGGGGTTTCAGTACCTTAATTTCATTCCCTGAAGGAGTTACCTAAGCAATCCTCAACCAATTGAGAACAGCTCTGCAATACCAAAGAGCCCCAGGCCATTGCCAGAGAGTACTGCTGTACTTAGGAGGCTGCATTACTCACAGTTACTCATAAATAACTATTCAAGTTTTTTGAGGTACTGGGACACCATGTGTTTCATAAGGTCATGTATTAAGCGTATTTACTGTCTGCAATATGAATGTCTAAATCAGGTGTGAGTCAGCTGAACTTCTCAAATTGTTTGTCTTAGGACATATTTTGTTTGTGTCCTGACTACACAGGATGAGGTCAGGGTCCAATTTTTTCTTCAGTGTGCCTTGAGTTTCACTGGAAAAACTCAACCACCAAAACAGGAAGGAAGGGAAAATAGTGCCTCCAGTATCCTGGCACCCAAGGGAACAGGGCAGTAGGCTGGATTTGCATAGCTCACCAGTTCTGCAGTTTAAGGCAATACCTAGATTGTTAAAATCACGCTTATTTTTTAAGTCAGCTTTTCTCTGAGAGAAGAAAGAACAGAAAATGTAATTTTGTTCCTACCTTTCACCGCTTATAACCTTATATAACATACACCATACTTGAAAGTAGATGACAAAGAAAAGTAATAGAAGTAGGTGCAAAAAGAAGTCAACAGGACTTGATTTTAAGTTGAATATCAGAAAAGAGTCAGTACAATTACTAATAAAATGAGTAATTTGTTTTTTCTACATGAGGGTTTGGGAAATTTTTCTTAGTCAATTCATTCATTGTAGAACACAGCTTTTGCAAGGATTGTTTGTCAGCAAAACCAGAAAAAAATCCTTCCCCAAATATCTATCAAAGGCAAAATAAACAAACAGAAGCCATCATCATTTCTCCTTACAATTGGGAAATTTGAGCATATGAAACTGTGTGGTGGAAAAAATGTTTTACTTATCTACTTTATCACATAAGTGGCATCTGTACATTTCATATCTCAGGAGGCTGTTGATTCCCAAAATAACTGCATTTAATGAAGGTACAGAAGTGAGAGATTTTGTTTGTACTTTCAGTGGAAGACAAGCAGTTTAGAAGGTTTATTCTGCTTCATAATGATGAATTCAGTGTTCTGAGGGAAGTTTTAAACAGTTTAAATGTAATACTTTCAACAGATGCATTCCCTCAAGGCTGATACTATGTCTCTGTGTGCCTATTTAAGTATTCTCACCTTACAGTCAGGTGAAGGCTCTTTCAACTCCTCACCCAGATCACACCTAGCCTATTCCCAACAGCTGGGAATCAGGGGTCATTTATACAAAAGCTTTCTACAAACTCTTTTTTCTGAAATTTGCTGGTTGTTTCATAGACTTTTTGGGTTACTGGCTCATGTTTTTTCTGTGATTTATACCTAGAGTTGCCTGTTAGAGCTCTGAATTTCAACAATCAGATCTGACCTGTCATTCAGATAACTGCCTCACCTTACCCTCATTTCAAAGCAATCAGGATTCCCTGACATCTCAAAAGCAGCCAGACCTTTAGGAAATTTGATCTTGGATTCAAGTGCAGAAAAACATGAGAATGCCAACCCCCACTATAAAGTTAGAGAACAGCAAAAAATAAAATCAACAATGGTGAAAATTTATTGCTCACTAGTCGCAATACTTTTCCATTAGTACAGGCAAGTGGGAAAGAATATGTAACTGAATGGTCTTCATATATTTTGTTGATTTAGCAAATCAGTGTAAAAGATGACCTCTTCTGCTATGGATTACAGCTAATGCTGGTCATGGCTGGAGCTGAGGAGGCCTGTTAGTGGTGCCTTTAATTTCAATTTCTACATGGTTTAAGTTCATCAGCTCTGCTTGGACAGTACAGATGTGGGTTTAGCAATGGCCAGAGCCAACACTGCCATCAGCAACACTAATTTTGGAGAGATTTTTCCATCACCTCTGTTGACAGAAATATGCCCCAGGAAAACCCAGATAGCTCCTGCAGCTGGAATTTTGCCATCACTATGTTGAGCCAATGAGCAGTTGATAATACAACCTGTTTGTAGGGAATGCTTATGGATTTGAAACTTCAAGAAGCAATATTAAAATGATCTTTCCTTTCTGATAACCAATTTCTTCCTCTTTGTTTCCTGCCATATATGCACTAACCAACACTACAAAAATATATGTCTTAAGGTAGAATATTTACTCTTACATCTGGCCCTTTCAGAACATTTATATATTTGAGTAGAAATTCTGAAGTCAACTTTATAATTAAAATTAATTTTCGCTTTTTTTCTTCCTGCTATTGCATGAAGTTTTTATTACAAAAAAAGGTAAGAAGGCTGCACAGCTTAGTGCACTGAAAGCCCTCTTGTTCCTTGCAAGTGAAAAATGAAACTCTTCACTTTTTTTCCCCTGGAAAAAAAGCTAAAACAAACAACATGTGAGCAGCAGGCTCATTTAAAGAATTGATTATTCAGTTTCTACAGTTAAGACACACAAGGCTTATCTCCAAAGCCATGAAAGACAATATTTTTTATTAAGAGTGCCAGTAGAAAAGATATAATTTGATATCTGGAAATAAACCAGATGCTTTTTTCCTTTCAATGTACGTTAAGCAACAA
This sequence comes from Argya squamiceps, assembly GCA_037834095.1. NCBI lineage: Eukaryota > Metazoa > Chordata > Aves > Passeriformes > Leiothrichidae > Argya > Argya squamiceps. The sequence goes on along the minus strand of JBBMKD010000102.1, from coordinate 125,420,512 downwards.
GAAAAGGCAAGTTATGTGTAAGAAAACATTCAGATTTACCAGAATGTATCCTGGATCAAAATAGTTTTCACTGTCAGATTTTTTAATTGTGAGTACATAGCATCAGGTTTCTAAAGGCCTTTTTTGGCTGTTAAATTTACATGGTGTGATTTCTGGTAGCTGTTAAGCAATTGTGAACTCTGGGGACTTTAGAGACAACTGCTAGTGATGACTGGCCCTGAGAATATCAACTAGGATATCAACTAGGATTTAGTGACTCTTCCTTAGTTCCTGGTCTGAATACACACGGCTACTTCTCTGTCCTAGTCATCAGCATCCTGAGCTCACTGTTGGGGACAGGATGCACAGTACTCAGTGATAATAAACATACCAGAACCCGGCCCTTGAGAGGTCAGGCCCATGCTTCAGCCCCAAGGAAATTGTTATAAACCATGTACAGAGGTTACTTTTTGCAGACATAAGTCTGCTTGCTACCAAGGCAGCTGCACATATGATCCAAAACAAAATACTTCCTTCTGCTCTCCACCTAATATGGCATTTTAGCTAGAACCAAAAGCAGGGCTTATAACTGGAGCTCCATTTTTGCAGAGACATTTGCAGATACATCGCTGCATAGAATTTCATTATGTGAAAACAGATGAGCCACACATTTCTGTGCAAGTGTTCAGTTTAATTTGCCAAGTTTCATGTCATTATGTCAATGCTTAAATTTCACATTCAATGAATTTGTGCTATCTAAAAACTTACCCAAAGTTTTTCACAGTATCACATTTTTAGATGGTTTTCAGAGTGTCCTTGAACCTTTTGATCTGAATCAGCTTTCTATTAACAAGTGTAAATAATGGGTAATAAATCTTTATTGCTGAAAAGTTGAGCTGCCCATGAATTGTCATGTATTCAGAAGCATGAGACCTTCGCTTAACAGATCTCTACAGCTCAAATGCCTAATACAGTGTACTTGGAAATCTAAACATATTGAGCTTGAAAGAAATCACGTGGAGACTTCCCATAGAAAAATTATGTATTAGTTAATGACAACTTTAGTAGTTCACCCAAAAGTTTGATGATTCTCATTACAGGAAAACATATAGAAAGGGGTCACTATTAAATATTGTTCCAGCCCATCAGGCTATTTGACTAAACTTGGCTTTTACAGCATTTCAAAGAAAATATTAAAAGCTAAAGGGTGTCCTTAGAAAATGTGATCTACTTAAAATCTGACCAACTGTGGCTTCCAAGGAAGTGAAAAGAGTACTATAGATGACTCTTGTTAATTACAGACACAAGAAAGGTTTTGGCCACCAACATCAAAGAAAGACAGATATAAAAAGAAAAGAGAAAAAATAATTTCAGAAGCAAATGCATAATTTTGGAATGAGTGACTATTTCGCTGTAATGTTGATGTTTTTGACTTGGAAACTGCAGTAGGCATCAGCTTACTGGGATGTGAGCAACTAACAGAAAAAGAATGAAATCAGGGCCATCACAAAAAATGTGAGGCAGAACAAGAGCAGGCTCTAAGTAGCCTTGGTCAAGACAAAAATTGCCTGTTCAAAAGGAGAAATTAAAAAAAAATTCTAGCAAACAATGTGTAATTGAGGCCTGAGAAGATCTACACTAGAATACATCTAAGCTACATTTTTTCTTCATTAAGACACAAATCTGCACTATACAGAGAAGCTCTCAAGCTCTCCTAATACTAATTCTTTCAAGACCAGCCTTTGTTATATTTGTGCTTTTCCACTTGTTCACAACAAGTCACATAATGACCACCACTATAAGAGGTTCGCTGTACTGCAACCTTTTGACAACCTCCTTGACCTTGCTTCATCTGACACTGTGAGTGAAAAGGGAAAGAAAAAAGTTCTAGACAATGTTTGTGAGGTCAGCTCCAAATGCTCAACTCATATTAGGTCTTTCCTGTGACAGCCTCAAGCAAATATCTCCTCAATATAAATGTCCCAAATGCTTAGAGGATGTATCAGCAGCATCCATGTGTAGGACCAAACGATGTTCCCATCATAGATTAAGAAATAAGTCACTAATTTAATATATAAATTAATATATAAATGAATATAAAATGTAACCTTCAAAGTCCGGCGTCAGAATCTGGCATGATTTCAGATCAGCTGTCCACCAAATCTCCCTTTTATTCAGCCTCCACTGTGAAAATGCTCATGGTGTCAGTCCTTCTCACACACACATTTCCTGCTACTCAGCTTTGATTTGTTTTTCTATAATTTCTCAGCAGAAAGCAACATTTTTTCCAGAGGAAAAAAATAAACAAAAATTGGAGTTGTATGTAGTGGTCACCATAATGCAAACCAGACGACTTCCTCACATTTGCAGAACTGAGACTTCTAACACCCTTTCCAATCTTGTCACTCCTCCTATGTCTGGGAAATTTAAACACAGACTTGTTCTGACCATTTTCTTCCAAAGGTCAGGTAATTGAAAACAGATTCTTCAGCTTTCTGCTTTTGATGTTGTGAGAAAGGCACTCAGGAAACCAAGACCTGCTCCTTCAGCAGATCACTAGGAAGCAAATATAATTTGTCTCATTGGCGTGCTGATTTCCTGATGTCACGTGAGGGAGTAATGACTGTTATTCACAGTTTGAAAGGGCTGTCAGATTAACAGTAGTTGGTAAAGTTCAATTGCTGGGTACTGATCCTAGCTAGGATGGTGGTTTGGACTTGCCTGGTGTAACAAAAGTTATCTTCTGTTGCATGGATATGCTGGATGTTTTCCCACTGACTTTTCTGTAGATATCCTTAAGTTGAGAGGCATTCTTTTTGATCACATCCTCTCAGTGAATAATGAGGATGACTGATCATGATATTTTACCTTTAAACATGATAAATCAAAGAATCATAGAATATGCTGATTTGGAAGACACCCATCAGTATCACCAAGTTCAATTCCCAACCCAGTACAGGACACTCCAATGTGTCTGAGAGCATTGTCTAAATTCCTCTTGAACTCTGTCAGGTTAGTGCCATGACCTCTTCCCTGGGGAGCTTCCAGGGCCTAGCCACCCTCTGGGTGAAAAATCTTTTTCCTCTTACCCAAACTAAATCTCCTATAGCAGTCTGACATTAGATGGTAGAGCTGCTACCTATATCCGAGTAAGTGCGTCCTTCAGGCAAAGTGGTCAAGTCCACACATCTCAGATGCCATGGCCTGGCTCAGCAAAGAGAGGCAAGAAGGACCTTTGTATGATAAGTTCCAGAAAAGGTTTATTCCAACATGCTGAAGGAGAATCACAGAAAAAAGGCCTGGCCATGCGCTGTCCACTAGCCTAAATAGGGGTCAGGAACCAATGGTCTGAGGGCATAGGGGCAGTACAAAGGACAGGGCAAAAGGCAGTGACCTATAGAGAGGATGAGGGATGAACAATTGGGGTGGGCTGGACCAGATGGTCAATGGGGAAAGCAGTCTAAGGTAGATTGACAATAGTGCAGCAGAGCACCATGGGGAACATCTTTCTTTCAGCCTAAGCAGGGAAAACTCTATGGTAGATCTTTTCAGGGCAGGACCCTGGGAATTCGCCTGAGATGTTCAGGGGATCCCACAATCTCCCATGACTCAGCTCCATGTATTTCCTCAAGTCCTGTCACTTGTCACAAGAGATCAGTACCCTTTTCTTCCCCTCGCAAGGAAGTTGCAGACTGCAATGAGGCCTCCCCTCAATCTCCTCCAGGCTGAACAGACCAAGGGACCTCAGGCACTTCTGACACAGCTTCCCCTCAAGGCCCTTCATCATCCTCATGGCCCTGCTTTGGATGCTCCTTAATGTCTTTGTATAAACTCAACCCTTTGAGATAGTTTGCCCTTTCGTCTGAGATAAACATCTGGCGACACTTGCCTATGCATCTATCATCTTTAGACGAATTCACTTTGTGTTGCTGCCATGGAAGAGGGAGGATTCCCCTTCTCAAGGGACACATCAGTGTGGACATCCTACCAGTGGCCTCTTCAGCAGATACAAGGCTTCTGACATTACTCTATTGTTGTACTACCCAGGCTTCACTTACTGTCTTTCACTTTCGAAATGTACTGAAGTAGTACCATGTTTCTAATTTTAAAATTCACTGGTGAATTCATGTCTGTTTATATCTACAAAATTTCTATCTACAACTCAACAGGTGAAAAAATTTTTGGAACCAAAAGATTTTTGGGGACATTGAAACTAAGAAAGCAGAAGTGTTTCAGGGAAAAGTGAAGTGATGTATTTTCAGGTGAAGTAGTTCAGATGCCAAAAAAAATTGTTGAAGGTATTTATTGAAATAGAGTTCTGCTTCCGTATATGAAAAATTATTAATATATTTGTATTCTTCCCTCATACTCAATTTTTGTATGATGTTTTTTGCCACGCAGAGGAACCTGGAACTAGAAAATAATAATTCCTTCATATGTCTGCTGTATCTGGTCATGCAGATGTTCTTTATTGACTGAAACGGCTACTTAAATAGCTGTTCTGTGGGACAGGAGTTCCATCCAGTAATTAGAAGACACACAGTTTAGTCATCATACTGTCTCATGGATAAAAATTACTGAATTTATTTACTTCTATTAGACTCCTAGTATTCATTAAAACCTAATGGGATATCATTCCTGTTTTTTCTTTGTGATTATTACTGCCTTCTCAAGTTTATTTAGCAGGAGCTATCATCTGGCTTTCAGGCATGTTCTTCAACTTAATATGAAAATACTTTAACATTGAGTGGCTGCTAGAAAGAGATAGGCTGTGGAGCACTAATTATGCAAAAAGACTAGGGTTCCATCTGAAATCCATTTACTCCCAAGTAGAGAAATTGCATAAGAAAGACCTCTCATTTATTTGCTTTTATCGTCTGGTGATCAGAAAGTCTATCAACAGAAGCAGGTATTATTAAAAAGGCTGGAAACCTTAAACTGTATTGGGATTTTTTTGAGTTTTCCTTTTTCAGAAAAGTCATTACTGTGTCAAGTTCAGTTGTGAAATCTTGCCCGTGACATTGCTATGCATAAAATTCCCTTTTTAGATATTCAGTTCTCTTATAATGGATCTCAGTGTTAAGACTCAGAGCAGCTGTAAAACTGAAAGTGAAATCCTAGTGGAGTTATCATAAGTATTTTTAAAGAAGTATAGGGTAATTCAAAGCATGTTTCGGTATGTTTTTACCCACAAAAATCCTTTCTAGATAGGCAGCAAAAATGTTTATTGTAATTTTATATTGAAAAATGAATTCTTTAAAATATGGTATTGTTCTTGATATAGAATGATTTAATGCTATGAAAATGAAAAAATATATATATATTTAAATTCTGTCCTGTGCAATTAGATACTAAGTTGGGGCCTATAAGTATATTTTTTCTCTCTTTACTACCTTAAAATTTTACTTTGAAATATAATTCAAAATTTAAGGGGCCATTGAAAAGATGATTCTTTTCTATGGATCCTGTTATATCAAATTAAGTTTTAATCTATGATATTTACAAAATGTGAGAAGGCATTTGAGTCAGACTGAGTCAAATCTGTACACTAGTGGCAATATGTGAAACTACATTAAAGGAAATAGTTGTTTCTGTGTCCTGTCCCTATATTTATTAAAAAGCCTCAGTTTGCAAGATTTTTCCAGAAAATAAATAATGCAAAAAATAAGGCCAAATGTTTAAACAAAACATACCTCCATATCTTAAAATGTATAAATTATACATTTTTTTCAGTTTTTAACAAAAAAAAAATCATTTTATGAGTACTTCAGGGTTCCAAGTACTTTCAGAAGGGGTGGAAATAAAAAATTGAGCTCATCTCAATAACAAATTAATTTAAATTATTTTTTAAAGTAGAAGAAAATGGTATTTCTCCATGTTAGTGTAATGCAGGTTTGTATTGTTTTTAAACTAAATATTTGTTATTGTTGAAGAAATTAATGTTTTTTGAGATAAACTCTACCTAATCAGAAGTTGCATGTTTAGTTTATTAGACCATTTTTTCAAAACAATTGGTGTCCTTTAATTATCCTGATACAACAACACAACCCATTTATAGCAGATTAAAAACCCCTCCACTTCTACTTGCATCCATAGGTACCAGAACACATGAAGAGATGCAGCCCTTTTCTATTATTTGGCTTCCTGCAGGTTGAAAACCCACTTCTCTGACATTATGGAGAAAAATATTTTTGTGAGCTCAAGTCAGCAATGCTTCTACTGAGAAAAAATTAGTTTAATTCAAAGCTATTCACATATTGACATCTCTTTATAGTAGTAGGCAGAGTTCTAAGTCATCTTTAGCTGTGGTCAAGAAAGCAGGACAGTTATGAGTTATTGCTAGAAATTAGTGGTTTTGAGTAAATCCGGTGTCCCAACTGCCTTTTTTTACTCTTAAAATGTCTTCCTCTATGATGTCTGAGATGTATCTGTTTGTGAGAAAATAAAGAACTTAATGTCGTTCAAGGAAAAGCCTAGGTGAGAAAACCTTATTCTGTAGCTTTTATCTCCTGTAGAAATAATGTATAGGAAATTCTATCAGGAGTAAGCCAGGAACTATTGCACCATTAGGAACATTTATTACACATCACTTCTGAAGGCACACTTCTGGGCTAATTCTTACAGGATGTGCTTCATTTTTGGCAGATGATCACTGTGATAAAAATTTCCTTCTGCAGATGTCAGGATTATGAGAAATACAGTTGTTCTTTGAGGAAAGTAAGAAAACTAGATGCATGATAGGAAAATAATAATAATAAAAAAAACCCTAGTAAATAATGCAATGCATAAACAGAAGGAAAAAGATTAAATTAAAATAGAAAAAAAAGTTTCCTGGTAAAAAACCCTCTCTCTTAAAATTTTTTATCATTGAAAATATTAGCTGCCAGCCAAGTTGATGAAGTGAATTATGCAGAGCGCAGATAACAATTCTAGCTGTGTCTTGAATGAATACTGACTGCAGCAAATCAAACTTCATAAGCAGCTCTGATGACCTTTCTTCAATTGATGTAAATATGGATTTATAGTATCAAAAAAATGTGAATTAATTGCCCCGAGCCATACACCAGCTCTATATGCTTGTCTTGTAGAAGTATTCCTTACTTGTGAACCACAGAAAAAATTTACATCAGAAAAAGAAAAAAATAACCAGGACAATTAAATTTATAAACTTCATTATGCATTAATTACTGGAAATGGGCTGAAAAGTAGTTTTCAGAGGTAAATCTACTGTGAAAACCTGATGTAACATGGACAGCACTTGATGTTTACTGATTGTGTTTATTGAAGTTGTGAACCTTAGAAGCTCCAGTCTTCAGGAAAAGGAATGGTTGAAACTCACCTAGGAAAATGAAGTTTGGGGAAATCTCTTACACTCAATATGAATTTGGGGTGGAAAAAAGGATTTAAACACCATGAAAATGGTGTAATACGGATAACACCTTTTTTTTCCTAAGGCAATTTCTGTAAAGCCTTTGGAAGGTAGAAGAAAAATCAATAAAAATGATTACTGGGTGTAAAGAATTTTCACCATACTGATGTTATTTTTTCTCTGAAGTTCACATTAGGTCAAAAACACTTGAAAGGTGTAAACTAGTCTTTTAAACCACTTTGCAGAAAGTGGCTCCACTGCTTACTTTTTCTTACGATTATTATCTGAGAAATGCTGTCTCAGGAAAACCTTGAAGTAAGATTTCAACATGGTTAATAGATTAATTGATACAGGAATTCACTTTACTGAAAGACTCGAGGATGAGATTAGATGTTTTTCTAGAAGCTATACAAAATCTTACAGATTTAGAGCTTGATGTCCTTGCTTCCAATAAACATGTGGCCAGGGTAGATGGTCCAAATGGACTCTTGTATGAACTTCTGATTTAAATACATGAGCCCCTAGGAAGCTTGTAGAAAAAGAACAAGAAGGAAGGCATGCTGAACTAATATTATACTTAAAGGGTAGGGGAAAATCAGGTATGAAATTTGAGCATATGGAAAAGTCTGCAGAAACACTGGAAGATAAACTGTTGAAAACCAAACTTGTAAACTGCCAGTTATGTTAGATGCTGAAAAAAGGTTTTTTGTTTTAAATACTAGATTTTAACATTTTTTAAAAATCTTCCTCTTTTTTTTTTATTTCATGAAAAATGAAGGAAATATAGTACCTCTTGTTTTAGCTTCTACTTTAGAACTTAATTATTTCAAATATAATCTTGTTAACTTTTTCTGTTCATAAAAAGAAATGCATGCAAGAAAAATTCGAATTGAAGACATGATTTCCTTGCTCTAATGCCAGCCAAGAACTCCATCCTCATATTATACTAATTGTATCCTTATTTTTCATACTTTTTTCCCCCCCCACTGAAAAGATTGTGACAATTTTGGAATATGCATGCCCACTTGCCTTCTGGGACACAAGAGTATAAAGTTAAAAAAAATGTGCTATATATAACTCAAAACCAATAGAAACAATACAAAATCTTATTTACAAAAAAAATCCTTCATTAATGAACATGAAAATATGTTAGTAAATTCAGTGCAATTTTAAACAACAGTATTAGAAAGAAGTGTATTTTCTACTAGTCACCTTGAGATAAAATTTTGCTAAAAACAATCATTATAAGCTTTAAAGTTTAACTATAAATTATATCTCTAGTAAATTGTATATATTGACTTGAATGACCTTAGATGGATTTCCCTAAGTCCTTCTATATTGATTATACTTCTACCTAGATTATCCATGAACAGATGAAAACACATTGGTTTAAATCCAGACCATGGATTTGTAGCTAACATTAAAAGTTTCTTATCAAAGTTGTTGACTGAGTAGTTCTGGAATGATCAAGCTCAAGAGACAAATTAGTGTTCAACAACAATGGTTTAACATCATAAAGTATCTCATACCCTTCTAGCATGAACAGTGAGCACCTATCAGATGTGGTAGCCTACTCTTTATTTTAAGGAATTGATTCTGCTCCCTCAGTTATAAATTTGAGATGGAAGTGCAGGGAAAAATTCTCATGATAAACCCAGTTATTTCCTCATTTAATTAAATTTAAGATATCTAGAGAGGTTTTTTTCCTATTTCTTCCTTCTGCTATATAACTTATGTGCTGGATTTCCTCTGTTTCAAAAGCCTACAGGCCTCCTTGCAGAAAAGATATTGTCAGACTTTGGCAGTATTTCTTGCCACTGTACGAGTAAATTACTTAGGTCTCAGGCTTGAAATGATGCAACTTTACGCACATTGATGCAGATGTCCTTATATTGCCAATGCCTAAGTGAAGCATGAAAATTGTGACAGCAATTATATTCCCTAGTCTCTGATTCGACCCTTTCATTAATACTTTAGTTTCTTCCAGTTAAGACAGAAAACCTCACAGAAACTACATGAACTTAAATTAATCATTATACTAAATTCAAAAACTCTTAAATGAAAAGTATTATGACAAGACAATACACTATTTATTATTAATTGCAGATTTTGCCACCTAGTCCTGTGTCAAAAACATGAGCTACATTGGCATATTTTGTTACTAATTACTTTTTTTATTTTCACAGAAACAATTTATTCAAACTGTTGCTTAATTATATTTTATCTATGTCAGGAGATTTATTTTCCAGGTTGGCACTGATGCTATTTGAAAAGAGATGCTTTATGGAGACCTACTGAAAGAGAAGCAAAGGTGATAACTGTCCTCAGAAACTCTGGAAAAGCATGCATACATTGAAAGAGAGGAGCAATAAAATGAATTTGCTTTTTGAATGAGCAAATCATCAGTCAAGCAAGGCTCTTATTTAAAAGAGCAATATCCTTCCCAGAGATTGTATCAGTGTTAATGAAAGGTCTAATAAGGCATTAGAGAAATGAGTAAAAAAGTTTCATTATTTATTTTATTTTTATGTTTAAACTGTGGCATATTTTCAAATGAATTCTCTGGTGTAAGTTTGCAATTTAATCAAAGTACATATACAAGTAGCTAAAGAGGAAAAAAAAGTTATCTACTTTCCATAAATCTAATAGTCCTTCATCATCCTGATTTCTAACTGCAACCTGTAGGCTTGCCAGTGTCTTTGGTAGAAAAAAAGTGTTGGATTGGAAATTAGAAAAGAATCACTTTTTCTGTTCAAGCAACTGCAAAAAAGAGATATCAAGAGGAAAAACAACTCAGATACTTCAAAGAGAACCAATAAGCAATTTCTGGATAAAAAATTAAGTTTGTACTCTTATTTTTTATTAATAAATACACAGATGCTAACCCATGAGGAAAAGACAAGATGGTTCAGGCAAATGAGACTTGGGAAATATCTTATTCCATATAGACCAAAAATCAAAAGAATGTGGATGGGGGACAATCCTCCACCCTGGACCTCTGAAAGGAAAGACAAAGGAAAATCCCTGTTCCAGCAGCAAAACTCCTTCAGCAAATATAACAAATATGGAGGGTCCTCTTAACTGGTGAATTCAAATTGCATCTATATTTATAAGTTAATTTAAGCTTCCACAGGCCAATTATTTCAGGTGTTTTCAGCAAGATATAAAGTTTTAGAACACATTGTTGAAATAAATAATAATTTTAAAAGTTGTGTGAACAATAAATGAGATTTCAACCCATGTAAGCTTACCAAAACATCAAGCAAATTTAATATCTTCTCTCATGCCTGATTTTTAGAAAAAAACCCCAAATCATGTAATTAATCTTTTTACATAGCAGAAAAGCATTTATTCTACTGCTTTCAGAGAAGGGCTGTTACCTAAGGGAAACACATGAGAAAGAAAATGAGAGCTTACTAAAGAGAAAAATATCATATGGAAAGTACTGAGAATGGCTATATCAGAGGCTGAGTGGCTAACTAGTGATGTACTGGCGTAGAGAGTGGATTTTTTTTTTATTAATAGCCTTGGTGTAAAGAATAGAATATATTGGTGTAATTTTCTAACATCATTAAGTAGAAGGCCTCACACCAGTCAATGATTGGAATATTTCACACTGGGCAAAACGTCTCGAAAGCACAAGTTCTCAAGAACAAAAATAAAAAACTTACCAGAAGTAGCTAATTTATTTTGCTTTATATGGGAACTTCTCAGTGGGAATAAAATGAGAGGAGATCAACTATACTGTATCAACTGATCTCACAAGGATCACACCTTCCCTGTGTGACTTCAGAGTATAAGAAATTCTGAGGAGTTGATAGTCTGTCTTATGTGAATAAATTAATTGGATTCATTACTTTCACAAAATAAAAGCTGAAAAGGAAAGTAATTCTTGTCTATTATGTATGTCAGAGGTACAAACCAAAAAGTAGTTAGGTCTTTACACCAAGGCCAAATATCATCACAAAAAAAAAATAGCATATATTGATAATAAATTCATAAAGGAAGGAAATTAGAAAGAGGCAACCATCAGAACAAAAATGTTTTGCAACATAAATTCTAGCTATTTTTAGGATATAAATGGCTAAGTAGAATGCTGAGATGCCTGTAATTACAGCCACCTCTCTCAATGATAGACAATAGTACTGTCAAAGATAGAGAAAGACTTTTTCTGTTTTGGGTGTGAGTTGTTGTTTTCAGCCTGTCTGAACTAATTTGTAAAGCTGTTTTAAAATAGAGAGCATTTGGAGCTTTGCACTGAATCAGATTTCCCAAATACATGCCAATATAAAAACCACATTGTGGAGCATAGGATTCTTTTATTTTGCCTTAATTTAATTTTTCAGCAGACATTATCATATATACAATATACATTATCATTTTTATGCTGCTAATATTTGGAAGTACTCTGTCAGCTCTGTCAGCAATGAATCATACATTAGACAAATTACTTGCAATGTAGGAACACTGAAATTATTTGACTGACGGGCATAGGATTCAAGAAATAATTTAATTTGAAACAATGATAGAAAAATATTTATAGGATAATAGGACAAAAGATACTGTGTTGTAAAATTTAACATATTGATAAAGATTTTTGAGGTCTTAGATAGAGTACACAGTTGTGAATCTGTTCAGCTATAAACAGATAGAGCATTGTGGTCCTGTATTTCTAATGCTAACTCAACAAAAGTTAAGGTCAACAGAACTCACACATATGGTATTTATCAAGTAAGTTTATTTTACTGCATGTGATCATATGATTTTACTTTTGCTTAGACTTTTGATAACTCATGTATTCTTCCTTTTCAATTACTAAAGGTAATTTAATAATTCTGCCTTTTAAACAAAGAACAGTTATTGCTCAAATACCCAAAAATTGCTTTGGCAGCCTTAAAGCAGGGTATAATGGCTGAATATGATAATTTGAAAATTTTACTGTGGGACTCTAGAAAATTTCCTGAACTTTATTCTTTGCCATGTGGGAGACCAAAAGGTGCACTAAAACTTGTTTTGAATGTGATTAATGCTTAATTCTAGTAAATTTAAAATCTGTGCTCTCATCAACTTCTGATCTACTGAGTTTCCCAGTACTGGTTTTTCTAGTTTATGTACTATGAAAGGGATGTTAATTTTTTTTTTTTAGAATATCCCCTAAATATTTTTCTCTTTTTTATAAGCTTGCAGTAACACAGATTTTCAGAGGTAAAGGGACTGATGTGAAAAACTAACAAATAAATATTTTGTGTACCAAAATAGTAATAGAACTCCCACTTGTTGACCACTCATTTATAAAGCAAATAAGGTTTTCCATCTCATATTAGACTAGAAGAATCCTTTAGAGGTTTATTGTTACTATTATTATTAATAATAATAATAATAAAAAAAATAAAATATGTCATATGGGCAGGGAATTGTGGCCAAAATTATTTATCAAAATTCTGGATTTCCATTTTTGTATCTAGTAAGAACTCTTAGACATGCAAAATGAATGAAGTAATAAAATGTAAACTGGAGTTCCAAATTTTAATATTTCCTCCACAAAAATTTACTTGTACATTCATACATATGAAATTCACATTCACAGAGAACTTGTGGCACATGAGCAATCTCCTACAGCAACTGAATGCATGTGTTAGTTCTCAGCTGTTCCTTTTGCAACCAGAAAATTTCTGTTCTTGTTTTGTTCCTGCTGTTTTTAGAAATTGAAACCTTAAGGAAGGTCAGACCTTCAAGAACAGAAACCTGTCAAAGCAGGCCATGTGTGAGACAGACTTGGCAATGCTTCTTAACAGGATTTTGTTCTCCAAGAGATTATGCAAAGGCAGTGCAACAGTTTAGAGTTTACCTCAAATTTTCTCTGCAGCAGTTTCTTCCCAGTCGTTGCAGCAGGTCACTTTCCACATTATTCCTGTGTGACTCCTTCCAGTGACTAACTCCATCTAGAAAATGTTCTCAGTCTTTCCCCAGATAGTCACAGTGCCCCCTGTTTGCAGATATTTGGCTACATGATACTGGAAAATTCCAATATCACATACCAGATATAGCCATGTTTTTTTTATCTCCACAGTAAAAACCAAAATGTTCTCTCTTCTCTATGGTGAGTCAGAAGCCGACAATTGTTCTCATTGCTTACCTTTTTTTCTCAAGAGCAAAGGAACCCATCTTTGTTGATTACCTCATCATTCTCAGCTTCTTTCTGTCAGATATTATCAACTGTTTTTTATTTTTTTCTGTTATCCCCTTGTTATTTAAGTACTTTGTATATGATGCAATTCTATAATAATATAGGCAATATAAAATTTCTGTCTTGACTTCTATGAGAATTGTTCTCTGTTATTTACATGGTTGTCAAACTGTTCTTTGTTTGTTCATTAAACTATGAGTGTTATTATTTTAAATTTCATTCAAGGGTGGAAAGACATTCTACCCTGTCCCCATCATCCTACATGTAATACATGAATTTATGAGAGAATCAATCTTTCCCAAAGGGGTTCAGAACCTGTATGTGATTTCAGCAGAAGAGAATTTCTGTGTACCAACAGAAGTCTTTGAACATCTAATATTTTGTATACAATGATTGGATCCATATGGGATAATGACAGCAGTAAGAGGAAAGCTTTGAACTGAAGAATAAGCACAAAAAATTGGTTTTTCTTAGAATGGAAAAATCAGAAGACAAATGCCTTCATAATGAGTTCCCCTTCCTTTGATGATGAGTGGTCCTCTCCTTAGCTTTTATTTCTGGGCATGACATAATTTGGTAAGGAATTTCACTTTGATCAGCTTGGGTCAGCTGTCCTGGTTTTGTCCTCTCCTGACCTCTTCCCTACTCCCAGCTTACTGGCCTTTGGGGAGTGTGGGATTTAGAGAGACAGCCTTGATGTGTGGAAGCAGTGCTCAGCAGTAGCCAAAACTGGTGTCTCATCAGCACCATTTTAGCTACAAATGCAAAGCATAACACCACAAGGGCTGCTATGGGAAAATTGATTCCATATCAGCCAGATCCAATACAATCTCCATGCCTTATTCCATACAATTTACATCATATTCAGGTCCCAGAGAATTTAATTCATTTATACATCATCTAGACATAATTTTGTATCTAATTCTCTTTACTGAAAGAGCTTCTTAGCAACACAGATTATATTGTATATTTAAACCTCCTTTATACCCAACATACAGATTTGTACAGATTCTCATTAACTACTGTCCGCTGTCCCTTAAGAGATAGTTATTCTTCTGCTCTACTCCTTCTAATATTTATAAAAACAGGCTATGACTTGGGCACCATAAGTCCAGATGGGTGCTCAGGACAGGAGAATGACACATTTGAGTGTCAAACATCAACATCAGCTTGGCTTAGGTCTTTGCTACAATCACCTGGATCACTGTTTGTCAGTTCAGATCTTTCCTGCTGTATTACTTCCTACAAGGTTTAACTTACATCATATTCTTCCTCAATGAGAAACAAGGATGAGTGTCTCCCCATCCTTGCACACCACCACAAAGTACACCCAGGTCCTTGAGGGAAGAGAATCCCACGAATATGCTTGTCTTTTCCCAAGAGAGGAGCAATCAACACTACCTTCCCCTATCATTTGTGTGCAACAGAGACCTTATCTCCTCCTACCGTATGTTGGGGATTTGTTTGGGCAGGGCACAATTCTGAATTCTGTTGTAATTGTGGGAGTTGTGGCACTTGGCATCTCAAAAATAAGTGTCCTACATATGGCAATGACTGCAGATCCTGAACACAGATGGGCATGCTGCAAAATTATGCAAAGAAATAAAGTGCATACAGTCAGAAAAAGTGAAATTTGAGCTGTAATTATGGCAGCAAAAGAGCCACCTATGCAAAATATGCCCAGTACAAACACTAGGGATAATAAGAAAAACTCTCTTTCCAGCAAACTTCAGATAGAAATACAATGTTTCTGTCAAAAGATATCTAAAAGGTATAAACCCAGGGAAAGGTGGGGCAGAACAAACAGAACAACAAAAATCCAGAAATATAATCACTAACAGTCAGCTTAATTTCTCTTCAGAATAGTCAGCCTAGGTATATGGTGAAACCTAATTATTTGGAATTCTAAAAAGTCCTAGAAATTATAATATTGTACTGACATAAAAGAGAAATGCATGATCTAATACATGCTTCCATCTTAATTTTCCATTTCCAACCCCTGTGATTTTATGCCTTCTGAACAGTGGGATCTTTGGTTTTTTACTTTGTAGTAAAGTATTTGGAGTCAAAACACTGTAAAGTTCTGTTATTTCTATTAGAAAAAGACCATAAATAACTTACATTTTTCTCTATTTATCAAGTAAAGGCTTCTGCTGTGCATTACTTTACAAGCACAGAGCACAACAACTGGCTGAAAAACCAAGGCACCTGGGAGTAAGGTGGAATTATGATGCCTATACAAGCTTTTGGATTCTTAAATACAGGATATTGT
This sequence comes from Argya squamiceps, assembly GCA_037834095.1. Taxonomy (NCBI): domain Eukaryota; kingdom Metazoa; phylum Chordata; class Aves; order Passeriformes; family Leiothrichidae; genus Argya; species Argya squamiceps. The sequence goes on along the minus strand of JBBMKD010000102.1, from coordinate 125,404,705 downwards.
TTCTTAATAATCTCTTTCTATCATTTTCTCTCACTTATCTCACCATTTTATGGGTTGTTTTTATGTTTGTGCCACAAATAAATGTCGTTCATACTTTCTCATTAGACCATTCCTCTCAGCGATGTTCTGCACTACTCTTGATGCCCTAAACACAATGTGGTTTTATTCTGCTTCTCTGTGGTTATTTCACAAAGGACTAGGAGCATAAATGCTGCCTCAGTCTGTGAAGTGGCTACCAAATTTTCTTCAAGATTAGATGCACCTAAAGGACTGAACTAAACACTTCCAAAACTATGGAGAGGCCTTCTAGGAAAACACAATTGGTATCAATTATGTGTAGAGTGAGAAAAAAACCCCCATAAACAGACTAACTCACTGAATCAGTGAGGAATAGAAATGCACAGGTAGAGAAAGTGGATGTCTCATCAACTTGAATGGCACTGAAACATGCATTAATGTCCTTTGTACAGATTGGTGATGACCATCTGACCAGCCCCATTATCCAAAGGATCAGGTTAAATGCATTTCCTACCATGTGGCACCCTACATGAAGGAAAAGAAGTGATGCTTTTTCTTTCCACATTAAAGAAATCAGTAAATGAAATAGAGAATTATGCCTGCAAATAACCATTTAATCATTCTCCCTTTTTCTGGACCCAGAAAATTGTCCATGCAGTGGCATAGCTGCATTCAGAAGAAAAATAAGAAATAGCTCTGCTGAACTGATAAGCTCATAGAAGAAAAGATTTGGACTGGAACCCTTTTATGCTGAACCTATTTTCTGACCTTTTGAGTGAGTGCTTTTATACAAAACGTCCCATTGATACCACAGCATTTTCCCACAATCTTAAATAAGATTAACAATGGAAATATAAGATATGTATCACCCATAGCAATTAAGGGATTGTATTCAAAAGTATCCATTTTATTGAGTGTCTCCACCTCAATGTGGAATCCAAATTAGATTCTGACAGGACAGAAACAGTGAGCACATGTATAGACAAAGTCAAAAATCTAGACAAACAGAAAATTTTAAGTTAATTAAATACAGATACCTTTGCTTTTGACAGCAGGTAAGCAGAGAATTTCATAACTCTAAGCTTTTGTTTAGGCCTCTCGGTACTGCTTGTGATCCATAATTGTTCCCAGCTGTAATTGTAGGCTTTCAGCAGGTGCTTTTTCTGGAATACCTTGGAAAAACCAGCACTATATATCTGGCAGTGCCACATGCAGACTCAGAAGTGAAGTGACAATTTCCATCACATGCAGTTTACTGAGAAAACATGGAAAAGGCAGTGTGATATGTAAGTAGAACATATAAATACAATAAAATTAGGCATAGGTGTACTTTAGAGGGTACAAATATGTTCCATCTCACTTATCTTTAAATATCTAAAATTATATGATCAAATTTATCCTGGTTGTCTTTGTAGTCAATAGAAAACAATGAAAGCATCCAGAAGGTCCAACTTGATTCATGTTAGTTTTGTATTTTATGTTAAAATTAATCACATTCTGCAAGTTATGTTTTATTGCCTCTGATTTTAAGTGTGTTACCAGCTCATCCTTAGGCAGGTCAAAGTTAAAAATCTCTATCTGGGCAGTAAAATCCAACCCATACCTCAGCCTGATGAAAGGAAGTGAGTAAAACACCCCTAAAAGGCATTTACTAATTGTTAAAAAAATCTTCAAGATTCTTGTTCTTAGCCAGAATAACTTACTTTCAAATAGTTGACACAGATGTAGCTTCAATTACATGCATATTGCTTATTGTAGGACACAATTTTGGGGTTTTTTTGCCAAGAGTGACTGAAAAGCTATTTCATCTGTGTCAATGTGGAACAGCAATGTCATCTGCAATCTAATGACCCATTAAATACAGATATTTACACTGGAATTGTCCACCCCCTGCTCACATATATACTTGCCTGACTGTGTACCTTACTCAAAAACATTAAATATTATAGTATTTTCCTTTTTAAATAAGCCTTGCATCGTTAAAAAAGGTTCTGATTGTCTATTTTCTAGCCTTTTCTTAGTTCTCTGGTGCATTACACTGCAGAAATATTTGGGATACTCAGTGTATCCAGAAAATGGCAACAAAGGAGGAAATGGAGAATGTTAATGGATATTGTTTCCAAGGAAACAAAGCACCAGAGAATATAAGAAAGCCAAGAAGGATGTAATGTTCTTTTCTCCAAGAAAACAAGGGAATAGAGGAAATGGAGAAGCTAATGAATAAATGACTTAGGTAAATAATCATCCAGTTAAAACATTATTGTATCAAAATTGTTGAAATGCTATCACATAGATGGTTTTGCCTTGTTTTCAACCACTGCCTTAGCTTCATCATTTTATTCTCCTTCCACAGTGCTTCGTATTGTGAAAAAAGAAATGCCATTCACTCCTTATAATATAATACTTAGGAATAAATGTTTGGGGTTTTTTTGTTCAAGACATTATCTATTTACATACTTTCTGATTTTTGAAACAGAATCTTTACTGAATAGGAAGGAGTTCAAGTAAATCTAATGGGGCATTGGGACAAGGTGGCAGGAGTGAGGTGGGGAAAGTAAAGGAAAAATGCCAGTCTATTAAAGTCTATTACACTTTTCAGACATGTCTGCCTCAATAGAAGTTAAAAACATGTTCTCAGCCTAGATAAACAGGTTCATCTCTCAAGATTAACACAGGTTCTGATGTTTTACTATCAAATATATAAAATATTATGTCATCCTAATACCCAGAAATTCGAAGCTTAACAATTTCAACAATCAGATTTTGATTTTCTGCACCAAAAATTTTGAGTGCAATAGTAGGCATGTCTGGGCTGCACTCTCAATCTTTTCGTGTTGTTTGCAAATGCTTCAACTTAAGACAGGTCTGATGTGACTGACTAAGGAAGATTAGATTTGACCTTTATAACTATAATTGAATTTTTGATGGAAAGGCAAGGGACAGGTTTTTTGTCCAGCCAACCTAAGGTTGGCTGAACAGTAATTTTCCATTTCCAATCCCTGTGATTTTATGCCTTCTGAACAGTGGGATCTTTGGTTTTTTACTTTGTAGTAAAGTATTTGGAGTCAAAACACTGTAAAGTGTTTTTATCACACACACCAAAAAAACCAATTGAACAGTACTATTTGGAGGAAGTTAAAGGGAGAAACGGACTATGCCTTAAGAAATTTGAGCTTTCCTTCTCCCTCCCTCCTTCATTCCTCCCCAACCACCTGGAAAGAAATGCTGTGGAAGAAAAGTTAATGATGGAGGCTCTCTGAGATCCTGAATTAAAACTATCCCATGAAAAAGTAAATAATTGAGCAATGGTGAGACAATGGATTCTGACTCTCTCCAGGATGCTTCCACATTCACTTTTACAGGTGCACTTTTGAAGCCAGTTCTCCAACTGGTCACATCTACTACTTTATTCATATTGTTGTGTGAAGACAATTAATATATTAGCAGCTGATGAAAATGTTCTCTGTCATTTTCCAGCCTTACTGAGCATAAGTTTACACCTATTTCCTCATTTATATAGTGCATATAACATTAGGTTACTGCACACAGAATTGCTATTTGTTCATGAAAGTTATGCAGCAGAAGCTGTTAACTGGGTTTCTCTGTAAGCATAAACAATTTTAAAATTGTAGGAGCTATTTCATGTTCCCTGTCTTGGATACATGGATGTTGTAAGGTACATTCTCCATATCACTTTGTTTTTCACTAAAAAAGTTTTAGTAAAAACTTCTATTTCAAAAAACAGGTCAATTTCATACTTTAGGTCATCAATCCCTCAGGGTTCCCCCTTTTTAAAAAAATCTTAAAGTGGATAGAAGCAGGCAGGCAAGATGAAGGAAGGTACACCTTGGGACAGTAGAGAAGAAGAAACATGTATTTATTTTAGATTCTACTGGACAATTTTTAATGCTTAAGTCATGCTTGTTTATAATGCCCATGTGCTTGTAAATTATCTTAACCAATTACATATCAAGACCAAACAGAAGAATGGGAAGAAAACATTTTATGCTTATCCAAGCAAGTATTTAGCAGTGATTCTTAAGTACTGTTCTTAACTTATTCATCTCAGTGGATAAAGTTATCTTGACTCAGACTGAGACTTTCAGAAAGTATGTTGTATTTTGGGGAATTCATTTGGAAGCAATTACAGAAGTGTTGAATACTCAGTAGTTGAAACTGAGTGAAGAGATGAATGTAGATTGTTTTATGAGAGATTCAATTGAGTCAGTATGAATGCTCCAGAAGTTTTATATTAGGAAATAGTATAATGTTCTACTTTAAAATGGGAACTTTTTCAATTGCTCAAAATATGTGGGATTTATTATATCTATGTATACACCATAAGTGCAAAGGTGGAAATAATATTTTTCTTTTATAAGAAGACTGATGTAGGTTATAAATACTTGAACAGATTATGTTAAAGGTGACTTTCAAATTAAAATTTAATTAAATTTATAAAAAGTTCTTGTGAGTTTATTTCCATTAAAAAAGGCATAATGGAATTTAGTAAAGCTTATAATGAGAATAATTTAAATAATATGTCAAATAGTTGAAGATATTAGCAAAACTATATTTTATTTTTTAAAACAATGCAAAGACAATTTTTCTTGTGAAGCATTGTTCTTACATCCTCTTTTTAATTTTATACAGCAACACTTTTTTTCCTCTCCAGATTATCTGTATTTCATCAGTGTTATCTTCTTTTTCTCAATATATCAAAAGGTTTTCTCTTCAAATAATATCAGCTACCACGTTAGTCACCTGACTAAAATATTTATATTTTCCTTTTCTCTTAATTTCCCACTCTGCTCATGGTTACTGACTTCTGATTATGTTTCCAGGTTCTTAAATAAAAGTCTGTGGAGAAACAATTGAAAAAAAAGCAATAGTGAATATCCAAAGTATAACAAGTTATTTAGAGTGAGACTAAAGCACCCACTTACCTGTATTTTCTTTCTTAAACAAGAATTCAAAATCTGACTTGGAAAACTTGCTAGAGCTAATAATATATTTTGGTGTTATTCTTGAAAAGAAGTATTTAATTTAGCTCTCTAGTAATGAGAAAATATCTTTTCATTCCACTCTTATTTCCAAATGCTTCTATATTGGACTGTATAGTGTGAAGACTCACATTTCAAAATGCACTTTTTAACCTCAAAGGCACAACAGGTGGATTTAAAAAGGCAATGGATTTCAAAATAGCAGTCACATGTAGGAAGTCACACCTAATGAAGGAAGACTCGCAGTTTGCATTTTTAGAGTGTATTGATTGCCCCGCACTCTCAAGGAAGTGTGTGAGACAGCTACTGAGAGCACAGAAAGCACTGTGAGTGTTGCTGGGACATCCACAGAAAGAAAGATGCACTGTGCAGCACTTGGTTCTGAATTTCCAATCCTCCTTCTTCATTGTAAACATTTATTGTTTTGTGAGAAAAATGAGAGGAGAAAAGGAGCACTGGTGAAGTAGAAGGCAGTACTTCTCATTTCCCATGGGTATTCAGCAGATTTGGGATGGCATATTTGAAGTGTGTGGCTTTCATGAGGAAAACTGGATCAAAGACTTCAGGTTTGCACAAATATTCAGAGTTAACATGCTTGAATTTACAGTGAAAATTGAAATATGTGGGGGAAGAAAAATAGTTTTTTAATTAAACTGAATAGTTATGATGTATACTTAAATCTCATAATAATAAGCCAATAGAATAGAGATTGGCAGGCCCTAATGGACGTACATTTTAATGCTTAAACCAGCTTCTAAATTCAGGAAATACAGAAATAATTATTTTTTTAATCTTAAATTTTTATTAATGACGTTCTGATTGGAATTCAGCACCAGAAACTCAAACTCAGTGGACTTTGAAGTCTTTTCTTCTCAAAAAAATTGCAATGTTAACAAACAAGCGCATAAGACTAAAACATGGTGAAATAAGCAATGTATGGGTCAGTCCTTGTCAATGAATGAATTAACCAAAGGATTTACATTGGAAGCCTTTATAAAACCCAGATAAACAGTACAGTTGGATAACTGGATTTTATCTCCACTTTCAGCTGTTTACTGGCCAGCATTAACAAAACAATTTAGTGAAACTTTTGTAGAAACTTGGGCTCAGATATTTGGAGAATTTGAATGGAAACCAGTCTTTCTGTCTTAATACCTTGCTTCTTTCAAGTATTGACATGTATATTGAATTTTAAAAATTCAGTTGGGAATTTCTAGAAAACTTCTGGGGCTTCCCTACAGTGTTTTACATGAATGAACACTTATTGAAAGCAAATGAAGCTCATTCAAGCAGGACTGATGTTTACAAGAACCACAAAAGCCGGTCAGAGTTTCTGATATAAAATGGTTTCCTCTGCGTGAATAGTATGATAAGCTTCCAAAATATTTGCAGAACTTCAAAGAGTTCTATTTGCAATAACATACTCATGCTTTCTATGTTCAAGCAGGAATAAAGCATGTAGAAACAAATGCTATTTATACATTGTCCATTTTTATAAATTGTAATTTTATTCTTTCTTTTGAAATTATTTAAACTCGTTTTTAGATCTTTTTCTTTTAAAGTACTACTATGATTCCTTCCTGTAATGAGGAACCACAAACATACCTTGTAATCCTTGCTTGCATGGTAAATATTTTGCTTGTCTTCAGGTGGTCCAATACTGGAAATACTATTTTGACTCTTAATGTTCTGTCAGAAAAGTCTGAGATTGGACAAAATTATGACTTTCAAAAGCTATATTTATAATGGTTGCATGTTCTCTTCATCTCTCCTTTGGATATCTATGTTGAGTTGATTTTGATTTTTTTCTCTTCCAACTGTTATGGACACTTGCTCGTTGTTAATAAAGCATTATTTCAGAGTGCAGTTGTATGGTGAATGCAAGTAAAGTTATAACAATTAGGAACTGTGAAAGGTCTCTTCCCAGTGTATAATTTTCAGTTGATTTGTGCTATGGCAAATTAGGACGTCTCATTAATTTTAGCATGACTAGAAATGTACCATGATTTGAGATTTAACCAACCTCCATGAGACTACGTTGTGCTGAATTTATTCTGTGTTGTGTAATGTTCCTTGTAATTACTAGTGTATCATCTTTCTCCATTTTAACACTTTTTCCAAACAGAACATATCATGGTAAGATATGGCAAATTATGGGTTTACTCAGTTACTGACAGACATTAAACACAGAGCCACGAAACCACTGAATGGGCTGGGTTGGAGGAGACCTTTAAAGATTGCTTACTCCAACCACCCTGCCAAGGGCAGGGACTCCTGTCACCAAATCAGGTTCATTAAAGTAATAACCAATGTGGCCTTGAACTCTTCCAACAAATGGGCATTCACAATCTGTCTTGGCAACCTTGTCCAGTGTCACACCACACTTTTCCTAAAGAATTTCTTCCTTATGTCTGGTCTAAATCTACACTCTTTCAGTTTAAATCCATTGCTCCTTGTCCTATTACCACAGCCTTTATAAAGAACCTCTCTCCATCTCTTTTTCAAGTCTTGTTTAAACACGGGAAAAGCATAAGATCCCCATGGAATACTTCCTTCTCCAGGCTAAACAACCCACTCACTCTTGCTATTTTCGTAGGGGGTCTCCAACACTGACCATTTTCATAGACTTCCTCTAGACCTGCTCCAACAGATTGAAGATTTTTCTTTGTGCTGGGGATGCCAGACCTAGATGCAGTGTTCCAAGTCCAGTTTCATGATATGAATTCAGTTTAAAACAACAATAACCCAAATATTTTGGTTCTGGAAAAAAAATAATAAAATGCTCATTAGAAAATCTGACTTGTGGTTGGATTTAACGTTACTACTAAGTAAATATGGCTTTTTTTCCATCGTCTGACAGAAGGATCCCTAAGTGAGAGGCAAGAACACATAGGGTCTTCCCAAAAAACAGCTATGCATTTAAGTATTCAATTAGAAAAGGTGTTAGCACTGTAATAGGCCCTTTCTTTCCTATCACGCTTGCCTCTTTCTCAAAATAAAACTACCTATGGAGCAGTAAAAAACCCATTCATCACATAACTTTAAAATGTCTATATCTGAAATGCTGACATTTGAAAATATTATTTTTGGATACAGGGGCCAGAGGGAGGTGATGAGAGGTTGGTTATGATTGATGCTGGCCAGAGCACCTGCTGTCTCTTCATACTGAAAAAACAAAGCACAACTTCCCAAGGCTGTGCAGCAATCATTAGTATGAAATGTAAGCGTAACATAAAGTGAAAAATGTGGAGGTGGATGGGGTTTCCTTGCAGTGGTGACTCAGGGAAGGCTTCATATAGAGTTCTCAGACTTCTTGGCAAAAAATAGGGAACAATGTTAACTTCTTTTTATTTATGCTTATGTGTAAAGATTTTCTCATCATATTCTTGGCATAAAGTTTTGTGATAACTCTTATGAGAAAAAAGATATTGCCCTTCTCATCTTTTCCCCAATTAGTTTAGATGACATCTTGTAGTACTACTACAAAGATGACTGGGTTGGGATCCAGAAGGAAGTGACTCTTTTAAAAAAATTTACTTTTTTGGTTTGAAAAAAAATCTAAGTCCTTTCGTGTTAGTCATAATAGGGTGGGCCAAAAATGTTTAAAACTCTTGTGTCAAAGATCTGAACTACAGCATTTTTCATGAAATAGTTTTTTATCACTTGTAATGTTTCCTGAAGACAAGTAGATGCACAAAAGATTCCTTTATTTGGTAAGAGAAATCTTAAGGGCTGCTGGAAATGCAAGTGAGGGAGCAAGTGACTTAGCAAGTTGTGACTTTAATCTTTATAGGGCTGCTTGAAAAAATTCTAGAATACTTTATTAATATCACAAAATACAATAATTTCTCCCACACGGCAGGTTCAACAGGATCTCTTATTGAACATTCAATGCTGAAACTCATTGCTGAGGTTCACAGAATCACAGAATCACAGAATGTGTAGGTTGGAAGAAACCTTCAAGATCATTGAGTCCAACCCAGCCCTAACACCTCAACTAGATCATGGTATCAAGTGCCACATCTAGTCTCTTTTTGAACACATCCA
>JBBMKD010000102.1:125381898-125395540 GCA_037834095.1 Argya squamiceps | reverse complement strand
TCATCTAAATCATCTGGCTGGCTCTCTAGATCCAGGGCCTCATACCTATTCTGAAGTGGCACCTGGCTAGGGGATGGAGCTTGGGAGGAGTGTTTATTATTACCTACCTGAGCAGGGACCCTTTTCCACTCCCCTTCATCTACTAGGTGCTCTTCTATTGCCTAAGAGTGGGAGGCACATGGGTCCTCTGAGTCTAGATGGGCCTCCCTTAAAGAAGGAAGGGCTGAACTCCACCAGTCTATTTCCTTTTCACTTTCCCTGATACTCCTTAATCGTCCAATTTTCTCGCTAAGCTGGGCCACCATTGAAAGGGGGCCATTCACTTGCTCACACCTCAAGCATGCCTCCTTCACATCATTTTCTGAAACAACCAATAAGCTCAAACACTACGGGCAGGAATGGGTCTGTACAGACACATCCTTTGTGGAAGACTTCACTTGGTCACGTACACTAGTACCAACCACAGTTTTTGACCGTGTGGACACCATTACTAACAGAACCCCAAGACCAACAACACCTCAAAACAACACGACGCACAGTGCACTTTACCAGCAAGAGAATTAACAACCCTGCCTGCTTGCCCTGCCTGCGTGAACTGCCGTGCAAACTGCCTTGGCCACGCCTCTGTTTGCCCACTCCTGTTCGCCGTGCTCCCTAGAGACCTCTTACAATGGGCCACTCAGCAACTCAGGGAGCTCCACCCCTCGCTCCTGAATGACTCACACTGGTTGAAAACTTCCATGTCATTTTTTCTTCACAAATGTAAGTAGTGAATATCACAGAGCAAATAGCTAGTCAGTTGAATAAATTTTTAAAGAAAATAAGAGAAAAATTTTAAAAACTGCCATAATTAATATAATAAGTTCACCTGGATGTACCAATCAGAATTTTGTTTTTATTAGCAAAAGATGTCCTGCAGACATATGGGTATTTGTTTCTTCTATTTCTTATTTGTTTTAATTGTGCCAGGTTGGTGGTCACATCAATGAATAGTGCAGTGCAGAGGGATGGATAGAATCCCTTAATTATCCGGGGCTTTTGTAGCTGTGATCCCATCTCATTGGACTTCAGGAGACTTTCTGTGTTTTGTAGCAGTTTGTCAAATATGCAACCAAGTAAAACATTAAGATAACAGGTATTATGTTGAATAATCTACTGAATTTATGTAGGATCCAGAAAAATCACCTAAACTACTTTAATCTTTTAAGAGACAAGCAGACACTTAAAAAAGATAAGTGGAAATATAATTTATATATATTTGTTAGTTTTGATACCTTATTAATATTATTACATTATTGCTGCTTGGGTATTGATTTATGGGAATGAGTATCCAAGTATCCAAATATCATTGGATCAATTTGGCAATTGACACTGCATAACCTTTCCTCTAAATTTGTCCCCAGATGTGTGAAGATTGTCCATTCATTTTAAATGTAATGGTGGCATCTACAGTGATTCTCCAAAGAGCATTTTCTCCAATATTTACCTCAATATGCTCCTCTGAAGAGAAATTTTGATTCACCATTTTTTCTTCTATAATTGTGGGATTTTAAGAAGATATGTTTTATTGACATTAAAAAATTATTTTTCATCTAGTCTCTTTTAAACATGATTTACTAAAACTCAGCCTCAGCCATTCCATGAATTTAATTGGCTAGCTGGATGGCAACAGAAAGAAAGGCTCACTCTTCAAGTTTCAACATTTTGTACTTTTGCACAGAATGGCAACATGGCTCCAACTCAGCAAAAGAAGCCACTTTCCTGAACACAGTGTGCAGTGAAGTAATAACCAACCTCACTGCTTTCTGGAAAACTGCTGGTTTTAGACACAGATTTTTGGTAAGGAGCTCATGTGAAATGTTCAGATGCAGAACTCCCTTCTATATTCTCAATAAAGTGAAAAAGTGCTGTTCTTACAAGCAGATTTCAGCACTTCCGAGACAGATCTTTTAAATTCAACATGTGCATAAATGAACTCAAATAATTTTCAGAAACTATGTTAATTTATAATTAAAATCTACCTGGAATTAACAAAACAAATAACACAATTTAGATCCTTTTAGATATGAGAAACTGCTACATTATATAAGTATGTCCCCTCTCTCCCCCAATTCCTGCCTTTTATTTTTTCACAAAGAACAACTTTTAGACTACATGTTTTGGCTAATTCATGTTGCCAATTGATGCAATATTGACACCTGTTTGATTGGCATGGTATCTAATTAACTGGTGTCCTGTGATAGCTGCCTACAATGTTGTTTGTACAGCACAATTTTTTGTGCTCTTCAGACCTCTGATCTGATGTCTGACACACTTGAAGTAACTAGAGCAGAAATTTAGTTAAAGTTCAATACAGAGCTGAGCAATTTAAAGCCAGATTGCACCGTAAGCTAAAAGAGTGCAAGCTCTCTTTGTGTGCAACTCAGGCTGCCTGCTTTGAAGTGGAATCCTATCAGGAAAAGCCCTCAAGCCCTTGTCAACAGAGGAGATCGACTGTGGTCTGCTAGATTATTTAAAGGTCATTATTTTGGGAGGATTTTTGAACAAAATTCACACTGTCTTTTTGAGATGCATGCATTTTTAAGACAGTTATTATTGCATGTTTTGAAAGAAAGCCCCTCTTTAGTATTAAAATCTTGCAGGTTATAATTTTCACTGTTAGTTATGTTATTGTGCACGAATTGGGAGAAAGAGGATATTGGACACAACTGTGAAGAATCCCATAAATTGCAGTGGGCAGAACACAGACTGTTTGTGGGATAGGATGGACTGACTGAAATGATAACAAACAAACCCAGATCTTCTCAAGACTCAAGGAAAAGAAATCTTGCAGTTCTGGGATAAATTAGAAATGGTAAAAAAAAGTATTACTGTAATTTCATAATGTAGCAAGGTGGGGCTTTTGTGTTTTTCTGGAACTAGTCAATGAGAAAGTTTCCCGTTATAAGAGAAATCGGTGTTTGAGGTTTTTTCTCCACAGCTTTTTTAACTGCTAATCAGCGTAAACAGGCTTATTTGTCTTTTCACTTTGAGAAAAGGTGGAACAAATCCCAAGCCAAGAACAATTTCTGTGGTGATTACTTTTAACCAGAGAGCTCTGTCCTTCCCACAGCCAATGATGCATTCCTTTGCCATCTTTTTTGAGAAAACTCACACCTCAGATAGACATCACAACTCTTAAAATTTACACGGCACTTCAAATCAGATAAGGAGGTTGTGTTCTGCAACATATAAAATTTCTTTGGATACTATTATAACTATGGACTACATTGTAGTCTTCTTTGGTGTTCTCCATGAAGAAAATATAAAGTAATTAATTGAAACAATATCGTTAATGACCATCTGCTAGAAGCCAACCCTTCAGTGTCCTCCTGGCAGGGTATCCATGGTTAAGTCTCTCCAGGAATACCTCATGATGAGTTCTTATGTTAATGATACATAAAATGTTTTTATCGTCCTCTCATAAATTAGCTTACTACTAAGAATACCTCTTAGTATTCTAAAAATACGATACTTTTAGTGGCAGTTTCTGTAACATATCTCAAGAAAACTGTCTCGCTTATCATCACACCACAACTGATCTCTAAATATGATACCACAATTGACTTGTAAATATACCACAACTGAACTACAAATATTCACTTAATTCACAAACATTTTCACTTAAAATTAAAAAGGTATATACTACGAGTGGGGATTGTGCACCAATACCTGACTGAATTAAAGAGCAGTGCAATGTTTATATTTGTGCTTTAGTTAGACAAAGGTCTCTTGGGATGTGGTACTGATCTACCTCTAGAGATTGAGCTGTCTCCAAATGAGATGCCTATCTGCAACCAGTCCAAATATGAAAAATATTCAGATATTACTAAAAGCTCTCAGAGGGACATTGGCAAATTGATGAGATGTAATTGTAAAGAAACCTGTGGGAAAATATATCATGCATTGAAAACAAAAGATTTAACAGTACTGAACTCAATAGTGAAGAATAGATTTCTTACTTGTTCCTAGATGTTATTCACAACTTCAATCCTTTTAAAGCAAAGCCAAGCAAACTACTGTATTTTATATACCCCATTTTCCTTTCAAGACTGAAAATTTCTCTAGGGCGTAATGGGAACATCACCTTAGAATAATAAATTTTTAATGTTAGAATAAAGGTTTCTCCACTGAAAGCAAGATACTGAAATTTTAAGTTATCCAGTGAAATTAATGTATTTTCACAAACTATTTAAATAAGGATTGCAGTGAAAAAGACTGTTGTGACTAATTGGATTTAAATGGAAAATTGGTAGAAATGTAGACACATTGTTTTGAAGATGTTAGCATTTTTAATAAGATGGAAAAAATATAATTATGCTAATGCAGCAAATGCTAAATCAGCTTTGAATGTTTCTTTTGTCATGTATTCAAATCAGTTATATTACTCAAATCCTATTCCACATGAGGAGAATGTAAAAATGGCACAAAATGGTTGGTAAATAAATTACTGTTCCATTTAAATTTCAATGTCTGAGGCCTTGAAACACTATTTGTAGTCAAATAGCCTTAATATTTTTATCTCAATATATTTTTATTAAACTCATCTTTTAGCAAAAAAAGTGAAGATCGAGAGCTTTGTCCCTCAAAACCTGTTTTCTTCTCCAGAAAAAAAAAAAAAATTATATGGATTTGCAGTGCAAGTCTATCTCTCAGAGTATTTAATCCACAGCTTTGAACAGTTCGTAACGGGAATGCAACACAGAAGAAAAGACTTGTTTGTCAAGATAAGTATAAACATATTCCATGTCTGGGCTTTAAGATTTGAACAAGTAAATTCACTTCCAGGTGAAATGAAAATGTTGGTGTTTTTCTTAAAACTCTACACTGTTAAGGATAATCCGTCTGATATTCTTAATTTCTCAGACAGGCATATCACAACTGAAATTATTACAGACTCTCTGAAATGCATGCCCTCCTTGACCAGAATTCTGTCTAAACCAAGAAGGACAAATTATCTATCTTTTTGGTAGGTAGAAGCAAGACCACAAGATTTTGGTTCTCTGAATTAAAGAAAATCTCCTTCCTAATCTCCCTACATCTTTCCCTTTTGTCCTTCCCCTGTTCTGAGTCCAGTACCAGCTCTTTCAAATCTGGACATTGGAATGAGCTGCCCAGGGAGATGGTGCAATCATCATCCCTGAAGTCATTTCAGAAAAGACTTGGTTTATTTGGCAGGCTGGAATTAGGTCATCAGTTGGAATCAATGATCTCAAAGGTCTTTCCAACCTACCTGATACTACAACAAATTCCTGTTCTTGGAGACAAAAATTTTCATCTTGAAAAACAGAATGAAAACAAAAAAAATATTTATAACAAACAAGCCTTTTATGACAATAATAAAACAAAAATCATACATACTCATAAATATATGTATCTTCATTCATGTGTATTATATTTATAATACATGCACCTAATTTCACATGAATGCATAAATATTTACAGGCATTTGTATATATAAATATATAGATGCATATATACACATATGTGCATACATGAAATAATTGCTTGCATGCTCCAGGGAAACATGAGCTTCCTTGAAAGATGAGAGCAAAACAGTAGGAGGTTTTCCAGAGTTACAAAAATATTTCCAGTTCTGAGTGGCACAGTTTGCAGATGCTAGCTTATGCTGATAAATAACAATATGATGGTGCTTCAGGAAAATTAAGTTTGTGTTTTTAAATTAAGTAGCCTTATGTAGACTTGAGTCTTTTTTCTAAATAAAGCCAAACATTAAAATACCTGTGCCTGGACCTTTGGATCTAAGAAATAGATAGAAAATTTTCAATTCAATAAGGTTCAGAGTAAGGCAGCAAAGCACACCAAAAAGATATCAAGACTTTCAACATAAAGCAGAATAGTTTCCTGGAAGACTAGACTAATAGGAGATATCCTGATACATCCAGAAGTCATATACTACAATACATTTCCATGGCAGACAAGAAAAAAATGTGATATAAAGTTTCTGGTTTATTTCCATAGATGCAAAACAACTTGCTATCTTTTGACTGCTTTCTTTCAATATTTTAATTACATGGCAGAAATATGAAGTAAACTGCAACCGAAATTTTCTATTGTTATATAAAGGATGTTAATAAAAGCAATGGTTTATTCATAGCAATTTCTCCAAGTGAGCACTTATTAAAGTAGTTATAAAAGGCAACAGAAAGACAAGTAGAACTGATTAGATAATTGGTAAAAGAAAACCACAATCCATTATAACAATGATGGTGCATAAAATAAAAGCAAAAACCCTCAAAGGAATAACAAAATAGATGTTCATATGCTGCACAAATAAACCAAAGCCCACAACAATTTTTCCATTCAGTTTATTTGGAGTTATCTTTTTAATAAGTTTTCAGTATTTACTTGAGTAACAAAACTTTGGAGTGATTTTCCCTCAAAGCCTTCTCTGGTGCATAGATTTTAAGGGCCAGAAGAGTTCCATCTACCAGGTTTTGCATGAAAGCACCTCCAGCAGTCTAGTATTATATATTTCCAGAAGAAAGTCAGTGGAATATTTTGGAGCATTTTTAAATACGGCAGCAGAATTCTGCTCTTAAAACACAGAATTTTGACATAGTGACATTTCTCTTGTTTTAGGTAACAAGGGTAACATACCTCATATGCTTTTATATGTGCTTTTATTATATACTACATGTAAACTGGTTATAATAAATTATTGATCCAACATAGCCTCAAATCTAAATTTTTGTCTATTAGCTTTAAAGAACAGACTCAGAACCTGCAGGCTGCAGAATGCTTACAGACCTGAAAGGAATTTTCAAGGCAAGAACTTTTTTTTGCATTTTTACAGAGTCCTTAATTGATTACTACAACTGATTACTTCATTTAAAATAATGGCTTCAAAGTTTTCCAAATTACATATGCTAGCATGGTGGAACACAGTGCCATTCCTTTTCTTTGTGTCCTCTGTTCACATTTTGTGCTTCCCAACTTCGACAGCTTTGTCAATAAAACAGGCACATCTAATAGATAGGTAGAAGTCAGGCAGATAGTCCTGTAAGACATAAACCACAAAGCTTGCACCCTAATTTTACTATGTAATTCAACATGCGTATTAATGACACTGGCTTATATCTGCTGAGCCAGTTTCTTACTTAGAAACTCCAGAGATGGAAGTGGGCATTTCCAGAATGCTGCAGAATTAATGAAACCAATACAGAGTGGATTAGTTCAGCTGTATTTTGTGACTGCTCTGCTTCACCCTTATCGTATTACCATGGACATGATTACAAAGTGGATTCATATAGAGTAAAGAAGTTTCAGTTATACATTTATAGTTGTAAATTATAGACTTGCAATTTCCAATACAAATAGGAGATGTTTGTGGTTTAATTGGCCAAATTCAGTGACTTTCAAGCAACCAGTGAACAGCGCTGCTAGCATTACACAAAAAATGACAAAGAGGGGTAGTTCTAGAATTGAAGACTAAGACATACTTTCCTAGATAACATCCTTTGTGGTTATTTTTAGTGCATTTTGTGTCTTACTGGAAAAAAAAAAGCTACAAAAGATCACAGATTTGGACACAAAATGAACATGACATTGCAAAGGAGGGAAATAATGTTTACATCCCTCTGTAGGGTACCAACTTTTTTTTTTTGAACTTTGTATTTTCATTTTTTTTTTTAATTTGTCTTATCAGCTTGTCACATTTGCTATCAGATCTTCCATGAATCCAAACATGCTGAAATGGGTGAGTTGTTAGATATCTATGTCTATTCTTTCTTGGCTATCAGCATATTTATTGCTGTAGCACAGGAACTGACAAACACAGCATAGGATACTCAAAGCTTATGAGAGCTATTATTATGTTAGCACTGTTAGCTAAAGGTTCTGAATGCCAGTTTTGAACTCTTCAAATTGTTTTGTTTAGGCAAAATAATTGTATAATTTTCTCTTCATTTATATCATTGTTTTCTTCTTACTGTTGTTTAGATATAGCAGCTTGGACAATTTCTTGAAGCAAATAACTGTAAACAACCCCAAACTGTGCATGATATACTGCCTACTATGTCCCCCAAATAATTCTCAATATCAATGTTTACTCTTTAATTACTTATGTCTTAATCATGCTTAAGAATGTTTATGTCTCATAGTGCAGAATACCGCACTGCAGAACACAAACATGTTTGATTTATGCTTCAGAACTTCTTATTGTAAGAAAAAGGCTCTACCTCTTAGCTTACAAAGAACGCTCATAACAGCTAATTGTATATTTTACTGACGATGGAACATTAGGATTCACAAAGGCCTATTAAGTTTTTGTCACTCTCACGTGACATAACTCATAAAACAACCGTACATATAAGGTTTTTTGGTGACATTTGGAGGTTAGGACAGTATGAGAAATAAAGTGAAGAGGCCTTTTCCTCCTGAAAACACACATCTTGTGACTAAGTAGTCTGTAACCAGGCATCCATGCGTTTAATTATTGTGCATGCCTCCTATTTAAATCATCTTCTCGTTTGACAATTTTTCTCTCAGCAAATTCTTTTCTTGCAGCTTCAGTTCAGCCTGATTAGCTTCAGAACCTCTGTAAAAAAGGGGGAGAAGAAAGACTGTCCTTTTCTTTTGTCAAAAGTTCAGACAACATCTATATAATTTTACCACATGATAATACTTTCTCTATGTTGCAAACTGCTAAAAAAGGAATACTGAATTCTTAGCTGAATACTTCTAAGTAAAGGGAACACCAGTAAAGAGAACACACTAACCAAGGCCACAAGACTTCTTCTGGTATAAATGAATTAAATATACCATGATGTATAGTTAATCTTCCTACAGAGCAGTAAGAAGTGTTAAGACAGATTGCCTTATGTCTGTGCTTGAATGAAAAGAAAAAAAATCAGTTAAGGGTCTTTTCATTCCAAACTCCAACAGCTTTCCAGAATGGTCCAAGGCATCCATCACAGTGGGCATTGAATTGATTCAAGCTGCATTTATTCAATAGCAGTGAGAAACCTGAAGTTCAAATAGTCAAGGAACTATATGCCACAGAGCAAGTGAAGCCTGGGAAAATGCTCCAGCTGACTCCAGAAGAAATTACAGGGGGAAGGGAGGTACTCTGAGGCAGGTAAACCACACAGTGAAAGATTAACCTGAAAGAAAAACCTTATCTTCATATAATGATTTTTTTCCTTTTACTGAACAGAAAGAACTCCAGCTATAGATTACAGATAGAAAGATAGGCAGGCTGTAGTTTACGCATTTTATACACACATGGGTACATGTGTCATTACCATTTAGTGTAGTCTAGTATACTTAAGAACTGTGCCGGATGTCTAGTTTGCATGGCTAGGACATTCTTGTTAAGAAGAAGAAAAATAATTCTGAAACTTGTTAAATCCACTCAAAAATTGCCTGTCACAACACTGCACTTTCTACTCATCTAAAGATTTTTTTTCTAAGTTAAACATCTTTCTAGTCTTGAACACCCTGTTTTAAGATCCTCCTTCTTGCGTGACATTTCCTCAGTAATTTTGGTTGCACCTTCTTCTCTTTTTTTGACATCAAACTGCCTATGACAAGTGTTCTCAATGCTTCCCTTGAAGTCATAAACATATAAGGAAAAACTAATTGTTTATATATGTCTACTTGCAGTTAATGTCATGCAACTCTGTTAATTTCATCATGTACCTTCAGACATAAACGGAAGGAGAAGGTGAAATCACATCAAAACTTTCAAACTTTTACTTCTTTCTTATTTTTTGTATAAATCCTAACTTTTCCTGTTTTTTAAGCTCATATAGAAGGATGAAAAGGCTACTGATATCTGGAACTTACATGAAGTAAACATCCAAGTCATATCATATTTCAAAAATCTAACAGTTTCTTCACTAAACTTCCATCAGACCTTTTCTTTGTAATTATTTCTGTCATTTCCCAGCTGACTATCTTGACCTGCATCCTGTCCAAGACCTCCTAAAAAGAGAAGACACAAGAACTGAAATAATATTTTTGGAATATTTTAAGCCTACATATCTCTGAATCCCTTTTATTCACTAATTAAATCTATTTGCCTTATATGTACATAATTCTTTCCTGTAATGTGATATTTTTCTTTACATTTCAAAAGCAATAAAGAGAAAATTTGTGCACATTTATTAATTTACCAGTAGTGAAAATGAAATAGTAATTCATTTTTAATAGATCCCACAGAATTTGGTTTTTAAAATTAAGGGCACCTTCTCTACCCACAGAAATGCTGGTTCAAAATCTCTTTAAGTCCTTTCAGCATGTTTGTTTGCAATAAAGGAATTATACACTCAGATAAATTAGTTTTTGTCTTGTCATGAATACCAAAATGATAAAGCAGCACCACAGTGCAGAAACCAGTACCCATATTGATCTCACATTGGAGTAAATCAAAGGAATAACTCCAGTGTAAAACCAGAAGGAGAACCAGTCCTCTAAAACTCAAATCTTGTTTTGAATTTAATTTCTATTTAGCTTGAAGGGATGCACTTATTTTAAAAACAGATAAAAACTTTTGTTACTTTATTTGGTTGATTGGTTTTGTTTTTAATATGAATATCTAAAGTCCCAATTCAGTGATCCAATTTATAAACAGGCCATGATTAAAATAATATTCAAATTTAAATTCTTTGAGAGATCCTTTCACAATTATGGGACCAGATATTCCAAACTGAACAAATAGGCAGACATGAGGCTACTTTTATCCACTGTTGGAGCAAGTCTTTAAAGAGCTCAGCTAAATCATGTCACTTTGACTACTAGTCTGCTTAATGTCTAACTTGCTCTTTTGCAAGGTAGCATATTTATGTATCTATCACACCCACGTGCCAGCTTCCTGAGCAAACTGCCTATGTATTTCGGGGTGATTTTTTAAACTAATTTTTTTGTAACTCAGGTTGATGACTTAAATATCTTTTTCAGCTTTAGCTCCTGAGTGAAATGGAAGAAGGCTTTGCATTTACCTTAAGCACTTTATAACTTTGCAAAGGCTATCATTATTGCATGAATATCTAAATGAATTATACTTTTGTTTTCACATTCTAGAGAACACTGAAAATATATGAATTTCCAGGTGGATATATTTCAGACTAATGACTCATGAACCACATTGTTTGTACCTGAGACTGAGCTTGTGCCACCTGTTCATAGCAAGAGTATACAGATTCCATAGACTGGAAAACAATCAGTTGAGCCACTCATTTTTATTCAGTTTTTAAAATTAGCCTCTGCATTGGTGTTTTCACCTGAATCTCCTCTGCCACAAAAAAAATGCACTTCACTTAATGAAGACAAATATTCCCCAAGTTTTCGTACACTATAAAGGCAAAGCAAGACAAACAACAAGTGAGGAGAGAACGATGTAGCCAGTGGTCTAAGCAGGTCACTGCAAGGATTAGGTTGTGTCATCTGCCTATCTCCAGAGAACAGTGGGACTCTGTAATGATCCAAAGGCGGAATTACCATAGCTGGAGGGTCCTGAGTTCATACAAACAATCCCAATATTTCAGACAAGGCCAAGATTTGGATCTACAGGAAATGGTCAAGATGGTTTTACATCAGTTCTTTCCTTAGTGCTTCTCATGGCACTCAGAAGGTTGTCCCAGAACTAACTTTATATTTTTTACCCAGTGGTTAATTTCTGCTTGGATCAAATTCGTGAACTACCTTCATTGAACAAACACTGACCCCCCCAACTTATTAACTGTGTAATCTACAGTAAAATATTTTTATCTCTTTAAAACAACATAGTATTCAAACTCTTAACTGATGTAATTCACAAACTTTTTATATTTCTCATTCTGTCTTTCTTTTCTCATCTAATGATCAAGTCAGCAGTGAAGTCATTCAGAATAAGGTACAATTTCATGAGACTAAGGCAGTTTCTGGCCATCTAACCTGCAGAATATCGTTTTAGGTTGGTTTATGTCAGAGCATGATTCTCCCATCTGACTTAAAATTAATAGTTTCTTACCTCCGTGATTGGACTGACTGAAATAAATACTGTGAGTGGGTCTCTATCATGTGTCACTCTATATGTTTTGTATACACCAGTAGTCTACATCAAAAGTGGTATTATTTTGACAAATACTAAGAAAGATTCCCAAATTCAAACCTGTGTCTTGATGCTGTTTAGCAGATCCTTGATAATGCTCTGGACTGACTATTATACTGTAATAGCTTTGGAGGTATTACAATATATCACACAGAGCATCTCTATAATAATATCTTTATGTCATAATGTATCATTAAAAATTCCCATGCAATATTCTCAGGATATAGTAATGACTCATCGAAGTTCATTAATATTTTATCATATTCTGTTATGTCTGTTACTCACTAAAAAAATTTTACACCATGGAATTAGCATATATTCATAGCCAAATAGAAAATTATTTTTTAAATTACACAGAAAGAGCCACCAGAGACGCCTTAAAGAATTTAAGGGCCAGCAAGTAACTGAAATGTAATGAAAGAACTCAAAAAAGTGCATAGTATTGGAATTTAAATCAAAAAAAAAAAGAGACGTATCTGAAGACATTTCAAGCTGACACATAGAGGAGGGGCTTTAAATCAAACCAATAAAATGAAGATCAATATAAAGAAATTGGTAGATACCATATGGCCACTGCCTAAACTGTCAAAAGTACTAATTTTGTTTTATATTCATCAAATGTCTCATAGTATGAATAATAAAATAATCCTATATACATAGACATTCTAAGAGCAACAGTATTGATAGTAAATATCCATAGTGTATTGTATTGATCTAAATATCCATCTTCAGCTGTAAGCAATTTGTTTCATTTTCTAATAAAAACAATAATAATAGCAAAAACAATATACAATTTTTAAAAAGGAATTATTGCCGTATATATATACCCAAGAAAGAGGTGTGGTTTCACACAGCTGGCAACTACATACCCCATGAGCACTCCCTTCCTTCCAATAGGAAGAGGAGGAGAATCATAAAAAGTAAACCCTGTGAGATAAGAATACCTTCATAACTGAAATAGAGTAAAATAAAACCAAAAAAACCCACCACCACCAACAATAATAACAACAACAATAATAGCAACAACAACGATAATAATAATAATAATAATAATAATAATAATAATGCGGTGGTATTGTTGTTTTTGTTGTTGTTGCTGCAATGAAAAGCTAAATAATGAAAGGTGAATAAAACCTTAGAAAGACAAGTGATGCTCAATCAATTCCACATACTCACTGACCAGTGCCAATGACCAGTGACCAATTAGTATCTCCCAGCAAACTCCCCCCCAGCTATATATCAGGCATGATGTTCTATGATATGGACTATCCCTTTGGCCAGCTCAGCTCTCCTGGCTGTGCTCTCTCAAAGCTTCTTGAGCAGATATTCACCTGGAGAACATCGCAAATTGAAAATTCTTGGACACAGAAGAAGAGCTGTTTAGCAAAAGCTAAAACATCACAGAATGGCAGAATCACATAATTAACTAGGTTGGAAAAGACCTTTGAGATCAAGTTCAACCAATAACTGATCAGTTCGTTAGCAAGAGTATGCTCAAACTAAATTTAAAAAAAACCCACCAAACCAGCACTGTACTGTCTACAAGGA
>JBBMKD010000102.1:125348356-125381798 GCA_037834095.1 Argya squamiceps | reverse complement strand
GCAAAAGATTGGCTAAACAAGTCGCCACCTTCTTGACCTCATTGGTGAACATCACCATCAATCACATTCCTCCTCTGTGAGGAGAAGTATGCAAACAAAACAGATAAGTTCTAAATATCTACATAGTTTATATAAAGCTGCATGAGAATCTCCACTACAAACTGCAAACACTGGAAAGCAGGAAAATTCAGGGTGACACTTGTGTTTCCATGTTTATAAGTTACTGTCCCTGGAATTTTCCTGATTAAAATCAGTTTTAGTGTCTGACCACTACATCACAGAAAAAGAGACTCATTCAATTTGGAAGTGTAAAAGTACAGGAAAGCATATAAAAGAAAGCTCTATATAACACCTCCTTACTATAGACATAAATGTATATGTGGAGCAAAATGTATAATAGCTATACATAGTTGCAATGGTTTACAATGAGTACCCTCAAAACATATGCGTGGCATTATAAATCTAAACTCTGAATCTTGGATATATATATATTACTTATAAATATTATAAAACCACAATTTTATGAAAGGGATGTTACTTTTAGTGAAGCAATTCCATCCATTACCTTATGTATCTTTTCATGTATCTTTTAAGGTTTTTCTGAAGTGCTTGAAACAAGCACAATATTTAATTTGAATTACTCTTATACAGTTCAAATAATAAACATATTATAATTTATTTATGCATTACTGTATGTCTGTATACATTAAATTTAATTTCATATGTTGGCCAGCAGCACATCTGGTCAGCTTCAGAGCATCTGGTTGCATTGACATATGTACAGTTGCATAGGATAGGATGGTCTTGGGTGACTCATTCTGTTTGCTGTTTTGTATTCGTTCTGGCTATTCCAAAATTTCGACATGCTTTTCAGTTACACACAAGTTCAAGACCTTAGGGTATAATAACAATTATCCTATAATTGAAAAAAGAGTATCCTTTCATCCAGGTAAAGAATTCCCCAAGGAATTAATACTGGTCCAAGAGTTAAACTGTGCAATATTCTTTACCGATCTATACAGTTTAAGCACTAAATATCCAGAAAGAGATGCACATATATGTTATTAGAATATAGCTTGCTATACATGCATTTATTTCAAAATAAATTACTGAAATCACATGTAAACAGGAATTCCTTCAAAACTCTTTGATTTTACTCTCTCTTTCTCACAATTTAGTGATGTTTTAGAGAACTCATATAATGTAGTGGGAGTAATGAGATAAAAGCTTCCACTAGTTATTTCAGGGTAGGGGAAGTTTGGAATATAGATATGAGTGCTTGCCTCCACTCTCATGCAACTGTATAGGCAGAAAGAGGGGAAAGCTAAGCAGCACAATCAGATCGAATTGTAGTTGCCTATTAAGAATTTAGCACATTTTTGAATAAGGAAAAATTAATTCAAGGAAGAAATTCTTTGGTAGTGCTGATTAGATCACAAATAGAAAGCACATAGAGTGAATTTAACAGAAAAAGTATACAAAAATATGCAGAAGAAATCAACTGGACAATTAACTTCAGAACAAAAATTGTTAGTAGGTGGTTTTCCTTAAAGGAGATTCTTAAATATAAAAACCTCCACTTGAATATAGGATTTGGCTTATCTAAAAGCTTTTGTATATTTTAGCATATTCCAGATGTTTTGCCACTTGCTGCTCAAATAAATTATCTGTGAATAAAATAGCAGAAAGTATTGCAAAGCAGGTTTGAGGTTCACTGGAAAAATTATTTGTTCAAAAGCATACCAACTGTGCCTGCAGAGAGTCAAAGACAATTTTGTCTACATGCACAGATGTCAGTCTCTTATTTCTTCTCCTGAGCAATGAGATATACCTGACACTGCAATACTTATAAATAAAACACTGTATAACACAACCTATCGGTACATGTAACAAATGATAACCATAAATTTTTGTATTAATTAGATTTTTCTAATCTTTATCCAAAAATGCCATTTACTTTTGGGATCAGCCAGTTTCAGTGCTCTCATTTGTTGAGAAAAAATAAGAGGAAACTTTAGTAATTGCCTAAGAGTTTACACATTTTATCATCATTAAGAAACACTTGCTACAGCAAGGAACCCCAATGGTTCTAACAAGCTCCCATGG
Organism: Argya squamiceps; assembly: GCA_037834095.1. Lineage (NCBI taxonomy): Eukaryota > Metazoa > Chordata > Aves > Passeriformes > Leiothrichidae > Argya > Argya squamiceps. Next base: position 125,379,692 of record JBBMKD010000102.1, on the reverse strand, counting down.
GGAGGATCAAAGCCAGTTTAAACACGGTAGATTGCACAAAAAGAGGCAAAGAGTCCAGGGGGGCATATAAGAGAATAGAAGGTGTTTTATTTTAGATTGGAAGGAAACAAAACTAAAGTACAAGTACATTTTTTGTGGTTACGCCAGTTGTTCCCTAAGCCCCAGGAAAGCTATGGAGCCACAGTCAAGACATTGCTGGATTAAAGGTAGAACCCCCTCTCAGAGGCAAGACACATTAGCTCAGGACAAGAATCATGCTAATGTGGCCACAGAAACATGTTCCAGAAAAATCCTCATGGACAGAACAAACTCCTATTTGACATCAATGCCCAATTTGAGAGAGCTGCCACATTTGCTTGCAGTGAAATCTGAGTTTATAAGAGATTAAATGTGCACATATGGGAGGTTTAAAAAAATCCTTTCTTCATTCCCCATCACAAATTGAAATGCCTGATTCAAACTGCTACGTGAAAATACTGATGGACAGACTCTCAGGTTCCTGAAAGTGAAGCACAGGTGCACAGAAGGCTGTGGGGCTGTACATGGTTGGTATACATAGAGAAATACACTAGAGTCTGCTCTGGGAATCATAGAATGACAGGATATTCCCCTGAGCTGTGTAATGGTGAGATGGCTCTTGCTGGAGACTGCTGTCTCAAAAATTGTAAAGAATACAGCAGTGCAGCTGTCATGTACCAGTGGCAGTGGCTTTCCGGGCAGGAGGTGACCCCTGGAACACCAGCTTCTGCAATTTATTTTTGTCAGTCAAATTACAGTAAAGTGTTGAGCTACTGGAGTCTATTCCAGGCTGAGAAAATATGAATGAAAGGTACGAGCATGGCAGGCAGTCACGAAAGATTTTAAAATAATGTGATAATATTTCAGAGTGTTTTAAGTCCTGCAGTTTCAAGGGAGACATCCCAACAAGTCAAATAGTCACAGTTCTTTATACATGCACAAAGATGAATCTTAAGACAGGGATCCATAAAAAACAGGTTGTTAATGGAAAATATGCATAAATCTGTCATCATGAAATGAGAAATGAAAGGGCAACCCCCAAATCTCCATCTCCCACAAAGTACCTTATCATGGGCTGAAAGTAGGCATTTTTTTCTTCTTGTGGTTATCTGCAAAAAAATTACTGATGCTTGGTAGGTGAGAAAACTTTAAGTCATGCCCTCCTCCTAAACTACTGCAGTGAGAGAAGACTCTGTTATTGTGGCTAATACCTGCTTCCCCTGGCAAGTCATCTCTTCTGGCCTGCTAGGAGCGAGGATGACACAGAGTACCTATACCCACAGCTCTCAGTTGCAGGTGAGTGCTCTGATCACAGGATAGTCTCACACAGTGTTCTTTTTCTTGTTGCTATTGAAAATATCTCACTACACAGAAGAATTCAATATTCATTACGCCAGGGATAAGTTAATAAAAAGGGAAGAGATATGGATCTCCGAGGGGGAAGCTTATATTCCAGTCCCCACTTTGGTTTTAAGTGTTTAAAAATGTCATTCCAAATGTAATAGTCCTACTAGAAGAATGAGAAAAAGCTGCCCTGAACATTCCCTCTATTTTGGATACTCCCCAAGAAGGTAAGTTGAGATTTAAGTTCTCTTATGCAGAATGAAAAATTAAAATTGGACCTCAAATATTCAAGACGATGGCTTTAACTGAAAAGCATCTGCTTAGACATGGTAATTCATTTTATTTACCATTCTGGTGCTTTGTGTCAGCCCCAGAAAGGCTATGTGAAATCTGAAAAGTACTATTAGGGGGAATACAAAATGGGAAATCAGACATGGTGTAAGTTGGAGCAAGTTAACCTTAAATTCACTGGTAGTATGTACTCGATGACACAGAAGATTTCAGCATAGCTGATGCATTGTTTCAGAAAGACTTGATAGGAATAGTACTTCTGTTTGGACTCTGGATATTAAATATAAGCCATAGAGGGACTTTTCTTGTTTTCTTTTTTTTTTTCTCAACTTGAATTATGTCTGAAAAAAAACCAAAACAGATGACTAGATTTTGGTCAAAGATTATGAAGACCTGAAAAGACAAATATTTTCTGGATGGCTTTGATTCCTAAAGTCCAGATGTTTGGTATTTTAAATAATTTAAAACTCTTTCTAAAATGGTGTCAAAGAAAACTTAAGTGAATAACATTGTCAGTTGCAGGAAACTGTAAAATAAGACGCTGAAGAAATACTCTGTATATCTCATACCAGAAGAAATTAAAGTAATTAATGCACATATCTATTAGAATGTTTTATGTAAGTCAAAGTTCATCTCCATAACAATTAAAAACATCCAGGATGCAGACCTGTGATTCTGTTTGCTGTAATTTTTTATTAATATTTTTATTGTTTATTGTTCTTCACAGCATTCATTTTTCCATGTAAAAGCATTATTATTTTTATTATACAATCACAGAAGAGCTCTAGACATCAGCCATGACAGAATAGAGTGGATCGTTTAGGTCTTAAATTTTTAGTCTGCTTCCACGTTGCTCTTCAGTCCACTAAATACTGCTGCTTCACCAGTTGCTTCCATGTAGAAACAGCCATGTACAGTCAAGTATATTCTGTGTATCTCTCCCACTACTAATTCTGTCACAGAAAATATTCAACCTAGAGGGCTGTTTCAAAATTTTTGGGAAAAGCTATAAGAAAGAATTTTATGCAAGCAGCAAAATATACCACACCAAAAGATTAACGTCTTTGATTGGGAAATATTTACAAGTTTTGGCTATACAACAAAGCCAAGAAAAATGTCCTAGCAGGAATATGGTTTACACAAGCAAGATAAATGGGTTACTCCAATCTCAAAAAAAGTCACAAATTTTTGTAAAAAAAAATGTCTGTAACAGCATGAAGATTTTCATTCGTACACAAACTTCATGAATTACGATGTAAACACCAACCGTCTTTCACCAGCACTTTTCAAAGGAAACAAAATAATTGCTATCAAGATTTAGCCTTGAGTCACTCAAAACATATCTTTGCTTCCAAACAAGAAAGCAATTTACTTCTGGTCTCTCCAAATATCCTGCTGCTGAAATTCCCTTCTGTCTGACACAATGTCTGTGAGTAAGTACAGAATAGTTACTGCTCCTCACAAGTTAACCCCACACTTTAACTTAAGAAATTATAAGGGAATAAATGCTTTACCAGACACCAATTCAAAACTAAAGAAACTCTGAATTACCATTTCTTCACCACAAACCCTCTGAATTCATGAAAGAGGGAGGTCGGTGCCCACACCTACTAGGTGTAAATGCTTCCTCTTACTAAAGGGAAGCAGAACTCCTGTGAAGGATAGGAGTCATAGTCCTGCCATGGTCCCCTGTAGATGACAAGTATAAAGCAGGGCCTGAGCATTAAGGACAATTCTTCCTGCATGGAGTGAATGATTTCATGAAGTTCAACATCAGAATTTAACTCATCAAGCACTTTAGTGTTTAGTGCAGATTTACCAAGACATTAGCCTTATAGAATGAGGGTACCTAAAAACTCTTAAAATTCAGCATGCACATTGCAAGGATTACTGACTAATACTGTTTAAGGCAGAGCTTCCCTAGAGAGAGAGAGATGTGCTCTGAGGAAATCCAAGTGACATGTGAAGCTGGAAAGCACTTGATTTCTTGTTTTTATGCACTATTCTAACATTCTAATGTATTTTAAATATTTTCTTGTTTACATTAAAATAAGACCAACCTAGAGTGTTTATAAAGATGAAAATAGGGCAAGCTTTTTTCCCAGTATGAGATTTGAAAAAACGAAACTAGAATTTACAGCTAGGGCCCAAAGAATACCCCCAGCACTGCCTGTCCCTGCCCAGTCCCCTGGGCTACCCTGCTGTGCTCAAAATCCAGGACCCCACGTCAGTCCCAGGGCCACCAGCTCCCACTCCAGTGATGCAGCAAGGCCAACCCCACAGCCTGGCCCGCCTCTGAGCCAGGCCCATTTGCAGGACCACATCCCCTCCCTGCCTTGGCCTCCCCCTGACTCCAGGGCGGTGTCCAAAGCACAGACACAGATTTTATGTCTGCCCTGGTCCTGACTGGGGTGGTAAGAACTGACTGGACATGCTGTCAGTCCCTTGCCTGTCCTCCCCACAGGAAGCCCCCACTGCTCCTGGTTTCCTTGGCATTCACAGTCCCATGTGTTGCCCTGATTCCACCACATCAATCAAAATATCTCTAGTCTAATTAAATACCAAAACTAAAACCTTCAAAAATTCTTTGCAATCCTCTACTGCTGCCTCCTTTAGATCAGTTATAGTCAGTGCACCTGCACATGGTTCAAGCACACAGTGAAATGGGACAATCATCAACTTATCTAAGAACAATTTTTTTGAGTAAAAAGGAGACAAAAGAGCCACTTAGCATACTAACTAAACTGGCAGTCACACAGAGAAAACTGCACCCTTCTCCTGCTGGCTATGGAGCTATCTTCAATTTCCACAGGGAGAGGTTCTAGGACCAAGAAACTTCCTAAGAAGCCTCTAACTTACCTTGAAGTAAACATTACATCTATACAAATGAAAGTTCAGGACATTTTAGACAGTCCAGGATTGGGGCATTTGTTGCAAAGGTTCATGTTTCAACATTGGTGTCAATTGTTTCTCTGGAAGGTTTAATTCTGCTCACTTCAGTCAAGATCTAGGTCCATATATTAAAACCATATACAGAAATCTATCTCCACTCCCACATATCACCAGGAGTGCCAAGACATTCCCAGAGCCCAGAAGCTGCAGTCTTACCCTCTCCCACCCACCCTACAGCTGCTCTAGTGAGCCTGGCCCCTTATCTGAGTTTTGCAGATGGCCCCTTTAGGTGTCAGCATGGCCCTGTGAAGAGTAATTGCAAGAGCTGGAGGAGTACAGCAGAATAATTACAGCAAGATATGAAGGAACGAGATTTTAATAATTTATGAGATATACTTAAATTGACAGATTTTAATTACATCTTTATCAGTTCTTTATTTAAACTTCCACTGAAGCACAGCTAGAGAGAGAATAAGCTAACATTTCTTGCTGCGGTGTACTATGGGCAAACTTTTGCAAAATATAATTCCTGTGTTGACTGTTAAAGTCACTTTAAATTTCTGATTAGTACTTCAGAAATATTATATAGGTGCACTTTTACTTAAAAAGCTAGAATGTAAATTTCTTAGATATTTAGAAAACAAAAACCTTGCTATAATAGAAATGATTATATTTCTATCAAACTCTCTAGTGGATATAATAAAAAAGGAACAATTTCCTTACAGGCAAATTGCAGGTTTATTTTTTTCTAAACGAATCAGTAGGCTTTGTATAAATTCCTAAGTCATTGACTCAACAAACTAATACTGTCTGTGAAATTGACTTTTTTTGCATATTTTGAAGTGCCTTGTATATTAGTTCTTCATTTACTATAAGTAACTGTTGGATCCACAGTCAGGATTCACTTCCCACACCAACCCAGACTTGACCTCACAGATGGTATGCAGAATCTCTCCCACACCCTGCATTTACATCTTCCAACCAACACAAACCACAGTATGACTTATGGAAATTAATGGTGAGTTACTATAAAACACTACAAAAAATAATTATAATTTAATTTCTGCAAAAATCAGCTTCATTTTTCAATGGTTGGTCCATATTACATGCTTTTCCATAAGTCATAGGTTTTTGCCTATGGTCATACTCCCTAAACAACAAAAAGTCTTTTAAAAGGTGCTACAGAAAGCAGTATGTTATAAGTAAAACTAAAATCTTGTAACACTAAGGATTGTGGGGTTTTGGGACAGATTTCCTAGGGAGGCAGTAAGCTTCATGGTAGACCTTTTTTAGGATGTTATCCAAACTTCTGTCAAGAATGACATATTCATTCTTGATCCTGCCTTAAGGCAGGAGATTGGACCAGATAATATACTGAAGACCCTTCCAGTCATATTTTTTCTATGATTCTGTGCTTTTGTTCTTGTGACTGGTAATTTATTGTTTGATATTCCTTTGTTCCAATTTTGCCAGCTTAAACTTATTCAGAACTGAAACAAGGGGATGAAATTTTCTCCTCCAACCCAGTCCAACTTGCCCAAGGCTGGTTCAGCAATTTGAATTTTTATTTAATTCGCTGCCAACAGCCTTAGCAGAAACAGATTTTTTTATAAGGTGCACACAAATCTTGGGGAATTAAGAAGTTTAGTAAAAAATCTTTATACGCCTACTTAAATCAACCTTATCCTTTCACCTGTTTTTTATTTCCTCTCTCCCCATTCTCAGTTCTAGAAAACATGCAACTGGCCACCTCCAGGAATTACATTTTTCTTTTGTACAGGTAAAACATATTTAACTGCATCTGAAACTGGCTTGCACTCTTGGTTCCTCTGTGCTTAGTGCTGCCAGCTCTTGATCCTTAGCAGATTCCTTAAAGATTCAGCATGACTTAAACAGTGAGCATTCACAGTCCCAGAGGTGTTTTGGGGATTTTCTTTTTGGTGGGGCTTTTTGAGTTTGTTTTGGGTTTTTTTTGTTTGCTCTGTTTTGGTTTTCCCCAAAGAAGAAATAGGCTAAGTTAATTGAAAAGGAATATGAAAAGTAAGGGAATGAAGCATTTCAAACATGGAACTAACCGTACAACCAACTGTACAATATCAGGCATTGAAAGCTAATAAATAAGATAGGTTATTGAAAAGACCAATACATATAGAGTAACACAAAATCCAAGGTTTCTTGATCAGAATTTGACAGGCTTCTCATTTGATAAGGTAAAATCCTTGAAAGGTTCAAGGCCTACCTCTTTTCCAGCTGCCACAGCAATGGGGGTTGTGGTTCAATCCCTCAAGTCAGGAGACAATGCAGAGAGCACTAACCAAAGTAACAAAATCTTCCTACCTATGTGGTCCCGTTTTGATAACCTAAATTCCCTAAATATTCCTTAATTACAGACATCCCATTTAGTCATTTTTAAAATGTTTTGATGTAACTATGCTTGCTGTTGCAGGCCTAGATGTTTTGGTTTTTTAACATTTATGCTTGTGGTCTAGCTTCTAAAAGCTGTCCAAACAACACTCCATTCTGCATTTCTAACAGCACAGCAGAACTGTACATTAGTCTAGACATACTTAGAGGAGCTTTTATCTGGTTAAAAGTGTGTTCCTGAATAAAGGTCAAAGGCTAAGCTCTCCTCATTTGAATAAAAGAGCATATTTCAGTGCATATTCGAAAAAAAGTCATTTTCTGAGCCAGCTGCAACTGAGCAGCCAGATTCATGAAGGAACCATGAAGATGATGAGCAGTGACTTATGAAACAGGACAGCAACCTTCACACACATGAAAATTTGGAAAAATGTGTTCCAAGAAAGAGTTTGATCACTTTTTACAGGCAATGGTCACTCTACTCTTGAAAGTATCTCACATATTGAGAACTGAACAGTTCAGGACTCCTGAATATTAATTGTGTCCTATGGCAGAATCATAGCTGTGCTGCCTGCTCCTCTTCCCAGTGTAGCTGGAGGCTGTGACAACTCCAGCATTTAAGATGTGGACATGTAGCATTTTTCCCAGGCTGTATATACTGACAGTTTCACTGGCTATGGTTCCTGTTTGAAAAAGAGAATTAGAGAGGTTTTGAGCTGGCCTTTTTGTCCTCACATAGTTGTATGCTCCCTGTTTTTGTCAGCTAAGCAGTCCAGCTGTAGGCTTTTGCAATACTAATCACTACCCACACATATTACCCAAAGAACAACATCCCTGTTCCCACCCCTTCCCTGAAATAACAGGCTAAGGAAAAACATTGCAGACAACCAGGCAATTTTTTTTTCAAAATAGGGTTCCTTGTGAGGTTTCCATCATTATGTGGTTTTGGCTGGCTCAGAAAGACCATGCAAAGGGAAGTGCCTCTCTTGCAATTTTAGGTCCAGTGCAAGAGACAGCTAAAATACAAGAAGAAAACTGAAAAAAAAAGTATAGGTTTTCTTTTCCAAGACTCAAATGCAATTTTAAAAAGTAGAACTATATTTTAACTTAATTAGTTTTGATCTTAATTAATTGAATGATAAACTACAGATAGGACAATTAAAAGAAGGTGGCAGGGGATTGATAATACATATAATGAAGTGAAGGTGGCAGGGAATTGCTAATGCAGAGTTTAAAATAATTACCTGTATTTATGTCTTAACATTATATTCCAGTTGAAGAGGAAATTTATTTTTATATTCATACATATTATTTGTATTATTATAATTTATTGTCATTATGTGTGGTTTACCATGAGAACCAGCAAGACTTGGCCAGTAAATCTGATGTTGAGTTTTTACCTCTGTCCCTTGCAGATCTGTGCCTTGGCCTTTCTGCTGATGGCTGGTATCCAGTAACCATGATCAGTTTTGTGTAACCATGTGCTCAGACTACCTCTCACAAATCCTGCCTCCAGCCCTCACGCATCAGGAGAGTGGGCTTACACCCATTAGTTTGTCCCACCTGCTCCCAGAGAATACCAGAATCTGACAGGTCACTTTAATGATTTACAGGCAAATCATGCCTTTTATGACATGAATTATTTTTGACGGTGAACTTAACATTCAGGTAAATTGCTGTGATAATAAGACCTCTAGGAATTTTATGATTAAGGTTAATTGTTCGAGCTGGCTGCCTCAGGTATGTAACGCAGGAGACTTTCATTCTATTTGTTATAGTCAAGTTCCACAAGAGTGATAAGCTCCAGTTTTGAGTTCTCATTTATCATCATTGAAGAATGTTATAATTGCTCTGACCTTAGTCTGGGACCCAGTGTTCTCAGTATTTCTGGCAGAATTTAAACAATAAGCAGAAATTGTTCTTCCCACTCAAACCTTACAAAAAGTTGGTGTTCTACAACTTTTAGAAGGCATAAACAACAAACCCAAGGAAAAGCAGGCCCTCATGTTTCACTGACAATTTTACTTTTTGAGTAATTTCTTGGAAAACAAGGTATTGCACATATGTTCCTGTGAAGCTTCTCCACAGTCGTAAGCAGGTAAATGAACATACAGAGGCTTTGTTTTATATATTACTTTTAAAGAATTTAAAAAAATACTTTCAAACTGACCTCTAAGCTCAGTGGTCAAGGAAATATTACCTTAGTTTGAATGATTAAAACCAACTTCTAAACTAAAAGTGTTCATCACTGCTTACTTTGAACAGTAATAAATTTTCTAGAGACTAGTTAAATCTGGTTTAATAAATAAAAGCTTTTTATCTGCATGTACACTGTATGGAGCACTCTTTGAATAGAATTTGAAGATCAGGGCTTTAAGGGGGGAAAAATATATTCTCACAAGATCTATAGTTAGCAAATCATGAAATTAAACTTGTTTTCTAAATGAAGAATTAACCCCAGACTATAGCAAAAATGGAGTTCATATGAGGTCAAGTACCATGCTTGTACCATACCATATATCCAAAATGTTATGAAATTTTACTTAATAACCTAAAAATTTTTCTTTTTTCAACATTTGGAACAGTACTGCCAATTCTCAAAAGTTTAAATTAATTCCTTTAAGAAAACCTTTTAAAATAAAACTTTTTTTTAAAGCTCATGGAAACATAACAGAATTTATTTCAGTGTATTATTTTTTTAGGCATGGAGAAAAATGCAAAAATGTAACATTAAAAAGTTATGGACTGAAGACAGGAGGCAAAGAGTAAGAAGGTTTGTTTTAAAAGCTGTAACGCATATATTCCTTATTTTCATGATGATGCCATATTTCTGTAAAATGGCATCATGTCTATTTTTCAGTATTATGGGAGTAAAAATTTGTTGATACTGTTCAGAAATTATTAAACAATTCAAACCCTTTATGATAAAATGTTATCTTTAAATCAAAGATGAAAATACTTTGGAAATAGAGTTTAGTATAGTAAGTTCCCTGCTAACTTGTATTCAGTTCTCTAATGTTTATTTAATACTGATATATTTACACTTTCAGCTTTACTCTTCCTTTACAGAACAAGGTGCATTATTTCCTGCTGAGTGGTTCAGTTGTGACCAAAATACTGCAGATGGCACTGCAGAGCATATGAGCAATTTTTTTTTCATACTGAAGTCACTTCTTCATTGTAACGTTACTGCATAGTAGGTAAAGGCATGAATACAAAACCTTTCCTGAAATTTCAAAATCTTTTATAAGATAATTTCAGAATGTGGTTAGTTAGATCAAATCAGGTGAAATGTACTATGAAACAGAAGTGATTAAAAGTTTTGTAAAATCAAAAGTAGTCTTCTCTCTTTCCTCTCGTTTGTGGGTCACTATGCCTTTCACAGCTATTCAAGCCCTACCTACTCAACCTTTGCACATTTTTTGTCACTGTTCAGCATTTACACTGCTTATATAATGATTTTGTTGTTGTTAATAAAATGATACCAACTTTTGGACTGCAAATCAAAAGGGGTTACTGTGAGTCTGTGAGTGGCTCTGTCCAGATTGAAAGGAAAAATATGCAGTCTGTACAGTAATTTTGAAACGGTAATTCAGAAAATTCCATTGTGAGTTCAATATTTTCTAAACATCCAAGTTTCTGAATGTGTAACATACAGGAAAATGTGACTTCAAGATGGTTATGGATGCTTGCGCTTCTCTGAAATGAGAGATGTGCAGTGCGTCAGGTCTAAGTGAAGAGCTTGGCTGATGTCCAAGGTGAGGGCTCAGACTCAGCTAATCAACATGCCCAAGGGTCAGGACCAGGATTTCATTGGTGGTTGTTCAAACTACTTTGTTTTTTCTTCACACTGAAGTGGCCAAAGACCTCATATACAAACTCCTTGTACGAGTACAAGATCATGACTTGTCCCATTTTCTGTATGTTCGCTGTCCTGCTGGACATCTTACCAGAGTAAGTTGTCTAAGAGTTGGCTACATTCGAGGGTACTTTCCTTCTCTCAACCAGTGTTAAGCACTAATAATATGGACAAAGCAAATATGAGTCCCAGGACTGAGATGATGCACTAATATATCCATTTTTTAATGTGATATCCAAAAAAGACTGTAGCAGTATTTTAGATCTTTAGAAGCCTAGCTCAAAATAATGAATGAGGTGCCATAACTTCTACAGGATACAACACTGAGTTCAATTTCAAAAAATACCATCAAATTAAAATCATGTTATATGCATGGACATCATTCAAAATCCAGAGTACTTCACGGTCTTGAGAGCCAACTTCACATTAATTACATAAGCTCAATTTGTTTAGCTTTTCAAAGAGAAATTGTAAGGTAAGTCTGATCATTTTGTAAGAGCATACAGGAGAGAAGGTTTCTGATGGTAGGGTTTTGATATAGAAGACAAACAGATGATGAACTACAGCAGCAAAAGAAGCAAGAACTAGGCAAATTAAAACCAGCTACCAAGTGATAATTTAAAAAAAACCCTGCCTAGGATGTTGCAGGTAGTTAGAAAACTAATCATGGAAGTAACCTGCAAATAAGGAAGCTGATGATCTATAACCTTAAAACTTTAGGACTAGATATTTTTAAAAGCTATATTTTGACTCAATCACAAAGTTCCAAATTCAAAGCAAAAATTTTCAAATAAAATACCATACCTTGTGTTACAAAGACCAGCTAGATGATCATAAAGATCCTCTGTCATAAAAAAATATTTTTCTAGTGCCGACAAAAGACCTGTACAGTATTTTTTACTAAAATAAAAATTAAGACCTTTGAGTTCAAGACACTAAGAATATAGATTCCATATAAAACTATGACTATAATTTATGGTTGAAGAGTAGTTTTTCTTTTCTACTTTTCACTCTCTCTCAAATGAAACTTTCTATGTTTTACTAGAAAGAAGATTCCAGATGGAAACAATGAGAAAAAATTCAAAAGACCTCCAAACAGGTCCACTTTATGACAAGGAATCATCTGGTTAAAAGCATTTCTGAACAACTCTTTTATGCAAAGTCAAGAGAAAAATCTACATTGCCTCCAAAATATTATGGTCCTCCTGCCATTTATAATGTCCTATTAAGTTAGTTTTTTTCTACTCAGCTGTAGTCAGTGTAAGGTTCTAGTCCATCAAGATTTTGGACGGTTAAAATTTCTGGCCAGGATGGTTCATCATGTCTTCTATTCTGGCTGCTCAGCTGGCATTTTGAGAAATGTATAAAGCAGTTTTGAGAAATAAGGACACTTCTGTTTTTGCACAGATGGTATGATCAAAGCACCCTTGTTATTTTTAGCCTTTTTTGCAATTACTGTACCCTGACCTCAACACTGCAACCCAGAGAGCCACTGTTTTACATTTAAGTCTCAAGATGAAAGTGGTGTCAAAATTTTACATAATTTTGATATTCTAATCCAAACCATAGACAAGTTCAGAACCTGCTATTTCCTCAGGAAGTTTTCATTTCATAAGTCAGCTAATTTCTGGTCTCATATATGTACTTGATTTCCTGTATTAAAAAAAAGATGTTCCAAAATAATTTTTATAAACTGTGAGAATGTGGGAGAATTACTTTTCAATATAGTCCAAAATACAGTATTGAATGCTGCACTACATTTTATGGCTTTGGAGAATAATTCCTCATTTCATTCCTTTTAATCAAATAATAAAGTTCTTTTTGAAAAAGATGAGGGGAAGCAAATATCCATTTCCAAGTCAAAAGATGAATAGTCACAGACAATGATTCAGAGAGCTTAAGTATCAAAGTACTTGATGAAAATGAAAGAAAACTTAAATGAAAATATACCATTGGATACACTGTATTTTATTACTTCCATGACATTATCTGTTTCTGAAAATTTAACTTCAGAAAAAAACATAATCATTTAAAGCAGCCAGCAGGCTGATGGTTGAAATTTTCTCTCTCTGCTCTGGTGAGGACCCATCTGAAGTACTGCATCCAGTTCTGGGGTCCTCAGTACAAGAAAGACATGTATCTGCTGGAGTGGATCCAGACAACAGCCACAAAAATGATCAAAGGGCTGGAGCACCTCTCCTGTGAGGAAAGGCTGAGAGAGCTGGTATAGTTCAGCCTGGAGAAAAGAAGGCTTTGTGTAAATCTTATTGTGGCTCTTTAATATAAAAAAAAGGACCTTATAAGTAAGATGAAGACAGAGTTTTTACTTGTAGTGACAGAACAAGGGGAAACAGTTTTTACTGAATTAGACATAAGGAAGAAATAAGGATAGGGTAGGATAGGATAGGATAGGATAGGATAGGATAGGATAGGATAGGATAGGATAGGATAGGATAGGATAAGGAAAACATTTTCTATGATGAGAGTCGGGAGATACTGGTGTAAGTTGCCCAGAGAAGTTGTGGTTGCCACATCCCTAGAAGTGTCCAAGGTCAGACTGGATGGGGCTCTGAGCAATCTGATCCAGTTGAAGAACTCCCTAGTCATTCCAGGGGCTGAGGAGGGTTGGACAAGATGATCTTTAGAGGTCCCTTCCAATCCAAATCATTCTAAAATTTTATGATTTTATGACTCCATTTTTACTCTGTTAGAGCAAAACTTTTTGCAGTACAAAAATGTTTTTATTTCTGGGGAAATGCTTTTTTGCAGTTTGTTGATATTTTCTAAGTATGATGGTGTAAAAAGAATCCTGTACAAACAGCTTTTAGTATCAAGACCCTACTAAGATGATAGGTTCTGTGTTATGAGCTCTTACAGTTCAAAATCTTAGGAAACACGGATAGTGTACACATTACTGGATAAGCATCTATCTAACAGAAGATCATTGAAAAAATACATTTCAAACAACTGTTGTATGAGTTAGGCTATCCTTCCTCCTCTCTGTTCTTTGTGTCAGAATTTGCATTGATTAATCTTCATTTACTGTTCTACTGTTTTTCCTAGAGGCAAAATACCCAGATCCTGCTGAGCTATTAAACGGGCAAAGAAAACATTTTAATTTTTTACTTCAATCTCCAACTCTTAGGTGAAACAAAGGAAAAATAAATAGGGGGAAGGGGAAAATAGAAAAGGATGGGTTATAGGGAAGAGAAAGAATAAAGAAAAACAGAACTTATTAAAAGAATACTAAAATTTGAGAGGACATACTGGTAAAAACAGTTGTTTTATTCAGGCGAAGGGCTGAAGCAAGATTCAAGATGACTCTAGCTGAAGCATTTTGAAAGAGAGTCATTTGTATGATGTTAAGAGAAGAATAAATAAGCTGCACTATGTGAGACTGTATGTATGAGAGCATGTATGAAAGGAGAGGGGATCTGAGGATCCTTAGATTTTAGAAGAAGCTGAAACTGTATACTACTAAATGTGGCAAACACAGATAGAATCTAGACGTGCAGGTCATGAAGGAAAGCAAAGGTGAAGTCAAAGGTGTCCAGACTCCATGCCTCTAGTGTTGTCATCCAACATGACAGAATCTAGGAGGAAAAGATTTTAGGAATTTAACTTTCACCTTACTGATCTTTAGCCAAACTGAGGTTACATACAAGCACTTTAGCAAAACAGACAGAACTCACTTAGAAAATCCAGGGTACATAAAAACATGTGTTAGATAGCACAGGCTCCTAGAGATAAGATACTTTTGTCTCCTCACTGACCTTTTCAACCAGAAATAATGTGAACAATGCCAGTGTTTTAACCATTCCAACACTAGTTCTTCTAGAAATATGAAAATAATCTATCTTTATTTTGTCTGAAGTACAAAATACTACTCTCAGCAAAAGCAACAGGCAGCATGTGGCAGACATTATAGAAAACAACCGTGTGACACATTCCCAAAATAAAAACACATGTAATAGCCATGTGTCAGTTAAATCAGAAATATAGTTTTACATAAAGGCAATTATTCCACTCTTTTTTCCCCATTTTTTCATATCATAGCATTGCAAGTCACTGCAATAATTTTTTTACAGAGTAATTTTGGCATTACAATTTTTCTAATTTTTTTTAGCATTGCAAAAGAAATGTCACAAAAAATGTCATGATCACTACATGTAAATATTAGTTAACTGAGAAAATTGCACGGAATCAGAGGACGAGCAGTGAGGTATGGAAGCAAAGAGACAAAAGGCCTTGAAATATTGGTGTGGGCCTACCAAATTTTTTTTTAAATTTTCCCAAAAAATCTTCTGATAGATTAATATATAATTCCACATGATCATTTATAAAATAAATGTATTTCAATTCAATTTGATCGTTCATCTTGGAAACTAGGTATGCTGTCAAGGCAAAATAATCTTTCCTGTTCTACTGGTTGTTCAATATATCCATCTCCTGGTGGAATTGAGGGTCTTTTTACAAAAGAGAAGTATTGCAAAGTTGGATGGGTTCCTTTTAACTAAATAAGTGCCACACATTGTTCTAGGAAATCACGAAGAGTTGTATGTCTTCATGCACAGAAAAACAATACATCTTTTATAAGTGACTTCTTTTAGAGTAAAAGGGGAAAAAACAGAAACTACTGAGAATGAAACCCCACAATTCTTTGAACCCTGTATCTCTTTAATCATCTCCATCTTAAATAAGCAAGACCACAGCAAGACCACTTCCCACTGCTAGGCAGGATGAGTTCTTGCACTTAAAAGGGAGGTGGTTTGTTTCCAAATCAAGAAAAACAAACAGGCACCAGTCATCTCCACACAGTGACGTGCTTCACACAAGCACACACATGCAATGCAAACAGAAAGCCAGTCATTTCCACTCCTGCTACTTACATGGAAAATAGCACAGTGTTGGAAAATTTGAAGCAGTAGGCACATATACAGAGGAACAATAGGAGTAACAGAGTGGATTTCAGCCCAGAGCAGTTTAGCACATTTACCAAAAGCTTGTCCAAAGAACACAATGGTTCATGTGGTGGGGTTAATGCCTACCAACCACAACTATTTTGGTTCAAGCTTTAGTTGTGGTCATACGTAGAGTACTCTGTCAGAGTTCAAGAAGGCATTTATAAATTCAAAGTTAAGCTAATATTCATTTGCCTTCCCAGAGAAGACCAGAGTGCTTTGTGCCTCTCATGCTTGAGTCCAGGGTGAAATCAGACACTGAATAGAAGCCTACACTGAGTGTGCCCTCACTCCATTGACAGTTCCCACCTGTGTAAGGAATTAAATAAGGAACATTCCTTTAAGTAGATGCCAGAATGCCTCTATGATATAGCCAAAACACCACAGTGAAGTCCTTACGAAACACATTTTCTAAAACATCAGCACTGTGTTCACTCTACAAAATTATTTCAGTTCCTAAAGTTTAAAAAATTTTAACTTTGTATATTGTACTTAAACTTGTAACTCTTGCACAGTCCTGCTTAAAAGACCTCTGCATCATGGAGTTAAGACACAAAGGTAACCAAAAACATTATGAAAGATTAGCACTATGAAAGCCACCTTATAGTACACACAGCAATTATTTTGTCCACTTTTTCCTCTTGCAGTTTAACAGATAATTGTGCAATACTCAAATTTTCATCCCTGAACTCACCAGCTCCCTCTATTAAAGTCTTATGTTGGCATCACTAACTCATAGATATAGCAGTTCTTCCTAGGCTGATGATTCCTGTCTTAGTACAAAAATTTTTCCATTCAAAACAAATGATTAAGAGTCTCTTCCAAAATTATTTCAAATGGTTTTTAAAAGCCAGGTAGCTGAAATATCAAGTAATGATTTGAAACCTATATAATACTTCCACAGTGTATGTTTGTTGACTCCTTTCACTGAAGCTAAAAATGCCAGTCAAAGCCATGCTATGCAAAGGCTCGACTCTTTAGCTGGTAAAGGCAGCCCTTTTCAAATTTTCTATATTTATGGAGGGGACAAAGATATAATGAAAAAAACATACTAGAGAGACAGTGGGTCATTGTCTGTATTGAATTGACATTGGATACATACATATGCCATTATGGATTTTTTTCTTTCCTGTTATAATCTACTTATGTCCCATAATTCAATCTATGAAAAGCCAGAGAAAATGTTTCTCCATAGCTTTTCTATTATTTGTGTGATTTCTTTCTGTTCTTATTTCTGTGTTAAGGCCCTCTTTATTTTGATCTTGATCATCTGCAAACAAAACACATGCTGAAGACCTGGAATAAGTGGGGTTTTTTTCCTGAAATTTCAGGTATTTGTTTATTTTTATCAAAATATACCTGCATACAAGGGTTCTGCAAATCCTATATACCTGAAAAAAACTTTTTGCCTTCCTTGCTAAGAATACAACAAAGACATGTTTTTAAATAATAATTATTTATTGGCAGGTAGCTAAATACTTGTAATGTTGGATGTTATTGTTAAAGAGTTTTGCTGAATTTTTTTTTTTTTTTTTGTATATACAATGTTGACATGAAGTTAAAAAAAAAAGGTAGTGAAAATATTTGGTGCTTTTTTCCTGGTTAGCCCAAAATATCACATTATCCAACCTTTAAACATTACCTGGGCCCATGTCTGAGGCAGTGTTAGTAGCCACAATTTAGCCTCCAGCCACCGTTTGTTATAGAGTTAGTGTTCTACATTTCAAAAAGGATATTCAAGTCTAGGAACAAATTTCTGAATCTCCTTCATTGATCCAAATACTGTAGTCAAATGTAAGATGAATTCAGAGTCAAGAGTCATGGAGAAATTCCTAACCTTCAGTACTGAAGGTTCTCCATCTGTTAAAAAAGGTCAGTACAGGGGGCTTGTGGCAAATGAGCCACCAGCAATTCAGATGCAGTGCCAGTGCCAGGCTGTCCTCCAAAGCTGTCAGAACGTATCTGCTGTTTTAGTGGGCAGTCCAAACTCTCAGCTACAGCAGAAATAAGAAAGAAAAAGGTACTGAGGATATTATGGGCAGATTTGTCTGGTGACCAGCTGCATATCCACACCATTCCAGCACCCCTGAGAAAATTTTGTCATCACTCATAAATGGAAGAATTACTGAGGAACCCTATTTCTTAACTCTCCAAGGTATTTTAAAAATGTTCTGTATTAAGCATATGTTTATTCTAGGGTAAAAATGTTGAGTTCTTGTAAGTTAGGAGGTAAGATCTTAGGTACTGAACAAATTTTAAGTGTCCCTAAAAACTAAGCCACCAGAAGTAGTAAGGAAATATTATTGCAACAGAAAGGATTATCGAAAACTCTAAAAAACGCCAAAACTTATGTGAGTAAATTCCAAGGTACCAAGGAGGAGAAACCTGTAAGAAATCTCTGAACAGATGAATTCCCTCAATGGGTGAATGAGTTTGTGTGTATAGGTGTAGATATAATTTGTTGACGTCATTAGAAAATTTATAAATTCTATCTTTGCAGTAAATTTTTTGTCAAATAAAGATTATAAACAGCTTTACATTTTCTTAAATAATGTGTCTGTAAACTAAAGAAGAATGATTTTGCAAAATTTATATTGCTTTTTCTTAAGATGGGGCATAGTCATTATATGCTAAGACATGACACTTGGAGTTCAAAAGCATCTTTAAATACCTAATTAAGATCTGCCAGAAAAATTCCCGAGTCAAACACTTTTCTTCTGATAAATTCTACACACTTATTTAGCTGATATGTAACTAAATTGAGCTCTGGCACTCTCTAAAGTATTAAATTATATTCTTTTTTTTTCAGAATATGTCAGAATTTTGAGCTGACAGGAGGTGTTCTGTAAGAGGTGAGGAGAAAGCCTCTGTTTTTCTGGATTTAATATGCTTCCTGTTAATATGATAAACTAAGCATAGGTAGGAAAACAAGTCTGATGTAAAAAATTTGTGCCCAACAGAAAACATAAAAGTTTAAAATCAGGGAATGGAAGAACAGATTATAAAATGAAAAAAAAATCTCAAGAGTGTTTTTTTCAGAATTGCTGTTATGTCATAGAGGGAATTGTGTGAATGTGACCTCAGGCTATCTGAAATGACCATGGAAAGGCAAGGTTGTTCCCTGGAAGTCTGTGAGGATCCCCAGTGGAGCACAGATCCACCTACAGCCCAGAGGAGAAAGCAGTCCTGGAGGTGGCTTAGGACACCTGAAAGCAGTCTTGCTCACTTGTTGTGTTTGAATGAAGGCATAGTAACCTCAGAAGGCATAAGATATCCTTTCTGGGATGCTTTTAAGAGTTTCTTTGGTGGTAGAAGAAAAACTCAACAAAACAGCCAAACAAAAACCAATAAATGGCCTTCAAATTGATACAGCTTCACCTATAAAATAGGTGTTAATAGTCAGCTAAATGGTTAGAACTATTTATAGATGATGTATGTATTCATTTCATAGTATAACAGATTTTGAATAATTTGAAAAAAACAGCAGTTTAAATGACGGATTTGGGAAGTCTGTATTACTCTTTTGATGACACCAATTAATAATTCAACTGAATGAGTTTTTTCCTAAAAGGACAGCTGCCCTAAATTACAGTTTGTACTCACTGGTTTTTCCTGGTGATACAACCTAGCATTTGCTGTCAAGTTAAAAAAAAACCAAACCTGCCAACTAACAAACCTTGAACTATCAAATTTCTGTGCTCACACCTGTGGAGGTTTCTAAACGCAGACTGGAGCTATTCCTATTTTTCAAGCAACTCATCAATCTCTTTCTCCCTGACAAAACATTTAACCTGTGTTTTTTCTAAAGTAGGCAATTAGACAACACAATCCTTTTTCTCAGGCTGACGCATTATGTACTAAGACACAATTGACCTTCAAGGTATGAGAAACAGCAGAAAACAGAAACTCTTTTTAAGCTGTTAAAATGCTGGGATGAACTCAAATACCAGAAAGGATCCTTTTGACCAGCTATTTGTCTCTATATATAGATGGCTGTTATCCTTCCCTTTTACAAGCTGTGAACTGAAAGAAGATATTTTGCATAATAGCTAAAGCTAAACAGAAGTTCAGGGACAACATAAAATTTATTTTTGCCTCTGCAGTCTTTGAGGTGAGAACTGGACTTCTGTTTTTCTACTGAAAGCTTTTTAAATTGTATGTATAAAAAAAAGATGCGATAGAGGCAATAGCTAGGTTTTTTACTAATGATGTTATCTATTTTTAACTGCTTTGTGGACATGTAGAAGACAGATATATTGGTGTTTGTAAGGAATAACACTTAGAGGAGTGGAATCTGGTTGGACACATTTCATTACAGTAGTCCTCTTAATAGAGCATTAGTTTCTGATTTTAGGTTTCCTACCATTAAAAGACATCCAAAGTGGCTGGATTTTGTCTCCAGAGGTTCCTTATCTCTTCCTTTCCCCTGTGAGTGGGGGCAGATGGTAGTTTGAGCCTTTGATTGAGAGATGCGGGGGTACAAGTTAAATTTGTTACACCGTGCCTGTGTCTGTCTGCGGGGTGTCTCTCACCAGTGTTACAGCTTAGGACATGTTTTGTCTTTTCCACCTCTGATGATGCATTATGTGTTGAAATCATTAAAATGTGTATTTACCAAGGAATGGCAGAGGATTTTTCCCTCCTCCTTTGTAGATTATTCAATCTCCCTTTGGTGCGTGGGGATGGGAATGTAGGCTTGTCATGAACCTAATGCCCATATTGAAGCCCTGTTCTCCCTTTCAATTTTTTTTCCCTTGAACTTAATATAGAAAAGTAGTGGTCAATTGAACTCACTTGGAAAAAAAATTCTTCTTTCTAGCAGCTTTAAAATACTATGTGGATTTCAATGCATTCTAGAACTTAGATTTTCTGGTACTTATATAAATGTCCCCTTGTATATTCATACCTCTGTGGATAAGTAACTTACAGAGAGCTCTTGGGAGCCCTTTGTAGAAATTAGGCATTAGGTTTAAGGATTGACATAATAATGATAAAATGGCACTCCTACTGCATCTCATTAGTATAGGCATACCTTGGGTGTTATATCATGCTCAGACAAAGGAAATGAAATGCAATCTGTCTCATAAAATCTATTCCATATAACTTTAGTCATTTATTATGAAGTTAAAACACTTTAATTAGATTGCACCGGGAGTAATGAAGT
The DNA here is from genome assembly GCA_037834095.1 of Argya squamiceps. Lineage (NCBI taxonomy): Eukaryota > Metazoa > Chordata > Aves > Passeriformes > Leiothrichidae > Argya > Argya squamiceps. Next base: position 125,358,802 of record JBBMKD010000102.1, on the reverse strand, counting down.
TATCTTTTGTGTAGTTCCCAAATCAGAAAAAATTCTGATCTGATATTAAAATTAGACTGTATGTCACTTATGTAGATTGTCATATCCCTGAGGAAATATCTTATCCTCACAAACATTAAATAAGAAGCTGAACTTCTGTCTTCCATGCCTCATATACCTATATATTGGATAAGTAGATATATTTTGCAAAAAATACCTACAACGAATAACTACAAGCAATATTCTTCACAAGCCTGCATCTATAGCCTATTGTTCTGGTCAGATGACACTATTCAAAACTCTACTGCAACCCAAGAATTACACTGAGATCCTACACTTGTTTTATGTTCTTGTTTTTATTATTTGACAAAGAAAGAAACATCCTGTTTTTCATTCAGAGTTACAGCAAAGAACTGACAGCAGCAAAATGAAATGCACAGACACTTAGTCAGATTTTAAAGCAGATGAATTCTTGGATTTAGGTTTTGATTTCAGTTTAACGAAGTTTAAGTTATAAAATTAAGGGCATAGCTAGTGTTAGGAATTTAGAAACCTTTTTTAGAATTTAGAAGTTGTTTAATGGATAATTTCCTTCAAAATCATAGACCCTGGCAAGGAAAAAAGTTGTGTGAATCTTTTTGCAAACAAAACTATGTAATGGCAGTTATGTTACATATGGTTGGATTTTTTGCCAAATGCTTAGAAAATTATGTACTTACATTTTTATTTCAAGGTAGAAAACAAGTATTTTTATCTGCATAGATTCTAGACATGTTATTTGTTACATGTTTCTTAACATAAAGCTACTCTTTGATTCAATTGCATTGACAGTCTAGTAACATCAGTACAGGCATTACATCATGTTACTTTTTGCAAGGAGTAAGAAGGTTAAAATGTTTAACACAACATTTTAATGAATACTTTATTATTTTTAGGTGTAATAAAATAACTGTTTTGTTCTTTGTGTATGTTCTTTCTTACGAGTTCTCTGTTTGAAGGCATAGTGAAGAAAAGTGTTTTGTTTTCACACCAGAGGATGCAGGGTTAAAGATTTAACTGGTTTTACATACCTTTTGGCAAGCCAGGGCAGGGCCAGGGCAGGATGAGAACAAGAGTTTATGAATTGATGTTTGTAATTGAAAAACAACAAGGTTCAACAATGTACAAAATGTAGTGATGCTATCTTATAAGTGGTCTGAAGAAAGACTGGATGTGCACAGAGCCATCTATTTTGAGCCACAAAGGAATAATATTGTAACAAACAGTTATTTAGGCAGGAGTTCCATCAGCTGCAAAGGAATTAATTTGGACATAAAGCCTGATTTTGAGTACTTATTTAAAATTTTACCTCTTGTTTTGCAGATGCATTTAATTTCAAACTAATTTTGAAATATTCAAAAGCCTTATTATCAGATGTCCAGAAGGAACCTCCATGATACAAAATGGGAGTATAATTTGTGGGTTGGACTTTGGTCCTTAAGGTAGCTCAAGAGACTTCACATAAACATAACAGTTAAAACTTATCCTTGGAACAAGTACCAAACATCATACCTCAAGTCTGGAAATCTACGATGACCCCAATTTCACATTAAGTTCATGATGTGAATTAATGTGAATGAATGTCAATTAATCATAACATTTTGGAAAATATATTAAAAGAAATTTTAAATTCCAGACGGTTTTTGTTTCATTTGGTTTGCTGCTCAGTTTTGGTTTTGTTTTGTTTTATTTGGGTTTTTTTCCAACAATGGCTTGTTTCAAAGTTTGCATAAGCACTTTTATTGTCATAGCTCTTGTGTTGAAACATTAAACTGTGGAAAATCCATTCAAATGCCAGTCTAGTTTCTTTCAAGCCAGCTGCATAGGTGAAGGAAAGAGAAAAAGAAAAGAAACCAAGGAAATCACCCATTGTCTCCAACAGACAGATGAATGCCCAGCAATTCTCTGAACCTTGGAAGTCAACTCACAATGCCACCCACCAACTTCTGTTTTCTTTTAATTATGAAAGCCTATGGCATGGAATACCTCTTTGACCAGTTTGTGTCAACTGTCCCAGTGGTCACCCCTTTGCAGCATACTGCCCACTCGCAGTCTACTTACTGGGGTGTTAGAGTGGGACAAAAAGAAACCTTGATGTTGTGTGAATGCAGTTCTATGATAGCCAAAACAATGGAGTTTTCTAGCAGTTCTTTGAGCACAAATGAAAAACAATACTGTACAGGCTACTATGAAGAATGTTAACACCATCACAGCCATCCTCAGGACAAGGAAGCAGTATCACATTATGTTCACATCATCTAATATATCTGATTATATGAGAGGACCATAACTTATCATACTCCCCTCTTTAGCTTCCTCAGGCCTAACAACATTTTTTTCCCAACCTCTTGTTCATATCAGATCTTCTGTTTGATATGAGCTTGTTCAGAGTGTGTCTCTGTGTGTACGTGTGTGTGTGTGTGCGTGCATGTGTGTGTGGGAATAAACACATGTTTGGGTTCTTTTCTTCTCAACTGGTTAGGTGGCCTGCATGGGAGACCAAGAGGAACAAAAAGTTCACCTCTTTCATTGACAATTGACAGCTTTATTGGATAAAGTAAAATGTGAAGCCACGCCTTAGGCTGACTTTTTTGAATTGGCAGTCACAGAGGTGGGATCTGCTTAAGAAGACTGAGCGGAGTAAGGAAATAAGCTGAAGAAAAATTCTCAAACAGTCAGAACTAGAAGGCAGGTAAAAATGAAGAAAAAAAACTGAATGAGCAAAATTATTTTATTCACAGGAAATTGCTGACAAGGCAGTAATTTTTGCAGGTTCTAAGGAGCATGTTGTCTGTGGTACACAGAATGGTCTCCAGCTGAAAGGATACTAAGCCTGCTCCCTTTACCATTGTACTTAATAAAATAATGTCTTGGCTATTTCAAGTGTTTTGTAAGTATTTTGAACTCAGAAAATTATTATTCCCACTTTTAATAATGTATTAAAATTGTTCTCAAGGTATCTAATGTTCAGAAAAAACTGTGCAAACTGATGAGTTTTTTTCTTCTATGGTGAAAAAAGTTGTTAATAGGTCATAGTGCAGGAAATAGAAGGACTAGGAAAAAAAAAGAAGATTTCCAAGTAGAAATAATTAACACCTGCATGCTGGTCTACAGAAAAAAATGAATGGGTGAGATGGTTAATCTTGGAGAGCTACTGTGAGAATAAGAGAACAAAACAATGAGATAAGTGCTGGCTTTCACTGCAGTCCCAAGCTTCTTACGGAACAATTTAACTTCTTGTAGCTTAAGCAGTGGTGTGGTGCCAACAGATGTATTTTGACATTTGCCTTCTCACACTGGCTGGTCTCCATTTGTATCTCTGTTTCACCAAACTGGGTGCCATTTCTCTGTAAAACAGTACCTCTTACACTATCCTGGTTTTTAAGAAATGCCAGAAAAATGAGATAATTATACAAAATTTAACTTTGTTTAAACACAGAGCAAAATCTGTGCTGTGTGTTACACTCCTTTTCATTTGATAAGCTCCATTAGCTTATACGGAAGCTTGGCTTTTCTTCCACTACTGACACTGAAGTATATTGGAGAAAAAGCCAAATGGTGTGGATACTGTGCTTTAAAACTTGCACACCTGAGAGGAGAAGCAGACCTCAGAATTAATGATTTAATTAAGGATGTATACTGTAAGGAGCTCCTGAATTAAAAAAAAATATATAGTTCAAGTAAACGTAATTTTTTCTAAAATTATTACTATTTCAAATCTTGGACATTGAGAGACACACTGGTTGATTCCTCTTCAGAGGAAATTTAAAACAAACTGTTTCAATTCACCATATGGGCTTGGACTTGTAGCAGAAGGTCTTATGGGTTCCTTTTATTCCAGAAATGAGTGGCTGAGAAATCCAATTTAATTTTTCTGACAGATTCTGTCCCATTTGACTGCTTTAATAATATGATTTACTGACTTAAATGAGCTAATGAAACTGCTGTCATTTAGGTTAGCACTGAGATAAATGAAAGCTTTTCTCCCCAATCTTTTCAGTGCCCTCAGTTTTGCTGCATAAAGGAATTGCTTTGGGCTGAGGACTGACTACATTTCAGCGTGCCCAGCTGAGAGAACCTTCAGACTTCACCATTTTGCACTGAATGTACCAGTAGGCATCCAGGAGCTTTTAGTATCTCACAGTGGGGTTTTTGAACAGATGGTGATCCTCGAGTGCAGTAAACTCTCCAACCATGTCAGTTTCTGACCTTCTAAGTGGAGAATACCTTTGTGTTGATGCCAGGTTTTTTTCTGCCAGTTTTTCTCACCACAAAACATACCATTTGACAGAAGCAATAATGAATTCTGTTAAGCAAGTTGAAATTCATTGTTGTAGCTACTTGAATGCAATCAAACCAGTCACTGCAGTGCCTATGTTAGGCAGTGCAAGCTAATTCTTATCAGAACTAGAACTTTGACATTTGAGTCTTGTAACCTTTAGGGTTTGGGGATTTTTTTGTTTTTGTTTTTGTTTTTGTTTTTTGGTTTTTTGTTTTGTTTTGTTTTGTTTGGTTGGTTGGGTTTTTTGGGAAAAGAGTGGGGATGTTAACTTATTTAGTTTTCTATCCATTTTCATCCCTAGGGCATGCTTTCTCATTTCATTTTTTATTATCAATTCAATTTTCCTTCTACAATGCCTTTGATCCTCGTCTTATGCACAGAGAAGGTTTTGGAGGACTGATTGATAATGGGAAGGTAAGAATTAATATAGGTTAGTTTTGAGGTAGTTTTCTTGCTCCTGTGTTTTTTACTTGTTTGGTTACAACTTTCATAAACAAAACAGAAGTTTGAAGATAGCCCTGGGGAAAGGAAAAGACATTCTGATGATGTAAATGCTAATGAGATTTGTGTTTTACATTCAAGAGGAATATGACAGTAGGACCTTACTGCCCTTATGTCTGTAGGACTGTAATGTGGCAGCCACATTTTATAGGTTAATATAAATACCTATGCAAATCTCAGCGACTAACCTAATTACTGCAGAAACAAAATGAAGCTTCTTTTCAAAGCTGCCTAAGCCACACCCACATAGTGATTTTTAATCACAGAGATGTTTATATGCTCAGTATTGACCACTGTGCATTGTCCTGACTGATGGGTATAATTAACATTATCACTGGTAAATAAACTGATAGCATATTAGAATATTTTTTCCTTTAGAAACAAAGAATGTATTGATAATACCTAGCCTCAGATGAAATTTTACTCAAAATTGTTAAGTATTTTACAAAATATATACAAAGTACTGTTACAAAACTTTGTAATTTTTTTAAGATATTCCAGAATAATGGTAAGATTCTATAAAACAATGCTCTAATAACAAAACATTTTATAGTATCTCGATACTCTGCCATTGTCATTGCCTTTCTCCTTTTAGGATTTCCTGCTTGACCTCTTCCTGAATGAATACTAAATGCTTCTGATTATTCAACCTTTTCTTCAATCATTTACTTTTCCATGGTGAAATCTTAGTTACTACATTGTTTCCTAATCCCTTCAAGTCTACATGATTTAGCTTATACACTCCTACACAAAATACATAACCAGAAACCACGGGCAATAAAACTTTATTGGATAAAAAAAACATGTTAAATAACTAGTTTTGAGGAATAGCTCAATTGTTTACCTGGAGAGGCCACAATCAAAATCAGAAATATTTTCCTCTAAGAATGTAAATTTTCTATTTTTGTTCTAAATCTTTTTTTTAACTGCTAGAAATGGTAAAAAAAATCAGTTTAAAATGCCTCAGCTGTGCTTCTAAAACCAGCTGAGAGCAAACAGCATTTAGAAGTCCTAGCACACATATTAAATGGGCTCATTAATTTAATATTAGCTCAAAAATTCATCTTGCTAACTCTTTTCTTATTTTGGATTTCTAATAATATAATTGTTTCAGGCTGTGGGTAAATTTCAATATAAAAAGGATGAAATCTATGTCCAAAATCACATTTTAAAAAATTGAAAAAATCAGTCAGATATATTCTCTGACAATGGTCAGAGAATCAAAAAAGGAGCTTCCATTGGGACAAGTACAGCACCTAAATCCAAGTAATCCTTGCATCTTACATGGGAGGACAAGGACAGTCAGGAGAGTAATGTGGTGAACCTGGCCCCCATAAAGTTCACAGAGCTAAAATATGCAGAAAATATGTGAGTGGGAAGTAAAAGAATAAGAAGAGGGCTTTCAGCAAATGTGGAGTCCTAATAATTGTTCTTTTAGCTCCACTGCAGGGACAAATAGAGCTTGTGTTCAAAAATTTTGGGTTTTGGGTTTATCAAAGACAACGGAGGAGTCAAAGTAGAAATCAAGACAATGAAAGCCTCAGGCTTTGGGCCTAACCTACTGTCTCCTTTCTCTTGCTCTAAATGTAGCTTCCTGAAGTGGGTCTGTGTGTGGAAGTAACTTCTATTGGTAATTCTGCTGAGCTTTTTCCCTTGAGAAGAATGGTTGCACAGTTCAGAAAAGAACCTTGGCACTCAGTTCAGTAATTGTGTCCTATGTGATTCACCAGAGGTCTGATAAGAAGGCACGGAACACATCTTGGCTTTGTGCCAGGCTTTAAATATGTTTTAGAATAATTTAAAACCATACAGAAACCACCACTAAGTTTTACAAGGATGGATAGCAGAACAGGCCTTATTATAACATTATTTTCTCCTTGTCACATGGTGCCTAAGAAAAAAATATTCTTACCTCTCAAAGGCATTAGAGGAGTAAAATCCTGAAGTGGGTAAAATTACTTTCCCCACATATGTTGCTACCTGAAGTAAATTACCTTTGATTATTCACTACTACTTTTCTTCTGGCTTAAATTAACAACAATGAACAACAACAAAATTTATGAGAGAAAAGCGCAGAGAAAGGAATATTAATTTCAAGTATTATTAATTTCAGGTAGAGATGTTGTAAGGCATAAAAGCGGAAGAGTTTTTGGATCAATTAGGTATCTATCATGTTAATCACCAAAATTCTAAAGGTGATTGCCAGATGAAATTAAATTGCTATGAGCAGTTGCTTTTAACAATTTCTACAGAAAAAAAGCCAAAACAAACAAACAAATAAACAAAACCCCAACAAACTTAAAAATTTGAAGTGTGAGCAGTTAGGAAGAATATAAATTGTGTTAACCCCTGAAAACATAAAACAGAGGAAGAATGTAATTTAGATAGAGTATATCCAACACTATTTTAAACAATATTTTAAAAAGTAAAGAAGTTGATATATACACATTTAAATGAAAAATAAAAATAAATTTCTACATGAAAATGACATAGAAATATTAGGAAGGCCATCAAAAATGTTTCAGGAAAAGTCACGTTATTTAGAAAACAATAACAAAGGCCTAATATATTCTTGCTAATGGACAAAACGTTCACACTACCCACTAGAAAACAGTATTAGGACTTTTTTAGCTAATGGTGATTTTCACACACTGTGTATTTTTGTTTGTTTGTTTGTTTGTTTGTTTATTTGGGGGGTAAACTGCTGTGCCTATTCCTATATTTATTGCCTGAATCCTTTTATTCTTTATGTCCTTAGCCTGTTCTCATGTCGTAACTCCCACTCATTTCCAATACCTCCTTGTCAACATCTAAAGTCCTTTCTCCTTGAGATGTCTTTGCCAGAGGATGCTCTTGGGCTGTCATAATATTTATTAATAAACCACTGCTATCTCTTTCTTTCCTCTAAAAGACATGGAACATATCAAAACCTTTAAAGAAGTTTCTAGGTTTCACCATGGTAAGTTCAAATGAAGCAGGAAAGGTTGCTAATAACTAATATACAATGAGACCTATTTATTTTTTCTTAAAAATACACCTTTTTAAAAAAAATAGTCTAGTCAAATAACAGGCAGAAATCTACTATAGAGATTCAGAGCCATGAAACAAAGAAAAAAAGCTTGCAATTTAAAATTGAGATTAACTATCAGGAAGAGGTTTTTTTTTATAGTGAACACAGCTGAATAATAGAATTAATTACCTAGAGAGGTGCTGCAGTCTAATGACTTCGCTGAGCAGGGGAGATTAAGCATACTTGTGGGAATAGAGAACAGGAGAACTGTGTGTAAATGATTTACTGTATGAAACATCCAGATTGTTTTCAGCCCAAAATTTTGAGCCTGTGGCTGTTAGACTAACTGAAGATAATCAAAGCTTTTCAGAAAATTTAAAAAGAAATGAGACAAAGCTTATATTTTCTTCATGGATTTTTCATCTTTCTGTTACAACTCTTGCACCTCTTACTAGAAAAATGATTTTTTTTAAAGTAGAATTGCATGTAAGAAAAACAAAATTACATTGACTTAACAGAAATGACATAAAGATTTCCACACTCTAAATGCTATAAAACATAACCACTAACTACTTTGGAGGATATTTTGCAAAGTCAATCCATTGCTCAGGATTCACTACTAAGCTGAAGCAACAAGATGCAAAATTTTTAAATTTTAAACTCTATGTCAGAAAATCACTTTACTTCCTTGCTTTTTAATACCTAGTCTGACAGTTACAAAGTCATACACGGAACTGCAGCCAACAGTATCAATGTATTATCTTTTCAAAGGCACTAAAATGATTTGCTGTAAAGGAAAAGTTATCCACTAGCTCACAGTCTCCATCTAAAAATGATTGTTCATATTTCAGTAGTCATTGGCAGTTAATGGCACTTCTATGGGTTGTTTATTTACATTTTAATGGCTAACTAAACAAATCTGAATTCTATTTAATTCCCTCAAACCTTTCCACTGTACTGCATTTTTCTGTCTATTAACTCAAATTAGATTAATCAGTAATTGAAGACAGTAAATTTTTGCTTTCCTGTGTATTTATGCAGCACAGAATGCAATCTGGTTCTAACCTTTTTGTGCTCTTCCTTGATAGTGCATTAACATCAGTTAATGGGTATTCAAAAGATTTAGTATCTTATTTTCAGGTTGGAAGACTTGTTTCTGTCCCTGCTATTTAACTGAAAACTGCAGCTTTGCTACTGAGGTCAGAATCAGGCAGGTTCTTTTTAGATATATCCAGGCTTTAAAAGTAAGATGATCTACATTTTCTTAGAAAACTTCTCAGCTCAATGCATGTCTTTCCAGGAAATATCTGAACTGCTAGCAAACTTATTCTATTTTCTTTAGGCTAATTGTGTCAGTTTGGAGCCCAAAACAAACATTACCTAGTCATAAACCATCTTATGACATCCACTCACACAGCACTTCTGATAACCAACTTGCAAATCTCTAGAGTAAAATGAAGAAAAAAATTCAAATCATTTTACAGATCCATAGCCAGAAAGACCCCCGTTGGCTCCACATCTGAAAAATATCAAACAGGCATGTTTTTTCTTCCAAAGTCAATGTTAATATATGCATGCAAAAAAGGAGCCAAGTTTTACCATTTTTTTCAAAAGGAGAACAGTATACAAAGAATTCCCTGTTTCTAGTGAATCCCTTCACCTCTACAGGGAGGGATCTACAATCATAGCACTGGAATACAAATTGATAATTCCTTGAATTTCAGTGGAAAACTGAATTTCAAGAGACATGAGAAAAAAGGGGCGCCTGCTGCCAGCACTTTAATTTCTTTATATGAAATCTGGAAACACTGTGTTGATCTCTGGACCATTCAGTTATACAAATGCTAATAGCTGACATTTTTCTTTTCCATTTATGTGATATCAGTGAAAGGGTATCTCTGCTCTCAAGAGTGTTGATAAAATATTCGTTCTGAAGAAAGATATAAATAGGTAAGTACTATTATCAGCTAAATCTGGTATTCCAGTATAATAGTCATTGGACTCCCAAGGGAACAAATGTGAAAGGTTACCCTTGTTTTTTTCTCTTATCAGAACTTACTGCACATTTTCAAAGTGTTATCTCATGTCATCAGGACAGGGCAACATCAGCTGAACCTTTTCCTCTTTTCCAATTGAGCAAAATCAGTCCAGTCCAGTTGATATCATATACAACTAAAAGATAACAGTAGCAGCAATACTGAAATATGATTTTGCTCTCCCAGTTGACTCTCTGTGGAACTAACCTCTCCGCACTTAGTATTTTACCCTTGAGAAACACTTCAGTACTGTTAGCAGAAAACAATAATTCTTTTTTAACTCCTTACAATACCTGCAATTGGAAAAAAGCAATTCTAACAAAGAATCACGTAAAAGAGAAATAACTGATATTCTGGTAAATACAACACAAATATAATAATAAAAAAAAATAAGCTTGTGTCACACAAAGCAATGTTGAGTGTATAAAGATAGATCTTCTACAATATGTTAGGCAAAAACAGGTACTCAAGAGACACTGTACTGTGACAAAGAAATGTGGTTCTCTGCATTCATATAAGTTTAATATCCTTCCTTCCTTCCTTCCTTCCTTCCTTCCTTCCTTCCTTCCTTCCTTCCTTCCTTCCTTCCTTCCTTCCTT
>JBBMKD010000102.1:125247486-125338175 GCA_037834095.1 Argya squamiceps | reverse complement strand
CTTGTTATTACAGGTGCACTTATTTTTCACCCTCAGAATAGATTGTTGTGTTAAAGGAACTTCTCATTCTCAAAACAACTTCATATAGAAACTTACAGGTTACCTGTTAGCTGCACTTAGAAGAAATGACAGGCTAGCTTTTAACCCTATTCCTACATGGGTCAGTCAGGGATGTTTTAGCTGAGCAGTGCTTACACAGCAGCAAGGCCTTCTCACCCCACCACATTGCTGATGAAACTGCACAAGATTTTGGGAGGGGACACAGCTGGGACAGCTCACCCCAAGTGACCTGAGGGATATTCCAGATCATATGGTATCATGCTCATCATATAATTCTGGGGGAAGAAGAAGAAAGAGTGGGCAGGGGAAGTTCAGAGTGAGGATGTTTGTCTTCCCAAGTAACCAACAGACAAGATGAAGTCCTGTTTTCCTGGAGATGCCTGGACACCTGCCTGCCCATAGGAAGTGGTGAAAGAACTGAAGTTTCTTTGCTTCCTCAAGCAGCAGAAGTGAGTGGCTCTGTGGGCTTACCTGCCTATTAGAATTAAACCGCCACTCCACATCTTTCAATTTCAGATGATTGAACTAACTGGAGAATACATTTACTGTCTTCTAAATGCCCTCATTACTTTCTACTTTCAATATATTTTGTAAAGCAATTTTGAAAAAAAATATTTGGTTCTTTAAGTTTCAGACCAGGAAAAAACTAAAATATATGGTTTAAATATAACTGCATAGTCCAACTTCAACAGTATATGTTGTCATCAAAATATCATTGGATAGATTGCTGTAGTTATTCCAAGGTCTCAAACAGAAAAAAAAGGTGTGTTTTTCTTTTCCCAATGCAATTTTTTATCATTGATAATCACAGAACATTTAATAATATGAAACATCAGGGTATATTTAAGCTAAATAGCAGAATCACACACCGAACATGGATTTATAGTGTTTTGATAGTCTGCATTCAACAGAAACATTGTAGTGCTGGAGGCAGGAGCTATACAGAAAGTGACATTACATGTAGAGAGAAAACCTACATTATGCAGATGAACTGTAGTGACTGTCTTTTATCAAGGAGTTCTTGATATTGGTCCCCTAAGCACTCATCAGTCCAGCTACATGTGTTATCTGGGTGACATTTATTCTTCATTGGTTGGCCTCTTCAGTACCTTTAGGTCTGCTTTGGGCAATGAAAGAATGGAAAATACTCTTGTTTTTTGAGAACTGACTTCCTTACAGCTTACAGATGTCCATGGGTCACCCCTTGTACTTACTTATGTAAAACTTTGGTACTGTATTGCATGAGTCACCTCAGCACAGTCAGCACATGCCTCCCTGTCTTTGAGAATGGTTCCAGAAACTGTCTTACACTGAATACAGAACAAGGACTGAATATTGAATTCTAGGTAGTAAAACTTCTTTTTTTATTTCTAGCACTTCATTTAAATTTAGAATATGCAAAAGATAGTCCTTTCCTTGCCCAGCTAACTTTTCCATGACAACTTGAATTATTTTCCAGAAGATTAATATAATCTGGAGTTTTTAAAATGAAATATCTAATTGTAAAGCCTTCTTGCTCTAGGTTATCTTTATATTGACTACATGGCACATTTCTTTGGAGAGAGGAAACACAGAATCTCTGCTCAAACCTGAACTGGCTGGTCTGACCTCTAGAAGTGCAGCTTCATGTCCACTCTCACTGCACGAAAGGAGCAACCTGGCTGCCCAAATAACTCTATACATTGCCTGTAGCACACTGGACAGTGTCACTGAACTGGGAATACCCACTGAAAACTAAAAGAAAGAAAATATTGTTTTCAAATTAGCAAAATTAGTTTCTAATCGTATTGGTGAGAAAGAAATTGAATTTTGTTCAAGTAACTATCATATTTAAATTTAATATTGTAATATAAATTTTTAAAAAATGTAATCACTGTTTTAGTGAATGGTGACATAAGATTTAATTAATCATATAAATAATTCTGAACAATTTTACTTGCTCGTTTGGTACTTTATTTTTACTTTCTTTTTTTTCCCTAAAGTACTCTTCCTTCCAATCTTTTAAATGCTGTTCAGGGAATTCATAAAAATGTTAATATCATAATGATGGAGGGGGAAGGAAATAAATTTCAAAACCTAAGTTCATTTTTATATTACTCCAAGGAGACAGGTAAACATTTGTTACAGTTTTAGAATAGCCAAAGTTTCTAATGTTAAACACATGCTTGAAATGTTGGTTGGCTCCCATGCCTACAACAGAACTGTAATCAGGTGTAGTTTAGTAACAAGACAAATGCCCCAATTTGAAGAGAAAATTATTGTATGTTCAGGTACTTAGACACTACTTACAAATATTTGACTATAAATTTGCAGAATAATTCTTTTCTTACAATGTATTGGACGTGAGATTTGAATTTTCTTTCTTCTGTTTTTAGGTAAGTTTGGTCAGGATTGGAAATTTATTTTTTCACTCTAATATTTTTTTCCAAAATTTAACCAGAATTTTCTTCATTCATTGTGCTTCATTTGTCGTATAATTTTGGTTCAAGTCTTCTGATTCTTAAAATGTCCATGCACACAATAGCACATCAACCCAACTCTTATGCTTACGAGAAACTTCAGGTGGGAAAAAAATCTCACTGAAGTCACTTCCAAATCCCACTGCCCAACACTTGTCTATGTTTCCTGTCTGCTATCACATCAAAAGTTTTTAGGATTAGGTTCTCTATTTATTTTGCAAGTCTCTTGGGTCAGTGCCATATTTTAGCATTATCTTGTTATAAAACTCAGTGTAATAGATTCCCAGGAAATTCAAATTAAATATAAGGAATTTTTTTCCTTATCTCTCTAGTCAGTACCTTTAATACAGTGATTTCTGAGAGCTATTCTGAGATACAATTGAGTTCCTTAAATTCAATTTACAGATTAACTTAAGAGTATGAGAGAAATAGCCCATATGCATATATAGTGAAAGAAGGAGATGTAATTTTTAGTAATTTAATATGGGGGTTTTTTTAACAAGCCTCTGCTGATAATGCTTACAATATATAAAAAAATACTAAATTGAGTAATTTTGTTGTGACTACCTTGTGACAGCTCTGAGAATCTATTATAAATCCTTGTGCTGTCATAAAGCATAGCTGCCAGCAATCCCCATATATATTCATTAGTAGGTGAATGAATTGACATAATAGCCTTCACTCACTTTCTGCTTCACTTTGCATTATTTTTTTCCAGACAAATGTAAAAATATTGATTTCTAGAGTCATTTTTAGAGTATTATACTACTTTGTATTCTTAGTTAATGAGTTAGTATGCAATGAGCCATGCAGGAAAATGAATACTCTCATCATAATCTTGTTCAAATCTAATTTCCTCTTGAACAGTTTGAGGAAAATCCTTAGCTGGTGTAACAACTGTAAGTACACTGGGCTCAGCATATGTCATTTCATTTATAAATACATGGAATCTCCAGATTCTCTTGCATGTGTGATATTGCTGAATATTTTCTTAGTTGTTTGAAGATGAAGCATTTGAGTCACCTGATACAAACCTAAGAGTAAAATAAAAATAAAAATAAAATGAAATAAAATAAATTAAAATAAAATAAACACAGTCTAATATTTTCTAATAGTTTCTAATAGGGCTAGGGTTTCTTAACGTGTATTTTATCCACTCTGAAGTACAAATGCTGAAATTTACTATGACTTATTAAAATGCTTTCCTGTAAACAAGGTCTTTGATTTATTTTATTTTTGCACGAAGATATAATTTATTTTTAAAATAATTTTCAGTTTATTGTTGTGATGGCATAATAAAGTTACACCTAAGGTGCAACCTAAAAGTCTCTTCCAAAGTTTAGAACTAGCAGATAAAATTTGCCTATTACATCAGCAAATTAATGGTCCTGAATTTTCAACTTCCCGACCAAACTCTTTGACACACCCCAACTATTTCCCTCAATATCCAGGGAAAATGAGTAGTGGAATGTGTTCACAGCCAAATTCATCTGCTTTTCCAAAGCTGGAGAGAGATTGAATTCTCTCTTACAGGGTGGATATATCTACCCATAAAACTGTTTTGGAATTACATAAACCCCATTTATTTTTTAACCCTTTGTAATACTCCTCATAAAACTCTTAATATAACTTATGACATGTGCACATAGGTATGCAACTGTAGGGCAAATGGTAGGTGAAAAAGTAAGAAAACATATTATTATTATATCCTCTCTACACTTTTAAAGGAGCGTGACGAAAAATGGAATGCTGCCCAAGATCTCTTCCATACATGACTCGATGTTAAATCAGACTTACAGCTCTATTTAAGTGTATTAAATACATTAGGTAGACAGTAAAGTAACTGTAGAATACTGTCAGGTTGCTCAGGGCCTCATCCTGAAAACACAAACATAGATCTTTATGAGATATAATTTTCCCATGGAGGTAAATGAAATTATGTGGAAAATTAATTTGATTTTAATGTTTGTCTATATGACTGGATCTTTCATTTTGTAACTTCTAAAATCATGAAGCAATGAGGCCAAAACCACTGAAACAGAATGATTTGCCCTACAAAGCAGGACAAAGTTGATAATGATAGAGATTGCCACAGTAGATGTAAAATATAGAATATATGTTGAATGGATCAATTGGCTTCTGGCTTTCAAGAGTACTGGCAGGGGTCATTTCCTGGGTGACAGAGAAATAATCTGCCCCTGGCAAGGAGAATTGCAAACAGTTGTGCACAGGATGTTCTATGACTGCTGCATAACTGTATGCTACCAGTAGTCACACTTCTGAGCAAAAGCTATGGGTGAGTTATTGGATAATCATTGCTTTCCCCAGCCATGGAATGCACTGTCCAGTTTGAGCTGATGACTGGTAGAATGCAGTGGATGGAGCAGAGGCTGAGCAGGCTATAAAATAACAGTGGTGAGCTACAGCCAGCATCTTCTCAATCTTTGTTTCTGATGTTGACCTAGAAACCCCAGTGTAGGCAGACTGGCGTCAAGGACACACAACATAAACCACTTCATTTTTCAAAGGGAAAGACTTCAAAAACATATTTATCTCAAGGCAGATCAGGCCAAAGGGCTTACACCCTTCCTTTTGCAAGCACCATATTTCCTCTGTAGTTCCCTGCCTTGTCCTACATGTGCCAGCCCAAGATCAAAGTCTGTCTCTTCTGAGGCTGCAACACTGCTCTAACCCCATCATTGGGAGTGGTTAAGAATGCACACTACCAGCAACTGCATGACAAATTTTGTACCTGCAGAAGCAGACTAAA
This sequence comes from Argya squamiceps, assembly GCA_037834095.1. Lineage (NCBI taxonomy): Eukaryota > Metazoa > Chordata > Aves > Passeriformes > Leiothrichidae > Argya > Argya squamiceps. The sequence goes on along the minus strand of JBBMKD010000102.1, from coordinate 125,332,886 downwards.
TGATGAGCTCTGGTTAAGCTCACACTCTTGCATTTTGCACTTACTATATTATTATTTTATCTGTTGGTAATAGTGCCTGAGTGTACTCTTTCCATTAACTATAACTTTTGACAAGATGATTTGGTGTTCTCAATAAATGATGACTGACAAGATCTCCACTTTACTTTTCCAGTCAGTTATAGAGTGAACAGAATTTAATGAATAAGAATTCTACCTCACTGGCCAAAATATCATGCCATTAAAAAAATTAATTAAAAGCTTTACTAAATAGAGGCAAATAAGGCTTATTTCAAGTAGAAAGACAGCTGGTAGAAAGTTTAATAATTTCATAACTAAAACTGCCTTGTAAAAATGACAAATATCGAACAGCATAGAGAAAAACTCACCGCTAAATCTAGAAACTACTGCACATTTCAACAATTTTTCTCCAATCAGCAGAATAAACTACATTTAACTAGCTCTTAGTCATGAAATAGCACAACATAAAGAAGAAAACTAAAATCAGAACATACAAATAGTTTCCTTTCTAAAAAAAAAGGGTTCCAAAGCATGCATCACAGAATTGTTCAGTTCATATATTTTAAGACTACAAAGTAACCTAAACAAGAAAGAGTAGTAACTGAAATATTTATTAATTACCCACCAGAATTCCACTGAAAAACAGTAAATTAATTTTTAGGAATCCATCCATAAGTAAAAGTAAAAAATAATCCTTAAAATACATCAGCTGTGTTTTTCTAATGGTGAGATACTAGTTATAATTAGTGTAAACACTTCCAAGTTAAAACAAATCTTGATGTCATTGAAAATTATTTTTTTTCACTGAGCAGATATTTAGCTGTTAAAAGACAAAACCACTCTACCAGATCCTATTCATCAAAGCTAATTTTAATGAAATTGCACATAGATGAAAGACTGTTTCAAGTCTTTAAAAGTCAACTAGATACAACTTTTGAATGTTGTAGATATGTCTTGAATGCAATTGTCTTGAATGCAAGAGATAAGATAACCAAGTAGGGTACACCACAAAAATATCATAACCACAGGAAAAAAAAACTACTTGAGAAGGAAATATCCTGTGAAGTTGATGACAGCTGTTTTTCTCTAACTTGAACTTGTGATAGACATTCTTCCAGTACAAAAAATATCAGTAGTTTATAGCACTTAGAACATAATCAACTTAGTTACAAGGAGAAAAAATAATAATCTAGTAAAAAAAAAATTCTGCAAAGTAAATACCACTTATGCTGCAGCATACTGTAAGGGAGAAAATAAAAATTAACAGCAATAATAGAGCAATTTAGTCAAGGGTAAAAAAAGTAAAAATCCATCATGGTTTTATAACTTCACATATGGTTTTGAATATTTCTTATAATGAAACATGCTTCTGCATTTGGTTTCAAAGACACATGTACTGCTCCAGTGATGTTTAAAAAGCATGCCTTTTCATGCTAGTTTTTATGTTATCTTCAAGTTCAAGGAACTTGAAGATAATCTTATCCTACAGTCTTTCTCAGTGGCTTTAATATTGACTTTCAACATTTTATTCACCAGTAATTTCTGTCTGTGTATCATCGCTGCATATGAGTGATAAAATACTATGAGCAAAAAGAATTCATCTCATACCCTTTGATCCTTCTTACTCACTTTGTGCCATGAAAGATTTATTATAATAATGTAAACTCTGGTTACTTATAATCTCTCTTAAAAAGACACAACTGGTAACTAGGACACTTTTCTCCACTTAAGTATGTAATTTCTTCCTCTTCAGAAAGCATCTGCTAATGCCCACTGATGGAAGGATGTCATACTGAGTTATGAACAACCCCTCTATCCATTTCAAAACTAGTTGCACTGCTGCCCTGAAAAGCCATGGAGAGAACATTATAATATTAAGAAAGGTAGCTGCTTGCATTCGTCAGCAGTCTTACACCTTAAGATTCAGAGGTTTAGCGAATGAGAGATGTTACAAGTAAGAACTGAAATGACAGGTTCTTTTTGCAGAAGGATTATCTGCAAAACACTTCATAAGATTAGGGTCTGACATTAACTCTGTTACATTCAGCAGAAAATATCTGCAAAAGAATAAAATATATATTGAGTATCTATCTCAGTATTAGAAATCTGAGAAATGTTGACCTGATATATTCACTGACAAATCAGTCCCTCCCATCTAAACAGTCACAGGGTGAGGTATTCTCCTCTGAAAAGTCAGTACTCTCAATGAGGTTAGAAAATGCCTGACTTCATCAGTGCCATGGGTATGTGGAAGTACACAGGCTAAAGGGTGGCTGTGGCTTAACTTCTGAATTACCCTTTTGTGTACTCATCTTTGCCTGATGTAATTAAAAAAACCCTGTCTTGGAGGCTGAAATTAATTTTTGGGATTCATTACTGGTATTTTAATTGGTCTATTTATAATGCCACTTCTTTTAAGTGGTGCAAATATTTGAACATGTAGAGTATGAAACCTTTATATCCTTTGTAGCAGAGATTGCACCTTGTTATCTAAATGTCTCAATATTTGTTTTCTTAGTTTGTAAATCTTAAGATTCTCTGAATGCAGGCTTTAACAATGCTGAGGTTTTATTTGGATTTTACAATTTTAAAAATACTGGATTTTTATTTAATTTATGTCATGTACAACAGTATATTGCACAAAGTTTAAAAAATGCACAGAAGATACCAATCAGTAAGATATTTATCTGCTGGCCCAGCACTTATCTTTGTATTGCTTTTTACACAGAAAGACCAGTAATTGGACAATATAAGAAAACATAGGACAACATGTGCAATTAAATGAGAAAAACTTCAGAATTTTCATATGAAGGTACACATTATCATATATCTTTAGTTGACATACTGATAACCTTGTCTCTTAAATGTTTTTAGGCCACTTCCTATAAACCCTTGGAAAGTATTTATCAGATACACTCCATTGCAGCAAGTTCATGTGGATCTCCCCTGACCTGTATTAATCTTCAGCTAGGTGCTAAATTGCTTTCATCTCTATAAGACCTCTTTCAATTCCTTTAGTTTCAAGTGTTGCATTAGCATGTCTGATATCAATATAAAATGTGCAGCAGCCAAAAAAAGCATTGTCAATATGCAGGAGATTACAGTCTGACTGAAGTTACTATCATACCGAGTGATTTCAGTAGGAGAATATCTCCTGATTTATTTCTCACTATTGTCTACATAATATTTTGATGTTTGAAATTCAATTTGATATACCAAAACACATATCTTGTTTTCTGCTGCCTCCATAGTCTGAGATTTTCTCTTTTTTTCTGGTTTTTGTTTGTTTGTTGTTTGTTTGTGGGTTTGTATTTGGGGTCTTTTCGTTTTGTTTTTAGGAAGAAATAATAAGTGCAGTACCAACTTAAACATGTGAAGACCTCAACAGCAAAAATAATGTAGTTCTCAATTAAACACTCCATTTAGTTCTTTTAATCTTCAAAGGTGACATGGGCTTTAGCTACACAATCAGCTGGGCTCTTTGTATCCACCTATTATCACCAGATCGACACAATACAATTTAAACCGAGACTGAAAACAGATACCACCTTTTTGGTCTGTCCTAGTTTCTGACAAATCCCAACAGGAATAAGGGTCTTTATGTCATCAAATGAAAAATGCTCTTCCATTTATGAAAGATCCTGAATAGCCAGGAGTGTGACCAGTGGGAAATGACCAGCTTCAAGTGCAGCACACACACTTTTCAGAAACTTGCAAAATAAGCTTTCTGAATATAGTCCAGTATTTAAATTTCCCTATAAAACCCCAGTGCACTTTGGTATGCAAGACAGTACAAGTCTATTGTTTACAAAAGTAGGCCGTCATTCAAAGTAAAGGGATTTTTATATTTCTAATAGAAAATATACAAAGAAATAGTTCCTTTGTGCTAATTTTTCATGTAGAAAAATTTTTCATTCTTAAAGAGGACAACGGAGTTTAGTTTTGATAAGCCATTAACTAAAGCAAATTATTTTAAATTTTCAATGGCTTCTTTCATAGTGTCTTTATAATTTGTTTTGAATTATATGTGTCCATTAAAAGATTATCTTGCTCAGCTATGTCCATTTTTAAAGGATAACTTTCATATTCAGATATCCCTATTTAGACACTGGTTTATCTAGCTCTGAATTTATTTCATTTTATCAAGCATACTCAGCCCAATTTCCTGCCTAGGATGGCCTAAAAATTGAAATAGAATCTGTTCAATATTTTATAGCATGTTATATAGAACTAGGAAATTCAGACTGCCTTAAAGTAGTGTAATTCCTGAAATACAGGTCTGTTTTCTTCTCAGTGCAATAGTTTATCATAATGCACTTGGTTTCCCCCAGTGTTATTTCATGTATAGCAGCATCTCCTCAGATGGTCTATTATTCTGATCATCTGCAGCACCTAAGGAAAGAGAAGAGCAACGAAAAATATTTGCTGGATCACCAGGAGCATTTGGTTGCACTTTTCAAGTTGCTATCACAAGCACTCTCAGCTGCATCCTGCCAAAGATTATCAGCCAAGGAACAAAATCATTTTGGAGTATGATGTGTGTGATTGCAAAGTAAGGAGAAAATACAGCCTCTTAAGGAGTTTATGTCTTGGAAGAGTGTGTCTTGTTATGCTAGTTGGTGTAGTGGGTCCCTGCAGAAGGTATTGAAAGAGGATGTGTCTTTGAGCAGAATTTTCAGAGTATAACCAAAGACATTGATTGTCAAGACTCGTGTGTTAGCATGAAGAACCACATCTACACTGTCTCAAACTTGTTCCTATGTCAATGTGTGGTAACATGCTCAAAGCAGCACAGTGACTGTTGGCTGATTTACTGAATTTGGCTGGTTACCTGCAATGGCAAAGCCCATCCATGTGGATGACATTACCTACAAATCTTATCCAATGCTGAGATTAGACAACATACCCTTATGCTTAGCAGTCCTTTACCTGACAAAAGAAATAATCCATAGATTGGATAATGTCTAAAAAAGCCCTGCTCAATTGTAAAGACTACAATGATAATGCACCTCACTATGGGTAAGATCTGTTTAGTGTGAAAAGTTCATCCAGAGATTGGAAAATACCTTTAAGATCATTGAGTCCAGCCATAAGCCTAACATGCAAGGACTCCTCTGATGCTGCAGCAACCAGTTTTACCAGCATCACCAGGAATGTCAGGTTATATTATTTATATAATAATATATAATATATATATATATAATATAATATAACCTGTTATATTATTTCTGCTAACATCAGAAAAGTCATAAGATTATTATCACCTTCTCTACCATTTTATTGCTATCATATTTTCTACTATTTCCATGCTTTGGTCAATAAACTGTTTGATTAGTCCTGGATGTACATGCCTTCTTGGGATCCAAAAAGAACCAGTATATCTTCAGTGCAAAGGAAGGAGTGTCTTAGAAGCAAATTATAAGAGTACACTCCTATATTTCTATGTCAGAAAAATCAGTATTAAATTACAATTTTTTTCTGTGTGAAACTAAAACTTTCTTCCCTTTAGATTTGAAACTAATTGTTCTTCTTTTCTGTGTAGACAAACTATCATATACTAATTGTGTGAGCTTGCTATACAGCACAAAGGAGCATTACCAAGTAATGATGAAATAAAAAAAAAACCATAGTAAAGGAAAACTGTATTTTCAAGGAGCACTAATAAGTATTTTTGACTATGTTCTCTGTGATGTTGAAAAAATAAATCAGATTGATTATGAGCCAATTGCTAAGAGGGCCTCAGGCAAAAACTGTATCAAAAAGACACTTTAGTATGACAAGTTTCTACATGTAAATTAAAGGGGAAATAGGAAATAGGAATAGGAAATAGGAATACATTCCCCTACAGCTCTAGTATGGCTTTTTATTACCTAGGAACTGATTACAGTGCTAGCATAGAGAGCAAGTTTAACGAACAATTTCACCACAACAGAGATTTTGGCACCAGTTTACTTAATCTAAAATTTTCACTTCTGCTTGAACTGCAATATTTCATTGTTTGGAAACTTCAGCTAACTAAAAATGTAGGTTTCTTCATAAGTCACTCTTCCCATTTCAAGAATTATTACAATTTTTCTGAAGTAACATAGGGAGGAAAAGTTGAGGTTTGGATCACTGATCTAGAAAACACTTTTAGCTGAACATGGATTCTCTTTTTTTTTAATCAATGATATTAAAGTGTAAGGTTGCATAAAATATATTAAATGGAAAATGAGAATGAAATACAAAGCCTTACCTAAAAAATAAAAAAGAAGTTAAATAGAAATATTTACAGTTTTGTTCTATTTTGGAGGTCTTGATGTGTGGGGAAGTTATGAAGTACCATCAATGTATTTGCTGGTCATGGGTCTAAAAATATCAGACGTGCTAGCTTAAGTTATAAAATCAGTTATCACCAGGAGAAATCTCAGTTTCTGTTACTTACCTTTTTCCCCTGACCAGCATATGTAAAAATACGGTTGCTGTAGAGCAGCAGACATGGAGAAAATCACCCTGAAGCAACAACTTCATGCACTGGAGCCCCAAGAAGTGCTTACAAAAAAAGGTAGATCTGTAAATAGCTGTTAAAGCTATGTTTTTTAGCTAGATCTGTGAAGCCCTGTACCTTGTAAGGAATGAGTTTGGTTTCATTGTTTAATAAATTTGAATACATTATGACTAACTCAATCTTATTACCTTCCAGTGTGTTAAGGCTTCTCTATGTGTGAGATTACTCTGGTATAGCTGTTTTTCAGCTGATTTTCCTGATTCACTCCTTGTGTGAAACCTTCTGTTTTTGGAATAAGAGAGACAACTGGAGTGAGACATTTTCTGGAATTAGAGAAATTGCAGATGAGCCTAATCAAGATAAGTCAGTTTAAAATGACACCTTACCTTTTTTCAAATGAGTTTTCATGCATAGGAATTATAAACCTTGAAAGTGGCAATTTGAAAGGAATGGATTTACACTGAACTTGGGTGAAAAAGTTTCCTTCAGCATAAGAATCTTCAAGAACATTTGATTCTTTTTGCTAGTATTTTTCTCTACTGTAATTATTCTTCCCCCACAAGGAAAAAGAAAATGCAAAAATCTTCAACTAGAAAATATAACAATAAAATGCTGGCAGTGGAAATTTGTGCTGAATGGTGATGATCTATAAAAGAGGGTAATTTCCAATTAATTGTTTCTACTAAAAATTCCCATCTGTGTCAAAGGTTAATTATACTGCAGCAGAAGTTCATTATCTGAGAAGGAACCTGTTATTATGCTTACCTCCAACATTTAGTATTCCAAACTGCTATCAGAGAATGTTCAGGGTTTTTATATGTATAACCAAATTACAGATGTTAAACAGGTTATAAAACCTGTATTTCAAAACAGATCACTTATTTCAGCTACATCTGCTATATCTAAAGTTTTGGCACTGGAATGGGCTGCCCAGGGAGGTGGTGAAGTCACCATCCCTGGAAGAGCTGATGAGTCAACTGGACATGGCGCCGGGTGCTATGGTTTAATTGACATGATGGTGTTTGGTCAACAGCTGGGCTCAGTGGACTTGGAGATCTTTCTCAAACTTAATGAGTCTATGATTCCATGATCTGTAGAATGCTTTATTCTATATTCACAGAATCACAGAAGGGGTTAGGTTGGCACGAACATCCATGGGTGATCTGATCCAACCTCCCTGCAGTCTCCTAGAGCACATCACTCAGAACTGTATCCAAACAACTTTTGAATATTTCCAGTGAGGGAAACTACACAGCTTCTCTGGGAAATCTCTTCCAGTGCTCTGTCACCTGCACAGTAAAGAAGTCCTATTCAGGTGGAACTTCCTGCATCAGTTTCTGCCCATTTCCTTTCTTCTTATTTCTCTGCACCACTGAGAAGAGCCATCCTCTTGACACTCTCCTTTCAGATACTTATAAACTTTGATGAGGTGTCCTCTCAGTCATCCTTCTCCAGTTAAAAAGGTCCAGACACCTCAGCCTTTCCTCCTAAGTGAAGTGCTACAGTTCTTTAATCATCTTCATAGCCCTCTTCTGGGCTCATTCCGATAGTTTCAGGTACCTCTTGCACTGAAGAAGCCAGAACTGGACACAGCACTCATCAGGGCTGGATAGAGGAGCAGAATCTCTTGCCTGTTGACAATGCTCTTCCTAATGCAGTCCAGGATTAGAGCCCTTATTCCAGTTCAACCTACCTTCCTGATATTTTTATAGGTATTAAACTTTCTAAATACTCAACATGGCATACAAGAACTAGCCTTGGCACTTTCATAACATTGGCTACATTTTCCATCATTAGTTAATTCATAACCTTGTACAATCTCCTCAATTTAATCTGTGTTTACCTCTTGGTATTGCTGACAAAGAGACTGTTTAAATTATTACTTTCCTGTGAAAAGTTTGTTTTACTAAAATACACTGTTTGTGTTTACAGAAAGCTCTTTATAAAGAGGCTTGAAAATGAAAACCAAAAATGTTAAAAATTTACTTTGTGTGGACAACGCTGACTGACAGAAGTGAAACTACAATAAACTGGATGCATTGTGAAATGAGGACTCAGGCTAGTTCCCAGAATGTTTTTCACTGATGTCCATGGCTTTTGAATCAAGCCTTCTCAATAAATGTCTCTGTGTATGAGGCAGAATTCTTGTGGATCCACCTCTTCGGATTTGCAAAGACATAATTCCCTGCCTTCCTCCCCCAATTTTTCTTGAAAAAGATGCAAGTTGATACTCAGGATGTTTCTGACTTAGTCTTATGTGTGAAAGCAGTTGTCAAAATGTGCATCTCTGCTACTCCCTATCTTATTTATTCAAGGGAAAGAAGAGAGAGAAGAGGAAGGGGAAGGAGAAGAGACAACAAGTCAATGACTATTGAGTCTTAAATGAAGCAAAAACACAGTAGTTTTGACAAATTAGGAAAAAACTCTTAGGATGAGAAAAGGAAAGGATGTAATGTCCATCCTGTTATTTATCTTTGATCTATTTTTACAGTCAATTTAGCTGAGCTAGTGCTGACCACAATATAACTGTAAAAACTAGTAATAACAACCCATGGTTAACAGGTATTCATTTATCTAACGTTAATTCCAGACCAGTTCACATAAACAGATTTCTGAAGTCTGTTTGCTGAAATAATGAATTTCAAGTGTATATATAAATCTTGTCTGATATTTAACAGTAGATTTTCAGAGGAGCTCAGCTATCATGTGGGATCCTCAAAAGAATTTTTGAGAAATGCTAAGTGTTATGAAGGATTGAAATCTACATAATAAGCACCAAAGCAGAAAGCTTCTTTAAAAGAAAGGTATCTTTACTTTAAAAAAAAGAAAAGGAATTGTAAACCTAACATTAATTCACTGCTCATATTTGACTCAATCTTTGAAATGGAGAGCTAAAAAGATACATGAAAAAATAATTTGTTTCTTTTCTGTCTGATAATTTATACAGTCATTTACTTTGCTCAAAGTGTAACAAAACCTGCTGTCTCAGGGTATTAGCATTCTTAAAGGCTTTAACGAATAAGAAACATATGCTAGCTACAAATCACTAGAGGATTAGAACTCAAACCTCTGATATTGATAAAATAGGGCAATTACAGGAAAATATCAGTAAAAGACATTGAACAACTCTAGGGTGGAGCTTTACCAATAAAGTGTAACAAGTGTACTGAAAATAGGTATTTCTAGGACTTATATAATAAATGTAACTTAATGTTCCTGAAATAATAGTAAATGAAAATTCTAGAAACCTGAAAATGCTGACAAGCTGAAATATAGCTTAAAATAGCACAACACTGATTCCCATTTTCCTATTCAAAATAAATGCTATTTGTAAAATTGTCACTTTTAGAGTGAATAAAATTTTAGAACCCATTTTAAGGTATTCTTTGATGGTCCATTCCATGTACAATTGTAGGGGAAATTCTGCCTTTTTTCTGCACAGAGTTAAGAAAAAACTACTAAAGGATATTCAGAAATATCCTTTCTTCATGAACACAGTGTCTCCTGGCTGTCTGCTCCTTGAAACTTCAAGGCACCTGTGAGATTTGCTGTGGCAAAAGGTTATCCAGGAACCTTAGGAAAGATGTAAACATTTTTTTCATTTTTCAGACACTACATACAAGCACATAATTTTCTATCACAAAAAATAAAGCTTCTCTGTTTCTCACTGGACAAGGCAGCTATATTTTATCAGAATCTGTTTTCCCAAAGACCTCCTGGGGATTCTTTTCTTCATGCAAATGTACACAATAACCTCTTAAGTGCCTCTTTAGAAAATGGCCTGAAATTGCAAAAGGTATGGGATTTTTTTCCATCCATCTTTGTGTTTCATATAGTTAGAGGGTACCAGCACAGCTAGGGAACAATAGAATCACATCATGTTGCAACAGCTTTCTTGCAGTCAGTCCAGCTTAATAATGTTGGCAGTTGGGATGGCAGTAAAAAAACCCAACAAAACTCTGTATCTTTGTGCAAGAGACCCATTACAGTATTCATTGATTTCAGTCAATAACTTTTAGGGACTTACATTGTCAAGGAGTATTGCTTTTCTCTTCCCTTTATAAAACAGTTCACTTTTGACTTCTTAGGCTGAAACTGACATTGGGTTTTACGTAGGTGGCAACACTTTGCACTTATCTCCAGGGTGGTGTTCCAGCTGTTGCAACTCCTAGAGAGAATTAGTATCCATAGGAAGCTATAGTACTCTGCTCCTCCTTTACCAAACTAATATGTAAATCATAAGCCTTTTAGCAGGTGCAGAAAAATCAGTCTTACATAAAACTGCCTGTTCCACACTGTCTCCCTTGTCCTGTTTTAAATGCCATAAAAATATATACTAAGTGCTATTAACTCTGCAGTACTACCTTTGAAATAAATAAAAAAGGATGTAGTCGCATGAGAAAAAAAAAGTCTAAAATTATGCTGCATATCTTTTCAAACAATTAAAATGCCTTTTTAAAAAGGCAGAACACTAATTAAGGGTTTTGTGGAAGTCTAATTTTTTGTTCCAGGACAATGCAAGGGAACTGTAAAAAAAAACGTTAATCTGGCTTTCAATAAAGTAATAAAAATAAGGTCAGTTATTAGCAAATAGTCCAAGGCCATAAAGCCACATTTTGGTGATCTGCAACTTAGGCCTTTTAATGCCTGGTAACTAAAGATTTTTGCTCTGTGATAAATCTGAAAAAATATATTTAATTTTGTAATATTCATGCAATCATAATATTCTAGTTATTTTCCTAAGGAAAGACTTTGAAAAGATTTTTTTTTCTGAAAAAATGTTCATTTATGAGATCTTAGAGTAAAAAAGAAACACATTACCTTATGCTAAATGGTTGTTCATTAAATTTATTGTAAAGGAAATAACAGTTTCATATATGGGTCCAACCACTTTAGACGAAAAACCAATACAAGAGTATAATGAGTCATTATTCTCTGAGGGGTAAATACAAATTGTTTATGACAAGTTGGTAAACAATTTCATTACAAGGCAACATCTAGTTGTTAGTTTTATTTTCCATGACTGTGGAAAGGTAAAACAACTTTTAAAATAAATTATTGCTATTGCAATATAATGATTTCCCGATACTCTTATATTATTATCTTATTTTTTCATATATAATCTTTTCCCCAAGCAGTAGTAACTAAATATTGAAATAAAACTATCCAGTTTTGGGAGCATTCTCAGTATGTAAATTAGCATGAGTCAAAGATTCTTTTACATCACAAGTATTGTTGTTAATAAATCAACAAATTCTTACTTATATACATGCCTGTTATATACATATAAGAGCAGACTGTTCCACAGCTATTTTTGGATACATCTCCTTCCTTGTTAATTCAAAAATTTAGGGTCATATAGAAAGCTTAGTCCATTAAGTTTTATTCAATAATACAACCAGATTTTGTCCTCAAAATGTTGTTGTTTTTTATCCTAGACTTTAAAAGATGATGACTAAAATATAACACTTGCAAGTGCAAATAGTGCAAGTAACCTATATAAATCCATAGGTGTGTAGAGTTCCTGACAGATGTGACTGCATCGACGGCCCTGAACTACTCTTTATGTATTTTCCTTGATATTTAGTGTAAGAAGTATTTAATCCATTTCAATGTATTAGGTATTTCTATGAAAACCAAGAAACAGAAATCAGTTGCTTGTAATCATGTATAAATGGATTTTTCATTTCAGTGGGCAAACAAGCCAAAACAAAACATCCCCCTTCACTGTCAATTGTGGGAAATAAACTGCTTTTATTTATAAATCTTTTGCCAAAAGAAACAAACCTTCATTTCACTGCCATTTCTCCCCACAATTAAACAAATATAGGTAAAGTGAAACAGTCAACCCTTTCAGATACAAAACACTATGTTTCTTTTCAGGTTTTCTGAGAAATTTAGAGAAGAATATTAGGCCATATTAGGCCACAAAGTAACCAGAAGAGGATGAAAAGAAATTTTACACTTGTTTTTTATCAACTGCTTACAAATAAGAGTACTCCAATTGAATTTTCTTTCTCTAGTGTTGGAACTCTAGCTCTCACTTCCCAGGAGGCCCAATATGTTAAAAACACACTGGGAAACCAAGGGAGAAAGTCTCCTTAATCTCCCATGTCTATTCTCTTCTTGTATAAACTTCTTGACTTGTATAAATAATTCAATATTCATTATGTTTAGGAACAAAGGCCTCTTCTTTCCAAAGTGCATCAGCCTGGACTCATTCTCAATTTCTCATTCTGTATTTCAGTGACTATTTAGGTATTTTATCTGAAAGACAAAACATTCAGAAGGAGAAAAATAAGGGATTTACTGGTTAGCGTAACTTTTATAAGAAATGGACAGATTTAAGAGTTAATAAAACATAAAGTCTTTATTATGACAAAAAAAGAATTGAAGTGTATGTGTCCCATGGGCCCTATAGAGTTCAGTACTCTACAGAAATCAATTCTCTATTTGAAGGTAATGACTGTATAAATTACAGGTTAAAAATGAGTTATTTTAAAGTAAAGAACGCATTTATTTAGTGAAGCAATACAGGACCCCATGGTACAGAGAAATGTGAGAAAATTCAAAATAAATTATCTAAGAATCTTGGATTCAGATTAGCTTCATTTCTATGGCCTATAACATAAAATAAGGAGAGAAATAACAATACAATTAATCTATCAGACATATGGCAAAACATCTGATAGATTACCTATGGGAGTTACCAAGTGGGAGAACATAAGTGCAAGAATTGCACCATAGATAGCAAACTGACTGAAAAGCAGCTGGCAACTGACAGACCTGAGAAGGAATAATCAAGCCAGGACAAACTACTGAAAGTGTTAGTCAAAGATTAGCCATGGTAGAGATCTTGTTTCACATTTTCATTACATTTCATGCAGACAAAAAAATTAAATGCTAGCTGATAAAAAATTAGTAAAACAATATCAAGCAAACCACAGCATAGTAGAGAAGGGCGTAATATGGGATTGTATAACACTAAAGGAGGAACAAACATTAAAAAAGGAACAAAAGTAAATTCTGATCTCAACAGCTGGAAGAGAAAAAACAGTGTGGAGCAGCCGGGTGATTGTTGACACGTCACATCCATCAAATAGCAAATGCAATTCTAAGATCCATGTGTTGAGGACCCCAGACTATCCAAGCAATATGAAATAAGACAAAAAGGTCTTGTCTTGTTTCAACGAGTAAAATGAACTGAGATGTGATAAGATTGCTCTGGATAAATATATGGAGTGGTTAGGCATAAACACAAAAGGAGAGGAAAAGGTATTTAAAATAAAAAAACAATGTTGACCTAAAAAAAAGTTTCTACATGGGTAATAAATACATTTGGGTTGGAAATTCAAAGTTATAATCATCAGATTACAGAATATTCTGTAACAACTTTCCAAAAGGAGTAGCAAGGGCAATAAACCAAACTAGTTTTAAGATGAAGCATGTTTCAGAAATAAAAATGTTATATATAAACATCTGTTTCAACTAGTGCTTGCCAAAACACGGTATCCAATAAAATCTTGCCTAGTATTCATGCCAAATTGCCCAGTGAGTTGCAGGAGAACAGAGATTTTTAGGATCTGTGAATGAGATGACTCCTCTCTTACAACTATTTTGTAACTGGGGACTTCAGAAACATTGAGAGCTAGGGACATTAATCTGCTTTTCAAAATTCAAGAGCAACCTTGTATTTCAGGCAGTTTGAGGTTGCAGGAAAAATAAAAAAGGCATTTTCTAATAGTCAGTTATGAGAATGAAGACCATAATTATTTGTTTTAAGCATCAGACCCTGACACTTACCTTCTTCTACCTTAACAGAAGCTGAGAGTTTCTGTTATCATGCAAGATAAGATTCCTCCACTTGCCTGCCACCCAAAGTGTAATAGAAAAGGCCGTAGAAGTTTAGATTTGGCAACTACAGGTAATGCCTATGCAGAGCAATAACATTTGGCCAAATTTTCTGTGCGTGACAGAAATTACATCAGTTGATAGGCCTACAGAAGTTTACAGGTAGTAAAAATTTACAGACATTGAGCAAATCATTAAATGCTTTTCAGCAAAGCCCATTGCAGGGCTGACCACAGTCCCAAGGGACAACAGGAACAAAATACTTAAAGAATCAAATCTGAATATTTTGGTAGTCTAGAGCTCCTCTCAAGGAAAAGCAACAGAATTTTGTTACAGTGGAATTAGGCCTTCACTGACAGAAGACACTGATCAGACTTAGTTTTGTTATTACCTGAGAAGATCTGGTTTTCCAGATAACTGGACAAAGTGGCTTTGCCAACCATAAAGTCAACATCTATACAAGCTTACTTTGTCAATGGAGACCATACCATTCAGGAATGGTCCTAAGATATGTTTGTACAGAATGTCTCAGGAACAGCTTTGAGAGAGACAGAGAGAAAGGATTGCTGAAAAGACCATCCAGCTTAATGATGTGCATCCAGAACAGCACCTTGTCCTCTGTTCAGGTTTTAGATGTAGTGGCAGGAACTGGACCATGTTTCATGTTTCCAAAATCTATGGAATATGTACATCATTGTGAAAAGAGTGCCCAAATTAATCTCTTCTTCTTCAGACATGAACAAAACTCCCTTTTTTTGAATGCAAGCAGCACTGTCTTGCCCAGATATATCTCCATACCTGGAAGTGTTCAAGGACATGTTGGATGGGGCCCAGAGCAACCTGATTGACTGAATGATGTCCCAGCCCGTGGCAGGGGGCTTGGAACTGGATGATGTTTAAATGTTTAAAGTCCCTCCCAGCCCTAACCATTCCATGATCCTATGGTTTTTTTGGCCTCTTATATCATTATTTTAGAAGGAAGCTTTCTAACCATTAATTTTGCTTTATTACCATAGGTGCACCACTGTGTTCTCATGACATTTAAGAACATAGCATACCATAGTCTTTCTTTTCCTACCATAGAAAGACATTGTTAAGCTTACTCTTGTTGAAGGAATTTGTGGCTTTCCAATACCATGTTTTTACTCATTTACATTCATTTGGGTTACTAAAATTTAGGGCTAATTTTGCATGACAAATTCAATGAAGGCAAAGTACTTGCACAATTTATGTGCTAGTCCTCAATATAGTACTTCATAAAAGGATTGTTTGCAAATAGTGCTTATAATAAGACATATTAAATATGTGACTAACTACAACAGGTTAGAAACAATTGGATCATAGTAATCAAAATTTATTGCTGAACATTTTTTCCCTTAAATCAAAGGTGAACTAAAGGTACAGTTTCATGATATTTTGTGATTAGTGAATTTCACAGCCTTAAATAGACTTATTTTAGCTCTCATAAAAGTAGGAGTACTCACACGGTCAGCTGCTGCATTTCAACTGTCTAGTAACTTTAAAAAAAAATCATGGACACTTTTTTGGTCTTTTGGTCTAGTAAAAACACATTTTCAGAAAAAAAAATGGAGATTACAAAAAACAAAAATAACCAATAACCTATTTCAAATGTCATATCAGAAACAGATTGCCAGTGTACCTTGCAATGAATTCTGATTTTTAATTCAAAACAGAGAAAACAGTGATTAAAAAAGATCAGGTGAAATAATAAGATTTCTAACAGTAAAATTTTATAACTATGCTATATTCAAAGTGACTAATACAGTCTAAAGCATTAAATCCAGACACAGTCAAAAGCAAACTTTATTTCAAAACTCCATTCTAAATAAGGCAGTACATAAAGCTTCAGTTCCAGAGAGCATGTAAAGTATCACAATTTACAGAAAGATGCAGATGGAAAGCAAGAAATATAATATAAAAATCAAGTAAGACCTGATGTATGACTAGCAGCCATAATATACTAACTACTCACCTATCAAAAACTCAGCACATTTTAGAGGGGAAAAAGTGTCTTTATTCAAGAGAGCTTGATCAGTATTTTAGCATTTGGTGGGTTACCACTGGCCAGCAGCCAGACACCCACCCAGCAGCCCTGCCACTCCCCTTCCTGAACTAGAAGATGGAAATAGGATGGAAAAGACTGTGGTCAGAGAAGAAGACAGTAAGATCACTTACCCATTACCTTCATGGGAAAAACAGGGTTAAGTGAATTCCTTCATTACCAGTTCCTCTACCCACTGCCCTTCATCCTGAGTGGCACAAAGGGATGGGGAATGGGGTTTTCAGACAGTCCCTAAAAGTTTCTTCTCTGTCACTCCTTTCTCCTCATACTTTTCCTCTGTGCCAGTGTAGGTAATCTCCATGGGCTGCAATACTTAAGATGAACCATCCACAGGCCATAATTTCCTAAGGGAATATTCACCTGCTCTGGCATAATCAGCTCCACAAGCTGCAGGGAATTACCTATGTCCCTGTGGTTGGCTCCAGGGGCTGCAGGGGAACCTGCTCCAGCACTGGGAGCACCTTATCCTCTTCCTTCTTCTCTGACCCTGATGCTTCCAGGGAATAATTGCATTGAAAGAAACTGTGTCTATATGATGAAACACAAAAATGATATTGCTATGATAAAGCACAAAATTAAGTCCAGGAATTATTCCTTTTTCAGGATCTGTTTTATGAACTATGTAATGTGCAACAGTATACTAGAGAAAAGGGTGAGCTTAATAAGACTTGAAATTTAAAATCTGAACAGGTTTAAAATTCTGATCAAGACTATTAGGTCAATGAACCTGCCAGATGGTCTAGAAGATAGTAACATACACTTAGAAAAAGAACTATCATATGTGAAATGTTAATTTTATACAAAACAGCCCTATACGTATTTGTCTTGCTTCAGTTAATCTAATTAGTAGGGAGAAAAAAATTGTATTCTAGAAAGCATTATCAATGCAATGGTAAATAAGTCAATAATCTAAAAATTGCAATGATATTCAAATATTCTTCTCTTTCTGTCAATTAAAAAGAAAAAAATTTTAGATGATTTATCACTTTTTCATAAGAAACCTTCATCATTTTTGTTTGATGAGGAGAATATGCAGTTAGGGATATGAATAATATCATGAATCATAAAATAAATTGATGTTTTTTACAGTGGACAGAAACATAGGCTAATTGTGTATACTTTCTGTAAGTGCAATTAACCATGTGTTAATAAATAAAAATAAACCATGTATTTAACCAATTAAACACTGTTAGACACTACTTACATTCTTTAAATTCAGAGGTAGATGAAAACGTCAATGGAGTGAGGAATATCAGAGTACCATATACCTTAATCCATGACACATGAGATGATGTGTGCATGATATCAGCCAGTGTTGAGACAGAGGAAAGAAAGAGTGCTCTCTCTACTCTTATTTCTACTCTCCAGTAAATCTTCATCTGAAAATATTCAAAGTAAATCCTCTGAATCCCACAGACTTTGGGATAACCTCCAGCACAGTGACAGGTGAATGCCACGTATCATGGAGAAAGTCGTCATAGAACTATTTGATATGAGAGAAGCTTGCAAGGTTTAACCATTATATATTAGGCCTAAATGTTTTTGAGAAAACTTGTCTATTATTCCTCATCCACTGCTGCTTTGAGGTCTCTTTCTAGGACTCCAAACAAATCTGAAATTTCCTCATTGCAGAGATGACACACTGTGGCATAAATCACAGAAAAATACGAAACCAGGACTGTTTGTATTAAAGACAGGAAGAATGTAAAGGAAGACTTGTCTTTTTGTGTCTTTTCTGCTTGTCTTCCATAACCTTGGGAAGAGGAAGAACTAGGCTAAACTGTTTGATTAAAGTCAGCTATGTGGACTGGGAAAAGTCAGCTCTTTTAAGCTTCTCCCATCTGTGTGAATGGATGGGCATGCCAAGGATGAAAGCCTCACTGCATACTTAGAGTGTCATCAGCATCAGAATCCAATTTTGACAGCTGTTGCAGTGACAGTTGAGTGTGTGGAAAGAACCTGAAGGAGAACCCTGGCTTTACCAGAGGGTACAATCCCATGGAGTTGGCCTACAGCAGTGTTCCTCATGCTACAAACCTGTTTGATAAATGAATGTTTTTATGTTTAACACAACACAATAGCTGCAGAAAAGTATTCCACTCCAAAAGAAAAGGTTAATATACGCATTCATGTGTATACACATGTATACACACGCGAAATGTATATTCTGGGAATTTAAGACATTCCACTTGAGATGATTGCACTGCTCCAAATATGTCTGTTCCACAAGAAAATGGGTCATGAGTTTCTAATTTAGTGCCTGAGAATATTCAAATGTTAATTTACTTCTAAATTTTGAGCTATAAGTATGAGAAATCCATTAATATTATAAATTTATTATTTTTCTTCAAAATTTAATTTCATGTGTTTGGAAAAGGGCACCAACCATGCATTAAATCTTGATAATTTTAATTCAGATTTTTTATATTTTCCTATTTGATTTTAAGCATTACTTTTCTCTATGATAAATCCAATGAATATTATTATAATAACAGAACAAATGATTTTGAGAAAAGATTATGTAATTTGGCCTTCTGAATACTGCAGGACATTGCTACAGTATTTCCTTTGGAGAAGGACAAATTAACTTCATTTGCACTATGTAGCAGTATGTGGATGCACCTCTGATGTAATGAACCAGAGGACAGAAATCAACTTATTAAAAATCATACCTTCTGTTAAGAAACATACCGGGTCTGTCAGTTCACACAAGTGCAAAAAAGTGCAATTTTTTAGAAATGATAAATTTTCTTAAATAAAGTGTCATATTGCAGTCCTGTACCCCATCTTGGTTAGTTGAAATTTTCCCCCATGTGCTGATCCACACCTTATTTGTGAGAATGGAACAAAGCAAGAATTTAAAAGAAAAAAAGTACCTTAATGCAAGGTAACATGGCATTTGAGAAGTGCTCTGAGTAGAGCACCAAGCAGAGCACTGTTCCCACTCTGCAATTAGTGTTATCAAATCTGACCTGGGCACTGCATAGAGCATTATGAAATTTAAATTCCACATCTACATTACAAAGCAGAAGTGGCCTACAGGCTTAGTTTGAAATTAAATTTACCAACTGTCGACTTTGCTTAGCAAGATGTGCATCCTAAAAGCTGGCTCTGGATAATCTATACTGAACAACTCAATTAGAAGAAAGAAAAGAGGGATTGTATGGTTTATATTTCAGAATATCCTCAGATATACATACACATCTAGAATACACATACATACACATCTAGAATACACAGGAACCCCAGAATTCCATCTGAGCGTGCTGTCTCATGGACAATATACCTTGTACCATTCCTTTGTTACAAGTTCATATGACTGTCAATAAAGAACCCTTGAGTGTTTCCTAAAAAGTGGAAGACAACCAGGAGATGAAGATAGTTAGGCATTCCTATATTAAGTATTTTAACTTTTTCAAATATTTAAAATGTGTTCTCATTCCCTACAGAAATTTTACTTTTTTTCTTTTTTCTTTCTTCCTTTTATTTTGGTCCAAAGCAGAACCACATCTTCAAAATTGTGAGATTTGATTAGCTGCAATAACGACCCCTAAAAGATATCACATTTCAAAAAAAACCTGTTCTTCCTACTCACCTTTATAATTCATGCCTAGATGTTTCCAGATGAGCTGACACTTTGGAGGAATTCAGTGGTCACAGACTGCCTCCAGCTCAGACAGGCTTTTCAATTACTGTGTTTGTGTGGCATTTCTGGGATCCACAGGGAGATCTTCTTAGTATTCCAGCATCTGTAAACAGTTCTACACCCAGCTCACCCTCCCAGCTCCATGTTGCATCCAGCTAGAGAAATTTTCCCCTTTTTTTTGAGATGTCTTTTGTTTTCTTTTTGTTGTTTTTTGTTTGTTGAGTTGTTTTTTGTTGGTTTTTTTTCCTATTGGTAGGATTCCTTTTGTTGCCATTTTTGCTGCTGTGTTCTCAGGCTTTATTTTTTTTATGAGAAGTGGTATGGGTGCTGTACTCTATGGCTATTTGTATAGGCCATGTTTCTCTTGCAAATAGCAAAATTCTAGCAAATTCCAGACCCATAATTTCAAATGGAAACAGATACAAGCATATCATACATGCAAAAGGATAATGAGCCGTACTATATCAAGTCCTCAGCTTCTGCTTGGTCTATAGTACAGCTTTCATGAAAATATATAGTCCTGATATGAAGAGCCCAGTTCTTATATATTATGCAATTCACCAGTTCTCTGAAAACATTGCTCCAATTTACTTACCTTTGTAATCAAAACGTGTTTAATTTTGTCCCTATATTTTTGATTTAAGTTTCAATATTTGAATCAAGTCTTCCCTGAATGACATTTTTGTGACTGGTTAAGATATTATCTTTACACACAAATCTGTTTTTCTTGCAAGTATTTAATTGGTCAAGTGGTTTGGTGTTTGAATAAACTCACCAGTTCAAAATTCCTAACTCCTGATATAAGGCATACAGGTAAGAATGAAGGAGTGTTTGCAGATGCTGACTGTGCACGCAGTTCATACTGGGGTTTGGGTTGTGGGAATTTTTGGGGCTTTTTTAAGGTTGTGGGAGTGGGGGAGACTCCTTATATTCTACTGACAACCTTTTGAAACTACTGATTCCCCAAATGAAAAAAAAAAAAAAGTGATTAATCAATAATTTTTATAATTGTAATATTTTTTAGGTATTTCTGTGACTATTCTTTAGTTCATTCAGTCAAGGACCCCCTTCTATTCCTGCTGGGATCTGATACCAAGCTGAATGTCTGGGGTTGCCAAATCATTCTAGCAGTTTCTATTTACCAGAATACACTTTCATTTCATGTTCAATGCTCTTTACAGCAGACCCATCGGCCTCCACTCAGGGCTTATAAAACATATAAACTCACTACAATGCACAATACAGACTGGTTTTTATTATTGATTTGTGTTCTGTGTTGTTAGTTATTCTTTCAATATATGTAGCAGCGTGAGTTTCAGGTTTTTGAATTTGTATTGTGTTTTGTTATGTGTACTTGGTATGTTCCTTTCAACCCCCTATTCCTACCCTTGTACTTGGTTCATCCTGATGTAACCCCACCCCTTTCCCTTCCCCATTGGGTCAGTGTTTCCCTGCCCAGCCCCCAAGCTGGGAAAAAGGGACACACACCCCCTTCCCTGCTCTCTCTCTCTTCACCTTCCCTGCATGTGGGCGTAGGAGTTCTGGCAAAACTCCAACCGCATGGGTTGCACTGAATAAACATCCTTATTAACCAAAGAGAGAACATGCTTCTTTCTTCCAAGCCTGAATCCACGCCTCAGCGAGCTACCTGGAGAACCCACAAACTACTATAAACTGGCTTAGGGAATCAGCTAGCCAGAGAAAGCATTCCCCACAAACAAGCCACTTTAAATATATTACCATATATTAAAGTTGAAGCAAGAATTTTTTTTTTTTTTTTCTTTTTGATAGACAATAAGTGCCTAGGATAAACCGACCTGGAAATATCTGGCAAAAGGAGTCAAAAGATTCCCTCCAGGTAAACTGCTTATTTTCCAAAATTTTATTTAACTTATCCTTTTCCCCAGCTGTAGTGCCACAGGTGCTTTGACTTCTCAGTAGATATTATGTAATCCAGAATTAATAAATCCTACAATGGTCTTATTGCACCTAGTGAAATTACTTACTCTGTATTAAGAAAAGCAAAACACACAAAAGCATATTGTAAGAAGTTTTCTGAAATAAAAAAGTTACAGAAGAAACTTATAATGCATTACAAAAATACATTTCATTTATACACTCAGTTAAATCATTAATTCACTATCAATTCTTTTTCAGCTACACTGCCAACTATCAGGAAGCTACAGTATATATGGGGATACTGTAGTAAAGTTATAATAAGAGTAAACAGCAATATCAACCAACTCCTGTGAAATTATGATGTGTTTAATTATAAGTAAAGTAAACGGATGCTCCTAACAAAAAAAAAAGAAAAGTAACATTTTTCAACAGTACTGAGTATTTTTCTCTTGGAGGCAGGACCATGTTATTAATAATGCACAAATCTTGAATTCTTAAGCTTTCCAAATTCTTTCCCTGCTTTCCACCACAACTGTTAATGTCCACAGTGACAAAGAAGACTGTTAAACCTGTTGTAATCCACAAAGAAGCCTCTAAACTGGCATAAAGTTGCTTAACTCATTTGAGGTTAATTTAAACCTGTGACATAAAAAGACATAGTCCAATATTTTTAAGACATTTTAGGTTCCCTTTTTATGAACATTGTTTATAAATCTTTGCCTATCAATATAATTCTGGTTTATTCCATCACATTTTTATGTCATTGGAAAAATAGTCATTGCAGAATTCTGCTGGAAATACTTGCAACTCCTTATTTTTTTACTTATTCTACTGATCAAACAAGGTTATCACTACTACTACTAATTTTTATTCAGTATATGTAAAACTAGTTGAATAGACATATAAAAAGCTGAGAATATATTATGTAATTCCAGCCTCTGTAGTACAAACTTTAAAGTTATGAAACTAGATGACGTTCCAATGAACCTATGCTAACCTACAGTAGCTGTATCCTAAATTTCGCAATAAAATAATCTTTTTCCATAGAAGGAAGAAATAAACCTAACAAAATCAGTTGACACAGATCAAAAAGAATTGCTGGTTTAGTTTTGCTATACAGTGAGGTAAAGCATTCATCAAACCAGTTCAAATAAACACCTAATCCAGGTTTAGCACACTTTCTCTACAGCCAAAACAGCTTTGTCTTCTTGGTTGCCAAAAAATAAGAAAATAAGAATAAATAAGAAAATGTTATCTAAGTCCTTAGGTTTCAGAGGATGAGAATGTTTTGGATGACACCTTTTCTAAAATATCCTGGAAGAGTAAGAGAGGAAAAAGACAAAATTGTAATTGCTTTTCACAGAATGAAAGCCTTTAGCTTACCACTATTTCTGCTCCTCTAAAATTTGGGAGAGTTTATCATTGTCTTCAATGGGAGAAGAGATGAGAAAAGGCTTATCAAGTCTGAAAACTCAACCTATAATCTTTTTTTATGGTTTAAATTACATTCTAACAGCTGGTACAGAAAGAAAAAATTCAGGCTGACCTAAATGTGATGATGTCAATAAAGAGGAATAATTTTGAGAATCAACAGAGAAAACCCTCCCAAGAACCAGGGAAACCATCAAGTTTGGGCTATAAATGGCTGGGAAAGGTATAAAACTTATGAAAAGCAACATTCAAGAAAATATAAACTGTCAGAAAAAAAGAACAACAAAAAAACATGTTACAGAATAAAGTGCAACATGTTTGTGAAAATGATACAATATACAAATTAAAGCAAAACTTGATAGGATGGAGACCTAAAGAGAGTACTTTAAGCTTTCATTTCATGTTTTGAGTGAACAAGCTAACAAACCGTGAAGTAAACTAGAAAACAACATCCGACACCACAGTCAGAATTTATTTTTTTAGGGAAAGACAATTATATTTTGATCTCTTGCTGAGGAAGTGTCTCAAACCAAAACCAGAATTTTCTAAACATGAATAATTCCTCTCATCTAATGTAATAGTGTATCAAGTTTATGCTCATTGTTTCAGCTCTTCTTATGGTCAATATTTAGAATTCAGCACTGTGAGAAGGTGATTCATTTATCCCATCCATAACTAAGTAACTCAGAGGCTTTTCTTGGATTAATGGGGTTCTTGACTCTGCCCCCAGTATGATGCCTCTGAGCAATAAAGATGGTCTAGACAACAATGGTATTATTTTAAATGTACTTTGACTAAGTGAAGTGTAGGTGAGATGAGCCTAATTCCTTCCCAGATTTTTACTTTTAAAAAAATTTAGATCTTATCTCCTGATATGACATTTTAGAAATAAAACAAGTAGACAAATAAAAAGAGGGACTGGAAATTCATGGTCAGAGCTAAAATTCAAAACTACATTTTATATTAATCTGGATGTGAAGCAGATACTAGTTCTATTATTTTTAATCTGCAAAGATATTTTATATAAGAATTCCCACTTTAACTTGCCTTAGTTTTTGTCCAATTAAGAAGGGAGCTGAGTTTAATCTCAAATAAATATTTCAAAAACAAAAAGCAACTAGTTATCCCAGATATAAAGTCTAAAATGAAAAAGTAGAAGAAAAAAATTTTCCTTATTGGCTTACAGAAATTTTGTCTCCGTGAAAATCTATTTCACCAACAAATGGTCTCTTCATTGTATTTACAGATGGTTTATCTTCCAGGTGATCAAAAATAAAGGTATTATAATTTTCAACTCCTTATGGTTAATTTTACATACCTCTATACCTCTATTTGCCTGGATGTTTGTTCAGTTATAATCAAAGAGTTTTCATTGAGTTTTAAAGGACATCTTAAGACAATAATAGACTATATGTATTTAACACATTACTCACATTAAATATGTAAAATTTATAGCTATCCTCAACTCATTAAAAAATTATTTTAAACCACACAAATGTGGTGCAAAAGGTCTTCTGCCTTCCCATATCATAGATTTTCCCATAGTACAGGGTTTTTTTCATTCAACTTAATGTGTAACTCTAAAGTTGTGGAAGGAATGAGCAGCATGAAGAACAGTGACCAAAGGATTTGGTCTAAATGCACTAAAAAAATTACTACAAAGAAGACAATATGGGAAATGAGGTATATAGAAATATCACTATGTGTTTCTCTACATATCCTTTATATTTTATATATCCTGTTTCTTACATATCCTAAAATAGCTCCAAAAAGAATTTACTTCAAAATATATGACATCAAAAATATAATATATTGTCATAAGACAAGTCATAGAATCATTGAATATGCTGAGTTGGAAGGGACCCATTAGGATCATCCAGCACAACTTCTGCTCCTGCACAGAGCAGGCCAAGAATAACACAAGGGACTCCAGAGTGTTGTCCAAATATTTAAAAAAATATTATTATCAGAGTGTTTCTTAGGACACCTCATATAGTTACCTTCCTTTCAAGCCTACATAGATAAAAAACTGCATAACTCAGCGTTGTGAGTTATATATATGTATTTATGTACATGCACACACATGAACATCCACAAATATTGTAAAAATCTTTATTGGTTCCCAAACCGTTACATAAACATTCTGCTAATATATAAGCCAGTTTTATTTTGCCCACGTGGCTATGACTAAGCTTGACTCATGACAATGACAAGTATTTCCATAAAAATTAACACAGTCTGAAATGGGAAAATGATAAAACGATGAAAAAAGTTTATCCAACCCAGCAACTTACAAAATAAACAACAACGTGACAGAGTGTTCATTTTTCTCATATAATTCACTGATTCCTGATTTGGCAGCTGTTGTCAACCTAGCAGAAGTGGCACATAACCATTCCCAAGCTTCTTAATCAGTGAGATTTAAGTAGTCAGAGTGGGGTTTTTTCACTGCTATCTGGAAATCAGTTGGTATTTCTCACATTTCATCATATTCTGGGGCAAAATAAGCTGGATGTTGAAACTCAAACAGTGGAGTTCCCTGACTGACTAGTCTTTTTCAGATCTTTTAGACCTACCAGGGAGTCCATAGAACAAAGCAAAACAAAACCAGTAAACATAACCTGAAGTAGTATGTGGTTTGAAGGATGGAATAAGAATCAGGATAAGACTTCTAAACACAGAAATTTTTCTATGCTTACAGCAGAGACCAGAAGGTCTCAGTCAAAGTCAGAGATTTCCCAGAGCTTGGTGTTGGAGCCTCACTCTGAGAACCCAGCACCATGGTCCTTCAGATGACACTTGAGCCTAGAGTGCAGTGCAATATCTTTTCATACCATTATCTTTGCTTTCTTCTCTCTCAAGAAAAGAGAAGAGGACAATGCACATCTAGAGAAAATCAGGTCCAGTACAGACCACAGTTTTGCATCCTACACCTCTAGTTCAGGTACAGCTCTTCTACATCTTGTCAGTTTCCCAAGCAAAGCAAGACCTCATTCACTTGGGAATGCAGTGACCTCTGAGCAGTTGTGTGCATTGGGAAAGAAAGAAGATCACTGATGAGTGATTCAGAACATTTTATTTGTACTAATGAATGTGTTGAGATGCTTCTGAAGAGTCTGTGTTGTCTTTCCATCTGGAGGAAAAGGTGGCTGCATTACCAAGTTCTCATTTTGGAAAAGGAGACACCATGGCCATTGCATTTATTTTATACTCAGATATTTTCAGTGAAAATATTTCTCACAAAGTAAAGGCTGCCTGACATTTCCTCCAGTAATACTTCCTAAGCCTGTCCAAATATCAAGATCTGGTATCTGTTCAGGGAAAATTTTGTGGACACGAGAAGGGGGAGTTGAAACGTTTCAGACTGAGTGAAATTACAATTACTGAACTAAACTCTTCAATATCATACACTTCACTGCCACTTTTTGCACAGAATTAGCTGTATCTAGGAAGCTGAAATCTGGCAGAGATGAGCTACTTATAAGGGTGCTTTTCATCATGCTAGTAAAGAAAGTCTGATTTAGTCATAAAGAGCTATGTGAATAGAAACTGGCATATGCAAAATAGATTTTAAACTGGAGTTCTTTATAATAACTGCTTCTCTTGGATATCAAAGTGAAAATTTCACCTAATAAATGTCAAATACAGCAGGAGCTTATGTGTGAGAAGTGTCAGACTGACTGTTGCATGAAACCATGTACAGAAACTGTCTTTGTTAAATCTCCTACATTCCATTTAATAATTTTGACTGCAGTCTTGTATATAAATATAGAAGATAACATTGATTAATATTTTAAGATCTTAACATATGCTATGCTAAAATAGCAATTCTTTCAAATAGTGTAGTAATTCTCATCTCTAGCTGCGGAAAAGATTTCCTGAAGTGTGAGTACTGATTCTGGTGTGGATGCTGCCAGCAGCTGGTACATCCCCAGATCCATTCTTCCCACCATCTACAGCTGTGTGTTTGTTGCCATTGCCCAGTGAGCAACACATATGTTGCCTGACAACTTTGAGAGGAATTAGGAAGCTGATTCCAACAACAAATGCAATTTATTATTTAATCACAGAATGATTGAGGTTGGAAGGGACCTCTGGAGGTCATTTTGTCCACCTCATTTGCTGAACCAGGATCATTTAGAGCAGAGTGCCCAGAGCACTGTCTAGACAGCTCTTGAAAATCTCCAAGGATGAAAACAGTACAGCCTAGGCAACAGGCTAGCTCAGTCACCCTCACAGAGAAAAGGACATTAAATACATTTAATACACTTTTATTTTGAACGGGAGGAAGGTTTACTTCATTATGTAGAAGTGTTTTATTTCTGTGAGGGTTAAAGGATTAGTTGCTTTTGGAAAGAGATCAAGGGCAATCTCTAGTTTCAGAGAGTGACTCAACAGATGACACTTTAAAACAGCAGTTTAACAATTGTTTCTGGAATTTCTTTGGGATTTATTTTAGTGGTAAAATGTACTCAGTTTTCATAGACATACAATGAATATAGGGTTTCATTTATAGTTTAGTTATAGTTATTTATTTAGTTATTTATAGTTATAGTTTAAATTATAAATTTAATTCATCATTATTTTACCTCCACTGATAATTATATTAATATGAAATTGAATTAACATATGCAGCCTATCATTGGTATTAGATCCCAGGGAAAGCATCTCCCAGGAAGCTATAAAGAAACCCAAGTTTCCCACCGTGATCTACCTGTATTCTATTCTTCTTACAAGTGCTCCCAAACAATGGCTGAAATACTTGCTGAAACAAGGTCTTGTGCCATATAATGATACTCAGCCTAAACCTGTACACAAATGACATGCTCAACCATTACAGAGATGCTACACCATTAAAATATCTACACTAGATGGGAATTTCCTTTATCCCCCATGCTTAATGACAAAGGAGTGGAAAAAAGATATGATCTCCTGTTGATTTTTTAATGTCTTGAATAATAACAATAACACATTTTTTAGGTCTGCATCATAACATGTACAATGCCATTTTCATAAAAGGACGACATAATATATTCTGTGATTCTGTGATAATATAAATTTTCTAATGAAATATATATAACCTAGAAATGTTTCATTATTCACAGCATCACATCAGCTGAAATCCTGTAATGAAATTCCTATGCATTTCAGTGGAATGAGGTCCATATTATTAGTGAACTGCTGGATGCTGGACTCTTAGCAGGTTTAGTTTGCATCTAAGCTACTTAGTTACTTGCCCGTGTTCTGTGACACAGAACACAAGTCCAGAGTAATGCCTAGCAGATAAATATGAATGTAATTTGTTATCTAGTTACTACTGAAATTATACTTTCAAATATAGGTATCAATTATGTATGCAGATATACACAGACAGGTCTTAGAATGGAATAAAAAATTTCTTTCTCTGTGCCATATTTGTAAGACCATAAATGTTAGTTTTGGGATAAGTAATTTGTAATACCTAACTTTGCAGATTTCTACTATCTACATGACAATCTCATCTTCAGGGCTAATTTAATACTTATAGACATATAAAGTAAGCATGTACGAAACACAGACTTCAGTGTATTTTATTCAAGCTGACCACAAGTATTATTGTGGCTAATAAGTGAATCCTACTTTTTAGAATTATGACCAAGGGTCAGCATAGCACAGACCCCCAATATGTTAGGTCTTTTGCTTGGGAAAAGACAGGGGTTTCTTTCTAAAAGGGCTCTGAGCTAAAATAATTGAAACACTGGAAGACAGAAGTAAAAATCAGACACAATGAATTACATGATGACTGGCAACAGTGTTTTAATTCACAATTCTAATAGGGTGACAGGTGCTTAGAGCTAGTTGAAGATAGACTGAAAGAAAAGGAAAAAGGAAATGAGGGGAAGTCAAAGCAATGAAAAAGGCTAAAAGGGCATATGCAGAAAATAAATTCTGAATGACATTGAAGATTAGAACAAACAGGCGAATCAGAGTAAATGAAAGTCTAGTCAGAACTATGCAGGGCTTTGAATGAATAAAAGTCCAAGCTTTTTTGAGTCTGCAGCCAATATTAATAAAGTTCCTTAGTGATCTCAGCTGCCATCAAGATGAGTGATAATACACTCTTTTGGTATATTAACACCTGGACAATTTTCAAGATTCATCTTTATTTAGCAGTTTTTCTCCAAACAACTATAAGATGTCTGGGCTTTCATTTAGTTTAAAGGTGTCATAAATTCCAGTACAATAGGGTATTGAAAAATTAAATGAAGATGTCCATAGTTTCATTGTACTGCATGGCACATTTTTATTAACAGTAATGGCCTTTCACAGATGAATAATCAGAAATTTACTAGGCAAGCGTTACATGACATTCATTATCTTTTCTTTTTTTTCTTTTTTTTTTTCTCTCCAGAATACATAACAGAAAATATTTGTTCTTTTGGATAATCAAATATGTGCTTAATGTTGCAACAGATTAAGTTATCAGTTGTGAAAAATTTATCACTGCTATCACTGCATTGTCACATCCTTGAATTCTACATATTTTGTTACAAACAATCCTTTACTTGAATAAGCAAAATGTCTTTTTTTATTGCTCTTGTTGTTATTATTATTATTATTACTATTTTTGTTTTTAAAATGCAAGAAATTAAATATCATCTGGACAAACAGCAATGTTTGAAATGCTACAGGCTGAAACACATAGACATATTTGTCAGAAGGAAAAAATGTGTTTCGTGGAATACCTATAGCTTCTGAGAGCTGGTGAACAGAGGCTAGCAGCTCTTTGTTTTTCCCAGGCAGAAGGTTTAGAACATGACTCAATTTGCACTTAGACAAACAGCATCCTTTAGATCCCATGGTATAAGTGTATACTGGAGTGCAGAATGCCCTGTACTCTAGTGTTGGTATTTTCAAGAATTACCCTCTATTCATTGCTGCACAAACAACTCTTCCTCTTAAATGATCCTCTTAGCTGAGAAAGGTCAGGAGCATACAGCTTCTTCCCCAAAATATATCTTCTTGCTCTTGTGGGATATTTTAAAAGGCTATTTCCTTTAAATTGCCTCTCTATTTATTTATATATACACTGGTAGTACTAAAAGTTTATCCCTTTTTTATCAAACTGCATAATTGTTTCAAGCATCCCCAAGCTCTCTGGATTCAATCACTGGTTTCAAATAGTCTGTAAATATTTTCTTCAGCTTCTTTAAAAAATAATCTTATGCTCTGCTGAAAGTTTTAGAATAGTACTATTAAAGAAGATATACAGGGGCAGAAGAGAACAGTTTCTTTCTCAGATTGAAATTGGTTCTGAAAGTTTTCAGTCAAAGTATTTATGTAAGCAGTGTTGTACTGGGAATTTTTTCAAATTCCTGTAAATTGCTATATAGCAAGTGCTAGGGAGTTTCTAAAATACTGCTTCAGCTAAACCTTCTGTGTAGCTGCCAGATAATAACTCAAGCCTCTGTGGTTCTGTGTTCCCAAAAATGTTGATGAATGAGAGCTTTTCTCCAAGGAGATCTATGGGGTGCTTCTGAGAATACAGGAAAGAGTCTGGGAGGGAAAAATGTTACCTGCCTATTATTTCTTTTTATAGGCCATTGAAATAAACTGGAACACTAATAAATGTGTACAATAAACAGCCACCAAGCAGGTAAGTATGTTGAAGCAAACTATTATTTTTTAAATATGTTTCTGTTCAGCTTCTGTTTTCTTAGGAGAGCACTGGAGCCTTGCAGAGTACATTTTATTTTGATTCATGAGAAACTGAATTAAGTAATGGATCTATTTCATTAAATTGGTCTGATTCTACTACATTTTTTTATGTGCTGAAAAAGATATTACTAGTTTGATTCCTCAAAAATGTGTTCCAGACTTATTTTTATCATTTAGTGACTTAGTCGATTTCAGCATGTTATATAGAGAATAAGCTTAATCTTTCTAGTGATTTTGAGTTCCTTATTTTTAAAGGTGGTTGTAGTCAGGTGGGGGTTGGTCTCTTTCTCCAGGCAGCAACTGACAGAATGAGAGGACACAGTCTTAAGATGCACCAAGGGAAATATAGGTTGGATACTAGGAAAAAGTTTTTTACAGAAAGAGTGATAAAGTATTGAAATTGTCTGCCTGGGGAGGTGGTGGAGTCGCCATCCCTGGACGTGTTTAAAGAAAGACTGGATGTGGCACTCAGTGCCATGGTTTAGTTGAGGTGTTGGGGCCTGAGTTGGGCTCGATGATCTTGATGGTCTCTTCCAACGCAGTGATTCTGTGTGTGATTCTGTGTGATCTGTAAATACTAATCAAAAATGTGTACCATTTTCAATGTATTCAACCTTTGTTCTCACTAGTGTTCCTTTTAGCTTTATCTAAGAACTAGAGAGAATATCATATGTGGCACTAACAAAAAATTACAAGGAAAATTAAAACCAGTATTAAAGTCATGAATATGTAAATATTTTAAAAATTCAATTTAACCACCACAGAGAAGACCCCACTGAAAATCAGGTCTCTTTCCTGAGAAATTTTGTCACTTCAGTAGGGTTTCTTTCTGTTAAAGATCAAAATGCAAAGAAAAATAAATGAGTTAATTGCAAGTATTTCATTTCTCTAGCTGCAAAAAATTAATGATGTTATTTTAAAATTTTATATATAACTAGACAGTACTTAAAAGTTTTATTGTGACAGGAGAATCATTTCATTGAAATAAGTCTGAAAAGTGTAGCCTAACTGGGGCATTTTGAAAGAGGTCCTGCTGTGTGCCAAGGCCAAAACATCAGCAATGTTGATAGTGCTTCTGGGGTAAAAGATTTAAGAAAGGGAAGAAGTTGCTGCATTTCAATTTCCACAGCATTTGCAGGTGGAGAAAGGAATGAGAATGTGCGACAGCAACAACTTTACAGACACCAAGGTCTATTAAGGAGGGATAGAAGGTCCTCCAGGTGCCAGAGCTGGGATATTCCCTTGCAGCCCCAGGTGCAGTCCATGGTGAGGCAGCTGTGCCCTGCAGCCCATGGAGGTCCACAATGGAGAAGAGATCCACCTGCAGCCCATGGAGAACCCCACTACAGAGCAGGTGGATGCCCAAATGAGACTGTGATCCTATGTAAATCCTGCACTGGAGTAGGTTCCTGACAGGAATTGTGTCCCAGTGGAAAGAGGGGCCCACACTGGAGCAGGTTTGCTGGCAAGACTTGTGACCCCATGGGAGACACACAGGGTCAGCCTGTTCCTGAAGGAGTGCACCTTGTGGAAGGGACCCCACAATGGAACAGTTTATGAAGAACTGCAGTTTGTGGGAAGGATTCACCCTGGAGAAGTTCATGGATCACTGTCTCCCATGGTGGGGGACCTCACAGTGGAGCAGGGGCAGAGTGTGAGGGATTCTCTCCCAGAAGAGAAAGGAGAAGCAGAGATGGCTTGAACTGACTGCATCCTCCATTCCCAATACTCCTGTGCCACTGTCAGAGAGGATGTAGTGGAGCTAAACCCCAGAAGAAGGAGGGTGGAGTTGAATGTGCTTTTAAGATTTGGTTTTGTTTTTCATTATCCTTCTCTGATTTAATTGGTAATAAATTAAAATAATTTCCCCAAGTAGAGTCTGTTTTGCTCATGATGGCAGCTGATGGGTGAACTCTCCTTGCCCTTAACACAACCCACCAGCCTTTCATTATATTTTCTCTCCCCTGTCCAGCTGAGGAAGGCAGTGATAGCAGCTTTAGTGGGCCTTTACCCCCTGGGCTTCCAGACTGGGTCAACTTACCACAATATCTTATGAAAAACATATAAGTAAACTTATCAAATATTACAACTCCGGTGATATGAACCAGAATTCCCAATAAAAGATCCAAGATGAATATGCTGAGCATCACTAAAATCAAAGTCCTTTCCTTGCTGTTTAAGGTCAGAAATATGACATCAATATCTTCCTGATATAAAAATAAAAAGACAAACCTTACTTTTTACCTAACACTTTTACTTCTGAGACATTGGCATTAATCCAGTATTCACTGGTCTCATTTTTCTTACTGCA
Source organism: Argya squamiceps (assembly GCA_037834095.1). Taxonomy (NCBI): domain Eukaryota; kingdom Metazoa; phylum Chordata; class Aves; order Passeriformes; family Leiothrichidae; genus Argya; species Argya squamiceps. The sequence goes on along the minus strand of JBBMKD010000102.1, from coordinate 125,299,462 downwards.
GACCCATTCATTTTGTTCAATGTTCACTTCATCTAATCTGACAATCAAACTTCTCTCCCAGGAACAGCAGAGAATTAACTTTCTAGCTCAGTAAGGGTGCACATTCTGAGCTGTAAGAAAAACAATAAGTGCTAGTTAGGGGATGTGTCATAAAAACTTCCCAAACAAACCAGATAGGCAATATTCCCATGGCCTGCTATCAGAGGAAGACTAAGAGCAGTGTTTTGTCAAATAAAGCAGCAAGCGTAATAAAATATCACAGAATCACAGAACAAGCTGAATTGAAAGGGACCTAAAGCAACCACCAAGTCCCACTCCTGGCCCTGCACAGCACCATTCCCAAGAGTCACACTATGTGCCTGAGAGTGTTCTCCAAAAGCCCCTTTCAGCTCTGGCAGACATCATTCTGTGACCACTTCCCTGGGGACCCTGTTTCAGTGCCCAACTACCCTGTGGGTGAAGAACCTTTTTCTAACATCCAAACCAAACCTCACCTGACACAGCTTCAGGCTTTTTCCTCATGGCCTGTCCCTGGTTGCCAGAGAGAAGAGATCTCTGCCTGCCCATCTTCTTCCCCTCACAAGGAAGTTGCAGACTGCAATGAGGTCTCCCCTCAGACTCCTCTTCTCCAGGTTGAATAGACCAAGTGACCTCAGCTGCTCCTCATTCAGCCTCCCCTCAAGGCCCTTCATCATCTTCATTTCCCTCTTTTGGAAAGTCTCTTATTGCTTAATATCTTTCTTATGTTGTAGTGCCCAAAACCACACCCAGAACTCGAGGTGAGGCTGCCCCAGTGCAGAGCAGAGTGGGACAATCCCCTCCCTGGCCCAGCTGGTGATGCTGTGCCTGATGCACCCCAGGACAGGGTTGGCCCTCCTGGCTGCCAGGGCTCTGCTGACTCAAATTCAACTTTCCATCAACCAGGATCCTCAAGTTCCTTTCCCCTGCACTTCTTTCCAGCATCTCATTCCCCAGTCTATCTGTTCATCCAGGGTTGCCCCATCCCATGTGCAGAATCTGGCACTTTTCCTTATTTCAACTTCATATGGTTGGTGATTGCCCAGCCCTCATTTTTCGAGGTCTCTCTGCAGGGCTCCCCTGCCTTTGAGGGAGTCAACAGCTCCTCCCAGTTTTGTACCTGCAGACTTGCTCAGTGTCCCTTCCAGTCCTGCATCCAGGTAATTCATGAAATTGTTAAAGAGCACAGGGCCTAAGATGGAGCCCTGTGGAACCCCACCGGTGACCTGTAACCCTTTGTGACCGACCCATGAGCCAGTTGCTCATCTATCACATGATGTTTTTATCCAGCTGTGGGCTGGATTCCCTTGATCAACCTTGTCATAAAAGGAAATAAAGTTTGACAAGTGGCATTTTCCTCTCATGAAGCTGTGCTGACTGTGATCAGTGGCATTGTCTTTCTGGTGTTTTCCATAACTTTACCAGGCACTGAAGGGAGACCTACAGGCCTGGAGTGTTCAGGGTACTCATTCTTGCTGTTCTTGAAAATTAGCACAACATTTGTCAGTTCCAAATCAGCTGGGACCTTTCTGGATTTCTAAGACCACACAAAAAAGAGGTTTTGTGATGATATCAGCAAGCTCTTTGAGGATTCTTGGATGAATCCCATCAGGTCCCTTAGATTAGTAGCAATTAAGATGGAGCAGCAGATCCTGCACAATTTTGGAGTTGACTGTGAGTTGATCATATGCCACAAGATGTACACAAAAAGATGTAGTCAGTGCACCTGTCATCCAGTATTTAAACACAATTAGAATTTCATCTGTATGTCTGTGATGATAGATTTAATTATTATCTAGAATAAACATTACATTTTGAAACCCCTGTCCTGTGCTCATTTTTTCTCTCGTTAATTTAACACACGTGGCACACACCTCTCAATGCTTCAAAGGAGAGAGATTATTATGTGACAATGGTTTTCACCTTTCCCTTATCTGCAGAGAAAATCAGCTGAATTTAACCATGAAAAGACAGGCAAATGTAAATATAATCTGTGGCCTCATAAGAACTTGTTTATTTTTCAGCTGTCAGTAAATATCTCTTAAATAAGGATCCATCAGAAACAGGCTGTGTTAATGGTACTGCAGTTCCAGCGTAAAAGCCAAGATCAGAACCTCTGGGAAGACTCTTTGCATCATCTGCCATCAGCTTCAGTCCAAAGAAAACCACCACTCTAATTCTGTGATCCCTCTGTGGACATCAGTGTGTATGTTACCCTTCTCTAACTTTATCCATTTCTGGTTTGTGCCACAAAGGTGAGGAGGGAGTGCACAGCACTATCCCTGCACAAACACTACCATCCAGTGCTGGACAATTCCAAAAAGCAGCAGCTGCTGGTACCCATGGAATCACACTGGGAATGGGTATCTGATCGCAGGGGTACTCCTGCTCTGAAGCAGCTTGATCTGGAACAAGAAAGGGGTCATTTTTGCTGTTATAGAATCAAGGAAATGTTCTCACACAATTAGAAACTGTCTCAATTACCCAGTACCAGCTAGCAGCTGAGAAACAGTAAGATCCCTCAGCTCTAAGTGACTGTTTCAAAGCTAAGTAAAGCATGCTGTGTCAAACTACCTACAGTGGCAGTTTGAACTAATGTTTAATTTTGCCATGAAATGGACTCTGAGTGCTCAAAGAGCCAGGAAACAGCAGAGAAGCAGTGTAAAAAGCTGTTCAGGCCATTCATCCTCTGTGCCTCTCAGCAGTCAGTTACTGTCTGCTGATTCAGAAGTGGTGTGTGAGTGCTACTCATATAAATGAATTTAATATGGGTAAACATGTCAAATCAATGACAAGTTTGGGATTAAGCTAATTATATAAGCACTGGAGATCAAGCCAAATTTTCACTGGAAAAATCCAGTGCACTCAACCGTTAATAATGTGTCTGAAATAATTTACATTCAGGAAATTTTTATACAAAACAGGTGAATGAGCTCTGTAGCAGAACACAGTCTAGTAAGGCCTAGAATAGCTCATATTTCATAAAACTTTTTAACAGCATAGAAAAAGTCAGCATATCTATCTCCGCAGTTTTTTTTAATGCAGTTATGTCTGTCCCATTCGGCAAAGAGAAATGCGAAAAAGCAAACAAATAAATGCTTTCCAAAAGGAAAACCAAAATGTATTTGCCCTAAAGTTTCTAAAAAGTAGACAACTTTGTATAAGTGTTCTGTAGAGCTGTAAATGAAACCTTTTGATAGAAATTACATAATATTCTCTGATGGGTTTATTTGGGCTGGTTGCCAAAATTTCACCTACCTGCTCTCTCTCTCCACCTTCTCAAAACAAAAGGGGGACAATTAAGATGGAAAAGGTCACAGATTGAGATAAAGACAAGAAAATAATTTACTACTTACTACCAACATGGGCAAATCAGCCTTTTCTTGTGGAAAAGTTAATTTGATTTATTGCCAATTAAAAGCATATTTCAATGATGAAAACCAAACCTTAAAACAGCATTCCTTAAATCCCTATCTCCCTCCTTTCCAGGCTCAACTTCATTTCTTCATTTCTGACTCCATCAACTCTACTTGGAGGGAGATGGGAAATTGGATCAATCCATAACAGTTCTCTGTTGCTCCTTCCCCTGCTCTAGCATGGGCTGCAATCCTTTAGGACAAACCAAGACCAGCATGGACTCTCCATGGTTCTCAGTCCCTGCAAGAAATATCCACTTATTCCAGCACAGGGTCCACTACAGGCTGCAGTGTAAATATCTGCTCCACTATGCCATCTCTGTGGGCTGCTGGGCAGCCTCTGTTCCGTTGCCTGGGAAAACTCCTTCCCTTGATTTTTTTGTGGCCTTGGCGCTCACACTGTTATTTTTCACTTTTTCTTCCTTACACCTCATTGCTTGCTCTGCATTTTGCTTTTACTTAAATGCATTTTCCTGGAGAAGCCAGGGAGGTCCCAGTTAGAGCTGGCTGGGTTCAGCACGGGGCAGGCCTGACTTGCCCCCATAGAGGCTGCCCCTGAGTGTGATGGTCCTGCCAGTACCTGGGCACCAGAGTCACAGTACACCATCACAGAACACTTAGGGTTTCACCCCTACTCTTCACACCTCAAAAACTCTAATGAGAATTCAAGTGTGCCATCCAACGTGAGTAATTTAAAGAGAAATACTGGCCACATCCACCTCACAAAACACCCAAGTGACTGGTGGGTTAAGGTACTTTCATTGCCTCATGGAGTTAATTTGCAGTTTGAGGGAAAAGAAGGGATTGAATCTGGAACTACTCCGTGTAGTATTTGCTCTGCTTACCAACTATCCCATTAAGAACATAGAGAGACCACCTTATCCAGTGACTGTATCTTCATAAAGAGGCTTTTTTTAGTCTTTACAGCATAATCTGTTGAAAGTTCTTCTGCTGAAAGTTCAGGTGCGCTAAGGCTTAAATAGGTGGGTTTTCTGAGACAGAAATCAGACATCTATTTAGTCATGACCAAAGCAAGTGGTCCAAATAAATTAAGAAGAGAACAAAGTCATTCTTGACTTAATTAATCATTATATTTGATTAATTAACTCAATTAATAATTGCATCTAGACTGTAGTGAAAATGAAAAGCATAAACAAGGTTGTAGTGTCATACTGATTTGGGTTTTGCCTTTTTTCTTTTATACATTCTCTGTATTCTTCGCACATATACTTGTAGCTTTGTAGTCTATTGTATTACTTACTCGTTTTCCCAGTACATTTCCCTGACCTTTTCCTAAGCAGAAAGCCAAAACAAATTCCAGAGCTCCAAGCCCCAAAGGTTACAAGGCCCCTGTCCTATCTTGGTTCTTCCTGGGAACCAAGGCTGAGAACAACTCCTCGAGATCCATTCTCATGGGCAAAGTACAGCCAGTGCTGAGGGGGGAACTCCAGAGAAAGAATTTGATCTGAGGGGGAATTGCATCACCACTTGTCCTCCTAATTGGTGCTTTTAATCAATTATGCTAATTTCCTAAAACTTACAAATGTGTACTCATCTCTGGAGGGAGTGAGCTTTTATGGACATCTTTCTATAACTGCCTCTAAAGGCCTTCAAATAAAGATCCCCTTCTATATTACCTCCTTACTAAAATTATCTTGAGTTTCATTTCCAGGAAAAAGGCAAGAGTGCCTATGGAAGATGATGGTCACCTTAATAATAGTTTGGTTTTTTTCAACACCTCTGTTGAAAAGAACCCAGATTCAGAAGACTTTCGTTAATGATAAGACCTCTGGTTTCATTTGTTCTATAAATATAATATAAAGCAGTGAGACGATTTATTAACTTATATGTCATGGACTAAATGTACTCTCAGTAGACCTACATATGTTTTGTCCTTGAACTTTTCTGAATCTCAATAGGCATTAGACCCCCACCAACAACTCTCTTAAGTGCTCATTAAAAAATAAAATGCTCCAAAAAGCCCACAAATCTAAACAGGTTAACAAAAACCCAAAAAAACCCAACAAAAAAACCTAAAGCAGAGTAAAATAATCCCCTCCCCCCTGACAATACATTTTTAGCCATTGAATTTAAGTTTAACAATTGAAAATTTTAAGGCTGAAATACACCATGTTGGTGTAAGTGGAACATTTGTATTTCCTTTATATATACCATTTGAAGACTGTGATAACCTGCCAAGCAAATTAATTTGTTTCTAAAAGCAGCAGGACAAAAGCTCTGATATTTCCAGGTCATTTATGGGAGTCTAGCAAGATATAACAAGAGAACAACAACAACAAAAATAATAATAGTGACAGTGCCAGCTGTTTCACAGGAAAGAAATTATAGTTTAACTTGAAAAATACCTAGTTTTCAATAAACACAAATATAATCAATCCAAAAGTAAGAAAGAAGATATTCTGTATATGCAATATATGTTTTATATCTAAGTAAAGAAATAATCAGTTGCTGGGTATAGCTGTTTTTTCCTAAAAGTCATCGTGTTACACATATTTAGAAGATGAAACACACTTTTTTTACTTGGATCAACACCAAATGTCAGTATCTTAAAAAATAAAAGGGGAAGAATGAGTTTTTAATGTTTGCTTGCTATTTCATGGAGAGATTGCTAATCAGATTAATAACGTCCTTAACAGAAAGCAGCAATGCACTTCATCATTACTGACTGAAGTTTTTTAAATCTTACAACAATGAGAATGCAAAATTCTAATATTGGTCATTTTTCAGGTTTGTGACAACCAGATGAAATCTATGTTGCCATTTGTTTGATTTCTCTGGCAACCACAATCTGATATATTATTACAACTAAACTCCTACTCTTTATTACTTCCAGTTGCATTACACTAATATTCTCTTTCAAAGTAATGGAAATTCTTTGAATATGGATCTAGCAGGCAATGGTTTAGCTGAAAGTAGAGGAAGTTGAAATGAAATATGTGAATTTTAAAATTTAATTAAAATAGAGTGACCAACTGATACTGAAACAAACTTGTTAAGGGATACAAAAAATGACTTAGCGCTTTAGAGTGAAATCTCTTTAATAGAAAATATGTTTGGTGCAACCACTTGTTCTTGGCCTTGATGCTGAATTACTAATAAAAAAATACTGTTTTACATAAGAAGCTAGCCAAATATGGTTAGGCCTAAGTACCTCTCAAAAAGAAATTCCTCATCATTGTAGTTTCCATGGGGTTAATATTTGCCCACAAATATTCTATCAGAAAAGTAGATCACCACATTTAAGTTTGGATTTCTGTCATTATTCATAGAACAAGCTACTGTGGCTTTTGCTCCCATAAGTGGCTCTGCATATGTGAGTGATTGTGCTGTGTGCTCTCATGGAAACCAGGATACTCCAGGTAAATATGCAAGCTACAATTTGTATAATGAATGTGCAGGATCAGGTCTTTGATGAGGGTTGTTTTTTGTGGTTTTTTTTTTACTCTTTTTCTTTGCCATTTAATCACCCTGATGTGAAATGAGCAGGTGAGGTTAATTCTAAGTGAAATCAATGGACTTGTATGAGGCATAAGATGTTGATAAATTTTCTAAGATATCCTCTGGGATCCAGTATGTCCATTCTCTTCACAATAATGACTAAAGGAAAAACAGGTTTCCTTCCCACAAAAATATATACCTAGTCCTGTTACAGATTGAGGAAGACAAAATTGTCAAAACGTCCAACAAAAATTTGCAACCACTTCTAACTGATGATCAGATTCAGCAGAATAGTTGTATTTAGGCTGTTGTCTAATGCTTCAAGATTATCCTTTTTTTTTATACCAAACCTTTTATTTTCCAATGTGTTGTACATGCAGTTCCTATACAGTAAATTATTAGTCAACAAAACCAACAGAAAAGGAGGTATTATTGTACTGAGAACATTTATATGATAAAAATGGTGTTAGGGGAAATTATTCTAGGTTTTTTATATATTGGGATGGCAGCGATTCCCTGTTTGTTGTTATATTTTTCAGTGGTTCCTTTTTTAAAAAAGAGAGGACCCCTTCCATAGTCCTTAATATAGCAAGGTTGCCTACCATGTTATCAAAGATAGAAAAGTTATTGAAAGAAAATTCTGATCAGAAAATAATAAAAATGAAAGATGAACATCGGAACTTATAACAAAACCTTTTTTGCTTTTTTCCTCGAAGTGAGAGAGTCCCATTAAATTTTACTTTCCAGCGGCATTATGGAGACGAAACAGGAGAAAAAAAGCACCTGACATTTCAAATGGTTGCCCATAGGAAAACTCAAAAAACTTCAACTGAATTAGAATGGCACAAGTAGTGAGTGTCCTGGCCACATCTCCCACACTAAGAATTTAGGGGTACTAAGTCACATAAATAATGATATAGAAAATAGAAAATTTAGGGAAAGAGATTCCACTCTGCTTTTCCTGTGAATTTATAACCTGAGCAAAAAATAAGACTAATATTTTTTACTGAATATCCAAACTGAAGAAAGCACCTCAGCTCAAAGCACAGAGACCCAAAAACCTTTAAATACTTAAGAATGAAGTTAAATACTTAAGAATGAAGTTAAACACTGAAGAATCAAGTCTTCAGTCTTTAAATTTATGTTCCCTGGACTCTACAGCTGTTTTTTTAGCTTTAACATCACAATGCAAATAAATGCAATTTTCAGCCATAAACACCTTCACGATTTGTAAATTATCTTTATCTTTCATCTACACCAAGAAGCTTAAATCCAGTAGATGACATCAAACCACAGTGACTTGACTTCTTTCCACACAAAATACCATTGCAGTTGCTTTCCTCAGCCATTCACTACTGTTATTCCCCAGTTGATTGCCTACAAAAAAGTCCTTTAGTTCCATCCGGTTAATCCTGAACCTGATAAATACATCAAATTACAATATAACTCCAGGATAAAAGTCTTCATACTTGAACAGGAAAAAGAATAAGTGAGAAGATTTTTCCTTTAATACGGTGTCTTTTCATTTATTTTTTGTATTTAAAAAAAGAAAAAAATATTCATCATTACAATTCATCTGGCTTCTGCTTCTGACTCTTTGGCTTTCTTCACTTGATTAATGCATCTTTTTTATTCAACACTTGTATGGGAACATGAAGATACAAAAATTCATACACTTCTTATCCTTTCTAAAATCAAGGATAAGGAAAGTTACAGGAAAATATATTCTACCAATAAGCAGAGTGACAATAATTATTTCCTCAATTTGTAGCCTTCAGTTTGAAATGATCAGAAACTCCATCTTGCTTCATTTTCCAAATGTTGGTACAAAAGCCTGAAAGAAGACACAAAGAATCACATTATTGATATCTCCCTAGGGATCACCTCCATTTATATGGAGACTGGTAAAATTACCTGGGAGAAAAAGAAGTAAAAAAGGTAACAAAGAATGGAATGGGGAAAAAAATCAGAAAAAAGGCAGACAAACATGTAGAAATTCATTAATTTTACAAAGAGAATAATTTGAAATACTGACAAAAAGGCTAATTATGTCCTTTACACTGAAAAAAAATATTGCTGCTCTCAAAATATAATTCATCTCCAGTAAAACAGACAAGTTTTGTCTTTGTCTTTTCCCAAGGAGGGAAAACAAAGTCTCAATCTGGATAGAATGGAGATGATATTCAAATGAAATCTACAGATTTGTCATTGTTCAAGGTCCCACAAAATTCAACTTATTCTGAAATACTTTTAAGAGATATCTAATGTAATATATGTCTTAAAAATCTGTATGCACAGATAACTAGACTACCTTAAGAGCTTAGAGGCATTAATTGCTTAAAAAAACAAGGTAAGGAAAAGCACCAGATAGATAAGATTCATATTCAACTGTATTGTACATAAAAGTATGAGCTTATGATTTTTGTATAGAATTTGGAATCAAGTAACTTCCTAACCAGGAAATGTTGGCTTTCTGATCAAAAAAACCAAACCAAACCAAACCAAAGCAAAACAAAACAAAACAAAAAACAAACAAACAACAACAAAAACCAAAACAACAAAAAAACCCACCTTAATTAATAACAAGAGTAGGCTATGGCTTCTCTGTGTGCTGAGCTGGTTCAATATGCCAGAGAAATATGTATAAAATAAAAATAATGTGGCGATAAAACTGCCCCCCGAGTAATGAATAGAGTTCTATTTTACATTTCTTATAAGACCATATTCTTCTATAAATGTATTATTATCAAATCTTTCAGTATTTAAATTTCATCTTAGCTGCAGAAACATTTCACTGTGGAGATAAACCTAAATACTCCAAAACTGTTGACTTGAGGATTTTTCTTAGTTATCTTTATCTGTATTATAAATCCCAATCATCAGAGGAAACCAGAACATGCCTGAAGAAGTACATATATTTGTAAATAGAATTGGATAAGAAAATCTTCTTTATCATACGATTTACCATGTAAATTAGAGGAAACTGTATGCCATTACATTTCCATCCAAACTAACATAATAGAAAGAGGACCAAATAAATACTGTATGTGTATGGATAAGACTGGGTTTTTAAGAGGTCCATTCTGATAACTGTCATTTAGCTGCCAAATATTCGACCATGTTTTTGGATAAGCCTCCAACACTTCCTTCTGCCCCTTCCCGGCTAGAAGCCCCCTGGGAGAGCCATTAAGGAGCTATGATTTTTGCAAAACACCCCACTCTCGACTGCTCAGAGCGATAGCCACGGTGTGCTCATTTTTCCACACAAAGGGGTGGTCCTTGACTTGAAAAGGGCACATGTCCAGAGCAGATGCATGTCACAAGTAGACAGAAACTGGGGAAAAGATGAAATATGGAAGATGTTTACACCACCTGTTTGCAATTTGTTTGGACACTGGAACTGAGAATCTAGGGTTCAGCTTATGCTTTGCTTAGACTGGGTTTAAGCCTAACATTTGACTCTTCTAGCTTCTGATTTGCCAGTCATCCAACCATTCAAGGAGGTCTCATACAATACATGGTAGTTAACAAAGATACTTTTTCCTTCCTACCAGAGACTTTGGTGAGCCAGGAAAATTTTGTTTTCAGTGAAAAATATATACTGTTAACTCTCTCTTAGATGGAACTGGAGAAGAAAGCTTCAGCTAGTCCTGCTCTAAGCTCCTGCTTCCCAGCTGAATCCAGAGTCCAAATTACATCAGCATGGGTTGGTTTTTTACCTATCCTAAAAGGCAGAAGCAATCAATAGCCACCATAGCAATTCTGTGTCTCCATTTAATAATTCATTCTCATCTCATCCATAAACAGTTAACTAGCATCAAGGAATGCTCAGAAGCAGTTTACTCGTTAGTCGTTCGGTGTACTGATTTTGAGAACAAAGCCCTTTAAAAGTGCACATGCCTGAACTGGGATTCATCATCAGACCAGCTGTGTCAATACAACACTTATGAGACTCTAGGGATGGTGACTGGCTTAATCCTTATTACAAGCTATTCCTTTTGCAGATTTCTTTTAACTTCAATAATTTCAGAAACCTTGCTTACAGTGGGATCCATACACAATTATACTAGCACAACTGAGTGAACAATGAAATGCAGGATGTGGCAAGAGCTTTTAAAATCAACTTTGTCATCCAGCTAGCACACTGAGAAACTCAGCTGTGACTCATCTTCTTTCTGAACAGCATATTAATGCTCAGCAGCTTAGCACTTCTGATTGCAGGTCCCCCCCCTACAGTTTTGAAGTTCTACCTGAAAAGACATTGTTAAGGATGAAAGTGTTACTACAGTGAGTGAACCTAAGGTGCCTGATGAATTTCAATCAGGAAAAAAACCTAACTTCTTCATCTATACCAATGAGAAAACCTGAAATTGCAAGTATGTAAATATTCATGATCTTTAGTTGGAATTTTCCAGAAAACAGAATCCCATATGCCCTATGCAAGACCTTTCCATCTTAATTTGATAAAGAGATGCTCAGAAATTATGGGTACAATATTGGTCATCACGGCATGATTCATCACTTGTTTAAAGAGCACAGGATCTCATCCTATCTCCTTAAAGTTCATTTTTTGTCAAAGTACTGTTTAACTTCCTGGCATTAGCGACATGTACATGTAGCTGTTCTGCAGAATATATGCTAATATCAACCAATCAAAAGAAGTCATTACAGTCCACTATCAGTACGTTAAATTAGTTACTAGTGAGGAATTCAATAAAAAACTTACTCCAATTAAGTGGAGTATACTGCAATAAAATTTTACATTTATACAGCACTTTACATTTGGCATTTGACCAATTAGGCTGAGACAGCCATGCTAAATCACAGCAGGCCCCTTGGAAAAAGGGCAGTAGCTAACTGTCGAGTTATTCTACTTCACAGTGGGGAACTTCTCACAACAACAGTGGGCAAGTCTCCTACTCTCACATCATGTAACAGACATTTTTCAGATTTTGAAGAAAAACAACATGATTCCAGAGTTATACTGATATCAATTCTCTTCAATAACCTCAGTATTTTATCCATTATGGTGTTTCTTTTGTCTAAATACAGCATAGTATGCCTACAATGAGGCTAAAATCCAAACTATATGGCTCAAATTTGAAGGGACCCTAAATATTTTAAACCTGTTTTTTAAACTAATTACACATCTCCAATAGAATACAAAGATTTTGTGGCTGCACTCTGTCACAGTTTTTTTTAAAGTCCCTCAAAAAGACTCTCTCTGAAAAAAAAAATCCCTTTCCACTTTTTATTTTTTAAATCTTTGAGGCTTTTCCTATGCACTGAGTAAAAAGTAGCAAAGTTTAGAATTTGGTTATCAAAAGAATTAGTGCCTCAATCTCAATCTGTAGATATGTGTGCTCACTTTATGTCTGTTTAACTGAGAAACCATGGTTTTAAGATGTGTCATTGCACAAAATAATGTGGTTTATTCTGTTATTTGAGAGGTATTTGAGAAATTGTTCTGTCAACAAAGCATATTGTCTACCAGGAATATATGGAAGAAAATAAAAGAACCGCCCCATTTCATTTTCTTGTCTTTTTACTTCTAAGTCACACAAGTATTCAATGAACTCGGCTAAATTGGAAAGGGTTAATTGCTATGGTCAGTAAACTGAAGCCACTGCAGGTGTGAGGTTTAATTGAAAGGCAGATGTACAAAGACAGCAGGTAGAGATGGAAATTAGGTTAGGAAAAGAACAGGACAAGGTTATTGCAGAATTCTGAAACCTAAATAAAACCATACACATTTAAACAATATTTTCCTGCAGTCCATTCATTGTAAATTATGTCTGGTGGTTTGTGTTTGGGAAGAAGGTCATGATTTTGCAGTACCTGTTCTCTAATAAGTGCAATTATTCTTCTCCAGATATTCACCTTTTCTGAAAAAAAATTTCTCATTTAAAGCTGCTGTTTGCCATATATAAGAGGGTATTTTCATTTGCATCCTAGATGAATTAATGATTTTAGATGTTACTAGCTAAGCTTCTAGCAGGAAATATATCCTATTGCTCACATATTGTTAAAATTAATCATCTAAAAGGAAAGGCCAAGTGCTTCAATCACAACTACTTCTAAAAGCAATTTTACAGTGCATGCTTTCAGGGAAAAAAGATATTATGTTAATAGAAAGATCTGCAATCATAACATGATGGGATACCTGGGGTTAAGACTATTGTTGCAGCACAGCTGAGCCCTAGGATACAGCTTGTACTGGAAGACAAAAGACAACATTTGGCCAAGATTTTCACAGAATCACAGAATGTGCTGAGTTGGAAAGGACTCACAAGGATCACTGAATCCAGCTCCCTGTCCTGCACAGGAGACCCCAAGAGTCACACCATTGCAGCTGAGATTATTGTCCAAACACTCGTTAAACTGCTTAAACTCAGTTGGGCTTGTGCAGCATCAAAAAAATGCCCTCTCTGCTTAGCTAGAAAGCTTTAGTGAATGCTAATGTGGACCACTAAAAGTACGCATACCAAATGAAAAGCAAAAATATTTCTTAAAATATATAAAGAAGCAACTTTGTCTGCTTGACTAGTTCCTTAATTCTTTGTTTCAGCTCAACTTCAGTTTAGGGTAGACATCCTTAGTCAATCTTTTCCTACATTTTCAAAGTTCGAAAGGCAAGGAGATAAAAAATTTCCTAAAATGCTGCTCACTGTAGCATGGTGTTACATGTTTGTTTGACCCTGCAAATATTGTTAGATTATGTGACAAAAGTCTCGTACGGCACATGTTAAGAGTTCCAAAACAGCAAAACAACATGTGGGGAAAATCCCAGTGACCCCGAGAAATAACACTTTTCCTGAACTGCTCCCAGGTCTATCAAAGGAGAGTCATCAGCTCTGTGGGGTGGAGGTCATACCCTCAGTGAGAAGATTTCTATTTTGTGAACATGGTTGTGTGTGTGTGTCTGAGTACTGCAGTCGTGGGTCCTATGATTGAGTGCTTCTCTGGTGTTCCCAGCAACCGAGGCGTGGGGTGACACGCATCCAGCCTAGCTGTTGAGTGGGACAAGTATCACGGAAGCCAAGTGTCCAAGTGCCTGTAGGTGTAGAGAGCAGTTTCCCCAGGAAAAAAGAGAACCCTGGAAAAATGCCCTGAGAAACCCCATTCTTAGTGCCATAAGCAAAAGGCTTATCGACATGTTCTCTATGCAAATAGTTATCATAAAATTCTCAGCTCTCTGTGTTATCATAGGTTGATTGTTGATGCAAGAATTTTAATATTTTTAACCGTTGTCCCCCATTGGACCCTTCCCTCAGACCACACCTTAACTCCCCACCCACACCAGGGTGCATAAATATCCCTGTCTGCCCCTAAACTCTGCCTTTGCCTGGTGCCTTTTGCTCCTTGTTACTGCCTTGATCCAGTTCGCTCCAATACGGAGGACACCTTATTTTTGTTGTTTTTGTATTCAGACAACTGGATCAAAGCTGTCTCTCTCTATTCAAGTTGCCATTGGGCTGAGCCCCAAGGAAACTCAAAGGGGTTTGATAGTCTGGGCCAGTCCCCAGGAAGTTTCACATAGGTCTGGGAATAATCCATCTGTGAGTGTCTGTGACTGGTGTGGAATGCATCACTGAATTGCCCTGCATCATGCATCATCCTTGTGTAAAGACATGATCTTTAAGGAAGCTTGAAAATGCTTTGAGAGCCAGGAGAAAAATGGGGAGTGTTGGAGTAATGTGCTTCCCTCCAGCTACCCTGCAAATTAAAATTTTATTCTCCTTTTTCACTGTGATTATTAATAATTTATAACTGATTGTAATCACAAGCTGAAATTAATGTCTTACCTTCCCACTATAAAAAGAGTACCTGATGGATAGGGCTAACACAGGAATGCTATTATGAACACTTTTCGTTCCTAAAAGTTATGTGCAACTGAGAGCCTGACAAATAACCACGGGCATCCTTTGCAGAGCTTACTTCTCTGTGATATAAAGCATGTGTGTTGAAATCCTATAACTGTAATATAAAAAAGTTCTCTTTGATCAATGATGCTGATCACGAATATCTACATCTAACTCAGTTTCACTGACTCATTTGAACATTTGCATGTCTCAAAACTACAGAAGTCTTTCTAAAATATTACAATGAACTCACCCAATAAAGTAATTGCAGAGATCAAATTCGGGGTGAAAAGGATGATGATTTCTAATAAGGTTATATTGCATATCCAATATAGAAATTATAAGACATTTATTAGTAACATATTTTCCTACCTAATCATCCAGACTCTGAATGTACACACATATAGGGAATTTGATAACCACGATTAGCAACATTTAAAACCATGTATAGGAGAATAAGCATTTTTAATAACAATTTTATCAAAATCTTCTGAAAGGGTTGCTGGTTTCTCATTTTGGTGCAGATTATAAATAGAATTCATTCCAGCACTAGCTAGCTGATTAAAAGCTTCTTTCAAATTTCATGTGAACGTAATAGATTCCAATCTTGCTTAATTACGTCTATATTGCGCTCTTAAACAGAGTTAGAATGAGAAATAATTGAAAAATAGTGTAAGAGAAAAAAAACATACATGAATCCTTCATTAATTATGTATAACCTATTATTTTTTCTAGATGTTCACAAAACTGGCTTTGTTTTGTGAATTTACAGCCTAACCAAAAAATAAAATTAGACTAACTAACCATGGCTTGCAGGAAACTGTCTCCATTGCAAATGAGGTGCTAACTGGAGTATATACAGCTGTGCTTGGCCCTGATAACATGAGCAATTCTGAACTAATTCTTCCTTAGCAACTCCTGAACTCTTAGCAACTTCCTGAAAAATGTTCAAACAGCAACATTAGACAGGATAAAAGAAACAGAAAAGGCTAGGATACCAAAAAATAAAGAAAATATATTTATTTTTAAAACTTCTGGGAAACAAAGAAAGTTTTCATAAGCATTAATTTTATCTTAAAAAAATAAGATAGGCATAGTTTACTAGAGCATAGTTGAATCTACTAAGTGTTACTAAATACAGCCTGAGGAATGCCTATTTGATATTAGTTTTCCTAATTGTGAAATTCTTTGGGGCCGTTTTTCTTGGTGAAAGAATATTCTCAAATTCTCTGTGTGCTTCAGAAATTAAATACAAAAGCCAATTTTTGTCATTTTCATCACAGAGCTCCTGATCCTTTGAAGTATTAAGATTTTGCTTAGCAAATCAAATACAGCTGACCTATGAAGCTACAAGATGATACTTAAAAGGTATCAATAAAATGTCTTCCTGTGCCCTTTAAATAATATCTCACCACAGTATAAAACTGTCTGAATACTGAGATCTTTAAAAAAAAAAAGTACAATCAATGATACCCCAGAATCACCTGTTCTATTTCCATCACTCATTGCCTTATCTTTTAGCACACAACTTACCTTACTCAAAAGAGAAAACCTATCCAAAAATATTTGGTTGAACATATGGGAAGAAAGAATGAGAAAAACTAAGCTTTAAAAAGCATAATGACAATCTCAAAGAAATCTTGGCCCCTCATTACTATCATCAATGTAAAATTCATTTTCATGTAACTTTGAATACAGCAATGGTTGGTTTTAAATTTTCCTTCTTTAGAAATTAATCTATTACCAATTGCAAACTTTCTTTTACAACAGTATATGGCTCTTCCAAGTCTACTGATGAATTTTCTAACCTATTCAATCACTGCTAAAATCTCCACTGGGCACTTTACTGAATAATGGCCATCACTGAGAAACTTATGGTGTCTCTTCTAGGTTTCTGAGCACTTTTAGAAGATAGATCATAGTCACACTTTGTACATAGAGAATTACAAAATAATATGGTAAATCCAAGTCCTGGAAAATTTCCTGGTGCAATCATGACAGGTCAGCCTGTACACTTCTCTGGGACTCACCAGAGAAACACCCACTGGTGGAATCTGGTCAGAACAGGGCACCTCACCTGAGCCTCAGCAGCAGCTGCAGCTACAGGAACTTCAATAGTCATGTTTCCATGAGCATTTAGGTACATGACTTGCACGGCCACTTTATCTTAGTCATATCTCTTATGACTAATCAGAAACTGAGAAACTGAAGATGTCTCTCTTTTTCTGAGCTGTAACATTTTCAAGTATCCTGGTGGAGACATAGAGCCTAGTGGAAAATAACGTATTTTTGCACACAAACCCAAGATATATAATGTGTACTTGAACACAATTTCCCATGTTAGCAATTGGTATTTTCTGGTTATTGGTCTTATATTTGAACACGCTGAACATTTGGACTGTGCAATAATTCCTCTTATTGCTAAGAGAAATATATTCTTGTTAATAATTTAAAGGGTACAATGATACATAGATCTTTTGCAGTTTTTGTGGCTTTTATACTTTATTTCCCAAAGGGCTTTCATCTGTTAGGATTCTGAAGGGCTTTAAACCTTCATCTGATAGCCTGAAACTTATCTTCTGTATTGTGGCATACCAAGTTAAATCCCAAATAAAATATCACTGTAAACATATCTCAAATTCCTGGACGAAATTTTTCCTGGATGCTTTTTCTCTAGCACCCCATTTCAGATATTCCTGCTTTCTCCTAGCTCATCCTGCTTTTATGCAATTTTGTGCCATGTACACATTCTTCTGGCACTAGTGGCAGCACAAATTATGCAATTTTGTTCCATGTACACATTCTTCTGGCACTAGTGGCAGCACAAATGCTCATGGGACCTTACAGATATGGAGTCAATTAACTGGGAAGCAAAAAAAAAAAAAAAAAGGAGGAAGAAAAATAGCAAGGAGGGAAAAGGGAAAGAGGTAGACATAAGAAGAAAGAAGGGGAAGGGTCTCTAATCTTACTGCCAAGGTGCATGGAACTATATTCTAAATCAAAAAGTTCACAAGTTCAAACTTAGCTGGGGAATGAAGAACTAGCAAAACCTCTCAGCCAGCCTTTTTTAGCACTTAATAAAAATTAATTTTTCATGTCATTTGATTACCCACAGGTAGGCACATTACTACTAATTTTCAGTTTAGGTTAAAATTCCACAGAGACCTCTGGTTTTCAGTGCCTGAACTGGCATCTGACAATTTGTGAGGTGTCAGGTGAGTACTGATGAGGTTGAGAACTAGGTGTTGTCTTGTTAATGCGCTTGGCAGGGAAGCAGAACAAATTCACAGCAGGAAAAGCCTGTAGTAACTCATGATTGAGGATACACTTCAGACTGGATGATGTATTTTAGGGGTCTGAATAAAGCAGTTTAAAACTGGATTTGAACTTGTAACATTATGAGGAAGGAAAGTTATGATTGCAATTTCAGATTTTGAGCTGGGTTTAAATAGTACACAATGAATTGTAATTAAAAGCTACTTTTTTACACACTTAATATAGGTGGCTTAAGTCTGAGACTATAACAGAAAATATAAAAATATTAAAATATAATTTACATTACAGATATTTCAGCTTACAACTAAATTATAAAAAAGAAAAAAAATATTAAGAGGCTCTAAATTTATAGTATTACTAGAGTTTACATCTTTCACTTTCAGATAATCTGAGCAAGAAATTTAGAGAATTTTACAGTTCTCTCATTTATAACTGGGTACTATGCACTTTTGACAGGAGCATTCCCAGAGTTCCAAAACAGCTTCCTTGTAAAAGTCACCATAAATCAACAAATAAAACTATACATACAACAAAGGTAAATTCTCTGCTTCTCTATTTAATAAACTAATAGATGGGGGGTTTGTGCCACCACTTGCATGGATTATTTTGTATTCAGTCAAATATTTTAATGCAGTTGTCTGTGCTGAGTCTTGATGTATTTTAACTTTGCAAAACACAGACAAATTGTGCTCTTTGTCAATGACTGACATTTCATGCATTAAACATGTAATCATGTGGCAATTAAGGATGGTGAAATTAGAATAGTATGATAATGAAGTTCACTTTGAAACAGTGTTTGATAAACAGCCTCTGTACAGGATCTCATAGCAAATATTTTTGATTGTCTCTTTTGTTTAAAAGAATTTCATTGCTGGAAGATCATGAGAAAGTGTTTGTGAAGTGTTTGTGAAAGACAGACTTTATCAAAGACACCAGAGAGGATGTGTTCAAACCAAGGATGATGTATATCACATAATTTTGTCTGTTTATATAACGTTGTAAAGGATCCTTAAGATCATCAGGCCCAACCATCAAACCTAACACTCCCAAGTCTACCATTTAACCATGTCCCTAAACACCACATCTACATATTGTTTGAGTACTTTTAGGGATGCTGACTACACCATTTATGTGGGCAGTTCGTTACAATGCTTTAGCACTCTTTTGATGAAAAGAAGTTCTTCTAATATCCAAACTAAAGCTGCTCTGGAACAACCTGAGGCCATTTTCTTTCATCCCTTCATTTGGTACATGGCAGAAGAGATGACCACCATCTCGCTCCATTCCTTTGTCACATACCTGGTGAGAGTGATAAGGTTCCCTCTGAGCATCCGTTTCTCAGGCTAAACACCTCCAGCTCTCTGAATGACTCTTCACAGAAATTGTACTCCAGATCCTTCACCAGCTCCAATGCCCTTCTCTGGGCAAATCTCCAGCACCCCAAGGTCAAATTGACAGTTCTAAAACTGAACACAGGATTCAAGGTGCTCCTTCACCAATGCTGGATGCAGAGGGACAATCACTGCCCCGGTCCTGCTGGGCACAGTATTTCTGGTCCAGGCCAGGATGTCATTGGCTGCCATACCCACCTGGATACATGCTGTCTCATGTCCAGGTGCTGTTGATCAGCATGCCTAGCTGATTTCCAGCCACTCCTCTCCCAGCCTGTAATGTTGCATGGGATTCTTGTGACCAAAGTGCAGGACCTGGTTCGTAGTCTTGTTGAATCTAATACAATTGGCCTCAGCCCATTGATCCAGTCTGTCCAGATCCCTCTGCAGAACCTTTCTACCTTCTAGCTGTTCAACACTCCCATCCGGCATGGTATCATATGCAAACTGACTGAGGGTGCACTAGATCCCTTTGTACAGATTATAGATAAAGGTGTTAAACACAACTGGCCCCAACACTGAGCCCTGTGAAACAACACTCCTGAATGAACAGGTTCCAGTTGGATGTAACTCCATTCACCGCCAATCTCTGGGCCTGGATCTTCAACCAGTTTTTCGGCCTGGATCTTCAACCAGTTTTTCATCCAGGGAACAGTACACGTGTTCAAGCCATGAGCAGCCCATTTCTCCAGAGGATACTGTGGGAAATGTTAAAGGCTTTACTAATGTCCAGGTAGACAACATCCACAGCCTTTCCCTCATCCACTAGATGGGCCACTTTGCCATGAAAAGGGATCAGGTCGGTCAAGTAGGACCTGCCTTTCTTAAACTCATGCTGGTTGGATTTGATTGTCTGGTTGTCCTGCACATTCATGTGATGGCACCCAAGATGATCTGCTCTGTGACCTTCCATGGCATCGAGGTCAGGCTAACAGGCCCGTAGTTCCTTGGAACCTCCTCTGGTCCTTCTTGTAGATGGGTGATGCCTTGACCTTTTTCAGCCTTCAGATGTTTGCATTTCTGTAGTGGAGTTTCTCACGGATTTTCATGTAAACAAAAGTAATGTTATTGTAAACTCTTCTTGTTTATCATTCCTCTGTGGAGGAGGGACAATTGATGGACTTCTAGTTTGACCAGTGTGCTTGGAGAGGTGGCAACCTCATCCTCCAATCCACGGTCATTGTCCAAAATCTATATAAGCCGAAGTAGAAAATAAACTTCCCTCTTTTTGCCCTAATGACCTGACGGTGTGTGTGTCATTCATTTCGTGTCCTATAGCAACAGATGGGTGTCACATTTGCTAATTTCCAGACAACTGGGACCACTACAGTTAACCAGGATTACTAATAAAAGGGAAAAAGTGGCTTTGTGAGCACTATAATTTGAATTTATCTACAATGAAGTAGTAAAAGGAAGGTAATAACTACCACTACCTAAAGGGAGATTACATGAAAACTTGTATTCAGTGTATTGAACTGGGATAGATTTGAAAACCTGTTCTAGGGAAAGATGTCCCTGCCCATGACAGGGTGGATGGAATTAGATAATCTTTAATGTCCCGTCCAACCCATATTATTCTATGATTCTATGATTCTGTGATTTCTGTTTAAATAACAAATAAACTACTAAACACTAAGAATAAGACAACAAATGTTTAAAAACAGTGTAGCAAAATATTCTAACTTCTCTTCTATTGAATTTTCTGTTTCTTCCTTGAATGATACTCATAGGGTGTGTCTCCTCTACAGATTTCATGCAGGTGAGGAATGTGCTGTTGAAGATACTCCCCTGAAGATATTCCCCATGTACCACAATTTAGTTTGCATACTTCTTTAAGAGCAGTCTTAAAGAAGTAAACTTTTGACCTTTAGGTGGAGTTAAACTGCTAATGGTCACCTGCTCATCAGAGCTAACACAACTAGTTCATAATGCCCTAAAATTCTCATAGTGTGGGTGCTGGATTTTCAGTTCATTCATTGTACTGACTGGGTTGCATTATGTGCTTTTACATAATTGGCCATAATAAGATAAAGTAAATTGTATCTGGAAATTTCTGAGAGGCAAATGAACTGATTAACTCCACTCTACACATTTTATCCAATTCTATAGCTATTAAAACTTTTTAGAAAAGCTCAGCACTGGCAAGGATAGGAATCTTCATTTATCTTTGTTAGACTTGTCAGATTCTTTTGACGCCAGGATTCTCCTATACATAATCCTTTTATAAGCTTAACCTTTACAAGCAGTTGTAATATTGAAGCAAAACATAGACAACTTCTCTTAAAATCTTTGTTCAGTTGTTTCTAACAACATTCTTTGGAGTGCCAATTCGGTGACACAGCGCCTCATCATATATTCATGATTCCAGAAATCAGAAATGTCAGTGCTGTCAGTGTTCTTACACTGCTGTGATGTAAGAGGATTAAGCTGGTTGTGAGTTTCTGATCTCATTATTCCCTTTTTCCATGTGCTCTGTTATCAACAATTATGTTCAATTAACAAATAATTTCGGCAAGCAATATTCAATGTTTTCTCTGAAATTGAAGGTTCTATTTCCAATGCTGCTTTCAAAAGAACCTGTCATTATTGCATTTTTCTCAGAGTATGAAGATATTTAAATCTATTGAGAATGAGGAATAGTAAAAACCAGAATTGAATTAATATCCACTTTTTCCAATTTCTGCTTTCTTTCCCTTATATTTTAAAATGCAGATAAAATTCAAAACAACAACAAAAAAACCCACCAAATAGTTCTTTTCTTCTTAAAGTGTCAATTTTCTTTATGTTTCCCAATTTATTTTATAATTTCATTTAAAAATAAAAAAATGTATATTGACAATTTAAAAAATAGTTTCAAATTGATATGGTGGAAATTAATCCTTATTAGAAATTATGCTTTAAACATATCTACATGCAGGTAATTTTTTTTCTTAGAGATTCAAAATACCTACTTTAAAAATCTAAATTTTAAGAAAAATATATTTTACTTTTTTCTTCTATAGAAAAAGACTTACTATAGGAAAATAACTTACAAAGATTCAGAAGTAACTTCCTTATCCTATGAATTAAGTACTAAATATCAACATTATTAATTTAAACTTATGTAAGCAAGGTAGCTAATTTTGTTTTTCTTCCTATTCCACGTCTATTGACCCAATAATAATGACGTGAAATATGAAGAAAGCAATTCCAAACTCATTTATTTTGATATTTGTCTAAGATAGGTAAATTTCAGATATAACAGGACAATGCTTACGAATTTAGCAGGTGGCCACAGTTCACAAACTGTTCTTCAGATGTCCAGTGTAAAAACAGTAAAGGCTGAAATGCTTCTCCTGTTAGTGCCAATCGGAAATCTCCGCATTGTGAATCAGCCTGAGCATGCATGGGAAATGATTTGACCACAAAACCTGCAACCAG
Source organism: Argya squamiceps (assembly GCA_037834095.1). Taxonomy (NCBI): domain Eukaryota; kingdom Metazoa; phylum Chordata; class Aves; order Passeriformes; family Leiothrichidae; genus Argya; species Argya squamiceps. The sequence continues at coordinate 125,276,620 of JBBMKD010000102.1, read as the reverse complement.
AAATGCAATTGAGCGTGTGTCAACTACATGTGAGAGTCAGAGGAAAATGAAATTTGAATTATCTAGTTGTCTAAGAATTTCTCAGAAAATTAATGGTCTGTGTTTACTGGTTCGGAAAAACAGAATTAAAATCATTATCTAAAAAATGTTTCTTCTTATCTCTCTTTCTCTCTTTCTTTTTATTACCAAAGTGTCTTTTCCTAAAAAAAACCACAACAACAACAACAACAACAACAACAAACAACAACAAAAAAAACCAAAACCAACAAAACACACACAAAAAAAAAAAACTTTGGTATTTTCTTTTACTGTTTCTGACTATAAGTGAAACAAAATAAGAAAAATAATACTTATGGCATTTTTAATAATATGATACTGTAAATACTGTAAATAGCACACAACAAAAAATAGCATGCACAAAATCAGAAACACTTTAAAAAATATTAATGGAAAATCACTCTCACTAGAAAAAGGTTTTCTTCCTGCTCACACTGCTAGGATCATTATTACTGCTTACAATTACTTCACCACATTCTCTGATTTATCCCCAGGAAGGAATGTAGCTGGGACTAGGCTGTATGAATTTTTTGTGCTGTAGGAATGTGCACTAGTTTCTGCAACAAGCCAGGGAAGCCCTTATGTCATACAATTATGCCACATGCAGTGCCATCAACTCAGGCATGTGCAGCAAGTCTGTCACTTCCCTGAAGCACCAGTCCCAGGGTGTCTTTGCAGATGGATTGTAAAAAAATCTTGCCAGGCTGGCCAGAAATGTTAGAGCAGATACCATATTATTACAGAAATAGATATAATCTACATCTGCAGCTAGACTTAACTGTTCTCTTTATAGATCTTTATGTTCTGCTTCAGAACTTTGGCCCAGCACTCAGAAAACATAATTTACTGTGCAGGGATATATATTCAAGGTTTTGCATCTCCCGGTAAAGGTGTTTTGTTATTCAGTTTTTGCTTGGTTATTTTTTCACACAATGACCCTTAATTTAGTCATAGTTTTGTTTCACTTTGGTGTTTTCAAGCATTCAAAGGCCATTTTTAATATCAAAATCCTCTGAGGCACCCTTCTCTAATACAGCAAGTTATGCTGTCTCCAATAGGATGTCTTAAAAATTGCCTACTATTCTCTGGAACAAAAACATAAACACGCATATATTTACATGTACCTTTCAGGAAAGGGAATGAGATCTTGTGATTTCAGTGAGGATCAATTGGGCAAGCTTTGGTCCATTTCCCTGTGCTTCATGTCATCCCAGTTGCTTTTATTGTCTTCACTTTTTTTCAGAATTTTCTTTTCTATTTTTCACATTTCATTCCTTCGATATCTTCTCTTGTCTCTGTTTACCTTTCTTCACTGATTTTGGGATTTTTATGGGAAAAATTTGTACCGGTTTCACAGCTTTTCACTGCACCTCATTTCATCTCAGTACACTTGGTTATAGTCAGTCCATTTGAAAATTTTCAAATTTGCAAAAATTCAATTGCATTTTATTTGCTTATGTGTCCTTTACAGAGTGTTTGTTCCACTTTCTTCTCTGATTTCAAGATTTCCTTCCCTCTCCTGAAAGGGAATGTATGTGTGTGTGTGTATATATACCTATATATATGGAACTAGAAGAGCAAGCTTGGATAAAGAAAGTTAATATTTTAGTAGCAAAGTTTATTTAGAAAGTAAATGCAAAACAAAGTGCAAAAGCATTTGTTTTGTGAACTTGGACGTAGGACAACTATATTGGGGCACAAGATACCCACATTTGGTTGAAGCAGAATCTTTTGCATTCCAGATGTCACATTCTTTCTTTCTTAGAGTTAAGCATTATCCATCCACAGAAAAGCAGAAAAAATTATGCATCTTAAAATGTTCAATATCCTAGTGTCTGCTGCCTTCAGTTTGACTGCAAAGACTCTTGACCTCAACCTCTGCTTCAAGAGATGTCAGAGAATGGTTGAAACCACTCCCACAACATTTCAGATGAGTCAAATGATGCCAATGACTGAACTACCAGCAGCAAATAAGTGAGCATGCTTCCCACACCTCTCTCTGTCTCCACTACCTGCTGTGTTAAAGGAATCTGAGTGTGCCCTGTGTGATTGGCTTAAGGTTCCAGACTGGCAACAATAAAATTCCAAGATTCTTTTTTTTTTTTTTTTACATAATCCTCACTCTCAAGTCATGTCCTTCCTGACACTAGTAACTTGTGATAAACTCAACCAAAACATCTATTTTCCAGACTTGAACCTTGTTTCAGAAATAAGTTCTGTTGGTTGATCTGACCCTTTCTGAGGTGCCATACCACCACAAAACTTGTTTTTCAAGATCTGGGATGCTGTTTTGAATGGTAGATGGCCTATAAGGTGTTTTAGCCAGCTGATGGTCAGCTCCACTACTATACACATGATGTTTGCCTTGGTGAGCTTGCAGCAGTGTGACATGATGATTATGAGCCACTATCCTTTACACCACATAGGCTTTAGTTATCTGACTTACTTGATAAGGGCATGTTTTGCATTCATTCCTGCAATTGTTTTGACAGTCAGGTTCACTCTCAGCCATAGCCCACATTCATGCAGGATTTCTCTCTAGGGCCCACTGAGCTGTGCATAGCTCACCCTTATGTTTCCAGTCTAGGCTTCCCTCAGACAACTTCATTCTTATTCTCAGTCATATTTATGATGCCTTATGCTTCAAGCAGCGCTGTTAATTTCACCAAGGCTGTTGGAGGAACTGGACAATATTCAGTATAATTAAATAATTAGATACCATAAGAATACATGGCAAGAAAATGCCAGTTTAATTTACCTTGCTGCTTCAGATCAGATATAAATTGTTTGTATACTATATAACACCTTTTAAAATATTTCGCTATCATTGTATCACTGAATTTGCTAAAACTGAAATGGAATTCTTTCACTATTAAACACATGTTCTGTACCTGAAGAATGAAACGTGAAAATAGAAACATGGTTCCCATGCATAGAAGTTGAGTTGCCATTTGTGTTAATGCCTTAGTCTAGTGCTATTCAAGGGAAGTGTTTATTAATTTTCCTGATCACAGACATAGGAAGATTGAAAAATTAATGTAAAGAGGCACAATTAAAATATACCAGCAATTTTGAAAAATCTACATATTTTTTTGCAACATGGGTCAATAAGCTCAAGATAACTTCCCCTACAGCCTTATAAAATACCAAAAACAAAGCTCCAGGGATAACATTAACAACCCAGACCTTGCAAACTTACTTCAGTTTATAAGATTTTGCTTCCAAGGTTATCCTATGCCAATAATGCTTTTTTTGCTGCTAATATTTAACCTAATAAGATGAAAGCTATGGCGCACACAGCCATATAACTTGCAATACTATCCTGCCACTATAGCATACATCTGAACCCACTACCAAGAAAAAACATAGAAAGCATATACTCATGAATATTTCACAACAAACCCCTTTTACCATGACTTAGAAATCAGAATTTTTTTTTTTCTTCATCTAATAATCTGGGAGTATGAATTAAATAATGAACAAGTTTTTATCATACAACTATGGAAGTTAGTACAGTCCAAAGCCACAAGGCACAAAGTACTGTTCATGAATTGCAGCTAGCACACATGACTATACCAAAGGCAAAATACATTACTGTTTTGGGAAGGACCACACATGTCAGACAGCAATATATTAAGGCTGCTAAATTCATCATTGCAAGAATAATTTGACTTCATCAGGGATTTAAAAGTTTTGATGGAAATAGTAAAGGTTAGACAGCTCTCATAGGCTTCAGGAGGAATGCTATTTCAGCAGAGATTTTCATGAGTAAATGAATAATTAACTGGCCTCTTTCTCCTCAACAGTTTCTCACTAAACGGGACTGCTACAGATGGAACTTCTCTTGAATGGCAGTACCTCCCTTGAAAATCTAAACCACATGGAGCAGGCACATATTACTCCATGACAGCATCACCTTACTAAGAAGGAGCAATTATGAGAATGAGACAGTTGTCATACTTGTTATCAAGTACATTCATTTATTATTTAAGAAAACATCATTAAACAATGATTTAATAAAACTCCTCAAATAGAATAATCAAACATCTGCTGTAAGGTAATTTGATTCAGAATTGTCAAATTATTTTTTTGCCTCAGTGAGCACTGACAAGTGCTCCAGTAAAACTGCCCAAGTCACAGAGGCAAAGGCAGAGATGGGACAATGAAGACCCATCCACTACAGGAGAAAATGTGGTTCACAAACATCTAAGGAACCTGAATTTGCACAAGACTATCTATGCATGAGACTTGATAAGATGCATCTGCAGGTCCCAAGGCAACTGGCAAAAGAAGTATCTAAGCCACTATGCATCATATTCAAAAACTCATGGCAGTCCAGTGAAATTCCTTCTGATAGGAAAAAGAAAAATATGGCCCTTGCAGGGGAACTGCACACTTGTCAGTCTCACTTCTGAACCTTTTGAGAGCATGGAAACTCTGGAAACTCTGTTGAGACGCATGGAAAATAAGGAAGTAACTGATAACAGCACCTGGCTTCACTAAGGGTAAATTGTACCTGAAAAGTTTAGTGGCCTCCTTCTACAAGGAGGTTGCAGCATTGGTCTGTGAAGAAAGAGCAACTGACATCTTCTTTCCAAAGGTGGGCAAACCATTTGATGCTGTTCCATATGACATCCTTGATCTAAACTGCAGAGAAGTATAGATTTGATGACAGACCACTCAGTGGATAAGGAACTGGCTGAATGTTCACACTCAAAGAGTTGCAGTCAACTGATATCCAGCTAGAGATCAGTGACAAGTGGCATTCCTCTGGGCTGGGTACTGGGAGTGACACTTGTTAACATCTTTGTCATCAACATGGACAGTGAGATTGAGCTGAGCCTCAGCAAGGTTGCTGACACCAAGCTGCGTGGTGTGGTCAACACGCTAGAGGGAAGATAAGCCATCCACAAGGACTTTAACAGCTTTGAAAGGTGGGACTGTGCAAACCTCATGGAGTTCAACACGGCAAAGTGCAAGGAGCTGCACCTAGGCCAGGGCAATTTGGAGTACAAATACAAGACAGATGAGGAATGGATTAAGAGCAGTCCAGATAGAATGGGTTGAGGGTGTAGAAACTCAATATGACCTGTCAATGTGCTCCCACAGCCCAGAAAACCAAACGTATCCTGGGCTGCATCAAAAGAAACCTGACCAACAATTTGAGGGAGGTGATTCTTCCCTTCTACTCAGATCTTGTACATCTCCACCTAGAATATTGTGTCCAGCTGTGGGGTTCCCCATGGATTTCTTGTAGTGAGTCCAGAGAATAGTCACAAAGATGATCAGAGGGCTGGGGCACCTCTCCTATGAGGAAAGGCTGAGAGAATTGTGATTGTTCAGCCTGGAGAAGAGAATGCTCTAGGAGACCTAGCAGTCTTCCAGTACCTAAAGGAAGCCTAAAAGAAAGATGAAGAGGGACTTTTTACAGGGACAGGTATTGACAGCACAATGGGTTATGGCTTTAGTCTCAAAGAGGATAGGTTGTGTTTAGATTTTAGGATCAAATTCTTTTATTGTGAGGGAGGTGAGACATTGGAACAGGTTGGAACACGTGGAAATTGTCCCTGTACAAGTCAGGAGGACTGGAGCTGTAAATTCTTTTAGATCCCTTTCGACTAAATAATTTTCTGGTTCTCTGATTTATTATGTCGGAAGAAAATGAAGTACACATTATGTATCACTGAAAACATAATAAAAATTGATGATATTTCCCTTTAGCAATCACCAGCTTCTGTTTAAAATCTTGTGTACTTTTATTATAGGCAAATAAATGAATTACACATGATTTTTTACTTTTTGTATGGTAAAATATCACAAAAATATGGTTTAAGAGAAGAAAGAAGAGAAATTCCCACAATGAAAAAAATCTCTTAGGAATAGAGTAATAGAAGAACCTCTCTTTTAGGATAGGATATAAACAAGACATTTGCAAAAATCTTCAAACTGAAATTACTTAGTGATAGCAAGTTTTGGTTCCTGCACTGGCTTTTCACTGATATAGTAACAAAATGGAGTTGATGAACTGTGGACAAAGGAAATTCTTCCTTTATTGTTTCAGTAAAGAACATCAGTAAACAGGTTTAATATATGCTAATAAAATTTAACATTTTCATGTATTTAACACTGGGACCAGTAGGTAGATGTAATACACAGTAATGCTTTCAGCCTGCCTTAAAAAATATATGTGAACAGTTCCATGGTTATGTTCACTCTATAATGGAGGAAAATTATAAAGACTTTCAGAATATTTGGCCACACATGCTCACACTTTATAGGCTATAAAGGAGTTCTAAACCAAATGGATCCAGATGGTTATTCTATTTCCCCCACCATGTGGGAATATACAAACTGGACATGGTAAATATTCCTGGAAGAGTCACCCTCACAGACTGTTGTGCAGCTATTACCAGGCTGACTGAAATAGTCATTCTCGTGCAGCTACCTTTCTCTTGTGCATGGAGACTAAGAAAATATATCTATATAATTATCGATCTAGATCTCACACATTTATTTTTTAAACTATTAATTTCTGCTTAACATGTGACTATTCAACTTTTTTGTGGGGCAGAAACTATGCTACAGCCTTGGGGAATGGTGTCTGGAAAGCTGCTTGGCAGAACATGACCTGGGAGCACTGGTTGACAGCAGCTGAACATGAGCCAGGGTGTGCCCAAGTGGCCAGGAAGGCTGATGGCATCCTGGCCTGTATCAGCAATAGTGTGGCCAGCAGGGCAGTGGTTGTCACCCTGTACTCAGAAATAGTGAGGCCTCGGTCAAATCCTCTGTTGAGTTTTGGACCCTTCACAACAAGGCAGACAATGAAGGGTTGGAGCATGTCCAGAGAAGGGCAATGGAACTGGTAAAGGCTCTGGAGCAAAGCTCTTATGAGGAGTGATTGAATGAGCTGAATTTGTCTGAAAGTTTTTACAGCTTTCTCATCTGGGCCAGCCATGGTGCTGGAGACCTCTGCCTCAGCCCAGAGATGTAATTCAGCGTAGGATTCAGATGGCCCCTCTTTATACATACTCATGTAAACTAAAAGAAAAACTATCTTTAGAAGCCTGCAATACAGCAGGAGAAGTAAAAATTGTTCCTGCTGAAGAAAGCAAATGTATCACTTTCCTATCTTTTGACAGATTTAAAAGGTGGAGGAAAATTAAACTCCAAACCCACCAATGCTACTGCCTCTTTTCTTTTGAACTAAGATTTTACAAGGTATACCTTATTTTCAAATTCAGCCATTTCTAAGAATGTTTGTTTTACATAGCTTCAGAATAGAGTGACAAAGATAAACTTGAGATTATCAGAATTTACCCAATGGCAGAACCACTTTATATAATGCTTTAAGATCTGCTCTCCTAGAGCTAATGAAATTACTGTTTAATTTTATTGTTGAATTGCCAGTGTCTAGCGGACTTAAAGTACTTGACAAAAATTATTTTCTGTTCCTTTCTTCCTAATTTTTTAACTTTTAGAGCACACATTTAGGCACCATGTAGCAGGTAAGCTTGTGCCACCATATAATTAATGTGCATAATAAATCAAAAAATGACACCAGAGGAAAAGTGCAGTTTTTAATAATGTAATAATGATTTTGCATCCTATCTCCTTCAACACTGAGAGCTAAAATTGACTGTATAATGCTGCCTTCATTTCTATATAAAAACCCCACTTACTTAAACACTCATACCCTCAAAGTCATCTAGAAGGGAATGTACCCCCTTTGTCAGACCTGAAGTATATTGGACTTTAACAGAGAGGAATTATTAGAGTCCCAAAGAATGGAATTCAGCTACCTCCTCTAAGGTAATGGTGTAGAGCTAATTCTGTTTCTCCACAGAGACTTTCTTTCCTGAAGGCTAGAGCAGATGCCAAATCTAACTTCCTGGCTCTCCGAGTCCCCTGGCCTTCTGTGGCTCACCCTGCCCAGGCCCAGCACATCAGGGAGAGCCTGGAGTGCCACGCCTGTGCGCCATGTGGCACAAGGTGACTGAACCCCTCCAGTTTTGATGCTCCAGACCTCTCTGAACCCTTCAGGCTAGAATACATTTCTCCCTCTTATGTGGAAATAGTTTTCCAACTGCTCAGCAGGTGCATAAATTTTATTATGGTGTTCAGCCCGCAGCCATAACGCAGACACAGCTTCGATTTACTGTTTATCTTGGCTGATGCATTAAAATCATATCCTTAATCACCCTTCATGCACTTCAGTTTTATTCAAGTAGATAAGCTTATAATATGGCGCTGAAATTACAAATTTATCCACAATGTATGCGAGTGTTGCCAGTGCTGAGTGTGCAGACATCAGAAAGAAGAAATTCATGCTTGGATTTCTCAATAATTTTGCTTGAAGCATGCAACCTGCTCAAACTGAAGAGCTCCAAAAAGATATAAAGTTTATTAAACACACATACTGCTTGGGTTGAATTATTGCTTAAATTTATGAAATAGAACAAGCCAAGTGTCTATCTGCACTTCATATTATAAGAAATAGAAAACCAAAATATTAGCAGTTTAATAGCTTGAACTTCATCCATATGATAAATATGGAATTTACTTCATTGCATATCCTGATTTTAAAATACTCACAGCTGGAAATAACATCTATAACATCCATTTTCAGCTAGAAAAATCCAATTAGTTGTATGTGGTTAAATCTTTTAAACCCAAAATATGATGGAAAGTCCCTAAAAGAGTGAATATTTAAGAATTGGGCTCGATGCCCTTTTGGATCCCTTCCAACTCACAATATCCTGTGATTCTGTGAATGATTCTTCCTGATTGTTAAGTGTGGGATGCGTATGAGCACTAGGAGATTTATATTCATTTTGTATTTCCCACATACATTATCTCCCAATATTGGCATATAAATTTAAATAATCCTTAGAACAATCAATATTTCTGCAGCATGAGATTTTCTGTAGATTCAAAATAAAATTTGTATCCTGTGTTTCTTTGTCATTCCCCTGTATAGATCTTTTGTCTAATCACTGTGTTTGTTTGGAATGTATTCCTAAAAATAGAAGAAAATTAAATGATTTGTCTTCACAGCTCATCAGCTTTTATTTAATCAGTGTCTTTGATATTGATTTCCATTTTAGTTCATCTTTCTTTTTTTTTTTTTTTTTTTTTTTGTGCCACATGCTTCTTATTACCAGTGAAGGTTTTATTTAAACAGAAATTTTCCTTTTCTCTCTCATGGCTCCTCTTGATAGATGAGCCAAATATACCATAGAACAAACAGCCATAAACTACAGAAAAGCAGAAATATAGCCCCCACTGAATTCTTGAAGACAACTGGAGTTAAGGCATCTAGGAACTGATCAGATCAATACCTAGACCTACAAAAAGTAGTAATTGCTAGATTTATGAATCCTCACCATTTTTAATTTTTTTAAAACAAGTTGTAACACGGAATTTCCCTTTTGCTGCAGAATAAGGATAGTGGGAAGAAGTTTCATTCAGAGATTTTCTTAACAGCATACTGGACACAGAAAATGGCAAGGCATAGAAATTGCTTCTGTATGAATGCTGGGGTTGTTTTTTAAATGTATCTCTGTAAAATGTTGTCCTTTAAGGATTTGTAAGAATTTTTGCTACAAGCATCCATTATCAGGAGGTCATAAGAAAAATAAAAGAATTTTCTTGAGGACAAAACACTGCAAAAAAGATACTGCCAAACTCAGGACTGCATCAGGAGAGCAATTTCTGATGAGAACATGGAAATATAAATGCCATTAGAGTATAACTTCGTGGCACAATTGTATTACCTAGCAATTCCAGTTGAAGCAATCTGAAGGGGAAGCACAGGATTCTGAAGAGACTGCTCTAAAGAGAATGTTAGAAAAAAAAAATTAATTGTTTAATGTAGTGTAAGGAGAAAAACACTGACAGGGATATTTCTGCTGTTTATGAAGTCCTTGGAGTAAAACAAAAGAAAACCAAGCAATATCATAGTGTGGTGGGTTGACATTGTCTGGCCTCCAGGTACCCATCAAGCTTCCCCATTCTCAACAGCACAGAAGGAATCATTAAGAGAATCTTGTAGGCCAGGTTAAGGACAGGGAGAGATCACTTATCAATTACTGTCATGAACAAAATTAACTCAGGAATATTAACTGAACTTAGTGCCAATAAATAATATTGTGGTAAAGTAAGAAAAAAAACAAAACTAAAACCACCTTCCCCACACATATATTCCCCCTGCCTCTCCTTTCCAAACTCAGCTCACTCCTAACTCTTCTGGCTCCTCCCCTCAAGTGGGGCAAGGGATGAGAAATCTGGCTTGTGATCAGTCCATTAGCCTTAATCTCTGCTGCTTCCACTTCCTCACACTCTTCCCTGCTTCCATCTTGGCATCCTTCACACAGAAGACCTGTGTAATGCAGTTCAGTGTGGCCTAGAATTCATGAACTGCTCCAGCATGAGTCTTCTCCTTGGGGTGTAGTCCGTCTGGAGCAGACTTCTTCCGTGTCAGATTTCTTAGTCAACAAAGAACTGAAAAACATAAGGAATTTTTTCCTTTTATTTTCTATAACCCATTGTTCCTTCTAGCAGGAAATTAGTACATTTCTTTATTGTAATTTCTTTTAAGGTTCTCATTTGAGGAGTTTATGATTTTAACATCAGTCAAACAATGTTTAAGTAAGTAGTTGTAAACTTAAGGGCCAGTCCTAAAATAAATAGGCTCAGAAAACCAGTCATCACCATCAACTAAGTAACATACAACTAATGTTTGCTGGATGGAGTGGATTGCACAACATTTCACACTGTGTGAATTAAAAAAACAAAAAGATCAAAATTATCATCAAACACACAAAGGAAGGGTTTATTAAAAGAATCCCAAGAGATAATCTGAATAGTGCCTCTAATCTGCAAAAGTAATCTAATTTTGGATGGACTGGGTAAAAAGTAAAATAGAATTGATCCTGTGTCTTTGTCATTCTCCTCAAGGTGAACTGTTTTATTTTGGTGAGAGGGCATCAAGAAATTTGAATGTACCCTTTTGTGAGACACTAAGTCTCGGTCCTGAAGGCATTTAGAATTTATTTATTGTTTTTTTCAATGAGACAAGATATGTTGGTGACAATAATGCTTAACCTGGTTGAAGGAAAGCTTAACAGCATCAATTCCAGCAGACTGATGTAAGCTCACTATAAGTGACAAAGCCATTCACACAAAATCAAATTACTTCCCAAACCTCCAAATGTCAGTAAGAGATATTCAGAATACACAACAGCAGGGACAGGCAATTCCAATTTTCACAAATCATTTTATATTACCCAGTCAGTAATTGCTGGGTGTTCAATTAATCATCCCTGTTAGTGCTCACAAGCAGCCTACAGCAACTCGTTTAGTGGGAAGCAGATTATTTCCCAGAATGAACAGGCTACAATACAGTAGTAGTCTTTCCTAAATGATAAACAGAGGTTAAGGTTAAACAATGCAGCTACATGCTTTATGTAACACATTACAATAAGTAAACTACACAAGTAAATATCGCTGCTCTGCTCTTTTTTTTTCTTCTATTGAGAATTAAATAGAAAATGCAGAAAAACCCCACTTTTTGAAATTACGAAATTATTGCATTAGGTGTCTAGTAAGATACTAAATCCTTTAATTGAAGTGATAAAAAGATAAAATTTATGAATAACCTTAAAAAATTAAAATAAGCCTTTTTATATTTCTGTCTAAAAGGGGTTAACACAAAGACTTCTTTGCTATTGCTATGGCAGCTAGATATTTGAGGATTAATTTTAAAGGGTAGTGAAAATCATTTATATTGAAATTTGTATTCAGAGATTTCAAAGTCAGCAATATTATGCTTAATTTTACGGATGGAAAAATTCTTTAAATATGACTGAACAAAGTACAAGTTTAAAGTACCTTCATTATATAAAGTTTTGCTTTTTTTCCACTTTGCAAGGGCTGATAAGAAGCATTAATAAATCTCCACATTACTTTCATAAAGTAGTCTATATTAAGCTGATAGGGAATCCGTTTTTTTTGTTGCAGACAACTGGAGCAAGTTTATATAGCATCACATCTTTTATAACTATCATTAAAGCAATAGTTATTATGTAATGGTATTTATATAGCTGTATATCACCATATACCTTAGATCAAAGGAAGGTTCTCAATATCTAGGTTGATCACTTGAAGTCATACAAACAAGTTAAATATCAACGTGATATAGTGCAGTTGCTTTTTAACCAAGATTTGAGGCTAAAATATTTTCATACTCTTGCACTAGAGAATTGGACACAAGACTTTAACAGGAGTAATAAACTGATCTTGAATGTATTAGGTTTTGCTATAACTCATACCTAACTAGATAAATCATTTATTGAGCCCTGAGCAGACTGAGGAGATGTCTCCACAGGAACCAAAATTTTCTCTCAATTATTCTTCTATAAAGTCTTCTTCAATATTTACAGCAGAGTTCAAATATTTCCTAAAAACATTAGTTTTCAACTGCTGGAATAAAAAATAGTTTAGTTCCTTAAGGTGTTATGGATAGACTTATAAGGTCCTTTCTTAAATCATTTAACATCAATTAATAGTTCTGCTGTGTAATCATTGGAACAATTTATACATAAATTAATGTGACATTTTATGGTTTAAATGCCTATTATGGACAAAAGTGCAAGCAAAAAATTGATGTTACAAGCTAAGCGCTTATGTGATAAATATGCCTGGTTTGATTTTTTTTAAGGAAAGCTGATTTCAGGTAATTTATTATAGCTGGTAAATCATATGAAGAGCACCTATAAATAATTTTGGTGGGTAAAATTTAGGAACACTTTAAAAAGTACTTCTAAGCAGTTTGTACTTTTATCTAGGACATGTCGCAAAGTTAAAATGCACAGCTTTAGTGTTACTTGAACATACACATTCTGAATTGAGGTAATTTCAAATGTGCATGACCAACCAGTAAGTACTCCAGGATTTCAGAAAACTTTTGGTGGTGTCTTTGCTACCACAGATATTAGAAAGTTCCTACTTTAATTAATTCTGAATGATTCAGGGCAGAATGACTTTCCAAAATCTTTACAATATGTATCTTTACAAAATGGTGTGATAAGTGGCATTTTAAGTTATCTCTCAGATGATCTTCAAAGGATCCTTTAGGTTATGCTGCCCATTCACAGTTTCAAGAGCTACAACTTGCCTCAGCAACAGAAAGCATTTTTGCAATTTCATGGCCTGATAGGCTGACGATGCCATCTGGAAATATATTTAAAATACTCATCTTCACCTCTATCTTCTTGACTCTATTAATGTGTCCAGGAGTTAGTTCTGTGTCAATTTTTCACTGCACCAAGTCCTACAAGACCATGGACCATATACATTGGGTCATATAGATATGTACATGGATGATATACAAGGCCATATACTTTGAGTTTTTAAACAATTGTGCTTCTTAAAAAACATTGACCACTGAGTGTGATAGAAAAGATGATTTGTGAACAGAAACCAGCTTGAATTGTTTGTTTTTTATAAAAGTAACTGTTCCTCTTGGCAGTGTAAATCACAGGTATAGTTATATCATGGGTTAGTGTCAGTAGCATTTTAGCTCTTCACTGTCATTTTATCTCAGTTCTACTCAGTGCAGTAATTTAAATCCCACATGCCATAATTCTTTGTTGTCTTTATCATTCTAGTTCATAAAAAAGTTTCTATTCATTAATCTTACCTTTATTCATTCATTAATCTTTTCTCAGGAATTAAAAAACTTCACTTTTTACAGAAGCCAGTCCAATCAGAATCTGGATTCACTCATTTTTTTCTCCAAAATTTCCATTGTTTTCTCAGCATTTTCACAGGGAAATCACACAGCTGAAATTATCTGGGAATTTCTGGTAGGGTTTCTCAACTTTGGAGGAAGAATTGCATGATATTTTATATATAATTAATAACCTATGGTCCAAAGCTACAGCCCAGCTGTAGCTGGGCTACATCAGCTACAAAGATACATCAGCTCTGACAGACATAAACTACTGGCTGCTTCATCATAGATAATTCTAGGTATTTTTACAGAACTGTATTTGCACAAGTCTTTTGGAACCTTATCATTTTATCTATTAAAGTTGAGGGAAAATCTGTATTTTATTTAGTGCTCACAAAAATAATCCCCTGAACTGAAAATATCAGATGTAATTGTCTCAAAGGTAGTTGGAGGTAAAGGAATGTTGAAACACTTGTTACAGAATACATTTTGGTGTATGAGACAAATAATACATCACTTCCTTAATGTCCTCTGAAAGACAATCTTTTAGAGACTAAAAACTCACTTGATATGTACTATTTGAAAAAGTCTATTTTACTTACTATGAAACGAATTTATTGTTTATTTCCAGGTCATCACATTTGACTAAAAATTAAAATTACATTTGGGTGTGAGAAAGCCAAATCTGCAAGGTATAACGTAGCAGCGAGTCATAAAAATCAACTTATTTCTGTCTCATTTCTTCATGATCAGAATTTTTTGCTTCCCTGTTACACCTTTTATTAATTCTGAATTAACTATTATAAAAATCAATAAAGCACCCTAACATAATATGGATGTCCTAGTGACCAAGATTTATAGGGTAATTCTCAACTAAGTTTTTCATTCTTTCTCAAATGTGAATGCTGCATCAAGAAGCTGATTTTCATGATTATCACTTGAGTTATGAGCTATGACTTTACATCTGTGCTTCTCATTATCACTATAACATTATGCAAATGTAGTCCCTGCTGGCTCACACCTTAGTTCAGTTTGCCTGATAATTACATTGCAATGCTGTAATGCAGGCGACTCCACCTCAAGTTTCACATTTTGATTTGTATAATAACTTTAAATGTGTTATTGCAAACATTTAGCAAAATATTTCATATGAAAGCTAAATATATATATATATAATGTAACAACATCCCATGGCTGAAACTGTAAATCCCTCATGCCATCATTAACATTTAGCCCCCATGGCCCACATTTTAATTCATGGGTTAGTAGAGTCATGGAGGACAACAGAAAACCTGCTACATTCTACATATTGTCACAGTGAAATATATTCTGTAATTGGATCAGCAGTTTCAGAAGCATCATTTTGTCTACAGAAACCATGATTAATTTGCATATTCTAGACAGCATTTCATTTTGGAGTCACAGGAAACAGATTTATTAACCAATGGTACTGATTTTTTTACAGCTCTGTTGTCTCAAGGCGGCTTATTTTCAAAATCAGAACAAAACCAAGAAACATGGGTTAATTTATCCCATTTCAATCTTACTTTATGTAGTAAAATAGAATAGTGACCACATCTGTGAAGAGATTCCATTTCATATTATGTCCTGTCAGACTAATGCTACCAAAAGAGTATACAGCATTGGTGATTATTGCTGTGATGACAGATAACCCCAAGAAACTTGCTCTTATTATATAATTTACATCACAATTGTCCCCTTAGTAGAATACATCATCAGAGCAATATCTCTTTATGTCATCCATCACTTCAGCAATGCTGCCTGGTGTTATTCATCATAAGAAAGGGACACTTATAAGGCATACATCATAAAAATTATGATCCTCCATGTACAAGGCAAAATAGCCTTTCTTGATATTGCAGGTGTGGTAGAGAATTTATGGGAAATCTTCTCAAGATTTTTAAAGAAAATAATTTTGTTAAAATAACTGCACTGCCTAATGATATGCAATATGCAGGGATTTGATAGCACAGTATTAACTTATGAAATAAACCAGAATGGCTCTTCCAATTTTCTTTGTAACTAATAGGACACTTCTAAGGAAAAAAAAATTAAAAATATTTTTATAGCATAGGTGAGAGCAGAAACCATGTCACAAAATAGAACAGGAAAAGAAAACTACAGAGCTAAGGCTCCAACAGTGAGTCAAGCAACTTCACTTGTCAGAATTCAGAACTCTGAGCAGTGCTTCCTATTAGTCTTTAACTGAGTCTCTGAAGTAGCAGCTATTCTGAAAGAACATTTCTTGAACAAAGACTGTGCAAATATATTTTATTCAGTCTAGCAGAAGTATCTTACACTGTAAAGACATTCCTTTCCAGAATTCTTGTCTACAAGGAACCTCTTAAGAATATGAATACGAAATTTTTCGTCTTAAAATTTGCCTTTGATAGTATCTTCAGCTCCACTTTTGGAGAGAATTTTTTTCCCTTAGAATGTAACTCTAACAAAAGACATCATACACAAAGGAGACAGAGCAGAATTGTTTCAGCACCTGCTAAATCTTCATACTGTTCTTCTGTAACCTGATAGCTGTACTGCTACCTCAGTGATAGCTCTGTTGCTACCTTTGCTTCACTTTTCCTGCTACCTTTGCCTCCCTTTTCCTGCTGTTAGTTGATGGTATGCATGCTGAGGTCTTTTCCTTCTGCATTAGAAAGTTGAACAATTATGTCAGGGATAAATTTCATTATTGTGTACATTATCTTATGTGTTTTGGTTGTTATTTGAATAGATTTGCAAAATAAGTTATCAACACCTATGAATACATGCATCATTTGGGAAGTTCAGATTTATTTGATTTTGTCACTATTAGCAACAGTGATTTCTAATAAGTTCATTTATTCTCCTGGAGCCAAATTCAACTTCAAAGAACTATTTCTTCAACCTTAGGGGTTTATGCCATTTTAACTAGCTTTTTCCAGTTAACAACACTACATTTTGTACTAAGTCTAGCAAGTCCAATTTACATGGGCTCTACCTTGCAAGTTTGTGGTCATGAACTATATAATTTATGCTATCCTACAAACTTAAGTCCCTGCAATATTACACAAGCCACACGTCTTCCTTATTTAAAACAGTAATTAAGGTGTCTCAAAGTTATTCTGACAAATCTAATGTTTAAATCATGGGTCATTCTTAGAGTGTTACCTATTTATTTGTAATCACTATATTCACTATTGGCTTCAGTCTTCTTGAAACACTCAACTGAGGCAGTTCCACACTGATAATAAGCACTGCAAAACTGATCACAGAGTTTTACATAGGGCAGTTTCCAGATTCTTAAAAGAACAGTGCTCTTCTTTAATAGATGATCCAAATAAAGTTCAGTGCTTTTAATCCACAAATATTTAATGTCCTGGGAAGTAAAATAATTTTAGATATTTAAACTGAAAAGCTATTTCAGATGTTTTTAATTTTATTGAGCAGGAACTCTGCCATTTTCTTGAGAGAAGGTTGTATAAAACAGGTTATAGAATTTGAAGTGTACATTTAAGTGTCTACCATGAGAGACATTATCAAGGCTCTTTGTAGAAAAAGGAACCCATTGATTTTCATTATTATTTAACTCACAGCACAGTAAGAGAGCCGCAGACTACTGCAATAATATTTAGTTACATCATCTCCTGAAGCCCAGGATAGTGAGCTTGCTGTAGATATCACCTCACTGCCCTAAAGATCTTTTCAAGCTCCCTGCAGCCCAGGCTGCCCTTGAGCTTCACATTTTACCAGGGCTCCTTTGTTGATAAGAACAAGGTCCAGCATAGCTCCTCACCTTGTTGGCTCCTCTATCACTTGAAGAAGGAAGTTATCAGAAGTGCATTCCAGGAACCTCATGGATTTCTTATGCCCTTCTGTATTGTTCCTCCAGCAGATTTTGAGGTGGTTGAAGTCCTCCAGGAGGACCAGTGAGTGTGAGGCTGCCCCTGTCTGTCTACAAAGGGCCTCATCCACCTGGTCCACCTCGTCCTCCTGGTCAGGTAGCCTGCAACAGACCCCCATTATAATCTCAGCTCTCCCTGCCCTGTCTGCACCAAGTATTACTTTGTAAGAATGAATAGTGTAACATAAAAAGGATGTTCATCACTGGTCTAAAGTATACTGCTTGTTCATTAATTGTGAAAACATTAAGAATAAAATACAGGAGAATATTTGGCTACAGCTTGTTTACAGCTATATTCAACTTGGAATGTCAAGATAAACATTATTCAAACACATTTCCTTTGATATTCCATTAGGCACCAGAAGTAGCTCTATGCAACATATGAAATACAAATATTATGTTTCCTTAAGCTCTCTTATGCTTTAATGCAATACTTATGTAATATCACTTAGAACATTCAGAAAGTGGAATTTTATATGAAGCAGATAGGGAATATAAAATAGATACATTCTAAAGTAAGACTACTATATTAATCAGGAAATGTTTGCTCATTTAGAACAGTGTTCCTAAATAATGTGAGGGAAGGAAACAATGTTTTAAAAGTTACATTAATGTTATTATAGCTTTAGTGGGCCTAGAAGAATTGTCCTTTATTTTCAGGTATCAAAATTGTGGGAAAATTCAGGTATAGCCATAATCAGTATTCAGCTATTGTTCCAATTACCCCCACATGCAACACTTACATAGATATCAAAAGAACTTTCCTGGCTAGTAACCAGGCAATTATTCATATTCAGAAAACATAGTTCTACTGTCACTAAGTAAGATAAGACCATTGTGTGGATGTCTAGCCCACATGAAACAAATTACAAATCTCATTTCTGGCTTCAGTATTTCTTCTCTGAATATAATTAAAGATTTAAGAATAAAAGATCTAAGGAAAAATCAGGTAGCTAAAATTTATTTAGATAATTTTTAAGCTCTTAATAAAAACTCCTTACTAAATATAAGACACTGAAAAATAACTGATTAATTCTTCCAACTTTTATAATTAATAGATTAAAAACTAGGAATTTAAGAAATGGACATAAATACAGAAAAAATATGCTACTTTCTCTCAGAGTGAAAAGTATCCTTCTTCAAGAACATTTTCTCAGGGTTTATAGTGTGTAATGCTCAGAATGAAAGTAATTTAATAGTGCATTGATTTCAGGGATCAGGACTGTTAAGTTTAAACAGTCATTTGAAAGAAGTGAATAAAGAAAGTTGCAAAAGAGGCTGCTGGTGATTACCTATTCCTGGGGTTGAATGTTGCAGGCCCTAAGGTTGCAAAAAATTAGCAAAATAGTCCAGTACAATAACAAAATCAACAAAAGCAAGGAAAATTACACGGAAATTACTATTTTGGTCTCCTTATGCACCCTGATAGCTTCTCAGTGGCTTAAAACACTGTGGAGAGAAAACGAAACAATTTTACGTGGAAACCAATTAATAGTCTGATGAAACATGGAACAGTCACAACCATAAATAGCATATGCTGATAGATAAAATTAGACAGGGACTAATTGACATTATATGTAATTGTCTTCAGGGCAGTTGTGGGATGACAATATTAAGGCTAAAAGACTTCTTTTCACACTCAAAAAATCAAATATTTTCTCTTCCTATACTGTCCATGGATCTACTTTAATCCCAGAACCTTTCTAGTGTAAGTGATGTTCAAGCAAGGATGTCCTGGAATCAAAGAGGCATTTAGGCCATATTAGGTCCCTACCTTTGAGAACACATCTGCAGCTGAGTATGAAATCCAGCAACCTAGTTATCCTGAAGGGCCCTCAGTACTATGATCAGTAAAGCTGATGACTTCCAAGATATTTTTGATGCTTTTGGGAAAAGCATCTTGGCCCTTATGCACATTGAGAGGAGCAAAACAGTGTCATATCTGTTCTCTGTGTTACCTGGCAGCAGAGGGAGAAATATCTTTTTTGGGTCAGTTGGTTTTAACTGGTATTAAAAAAAACACTTAAGGATTGAAATGAACTTTACAAACTGGCTCTAAATAATGTTTTCCTTCAAAAGAAGCTAGTCATGAAATTTGGACAACATTTGCAGCCATATTTTCCTGAACAGTTCTTTTCAACATGAATAATATTAGGATAGTAACCATAAAACAAATTGTAGACATACACAGACTTATGGTATGCTGAACTAAGGGTGTTGGGGTAATATCTTGCATTGAACTAAGTAGCTAACAATGTAATGAAAGCTAATGGGAAAAAAAAAAAAAGCAAAAATATAGCTTCTCTGTAGTAAACCATGTAATAATTTTAAGTATAATTATTTTCCATGACAAAAAGTTAGATGAAATATCTTTCGAAACTGGTGTCCCTTTTCTTGTTTTTCTTTGACCAGATTGTCCTGTGCACTTTCTTCACTTATTTTATATCTTTGCCAAATTAATTTTGGCAATAAACTAGAAGTCTAAGAAGACATCTTTTAGAGAAACTGTCAGTGCCTACAAGGATGTCTTTCAAGTTCCTATTTAGGAAAGTCTTTATTTTCAGATAAATTACTTGTAAGGCTGTAGATCAGTACACATAGTACACAGTATCAGTACTGGATATTATATCACAAAGCAGCACTTCCTTTTATATAATAAATCTGCATGTTTACCTTAAGGAATGTCAGTCATTCTATATTCAGACTGCCTGTCAGTTAGACAGCTGCAATGAAAGACTTTTAAATACTTCACAGCAATTATTGCAGATTAAAAATGTTGCTCTTTTTTTTAACATATTCCCCTTCACAAATACTAAAAAGTAAATGATTCTCCTTTCTTCATGAAGAACCGACTTCAGTGGAAAAGTCAGATTTCCAAATTGCTGGCAGTGGTAAAAATAACCAAACTTCATACCTGAAGTCTATGCAAGCACACGTCACATCTCCTATATCCTGACCATGCCAAGGGGAGCCACGCAACAATGCAGAGATGATTCACTTGCATGCAATAATACTGTAGTTCTGTGGTCCTGTGTGCCAAGCTCTGTGTGTACAGTTCAGTTTTGTTAGCTTTTGTTTCCCTGTCTTGCTGAATACTATGAAAAGATTCAGAACCATAGGATCACACCCTCAAAGTATGTCTGACAGCAAGCTTAGTTCTGTTTACTAGTGGTTTACAGCTAATAACTCACATAAAATAACCCATAATATTTCTTTGCTTCTATAAAAAAACTACACAGAAGTTGCCTTTACACTTTAGAAACTTCCCTGTATATGAGCTAGGCTCTGCTTCAGTGTCTTTTTTATTTCCATTGCCCAATAGAAGATATTTTCTTGCCTAAATTTCTGTGGCTTTGCCAAGATTGCTACAATTGTTTTCCTGAACCCATTCCCTCTTTCTCCCTGGAACTAAGTATTGTGAAGCTGTATGCTGTGGCAAGCATGAACACCTGCAAGTGTATAGTATGTGAATTTCCTTGTGTAACCCACTGTTGCCTTTTCAGCCTTTCTTTACATATAGTTATTTTGGTAACTGGTTTCCTAGCATTCTCTAAACTTTTCCCTTAATCCTACAGTTAAGACAGGCTTATCTACTTCCTTTTTAACATTTATAATTTTTGGAACAAAAAGGTTTTTAAAGTTTTTTCTATATTAATTGCTATTGTATATTGACCTAATCCAAATACTACAGCTGCCTGACTATATCCTGTTCTATTCTTAGGAGATGCCTCAACAATTGGATACCAAAATAATACGTAGCATAAAATATTTTTATTTTCTATAAGAAAAATACAGTTTCACACATTAAAGAGCAGTGCAACAAGAGATACACCCCATGTAAAAAGCACCACCAAGCTTTCTGAATCTCTAAAACTAGAGAGTATTTTCACTCTGCAGCCTATCTTCAAGGAAAAGTCAGCCAAAGCTTCACACTAAGCCAATACTAAGTATTGTGCATTGCTGTAACCATGACACAAAGTAAAGATTCAACAGCTAGTCAAGAGAACCAAATCAAATTTTCTGTTCAGGTTAATCTCACCATGGCCATTTAGTTATGCAGAAATACAGGAAAGAACACTCTGGCTAAAGGAATTTGTTTGAATAACATTAAGTGTACATTGATACAAGTGAGCTATCCTATTACCTGGCTACAATGACGCAGGGTTGTTTATAAAGCGAAGTAAGATATTTTCACTGAATTAGAATGTTCAAATCAATTGCTATAATTACTTTTGGTTAGTATCTAAGTAAAGGTTATTCTATAATAATAATTCATCTATGGTAATATCATAATAAGTAGGGATGTAATTTTGTTAATAATGATCTGGTAAAAGTGCTGCCAATAATAATTATATTCTCCAGTGTTAACCACTGTGATTAAGAAATGATTAGAAAATGAATATTTAGAGTGTAAAATTCATGTACACAGAATATTTCCTTGGAGCTTCCCTTATTAGTATTGGATATCATGCTAAGCTTCTTCTGCTAAACAATCTTCAGCTAAACAATATAAATAGCATAAATTGTTTTGATTTCAATCACAAAGGGTTATCCATGACTTTCTTCTTATTCCATATATCTGGCATGAAATGAACCTAGAAAACTTGTTTTTCTCATTAATGTTTAGACCTTCTGAGATTTTAGGTTTTTCAAATGTTTTTCACAGATCATGACAGATCTATGTCACTGACAAATCTGGTCCTCAAAGCATCTGTCCATCTCCCATAGTGTAAATACCTGCCTACCTTTAAGAGGCAGTGCTTGTTACTCTGAAGCAGATCTCCTGTAGTCAAATGTGTTTACATCTGTATTCTAAAGAATTTTTTAGTAAATTGAATTAAATTAACTTAGTAAATTAAAGTGAACATAGCATTTTACAATTTCTATGGTATAAGACTGAAAATCTGTCCAGCCTTCCTTGTTTCCCCACCTGTGAGACAAACTCCTTCCTCATGTGAAATGATAAATCTTCAAAATGCTGAAGATTTATACAGCTGTGACATACACACTCAAATCTTGCTTTATCTGTTTCCATAGTAAGTCTCTATGGGCCACAGGCTGAATTGGTTTATACAGGATAGAGATCAAAGAGCTGTCCAGAAACAAGGTTTACAGCCAGCACTGGAAGCATTGAAATACAATCTGCTGTGAAATCAGACACTAGCTGTTCCTGATCCCTTTCCAGCAAACAAGACCAGTGATTTGGGAAAGACAGGTAATAATTTTACTGTCAGAGCAGGGCTTAGGTAATTCACAGATTGTTAAAGTAAAATTATCATAACAAACTAAGGAATAAAATAAATGCTGTGTATCGATTTCTAGACAGTGCTAGGATCCCATTAATAGCTTGGTCCTGTCAGCAGATTTGTCACACCCTGCAATTTGAATATGCAAATGACTCACAGCTTTCTCTCATTTCTCTCCCAGTGCTAAGACTCCATAGATGATTTTGCATTAAATGTGATGCCAACTGTACATCAAAGAATTAAGCCTGCCTCTTAGATTACTTTGTTTTTTATATGGCTTCACAAAAGCTGCCTTCCTCTCAGCTGCAAGATTTACAAGGTACAGGACTTACAGGTTATCGAGGACTGCATACCTCACCTGATTTATAAACTACCTACTCTTGGATGAGGGGAGGGATTTAAGAATAACCCAGGGGACTTCATATGTAAGGACATATGAAACACAGACATCTATCTTCAGGAACACAAGGCCACCTTGAAATCACTCAAACCTTGCTGGACTACAGTGAACAGAGAATGTCTTTTGGTTCCTGTACTCCAGACCGTGAGACAAACTGAGAAGAAATTGCATGTGTCAGGGAAAAAAAAGAGAGAGAGAGAAAAGAGTGCTGCTGGGCTTTCAGGGCCAGGAGTTTATCAGCATATAGCCAGACAAAACTAACTCCTAAATGTTATAAAGATGAATCAACAAATGACAACTTCATATTAATCTTAGATCTCTCTCTCCTTAATCACTGGGTTGTTCCGAACAGTTTCCTCAGACCTTCAAGATTCCTTTCACATACTGGATTTTAAAAGGCCACTTGGGTTAAGCAGAAAGACAAAAGTAATTCAAAAATCTGCCCATCATTTTGTTTTATCTAGAACTGAGTCTCCAGGTCACTGTTAAGGAAATCCATTAAGAAACAGATTCTCAGATGTTTCACTTCTTCACTGAACGGTTAAAGGTAAGTAATTTTCTCTACAATGGAATGTAATAATGTGCCTTAGCTTTTTACCATTTTATCTTTCAGCTAGCAACAACATTTTCTTCCCCAAATTTACAAGGTCATCAACAATTAAAGAAGAAAAGAACTATCCAGTCACTTGTAAAATGTGGAAATGTGAATGCAAAATGCCTCACTACTAAATTTTTGGGTATAGTTGGGACATCAATATCATGAAACATCATTTTTGTGGCCAAGCTTGTAGACACCAAGTTTATGTTGTTCTCTATTTTATTTAAGGGAACTATTTTTGGCACAACTTCTTTCTGTGGGGTTGTTGCTATGGTAAAGGGCCCTTTTGAAACCAATAGTTCCAAAACTTTATTTCAGTACCAAGCCCTGTAAATAGTGTGCTTTTATAAGAAAAAAAAAGTCTATTTTCTAATGCAAACTTTCAAAGTCACAGAGAATTAAAAAATTAGGACTGCTTTTTACAGAAGAATGATACTTATAAAGATATGTCTAACAATAAACCTGTATAGTATGGGGAGAACTTATCCCAGATGTGTCCCAAAAGATAAACCTTTTGGGTCCTCAGTTTACTGTATATTCAATGTACCAAATTTTATTGGGCTGGGGTCTTTTTGTAGTAGTACATTTTGGAATTTCAGTTCTTTGTTACTGTAATTGCCCTTAGTGAAAGTAAAACTAAACAATAATCCCAAATTTTATTTATAACAAACTGATGAAGAAAAGGTACGACAGAAGAATTGGTAAATTTTTATTGTAAGTGCATGGGAGAAAATTAATATTTGTAGACCCTTTTAGTGCTCATCTTTAAACACTATAGTAATGCCATATTTATGTATAATTATTGTTTAAAAAATTATCATAATTTATGTGCTTGCAAGAAAAAAAATCATCCTAAAAACCTGATAGAAAGCAATCATGTCAATCAGTCAAATTTAATCAGTTGTTAGAAAAGAAAAATGCAAAATACAGGTTTCTTAGTAAACAAAAATAAAATCATTGTCAAAATAAGTTCCATTTTTTCAGGGGAGGATTTATAAACTGTTTGAACAATACAAAGGTAAAGGATTTGGACTCTTCTGTGACTCACCCATGATCTCAACCAGAAAATTAGTTCCTGTTTCCTAGCAGTTTTTAGTGCAAGAGGGTTGGCATGCCTATAAGAATGTGCTTTTTCCAATTTAAAGTAATCTTCAAACTTGAAATATTTTCAATGTCATTTAAACAAGAATAAAAAAGCTTGTCATTTTAGTGCTATGTTACTGCATTCTCTGAATGCAAAAGTAAAAATGGCAAAAATTATTTGAGTTGTAGCAGTGAAAAGATATGTTCAAATGCTTTATATTCTGACATGGACAATTCACAACCAATTTTTTAGATATTGGAGGTCTACCAGTTTATTATGTCTTAATAGTTAGAAGAGGAAAGACACCTTTTTTTTTTTTCAGTAGGAATGAATTATGGAGCCTGAAAGAAGAAAAGTAAAATATCCTATGTCCTTTGTGCAGCAAAGCTAACCTGAAAAGATTTCTAGAGAGAAATTGCAATGAGAAACTTATTTTCAGGAATGTCAGAGCACAAACGAGGTGCAAACCTTATCAATTTATCTTGTGTACCATAGCTCTTCATTCCAGATGCAGCTCTCTGGACAGTTCTCTGATAGTGAAATTTAGTGGCAGTAAAATCCATTTACTCAGTTAAAGCTTTTTATAATAATTGAAGAGACACAGAGCCCAGGTACAAGGAATGCTTATGAGTTTAACCTTCCCTATAATCTAATGGAACTGTACAGTGAAAATGCCTCACAGTCCTTGGGTTAGAGATTAAAGCTTCATATCTTTCTTTTAGATATAGCATTTTCATCCATTATTCAGAAATAACACTTGACAACATAAATGCATATATGTTTTTCCTGTCCACTTTCAGATGCCATTAGTTTTCAAAAGATATGAATCAAAAAGCTTACCAGAAATCAAATGGCATTGCACAAGTCCTTTTTGGAGCTCATGGTATCATTCAGCTGTCATGGCCTGTCTGGTTGCTTCCTGCTGAACTCCTCTGCAGTCCCTCCCAAGGCTCTAAAGGCTAACAGTATGGTCTGAAGCTTTTGCAGCTCATCTGTCTTAAGGTTCTAGACATTATTTCAAGTTCCTTTCAAAATGTCTACTGTGTTGCTTTATTTTTGAAAAGTAGTTTCATAAAGAGGTAACTTGATCCTAAAAAATGAAGTACCTCAGACTCTCAATTCAGATTCAAATTGAGTCAAAGCCTTTCTGAAAGCTGTAGAGAGACTGACTCACAAATTATTCCTCAACGCACATATACTTCTCTGCCTTTCACAGCTTATTCCCTTTTGATGGCATTCAAAACGAAAGAAAATCTATTATCACAGAACATCAGACTAATGGTAGAAGCGTTGAAAATCCTAACAGTTTCCCCTTGTGACATTTGCCACCAGACTCACAGTGTAAAAGGATTGTGAATAAGAGAATATAGACTCCATTACTCTCTGAAGGTCACTCTTAAGACAGACTATGTAGAATATTCATTTATTTTATTAATGCTTCGTTTCTTTTGCTGATGATGCCATGCTAGCTACATGTCCTACATTTGAAAAGAGATTTGCAATCATCCCTAATATTAAGAGACACACCTCAGTTTGAATAAATATAGTATTCTCAGTTTCCATCAATTTTAATTTACTTGAAGCTTGTTCAGTTGCTACTGAAAACTGAATAACACACAGAAATAAAAAATGCAGAATAATACTGGGCTATGGCACATACTGCATCATCCAGTGAGCAAAAGAATAATAAAAAAATAATAACTATTCATTACATATATTAAATTTGGCCACTGGAATTCTTTAAGTATTTTTTAACAGAAAGAATTTAAATATATAATTAGATTTACTGACTTGCCTGTTTTAGTTCTGGTGTGCTGCTCATTTACTATCTTGCCTAGGATAATTAGAACTATCACCAATATTTAGATAGCTCTCCAGGCCAAATGTAGCTAAACTAAATAGGGTGAATATGTGAAGTGGGAGAATTGGCAACTTAGAAAATAAGAATTTCTCTTTCTCAAAGATAAAAACAGATATCTTTCAGCAGAGTTATGTTCATATTTTGATGGTGGTCTACATTCAAATAATTCTTTTCAGTCCCCAGATAAATGAAATATCAATCTAACGTCTACTTATCTTCATCTTTTAATAAAGTGCTAGTGGCCAAAATGCATTTAAAAGTTCAAGGAACTTTAAGCATTTGGGAAGCAGAGAAAGAGCTTTGCTGTCTCTGCTGCTCTGGAATACACCAACAAAATCACCTCCATTCCCTCTATCCACAACTGCATCACCCTCTTCAATTACTTAACCACAAAAAAAAAAGCATTCAAGAACACATACCACATTTTAGGTTGGGTCAGAACATGTATGCTTCACTCTTTGCTCCTGTCTCTGTAATTGGAAAAGTTAATAAACAATTAAAGACCATCATTGTCTAATTACAAAAAGGAAAAGAAGAAAGGAAGAAAAGGGAGACATTACTTTTCTTATGTTTGTTAGCAAGTCCATAGACTATATAATAGAAATTAAGATTCTTACTCACTTTCTTACTTAACTTACTTACCAGTCTGAAATAGAAGACAAGTAAGGCAGAAACGAATGTGTGATGCAGAAACTGCATTAAGCAGAGAAAAATCCATTATTTATATTTTGTTTCCTAACACACTTCCAAAGAAATAAAAGTCATACTGATTTATTGTCTTTTCACCAAATTTATTTAAAGAACATCTCTGTATCTCCTTGGTGTCTCCATCAGCAGTAAGTAGTTCCAGCTGGTGAGCAGTGTACCAAGCACTGTGTTCTCTAATGTCAGAACACCCGAGGGAGATACCAAGAAAGATGCGTATGTCAGATATGCAATACTCAAAACTGTTTTATGAGCTCAGAAACAGAGAGTACCACATTTTGGAGCCCTTCAAGTATGAAATGGCTTTTTTATTTGGATCCTCATGAGTTAGTTTCTGTTTCAAAAATTATAGAAATATAATTAAAATCTAAAAAAAACCTATTCCCTCTAAGCAACTTTTTAAAGTGTACAGCATGTCATTCCCAATGATTAAAAGTAAAGGAAAGTCTTTAATATGCTTCACAACTTGTGTGTCATGCTGCTTAAGCACTAGGTAGGTGATCCCCAAAGATCAGGGAGTGGAGTGGAAAGGCCAGAAGGAGGACTAGAAGCAAGAAGCTATCATTGACTTTCAAATGGGAGTTGGAAACTATTTGTACATCTCTGTATGCCTTTCTGACTACAATCCACTACTATACCATACGCTGTCTCATATTATATGCATTTTAATTCAACTTTCTTAAAAAGCAGAGAAACCTGGGACAGCAATGCATCTCAAACTTGAAAAATGGAAAATGTAGAAAGACAGAAACTTAATGAAAATAGAATTAAAAATATGGGGTGAAAAGACAAAATATTCATATACAAAATTATGACTGCCAAAAATAGAAAGAAATAGATTTCAGAAATAAAACTATACAAATTATTTTGCACTTTAAAACATATAATTGCTAAGTGGACAGAGTAAATCTACTGTTATCTTGATATCTTTACATATCAAAATAAAAAATTATGCTATCTTGTTTCAATTTTTTTTTCTTGCATTCTTTTTTCAGAAACAACAGGGCCAGGATCTTGCCCCCAGGCAGAGCAGCTGGACATGCTCTGGTAGGCTGCAGTTTGGATCAAGAGTGCAGTCCCTGCACTCAGTGGGCACAGTGCCTTTGTACAGCTCATGGCCTTCTGGTACAGCTCAGTAGCTTGACTCTTCCCTGCATCTATCTCTCTGCTCTTCCAGTCAAGCTGTTGTGGTACTGCTTTCCAGAACTTCTGGGTCGTACTTTTCCCCATGGAGCTCGTCTTGTCATTGTTATGGCCTTTAACTCTTAAATCCAAATATTATTCCAACAGCTAGCTCTTGGGGCATGCACATAAGAATCACTCCTTCTTTCTCCTCTTTTTTGCCCTTGTATTGTATCTTTTGCATTAGGGTTTACATTGTTTTATTTTACCCAATAAAATACTGTAATGGTTTGAAAGCAAAACAAATGAGAGGCTCCAAGTCAGAAATACAATTTAATAAGAAAAAAGAAAAAAAAAAGGTAAAATAAAATAAATGCAATAATACAAAAGACCACTGACAGAGTCAGAATACAACCTGAGTGGGA
>JBBMKD010000102.1:125190957-125247386 GCA_037834095.1 Argya squamiceps | reverse complement strand
CTTCAACAATTGGTTTCAACAGTTGATGAAGAGGGTGATAGAATACTTTGTGCATATCTTATTCTACAACCCAAGACGAATACATACAAAAAATTTAAAACCCAAACATCGTGTGACTGTCCCTAATAAAATGTGGTCTACTCAGTGTTGACAACACTATAAACAGCCCCCCCCTCCCAAAAAACCAACCTCCCCCCCAAAATCTAAACAAAACTAAAACAAACCAAATCAAAAAAAAAAAGGGCAAAAACCCCACAACACCTGCCACCCCCACAAAAAACAAAACAAAACAAAACAAAACAAAAAAGAAAAAAAAAAAAAACCAAGCCAAAATAATAGGGACTTTGAGTGGGTTCTGACAAAAACTCTGCAGTTACCACAGCCACAGAATTATTGGATGATCCTGCTGCACTGGAGAGGATGCCCAGGGAATATGTTCACCTTGGGAGCCTTCTACCACCTTAGTTCTTATACATCCACTTAGGAGAGTTATCTCTTTCCCCCCCTCTCTCTCTGCCACTCTGTCTCCTTTTGTTCAATTGATCTCCAGAAGTAACTTTCTCTGTTTGAATCAATGAGTGACATAAACTATGCATCCCATGGAGGAATCTTCAGGAACATGAACATTTTCCACCATCCCTTGTTCCAGGTTGAATGCAATCTTGGAGTGCATGAACTAGATTACTTTCAAAAGAAACTAATCTGGAAGGGGAGTGTACCTAATACATGCCAGGTGATTGTTCAGTCCATGGGACTAGATTAGAATTAGACTTAAATATATATATATTTATTTACAAAACAAGAGGATACAGAAAAATAAGTAGTGGAGTAGCAGGGCCTCAGCAAGGGTTACATCAGTACACAGATTGATCTGAACTCGTTGCCAGACATAACCACTGAATCTAACTCCCAATGATAAAATAAAAGAAGGGTTCAAGGAAGGCAAAGACACATGAAGCCTGGAGCTGAGGTTTCCAACTGAGTCATTCTTTACAAAAGGGGAGACTAAGGAATTTTCTCCAACTGGTTTACCACTGTAAGAGGATTTAGAAAAAGCTGAATAGTGACAAACTGCGAGGAGCAGATGGTATTCACTCAAGAGCTCTAAAAGAACTCAGATGTGAAATTGCTGCAGTGTACAGCCTATCATTTAAGTCATTCTCCATACCAAGAGGTAGCAAATGTGACACAATATGATAAAAATCTCCTAGGAGATGTCAAAGAATGATAGCCCAGAAAGACTAACCTTCACACCAGGCAGATAAATTTCTAAAGAATAAAATGAGGAGATATGTGTATAAACAAAGTATTCTGGGAAATATTTCCCTAAGAAAAGAATAGTGTTGCTTAATATATTTTTATTCTGAGAAAAGCTGTATGAAGGTGTTATGATCTATGAAATGTACTTGGGTTTCCAAGAGCTTTCAAAAATTTGTTTCACTAAAAGCTCATAAGAAATTAAACCATGGTGAGATAAGAAAAAAGTCCTTTTGAATTCATGGTACTGGGGAAAAATGGAAAATTGTAGTTTGAAATTAGACCCATGAAAGGTGTGCACAAAAGAACACACCGACTCTGTGGCAACTTAACAAATGAGTGAGTGATCTTTGAGAAGGGGTCAGAAGTGAAATAACAAAGTTTTCTGAGGATGTGAATGTACTCAGAATATATTCTATATCTCTAAATAGAAAATAATGCTGACAAAAAATAAGTTTGACTATTCAATCACAATAACATTGAATAAATTAACCACCAACTTTTAGGAAAGAGATTTTAAAAACCTCATGACCAGAAATATTCCAAGAGCTGCTTACCAGAAGCATAACTGCTAATGATAAAACATTTTCAAAACCAAGAGAGATATGAAACTTCTTAGAATTTTGGAAGTATTAGCAAAGAATCATAGAGAAAATATCTTCTCTGCAAGCCACAGATGGGAGCTAGGCAGCGGCTAAAACACAAATAAGAAACTAACAATTGTTAGAATAGCTACCGAAAATAAGGCAGGAAACATTACAGTACCACTGTACAAAGGCAAAATTTATTCACATCCTGAATGCAGTGAACAGTTTTATCAGGAATAAGAAAAAAAAGATAAAGCAGTAAATACAGAGTAAAGGAGACAAAGCAAATAGAGGTATGAATAGAGGTCTGACATCTATTTAGCAGGCTAGGTATTTAATTTGGGCAAATATTTATGTATATACAAAAGAAAGTACTATTAGAGTGTATTCACTGGGGATCACTTATCTACTATTACTCCCTAGTCAATATATAGAAAGAAATAGAATAAAAAAATATGGATTCTGTTTTTTACAATGTTATTAAGTTTTGAAATTAATCGCTACAGAAAAGAAAAAATATGAGTTCCAAGAAGAATTAGATTATGTGATGTGGGATAGGTCCATCAGTTTCTTTTCAAAAATTACATTGACAAGCAAACAGGAATGGGACCTACAAAATCAGAGCATCAGAGCTTTCAGTTCTCTTTCAAGAATAAGATATAAAGATATTTGGATCACACTTTGTCCTATGCAGATTTTATGATGTTTGTATCCCCAATCGTCTGTCCTGTTTATGCTGGATATTAAGTTCTGTGCCTTTAGAATGGTTCTGAAATCAAAGGGAGGAAAAGAAGCCCAGAGTTTGTTTTCAAAAACTGCACTTGCTCCCCCACATTGTCTCTCACGGACTGTGTTGTCTGCAGCACGGAGAGCAGGAGAGAGCTCTCCTTTGCTTTTAGTTAGTTTTTGTAGATAGCTGAGGCAGAGAAGTTCTCCAGACTGTGGCTTTTCTTTTTCTTGGAACTGATTGCCTTGTTCTGGACCCAAAACCCAGAAAAACATCAGGAGCTCATACCTGTGGCCAACTGGGGCCCAGGATGTGGCATTTTCCAGAGCCGGAGGGACTGATAAGAGACTCAGTGAGCTGAGCTACACCTCATGAAAAGGACACCCTCTGAATTTGCCATCTCTTCAAAACAATGAGAGGTTCCATTGTTTAATACCATTCATTTTTTTCATTTTTGTAGGTACTTTGCTTGTTAAATAAACAGGGTTTTTTCACTTTCCTCCAAAAAATCTTTACAAACCCCTGAGGGGAAGGGGCCACTTGAATTTGCTTTCTAGAAGAACCGCAGTCAGAAGTTTCCTCCTAAATTTGCCCTAAACCTGGACAGAACATCCCGGAGTAGATAAGGTATTTGTTCTCTAAGGACCATCTCGAATGAAAATTTTCCTCAGTGAAAATGTTGCCAGATATCCAACTCTTCTACTACAAAAAGAAACAAAACAACAACAATGGCAACATATTAAATCCACGCTGAACTCTGTAAAACAATCGATTTTTTCTGAGGTTGTGCATTTAATTTTAAACATAGTATGTGGTTGTCTTCTCTACCCATTTGTTCTCTATACTGACATGAATTCAAAAGAGAGCAATTCTTATACCTTGAGTATAATTAGCAGTGGGAAAAATCACTAAATTTTTATGATCTTTCAATCAGCTGGAGCTCCCTAAGGTAAATAATTTGCTTTACAGTTTTTCAAGCCTATAAAGGAAGTAACTGAGCTGTTCCACATCATCTGGTGTGGGACAGTGATTACACAACACAGCAGAGCAATGAATCCCTAAATTAATTAGCTGAAAATAATAAGTGAGAAGCTTCTCAATATACACGCATGAAACTTAGAAAAGAGAGTGGAAAGATATAAATATACAAATATCTGTACCAAGATTTTAAAAGTTTTGAGGAAAAGTGGCAAGACCCCTGTATTATACTAGGGATTGTGAAGATCAAAGCACTAAGAAGTCTATAGAAATCAGAGAAATAAAAATTGAAGTATTTTTAAAATTCTTTTTTCTTAACCTGCAAATGTCTTGTACTGACCAAAATAACAAGTGATTACAAAACACTTACATAGTCTGTGTGTTTCTTAGCTAGTACCCGAAGAGACGAACTTCTACCTAAACTGAAATTTCTACAAAGAGATTGAAGACAGCACACAACCAGCTGAAACAGCTGAAAAGGACAGGGCTCTAAAATTAAAGCTGAGACCTGGCAGAGCAAATGATTGGACATCTCAGAGGGAGATTGGACAATTCAGAGGGAGACTTGAAAGGGCTCTAGCAGACAGCTGGAATATACTTGATCGCCAGGTAACTAATGGTAATTGGTCATCAAGTAACTATATAAGTATAAATTTTGATGCGTAAAGGCTTTCAAAATTTCCCTTGATGCAGAGCAGCCATTAAACCCTTGTCAACAGCCATTAAATCTAAATCTAATCTAAAGCTAATCTCTTAAAAAAATAACACATTTGTGTTTAAATATTAACATATAATATAGGGGAAAAAAGGGGGAAAAAAGTCCCACATGAAGGAGATATTCAAAATACTAGATTCTACTCTTGGAAATTCCTTATAGAAATTGTAGACAGATTTCACAAAAGATATTTGATTCAGTTTATTAATTTACCTTGACGTTATTACTAAGGGCAATGACATGAAAGTATAACCTTTTATTAATGAACCATATTTATCTCAGTTCTCACTTGTGACATCATATGTATTCACAGAACAAAGATTTCCAATGTCACAGGAGAGCTGATTTACTCTAGAAAACTCGATTCTAATAGAAAATTAGAATCGAGTTTTCTAGAGTAAATATAAGACCTGTCCTGTATTTCTGGTTTCTTAGTAATTTCTCACCCATCCACAAGTTCTTCTGAAACAAATTCTTAAAGCATTGTGTGAACCTGTGATGTCTTAACCCTGGATGGATGTTGAGTGCCCACCAAAGCTGCTCTCTCACTTTTCTCCTCAACTGGACAGGAGAGAGTGAAAGGCCCAAGGGTAAAGGATAAGGAGAGATCCTTATCCAGACCAGCTCCTGCCACAAGCAAAACAAACTCCATTTGGGGAAAACAAATTTAATTTATTACCAAACCAATTAGAGTAGGATAAAGAGAAATAAAACCAAACTTTCAAATCAACTTCTTCTCACCCCTCCCTTTTTCCTGTGTTTCAATATCACTCCCAGTTTTTTCTACCTCTACCCCTGGAGTGGCCCAGAGACATGGGAGTTGTTAATCATGTTATCTCTGCTGCCCTTTCCTCCTCAGAGGGAGGACTCTGCTCCAGCATGGGGTCTCTTCCAAGAAAAAAATCCTTTGTGAACTTCTCCAATGTGAGTCCTTCTCGTGGGCTGCAGTTTTCATGAGCTGCTCCTTGTGTGGGTCACTCATTGGGTCACAGGTGTTGTCAGCAAAACTGCCCCAGAATGGGGTCCTCTCTCTAGGAGGCCACAGGTCCTGCCAGGAAACCTGCTCCATCATGGGCTTCTCACAGGGTCACAGCCACCTGCAGGCATCCACCTGCTCTGACATGGAGTCCTCCAGGGTCTACCAGTGGTTATCTGCTCCATCTGGACTTCAGTGGACTGCAGGGTGACAGACTGCAGGGGAATCTCTGCTCTAGTTCCTGGAACACATTATCCCCCTTCTTCTTCACTGATCTTGGTGTCTGCAGAGCTGCTTCACATATTCTCATTCAACTCTCAGCCTTCAATTGTGAAGGTTTTTTCCCCCTTTTTAAATCTGTTATGCCAGATTTGTCACTGTTTCCACCATTCCTGATTGGCTTGGCCTTGGTGAGTGACAGGTCTGTCTTGGAGCTGGCTGATACTGATGCTCTCAGACATGGGAGAAACTTCTGGCAGCTTTCACAGAAGCCACCCCTGTAGCCCACCCTGCAACAAAACCTTGCCATAAAAACCCAATAGACCTATTAGTCAAATGGAAAAAAGGGTGGCTTTGATCCACTGATACAGAAATGAAAAAAAATATAGTTTTCAAAATGATGCAGTTAGGTTGCAATTTTCAGACATCTTATTTCAATGAAAAGATTCTCATGCTACAATGAAACTTTTATTCTATCTAGTTATATATAAAGCATCTCCAAGAATGGAGACTACAGCCTCTCTAGACAGCCTGTGGCAGTGCTTGGTCACCCTCACAGTAAAAATATGTTTACCTATGTTCCGATGGAGTCTTGCCTGTTTCAGTTCATTCCATTGCTTTTCACTGGGCATTATTGAAAAAAAACCTGGCTCCATCCTCTTTTCTTTAGGTATTGATATACTCTCAAGCCTTCCTTTCTCCAGGTTAAAAAATCCCACCTCAGCCTTTCCTCACAGCAGAGATGCTCCAGTCCTGGTGACCCACAGTAATATCAGAGACCATAATGCAGTAACATAGGCATATGTTTTATCAGATGATATCTACTCAAGCTAGGGAAAATTTTAAAATCACAAGCAACAGATTAATGCAAACCCTCATGTATTTTTTGGAAATTTTAGTAACAGAGAATAATACCTCTCCAATAATAGTTGTGGAAAGATCAAACAAAACACTTGCAGGATCAAAAAATTCATATATTACAGCGTTCCTTCAAGGTCAGTTTTGTTCTATATGGGGCTTAAAATGTTATGAGGTTTCAGTAGGGTCACTACTACCACTAGAAGTGGAGGCAGAACTGTCTCAATTCTACAGAACTGCTCCTGGGCTATAGGTTTATTGAAACCCCTCCTGAAATAAGTACAATACTTGTAAACCCCGGCATATAGATGCCATGGTTTCACTCAGCCATGGGAGGGAAGATGTTAATAGTAATATGAGCACACTCTTGAGACCTGAATTTAATGAGGAAAAAAACTAATGACAACACTTCTGTAGTGCATAGGAATACTGTGGGATCACTAAACATTTTTCATAGAATAATGAACTAAATGTCATTCTCTGTGTGAACTACAGAAAATAGCTTCTTGCCCCAAAATTTTCAGCAAATGGGGGGAGGAGGAGAGAACCATAACTTGAAATGCCAAAATTTCTGCACAGAGCAAAACTACATAAGGATTGTGTATAAAAAGTATGTAATTTATGCACTCAGACCACATCCAAGAACCCTTAAAACCTAATAGCACGTTTGAAAAATAGTTTTACAAAATAAAATGAACATAAAAATAGTTCAATCCATTTTTGAGATTTCAAAAGCCACATATTATAACAGAGTGGCAAGAAAAGGCCTGATTTATGAAGCATATTTCAGTCACACTTTGAATTTTACATTAATTTCTGAGTCCCTGCTGTGACATGAGTCAACTAAAACAAAAATAAAATAAAGACAGCTTTCACTTTAGATCGGAGCAGATCTTACCATTTTGCAAAAATACTATCTTCGTTAATGTATAGCCCATTTCATCGATCAATCTCTAAGCCCTTTACCAAAGGGTAATTCTCATGCTGTTTATGTTTAAAACAAAGACCAGTGGTATAATCTCAGTTTTATGGGTCCTGCTAGGCTGGTTTGATACTTAAAGACATTCTTCTGTGGGGAAAATATTCCATATGGAACTCAAGATGCAAACCAGTGAAAACTACACAAAGCTGCAAAAGAGTGATAGTTTGATTTTTTTTTTCCTAGAATTAGAAAAGTTAAGCTTTGCTTACGTGCACACAGATGATCCTGTTCTGTCTTCAGATAGATAATTACTATTAACTAATAATTATTTTCAGTGGCAAACTGAACCTTGTACCAACTTGTACAACTCTGTGTTCAATGGGGATTTTCTCATAGAACAATCACAGCTGATGCCAATCTCATGATGAGTCCTGGACTATGGGCACACATTGTATCTTTTAGCAATATCTGCTCAAGCCTTTAAAAAGTATAAGCAAGGAGGTAGTAGGTGGATAACCACTGCTTTTATAAACTAAACTTATCACTGTGACTGCTTCATACAATGAGCAAATTGTTCTCTCTCTGTTTTAGAGTGCCTGAGTTAAAGACATTACAGTCCATGAGACTTTATTCTGGATTTCAGTCTGCAACAATGTGAATGTGTACACATACACACCTACACAGAGATAGATTAGATAGATAGTTTGATAGGTAGATAGATAGATGGATAGATAGACATAAAATAAAAATTAAGAAAAA
Source organism: Argya squamiceps (assembly GCA_037834095.1). Lineage (NCBI taxonomy): Eukaryota > Metazoa > Chordata > Aves > Passeriformes > Leiothrichidae > Argya > Argya squamiceps. The sequence goes on along the minus strand of JBBMKD010000102.1, from coordinate 125,239,388 downwards.
ATGTCAGAAAATGTTAAATGGAAAAACTGAAGCGGCTATATAAAAATGGAAATCAGCTAAGGACAGAACTGAGATTTAAAAAAAATAGCAGCACAGTATGTTGGAGTTTGTTATCCCTTCAAATACTGGAATGTGAGAAGATTGTATAATAAGTATTAAAATATAAATGCCTTTGGCTGGTAAAATAAATTGCATTTCATGTTTGATAGAGCTAGATCTTTGAAGTAGTACAGAGTTGTAATATGCCAACTATGCAACAAGATTATATGAACACTAGGCTTCACTTGGAGGTATATAAGCCAATAGCAATAAGCCAAAAAAGGAAACTTAAATTTCTTTACCCTTTTTTATAAGATGTAGCATGAGTTCAATATAAAGAAATTTCTAGGTATTTCTGTAGGTATTGACAATTATTTTTTATTATTACATGATATCGTATGAAATGCAGTCAATAGCACATAATTGATTCTCTATTTTTTTCCTGTTCACACTTCCTGAATTGGACAGATATATCATAAAGTCCTAAGATTGCTAACATCTGGAACATCCATTGAGTTGAAGGCTTTTTGTGGAAATTTAACTCATCCCTGCTTTGAGGACAAGCACACGTGAGAGCAGCTGAATAGTGTCTGACCTCTGAGACTTAAATGGGGAATTCTCTGGGTGGTACAAAGGCTGTCTTATCACACTGTGCCCACCTTGAGCCCACCTTGAGCCCACCTTGAGCCCAGTGTCAGGATCTATATACCAGTTATTTTCAAGTTGAAAATATTCATCATATAAATCCCATTGCTTGATGGGAATTTGCCTTTTGATTCAATCCACAAACATTGAGGAAAATAGATTATCTTCCATTGCTTAACCACATTATCTGAAACCTGTATTTGCTACAGTAGATAACTCTTCTGCTTTTTGTGTACTTATAGGAAAAGAATAAAAAATTAACTCTAATCCTACCTTGCATATAGTCAGCAAAGGCTCACTAGGGATTCACTGCTGTTGATTGCTGAAACATAGATGTGACCTGCTCACTTTGCAAATCAATCTAAATTGCACCAGATAATATAAGACTATTTTGCAGCACTGTTTGGAATTAAGACAGAAAGCTATCGTCAGCAACATTTTGGCTCCTGCTGTCTTGGATTCATTAACTCGAAGGCCATCCTTTGACAGGTACAGAGTGGAAGGGGGAGCCTGGTAAATAGCATCAAACCTTCCACTATTCCAAAGGGAGGAACGATCTGCATTAAGCAATTTACCTGAGGGATAAGATACGTCTAGTTAAAAGAAAAGATGAGGAAAAAGAGCAGCTTTACTGACTGAAACAAAGTTGAGATGGAGAAAGTTTGGTTTTGCCAAGGAAGAACAAAAGAAAGCAAACTATAGAAACTAAATTTAAGAAAAGTTCAGTTCTCATTTGATATGTGTATACCACAGCCATACCTCAGCAGGCATTACATAGATAGTCACAGATGTACACCTATTTAAGAAATCAAGTCACAATATTGAACCTACAAGAAATAAAGGCCTAAAAGTCTGCTGTGATCCTTGGAAATAGTCCATTAACATTACTGGTCCAGAGTGCAATTCTGCTTGATATAGGTAGGGAATTATAAAATCATAAAATATGTTGAGTTGAAAGGGACCCACAAGGATCATCAAAGTCCAACTTCTGCCCCTGCTCAGGACACCCCAAGAGTCACACCATGCCCCTGAGAGCGTCACCGAGAAACTTCGTGAGCTCTGCCAGCCTTGGGGCTGTGACCACTTCCTGGAGAGCCTGTTCCAGCTACCAACTACCCTCTGGGGGAGAAACCTTTTCTTTACATCCAACCTATATTCCCCTGACTCAGCATCATGCCTCAGATCCTGTCATTGGTCACCAGAGAGAAAAGATCAGTGCTGCCCCTCCACATACCCTCATAAGGAAGTTGGAGACTTCTGTGAGGTCTCCTTGCATCTTCTTCTGAGTATTATTATACTCAATCCAAAAAATTACAGCTATATACATTTTCTCTTCAGAAGTGAGACAGAAATATTCAGGTATTTATCAAAAGATTGTTGTATCTATTTCAAAAATGTATCTATTTCAAAAATGTTTTTGGAAACTGAAGTTTACAGTGCTATTTGTCGCACCCCAGAAGTTTAGGGGTCTTTGCATTTTTTCCTTGCAGCCAAATTGTTCTTGGAATCATCACCTTTCCTTTCTACCTTACCAATGTGAGGTATTTCAAATTAAAAGCATCTCACAAAAATCTTCCCAGCATGAAAAATTTTTAATCAGTTAAGTGATTTTCAGACCCTCAGATACTTAAAAGTACTCAGCATATCACCTTAGGAATTTTGATGATCATCATTAGGGCAGACAGTCTAGTACATGCTCTGCAGTCTGGGAACTGTTGAATGAGGAGTTTATGATCCATGTTAGACTTCAGCACATTTTTCTTCTTGAGATTTCCATAACCTTAGAAAGAGCCTGAAAACTAGCTCAACAGGTTTATGGTTAACCTTGTAAAAGATGAAACCTGTGTTTGGACTTAATTCTTCTCAGACATTCTTATAGATTTTACATCTGCTTAGTATTTATTTCTTAAGAGAAGATGCCTTCTTCAAACAATCTGATCGACTGATTGTACTACATGACTTTAGAGGTTTCTTTCTCAACAAACGTTTCTATATTGTAAATAGTTTACAAGTAGATACTGTATTGTTATCAGAAAATATTTTATCTTACTCTGTATTCATTACTGCTGTAATAGTGTGCCTTGCACATATGCATTGGCTTTAATAGCTGTTTTTTATATTTAGTCCAGTAAGATCCTGTATCAAGCATTCTGTTTAAGACTGCACAATAAATATCACATTTTCTTTCAGATTCTAATTTCATCAACTTAAAGAAGTTCTTTTCACAGTGATTAGGGGAAGCAGTTCCTTACAACCCATATAAGTAATAATGACCAAATAGCTGGAAAGATACTTTTTTTTCTCTTCCTAATGATCAACAAATATTTTCTAAGGAGAGTTTTCATCATTAAGGGAGCTAAACAACAACTATAGATTAGTGTGGTTTTCTTTAATGTGATTGACAAAGGTTCCTTGTTCTCCTGCTCTTCTAGAACTTGATTTTTCAGTAATTTTTCATCACAAAATGCAAATTAGTGAAATACTTAAGCATGCTCATCCACTTTTGAATCCTTACCCATGCTTATGAAATGAATTTAGACTATGTGCACAAACATCTGCTACACCAGATTTTCATGCTCTTTCACATACATCATTGTCTTCCTTGAGAGATTGTTGGTGTTCCAAGCCTGTGAGCAGTGCCCTTAATAGCATGTTTTAACTCTTGGTCAGCCCTGAATTGTTCAGTCTGCTAGACTAGATGATCACTGTAGATCTCTTCCAACTGGAAATATTCTGTTCAATGCTCTATCCTAATGTAGCACTAATTGAAAGTCTTCCTGGGTACCACTGTGGAATATCATTAATACAACAAATGGGAAGGAGTAAACTACAACAGTTTGGCTCTTGCTAAATGAAGTATCAGATAGCTATTTTATTTACAGAAAAAACCATTTTGTACAAAAACTAGTGATTGAGGGTTTTTAAAATCAACATAAACTGAAAATTATATTTAACAGAACAAGTATTCATATACACAGCTTGCTAGTTATTTTATCCTTGCAAAAGCCTTTTTCTGATGTCTAAAATCAAGGCAGAATTTAAGTCTATCTCCACAGATCCAGAAAGCCTTCAGTCTAATCTAAGAGATTTTCAACCCTGAAGGTGTATTTTTATGGGACACTGTGAAGGAGCAACCCCTCATTTGGTAGGTGATTTAAATTCACTGCTTCAATCCATATTACACAAAAAATTATCTGTGTTTTTTTCGCAGATACTAGAAGCATCTAGACTTGCCTATGTGGGTAAAGAAGCATCGGCACAAATTTAATTTCTCCAAGTCATCCCAACAGTGTCAAAATACCTATCTGTAGGTCTTTAGGGGTAACCCAATATATGGGCAGCCCCTTCAAACTCACATTTGAAAAAACTGATATTTGACTTCTATTTAATTTTGATTCACAAGATTTATTGGGGTATCTGGTAGAGTCTTGTCTGGGAGTTTTTCCTCCTCCACTATAGTACTTATATGTAGGCTCTGTCCTATATCAGCACTGATTTTTCAATAACGCATTTGTGTTATCACTACTATCATCTGGCAACTGGTTAAAGTGCTTGATCTCCTTTGACTAACAATTTTGATATACTTAAAAAATGTGGCTTTTATTTGCCTAGCTCTAAGCCAAGGCCTGGCAAAAAATGAGAGCTACAATCTTGCAAATCATTTGGCCTCCTGTTCTTGAGCTCTAAATCCACAGCTACAGGATAAAATTTCAAACACTGAGCAACTGTATAAATGCTTTCAGATTAATTCAGTTTTCCACTAAGCAACGTAACAAGCCAAAGGAAAGAGTCTCCATAAATATATGGTAGAACTGGAGTACAGGTAAATTTTTTTACCTGTAGAGTCTGTTAATTTTTTGCTGTAAAGTCTTTCTGGCTTATGCTTATCACTACACAAAGGCTTGTGCTTATTGCTACACAGCAAGTCTGGATGCACAGGGACCCAGTTCAGGTCTGCCAGTGTCCTGGTAGGCTCCTGTCAAGAAGGAACACATGCACAGACAGCAGCACAGTCACCAAACTAAAGTGCCTGGCTAAAGCCAAGTGACCTGGATTGTCCGTGCACCCCTGTTGATCACACAATATTTACTAGAGTGTTGCCCTCCCTGTCCTTTCATTTCCTCTTACCTTATTTACAATAGAAGTTTTGCTCCACTCACCCATGTTAGAACTGGTACAAATGCTGACAGTCAATTATGATAATCAAAAACTTGGAATTCAGCTGTTTCTTGTGTGAAAAGTATAAAATTAAGCAGAAACAAATATGTAAAGATAGGAGATAACTTGCCACTTATATTTTGGTAGGATCTTCTGAAGCCCGTTTCCACCTCCAGAGCAAGTTATCTGAAGCAGAATTGTGGAGGAAGGAGCACTGATTAATCTCTACTGGAATATTTATGTGGCAATTTTAATAGAAAAGAGAGGAGGTTCACTACACTGTATGTGTACAATGGTGGTCAAATCAGACCTCACTTAAATAATGACGAGTATACCAAGATTAAAGTGAAAAACACTTGGATTATATTGAGGAGGAAAAATATTCAATATAAAACAGTGTTATAGACAGTAAATAGCAGAAAGGATTACACTCTCAAAGTTTTACATCTCCAGAACAGAAAATAAGGTTTTTGTAAAATAGAAGAATTTTTATAATTTCATAGATTATGCAAAAAAACCATAAAGGCAAGCAGATACAAATCTGTTTAGAGAAAATTTTAATTTCAGAACTAAATTTCCTTAGACCATAGAAATTAGAGAAAGTGAGACTGGAAGGGACTTTAGAGACACCCAGTAAAATTTTAAGAAAGGACTCCATTTTCCCAAGGCTTTAGCTGCCAGACAGACCTGATAATAAATGGCAGACACTCAGAATTGTTTAACATTCAGTGGCACTAATCTCCAGATTTTCAAAAACTCACTAGCTAATGCAGAGAGATCTCTGAGAATTTGAGCACTTATCTGTCACCCAAATGGGAATAGAACATGTTCAAAAAACTGGCCTTTGCAGAGTGCATTGAATGCTTCTGCAATCTTATCATTAGTGCTTTTATTAGGATTAGGGCTTTGAACTCTGCTTTGAAGTGAGTGCAAAGCCAACACGGCCTCAAAGTAAGTGTTCACATCAGTCTTTGTTGCTAATGAGGTGTGTTTTGACAGCTTGAAGTTTTTTGTAGCTATTGCCTCCAAACACAGGTAGATTAAATTAAAGTGGAGACTGAAACTGAGACATACAAAAACCAACAATTACAAAACCACACCAAAAAATTTTAAAAAACCCTAACAAAACTAAAAAACCCAAACAAAACAATCAAAAACCCCAAACAAATGAAAACCCTAACCAACTAAACAAAACCTTCAATGATTAAAACCAAGCAGGAGAACAGTATTCACACTTGCTGAAAATAGCTGTCTCTGTGCAGTGTTAATACTGGACAATTGTTCTCACAAAACAGAATTCAGCACATTGACTTGAAAAATCAATTATTCTTGAAAATTTTGTATAAATAATTTTTGTTATACCCAGAAAAAGATTCCTCTAAATCACACTCCTTCTCTTTTACACTAGGGAAAGAGAGATATGAAGCAATGTTACCTCTTAAAGTGGTCTATACCCAATACAGGGAGGAAATATTCTACTTTGTTCTGTACTGAAATTGTCCCTGTAATATCCTAGACAACAAGCAGTAGTAGTGTATAATTTGTAACCTTGAAAAACATAGTTGCTTCAGGCTTTTTAATGTGGCTCTGTGTAAAAAAGTATTTGGAAAAGGAAAACACTATTTTCCCAACTTTTGACAAGACCTATAATTGAGCAAGACTATGATTAAATTAGAGAAAACAAAATGTTTGAATATTTTATGTAAGAGCTGTAGTAGAAATAGTATAATTTCTGAAAGATAAAGAGTAAATTTATCATCCTGACACAAACAATCCTGGGTTTAGTCGTCACCATTGACAAAGTGTTTTGAGGTCTCTAAGAAACTGTAGAGATATTTCTGATATTAACAAACCAAAAACACGGTAGTGAGAAAACTGACAAAGTACTTCACATTTTTGTGTGCCACAGAACTTCTTTTTCCAGAAGAAGATGTGAAAAATATAAGGATTTACTAGTTTTTTAATACAAGATTGTATGAATGAACATTGTTTTAGTTTATGTAGGATCTTACTGATCATTTTGTTTCCATTTGCAAATTTTACTTTTTGGCAATACTGTTGAGCCCTGCAGCAGTTAATCATACAATAATAATACTTCAGAGGTGTGGAAGCTTTTTTCATATAAATCATGTAAAGTATAACTTATACTTCATGATATTTCATCCTGGTTGAAAAGTGGGAAAACATCGCAATTCTTTCTTTTTTTCCAAGTTACATGAGCAAAGAAATTTTCATTCTGAAATTTCAACAGTGAGCCCAATAAAATGTTATTAATACAGAGAAAAAAAACCACATGGAACACAATGGAGAAGGTCTGAATATAGGTTCTGTATAGCCTCTCAAGATTTCATATACTGTCATGCTTTCTATGTATATGTATAACTGTATACCAATACAGATGTCATCCATATAAATTCTATTTTTGGAATAATATACAACCAATTAATCAATGATAATCAGTGATTAAACAATACAGTTTTTGATTGATATACGAGTATTTTTAAGGTTAATATATTGAGTTGACACAGCTTTCCTCTTATAAGTGTGACAATAGTCCCCATTGTGACGTCACAACTCTCATAGGATCATAAAGAAGGAGAGGAAAAATAATAAAGGGTTAATAATAAAAAAATAATAAAGAGTTAATTAATCCAAGTCTCTGCCAAAGCCCTGTTTCTTCAAAATCTAAACTTTCTCTGTTAGATTGTCTGAACTTGTTGCTTGAAAAATTCAGAGGTGGAATTCCTTTGTCCAGTCATCACAGAAAAGTATGTGCATACTATATTGACAGTTTAGTTTTTCCATAATGTGCAACCTGAATCATTGTTGCTGCAGATAAAGTTTACTATATGTTATTCTAAGTACTACAGCCATGGATAATTAACTATTTCCTCCATCTATGAAGTTCCATTTTAGATGTTTTAAGAAACATCATGTGTCTTTCCACATCTGTTTTCTAAAGAGTAAACTAAACCTCTTCACTTGGTCGTTTTTAAAAAAAAAACAATTGCATTGGACCATTTCTCAATCTAGTTTGTATGGCATCCAAATCAAGTATCTCTGACCCACTGAAGGAGAGGGTCAATTTTTGCCCTGAGGGTACAGACTGCCCTGGGCAGAACTCATCATGTCAACTTTGTTACAAAAGCATGTAACGCTAAGATTAAGGAAGTTCCCCCATTGCTGATTTATAGACACTTAAATGACTAGTCTGACCTCAGCAACCTGGTCAGAACCATCTCAATGATACTGTTTTCAGTAGGAAATGGCAAATATATTTACTATGATATAATGTTTGATGTATTATGTAATAAAATGCATTTAGAGAAAACAGAAAATGAAGTTCATTGAGAAAAAAACCCCCACAAAACAATGTTGGATTTATACCTCAAAGCCAGGCATATAAAGAAATCCAGATAATACCTATCATTACCATGAGCTTCTAATGCTGTAGCAAGTTACAGTTTTAAAACTGGAAACATTCCCTTCAAAACAGCATGTAGACTATCCAGAATATCTACTCCAGGGTGGGTCTATTCCTGAGGCTGATGCATTATAGCAATATTTCCCATTTACTGGAAAATCATTGGGGTTTATGATATGTTATGAGAATATAAACCCATCAGAACAAATATCTTGCATCAGTGAATATTGTGTACAATAGATAAAAGAGCTGGTATTGCCCAGCACCAGGAAATGAATTCTTAAAAAGGAGTTTGGTACCTAAATGAGGAAAGCTAATTTAAATGCACTGTCATTAAATTAAATTCAATTCCCTTTCACAAGAAACTACTGTTTCTCTCCTGTAATATCTTAGGTTAAATTGATGTCCCAGCTAAATCTTAGCTCATGGTTAGGAATCACTGAGTAAAACATTACTACCCTAAGGTTGATCTATTAACTTCCAAGTCTGGTCTTTATCTGCAGTTAGAAGAGAGATGCATTTATTGTTCTGCTTGAAGGGTATAAAGCAGTGCAGAAGTTGTATGTTATTAAGCACTAAACTCTACATTGAGCAAAGAAGTAACCATTTCTTCTAAATGTGCTGGGACAGGGCCCATTTCTATTGTTCACACATGTTCACACACAGTCATCTGAACTGGAAGGCTTTCTAAGTCCATTAGGGAGAGAATACCATTCCCAGGGAGAATACCATTCAAAGGAGATCCTAAAAAACAAATGTAGGTTCAACAGAAACTGCACTGAGATAGGCTTTCATAAAAGAATAGCTCACTTAAGCCAAGGCAATTCAACATAACTGCCATCAGTCTTGTCTCAGACAGATCTTGAGAAGCTCATCCTCACAAAATCACTTGTTACAGTACTTGCTACAGAATTCAGTGCCTCACTTTGCCAATATAACCATTTGGGAAGTTGTGTTGTAAACTGAACTGACTTTGGTTTAAAACTGTCAACAAATGATTTCTCAACAACCAAGAATAATCCAACACTCCTATTTGATAAGAAGATCCTTGACACAAAGGTTCTTTAAAACCTTTTTTTAGAAATTTATTGGATAGACCTTCTCAGTGTTCGGATACATGATATGATATTTTACCTAATTTTTTAAAGTGTCTGAATGAAGAAAAATTCTGTATCTATATGAAATAAATAAAAATTAAATCAATTGTCTAATATTATTGACTTCAGATGCTACTGAGATAAATTAAGAAGTCTTTGTGGTATCTTAGAGTTTCCTATTAAAATCTTTTTTAATTATATGTAAAACTAAATTGCTTCCTTTGAATACTTGACCCCAGATCTATACATCCATGGAAGACCCACTAAAGCATGATTCCATTAATTATAAATTTGGTTAATTTACTTCTTTTTTGTATATTCGAGAGGGGAAAATTTTATTCCAAAATCATCTGGGACTGAAGATGTCTTTCTTGGTTGTGGGACTTCTGTCATTGTGGAGTTTAGTCACGTTACATTTTGTCACATTCCTCAATCTTGTCAAGGTCCTTTGAATAGTAGCCGTGGCTTCAAGTGTATTGACTGCACCCTCAGGTGGCCTCACCTGCGTTTTGACAGGTATGTTTGCTTTCTTTTTCTCCAAGGTGATACTGATAATGAGTCTAAACAGAAAATAAGGAACTGATTTCTCTCAAGAGATTCTGACTTTTTCTTCTTCCACCTCTGGTAATTCCTCACTTTCTTGAACCCTGTCTCTGGGCATAAAAGGATAAAAATCCTTGCTGGCGAAGACTCAGGTTAAAGGACATCTGCTACTTGAGCCATTATTGTGATTGTTGTGACTAATACACCTGCCTCAGCCAGCATTATCCCCCATTTCCCTTATGTTTTTTATGATAATAGAGCTTATCTTGTCGCCTCTGATTTCCTTTGCCAGTTTTATCTCCAGTTGGTCCTTGATTTTCCAGCATTTTTCCTATATGACAATTTTTCTTTATTCTTCATTCATAGCCCATTCTTACTTGCATCTCATACATGTATGTATTTGAATCATATATACATATATATAACCTTTCTGGATGTAATCTGCCTTGGGGCTTGCCTGCTTTGACAAGTTTTTTCCTTACATTGTCTTGTTTTCCTTTGTACCGGATAGACCTATATTCGTTCTGCTTAAAGGAATTTGTCCATAAAAGACCTTCTGAGTTTTTTTTTCCCTTTAGAACTGCCTCCCCACAAGACCTAACCTAATTTTCTTAATAAGCCAAAATGTGTTTTCCAGAAGTACAAATTAAATTCTCTGCTAATTTATTTTCTGATTTACTTCAGGACCTTGAAATCCCCAATTTCAGTGTCACAACCTTTAAAAGAAACCTATAATTTGTGGAGAGAGGAGGCATTAAATACAGAAAACCATACAGAAGTTTTTAGGTTATCCAACTACATTTCCCTAGTTGTAATGTTCATCTCCAAGATAAATATTTCAAAACCAGACTCAATCTGAATACAAATTCACAGTCCATAAGGACACTTGGATTCACTTGGTAGCCAACCATGAAGATGAATGGAAGTTGGATGATCATCTGAATTTTTAATGATCAACAAGCTCACATCCTCATCTGTGGAAGTTTAACACAGCTGGTCTGTCCTAGTTTAATGGGGCATCTGCATTTTAAAATCTTGGAGCAAGACTGAGAGAAACGAGAAAAAGAGAACACATATGAGGCTTGCTTATAGGTCAAAAAATGAAAAAGTCTCTTACAGCTGACAGTGAGCGGTTCACTGGAAAGTGAAGAAAATGTTATACATAGCTAAACTCTTTGTGCATTGGTTATGAAAAAAAAACAGAAAACATTGTATTTGAACCACTTCACACACTTGATGAGAAGAAATGTTTTCAGTCAGACAAGTGGGATTTAGCATTGGGAAAAAGCTTTTGGGTACCTAAAGTTCCCCAGAGTCAATGAGAATCAGTCAAAGCTGTCATCAGGCGTGGTATGTGGAGTCCTCCACATGACTGCAGCCAGTCAGTGCCTGTCTTAGGATGACCTGCAATGGTCATCTTGGCACTGACATGGATGATTAAAAGCTAAGCCATATGCAAATACCTGAACTGCGTCTTTTAATTACAGAGTGAATCCCACAGAACTAAATATACATTGTAGAAATACTTACTAAGGAAAATGTGCATTAGCTGTGTAAGGAAAATGAAGAGAAATGTCTTCTGATGTAAAGTGTCATGTCAGTGCACTTTCCCATCGCATATATCAATACACCTTCTAGTCTCTCTTCTCAGAGAAAATACAAACAAACAAAAAACCCCAAACCAAAAAAAGAACCCACAACCCCCCAAAACCCCCACAAAAATAGTCCACTCCAAGGAAATTAGCGAGATGCCTTTGTTAATTCAAGATTAAACTGCCTCAGTTATCCACATGATGAAATGAGAACAAATGCGACAAAAACACATCTGCATTCAAGGCAATCAAGAGAAAAGGGAGGAAGTAGCACCTGTGTTTTACTGCTATGTGGAGAATCACTCAGGATGATACACACATAACTGCTGAGGCTGGTAGGGATTTCTGGCAGTTGTCTAGTGTTGCGGTGCATGGTTTAAACCTTTCAGTTACATGTATCAAGTTTGTATGTGCCCACCTTGCTCCTTCCCAAACTGGGAACACCTCCCCTGACCCCCTTGTCAATCACCCTGCATAGGTGCTCAAACACCTGCCCCTTTCCATTGTCCTGATGACTAACCCCTTCTAGAACACCCAACCCCTTCCCACCTATTGGTCAAAGTCCTCTGTGGCCTCAAGCTATGTTCTGAGGTACTTAAGAGAGAAGCATAGGCCAGCCCCTGCCCTTTTCCACGTGAAGATCCAGCAATAAACATCTTTCTACCCACGAAAGGGGTCCGCTCTTCATTTCCAAAAGCTTCACCATGCTTCCAGCTAGCAGACTGAGGGACCCACGAACTTGTGCTGTTGCCTGGGGTAAGCAGCAGAGCTGGTAAACTGCTCCCAGGGGAAAACCGCAGCAGTCTAGTCCACCTCATGCTGCTCAGAGCAGGGGTAGCTATATCAGATAACACAGAGCCATATCCAGTCAAGTTTGGAAAGCCTCCCCAGATAGGAACTCTACAAAATCTCTTGGCAAAGGCTCAGGATGTTGGCCATTCTCATTTACTTCAATGTAAATGTCATTTCCTGATTTCATTTTGTGCTCATTGCCACTTGTCCTGTATCTGGATACCATTGAGAGGCATATGACTCCAATCTTCTTTACTTCTTCACATGAGGTACTTATACACATTGACAAAATCCCTGCCTGAACCTTCTCTTCTCCGGACTGGATGCAGCTGGGATCCAGAGAGTTCCCAGTTCTCTCACCCTCTTCTCACATGAAAAGTGCTTCAGTGAAGTAATCGTATTTGTGCTGTACACTAGACTTGCTTCAATAAGTGCATGACTTTCTTGCAGTGGGTAGCCTAGAACTGGACACAGTGCTTTAGATGTGATCTCCCCAGTGCTGAGGAGAGGGGAGATATCACCTCCAAAGACCTACTGCTCTTCCTAACACAGCCCAGGATATTGCTGGATTTTTTTATCGCAAGGGCATGCTCCTGGTTCATTCTTAACTTCTTGTCTGCTCACATCCCCAGGTCCTCTTCTGGAAAGTTGCTTTGCAGCCATTTGGCTCCCAGCCTGTATTGTTGGGGTTATTATTTTACGTTTCATGTATTAAACCTCACACAGTTCCCATTTCTCCAGACTGTCAAAATCCCTCCAAATGGAAACACAGCCATTTGGTAAATCAGTCACTTCTCCAGGTTTTGTATCCCCTGCAAATTTGCTGAGGACTCACTCTGCCCCACCATCCAGGTCATTAATGAAGACATTAAAAAGTGTTGATACAGTATTGATCCTTGAGTTACACCATTAGCAATTGGCCTCCATCTGGATTTCACTCTGCTGATCACAGCACTTCAGTCAGTTTGCATTCCACATCACTGTTGATTTGTTTAGCCCATACTTCACCAGATTGCCAAGGAGGATATTATAGGAGACAGGATCAAAAGCCTTACTCATTTTGAATTACTGTTTGAAAAATCTAATTATTTAAATAGAAAAAAAAAAACAAAAACATGCAGTCAAAAATTCAAGAGGTACAAGGCTTTTTTTTTTAGTTCCACTTGCTAATCAGGGGGTATTCTCTAAGTTCTGAAGGAAAATATCTGAATATAACTTGCACATTACAGGGCATATATACACAATATTTTTCTTTTCTACCTATCACATAGTACAAAAAATTTCCTGAGTTATTAAAAATCCATTTCTTTAATGGACAATGAAAAGAAAGAAATTCAACAGTACCCATAGATTTGTCTCAGAAAAAATCCTACAGTAAAATGTGTATAATTCTGTTATCTCAAGGTATATCCTTTAAGGCCTTTTAATAAATACCTACTTTACTCTTTAACTCTGTCTAGTCTCTGTTCTAGGTTAGCCTCTCAAGGCACTAGTTCAATAGCTAAAATTTCTATCAAGAAAGAAAAATTATGCATACAAAGAGAAAATATGTTTGTGACAGTACAAAAATTCAACATGCAATATCAGTATGAAAAACTATCTCACCTAAGACTTCTTTTCAGATTGACACACAAGAATGCAATATCTCAGTTCTATTCATGGAAGACATGCAATAAAAAGAGAAATTCTCAAACAGAAAAGAGAAATGAAAATATAATATTGAAAAAATCTGAAGACTGTGATTTAAAGTAATATTTTCAAAAAATTGTTCAATGAAGCCATCTTGAAAGATGCAAAAGCAAATTTTCACCTTGAGAAAAGTAGTTAATGCAGTATCAACAGAGTTGATACAGTCAGCCTATAAGACTCCAGGGTTTTTGTCTAAGATATCCCAATATCTAAGATTTCCCAATAACCTATCTGTCTACTACTAATGCAAAGATGAGCTTTTTGTATGTATCCAAAACCAAATACATTAGGATTGGGATCAATAAGCCTAAACAACAAAAAGTCAGATGATTAAACCTGACTATATGCAGATAAATGAGGAAAACTTCTATCAAGCATTATTTAAGTAAATTCATTCATATCAAGGAAGGTAACACCCTTTTCCAAGCTTATGTCTTCTTCAATTGTGGGATGTAAGATGCCTTATGTACAGTAACTTATTGTGACATTGCATATGACACTGATAACTAATATGCAAAACCCCACCCAAAAATCATTGCATTTATGGGTCATCTTAATAACAAAATCACAGAACATGTTGAGTTGGATGGGATCCACAAGGATCATCAGGTCCAGTTCCTGTTCTGCACAGGAACATCCCCAAGAGCCACACCATGTGCTCAAGAGTATTGTCCAAATGCTTGGACACACTTCAGGCTTGGAGTTGTGACCACCTCCTTTGTCCTTGCTGTGTGAGCCTGTTGCTCTCCCATCACATGATGTGTTTATCCAGCTGTGTGCTGGATATTTTGTTCAGAAGGATTCTGTGAGACACAGTATTGAAAGTTTTGCTGAAATCCAAAAACATCCCATCAGCTGGTTCCCCTTGACAACTGGGTGGGATACCTTGCCATGAAAGGAAATCAGGTTTGACAAGCAGGACATTTCCTCTCATGGAGCTGTGCTGGTTGTGACCAGTGACTCTATTGTCTTTCAGGTGTTTTTCAATACTTCTCAAAATAATCTTATCCATAACTTTACCAAGCACAGAAGTGAGACTCCTAGGTCTTTAATTCCCAGAGTCCTCTTTCTTGCTCTTTTTGAAAACCAGGACATTAGGCAGTTTCCAGTCAGCTGGGTCCTTTCCGGATTCCCAAGACCACTATAATCATTTAGAGAGGTTTTTTGATTACATTACATGGATCCTTGAGGATTCTTGGATGAATCACATCAGGTCCCATATATTTGTAGAGATACAGCTGAAGCATCAGATCCTTCATAATTTCAGTGTACTGGGAGCCTTGTACATATTTATTTTGTCTTACATGTAGTTTCCTTTACCCAGAATTAATATATTGATCATTTGGTATTTGCCTCCTTCCCATGCATCTGTAGCAACACTGGCACACACTTTTGAACTGATTATTATACATACTGTTCTGTACAAACCCAGCTTGGGCAAATCAAACAATGCCCTCTAGTTTTGTTGCCTCCATCTGCATCAGCACCACCAGTTTTATCCAGTGTTACCAAGCACTGCTCAGCACAACAGTATCCCTCCAGCAGAGGAGCACTTAACTGATAGTTACCTTCATTTTATAAGTGGTCTGTCATAGGCATAGAAAAGAATCTCAGACAAGGCCAAGAACAAGAAGATTTTCTTATATCTGCAGAGGTAGCTGTAGAAAAATTACCCACATCTTTAAAGCATGATCAATTAGATTACAGTAAAATTGCCTCTAATTAACTCTTTTAGAAGGTGTGAGTTATTTACCAGCATTTGGAATGGCATTGAAAAAAGTCCCTCTCTGCTTTCAAAAAAACAAAACAAGCATTGGCAGTAATAAATCTGTTTCTAAGCTTGTACCTGTACATGAAAGCCTTGTTGATCAGTTTAAGGTCAGAGATATTAGCTTTTGGATAAAACAATGTGTCCCTAAAGGTCAAATGAGATCTCAGGTCCCAACCAAAGCTACCAAATATGTAACACATCTGATATAAATATATAACATAAAGCAATTTTCACCCCTGCATTATACAGGTGGTTTTAAACATTCATTATCCCCTTTCTCTTTTTTTTTTTTTTCCTTCATCAGCTAGTCAATTTTCTAAGCTGCAAATCAGACAGCATTCCAATTCAAAATTCTTCCAAGCTAGGTCCCATGTGTAACTGAGGATACCAACAAGGCAAGACCAGCAGTTGTTGTGTATTTTCACAGCAATTGAAGGGACCTAGAGGCTCCTGTAGGGCAACCAAGCACAACAAACTGATTGTCTCCCTGGCATGTTCCACTGCAAGTTGAACTGTTTTCAAGAAAGTGTATTGGAAAACAAAAAATCTGTTCTTCACAATAATTGAGAAAGCATATTTAATTAAGTCAACTTTTATTTACTGCCATTTCCTGAAGAAAAGTTACTTGTATTGGTTAGCAGCCTGTTGCAGCAACAAGGCACTACAAAAAATAATTACATAAGAATTAATAGAAGCTTGGACAGCATCCAGGGTTTATTACATTGCCTATCCCTACCCTCTCTCACTTAAGCAAGCCATCTTTTCAGTTTTCCCTGTTCAACCTTAGCATAACTTTTCCTTTCTTTAGTGGCCCAGTACCAAGCAACAGAAAAAATGGAGAAACTTTTCCCCTTGGCATCTCTTCCAGGTTGGTGGTTTCTGATTGTGCTGGGGATCTGGAAACCATGGTCCAGATTTCCTCAGTCTAAATGTAATAAATGTGAGCTTCTTGTTTCCTCAATTGAGTGCTCAAGTCACAAGGCAATGTCTAATGACAACTCTGTCTCTTCTTGCATTCCAAATGAGGAGTAGTCAGAGTCCATATACTAGAGACAGCTTGGGCACTCAAATCTAGGATTGGCATTTCAGTCAAGAATCCAGCCTTGAGGAAAGACTTTTATTGCCAAATGTAGGTCAGAGCTTACTTTAGCAAAGATGCTTTTGAGTTACTTGTTGGCTGATGTGAGCAACTCAACATCATGTGCTCGTAGTCATGCATCTGATTTGAAAAGTTACAGTAATAATTGCTATTATTCTAAGTTGATTGTTTTCATATTCATGCATTCCAATGTTGATATATTACACAAAATGGAAAAACAGAGTGTTTGAGTAAGTATATAGTTCATCTATATAACAGGATGGTTGATTCTATAAAGCACAAAAAAATCTTAGTCCCAAACCAGATTTTTTCACTGAGTTGCATCATGATCCTGTGCATATCACTTAACACCTGAGACTGAATTTCTTTACTGATGAAGTGGAAGTTGCTATATTTGCATGCTAAACTACAATCACTGTGAGTAGTTTTGATTGGAAAACCCTTTTACTTTACGGCATTTCAATAAATGAACCTTTTTCTCAAGTGAAGATGATTCGCAAAAAAAAATAAATAGCAAGTCTGATGAAAGGGAAAGGAAGAACAGACTAATTGTCAAAGGAACTAGAGGTAAAATCCTTAGCCTGCCTGATTCAACATGTTCTAGCAGAAGAAAATCTGTTTGGGTTCACATAGAACAATGTAATTGAAGCTGGATTTTCCCTGTGCCAGGCCAGTTCCCTAATTACATCCACATGTTTTGATACATAAACATTGATTTTGATAATTCCATTTTTGCTGAAGTGTTCCAAAAGGTTTTGGTCTTGTTCCAAGGTGGAATGAAAACAAATGTTGTAGTTTCTATGGAATGGAATTGCTCTAACTGTGACACACAGCATAATACATGTTAACAAAGTGCATTATACATAAACATTAGTTAAGGGCACTTGTGTACTATACTGAGTGGGTGCTTTACATAGCTGTAAATGACGATTTAAACCAAAATATAAGTTGTAAATACTAGCTTGATGTGATGTCTGTGACAAAAAAAAAAAAGGACTGCTTTGATACCTCCACAATTTTCTTAAAATCTACTTTGCATTCTACTTAGCAGACATACCAGTTCTCAGTGGTGCTCTCTAGCAAATATAATGACAACCAGGATTTGAAGAATCTTGTCCACTAATTAGATCATTAGTGTACTAAACAAACATTGGCTAGGTACATCTGTAACTGGATATACCTGAATGGGAACTTTTTCCAGAGTAATAAAATATTGTTAAGTCTGGTAATGGATAATGTTATTGGAAAAGATCAAAATAGTAGGATATAGGAAGATGTGGTCATTGTCACAACGTATGCCTCCACCTACAAGACCAGTCCAGGAAAAGCAGGAAAATTTCCAAACATTTTGGAGGAGTAGTTAAGATGTTCACACAGTTAAACAGAAATTTATTGCAGAGTGTCCCAGTTTTAAGTCCCAGTGATGTTTTTACCTAGTTCCTGATGCCTCAAATTATGCTGCTGTGTTCAATGCCATTTTTCTCCATCTAGCAGTTTTTCCAACCTGGATGCATTCTCTTTCAGGTTTTCTGCAGAAAATCTTGGCCTCAAATCATACCCATAGAGGGTTGCATATAATCTCAGTCCAAAGAGTGCATTGAGAACTGGAACTTCGCAAGGGCAGATAGAACATTTCTGGATGTGTCTGTGATGACCTGTAATTTTTTGGTATAATGACACCTCTTGTCAAAGCTTGCAGTAAAGCTGGTCTCATTCAGCTATCTCCATGTGGCTCTACTCTGAGACATTGTGACGCTGTCTTGCAAAAAATATAGCTCTAAAGGAAATAAAATGAGTTGTAACATTTGTACATATGAAATATCTAATGACAAAGTAAGACAAATTATGACTTATATACAATATAAATATTTAAAGAATAAGAGAGCTACCTAGCCATTTATAAGTACAGGTGTGGGCATACAAACTTGCTTTCTCTTATAAGAAAGTATTTTCTTTTACTTTTAGAGCTTTGTGTAAAACCATAGGTCAGACCATCTTTAAATTTGTCTTTGGATGAATAAAATCTTTTGTATCACATCTGTTTTTGCTGTTCTTAAAGTTGCTTTGTGGTTTTCTTCTAGGGGAAAACCATAATTATTGAGAAGTAATGCTCTTGTACATTAAATTATATATCACATACTCAACAGCTCAGTACATAAAATTGTAATCTTAGTAAAGACAGTTAAACAAATATGTATTTTGCCTACATATGCTGTAATTTTTATTGTAGTCTGACGTAGAAACTGGACCTTCTTGAGAGCAGAGAGGAGAGAATGCAAAGTGAGGAAAATGAGAAATGATAGAGAGGATGTTTTTGTAATAAGTGCCCTACATTACTCTTAGGGCCATTTGAAAGAAAAAATTTAAAAATCTGTTTATAAGGACATATTTGATTTTAGCAAAAGATTTTTTTAAAAAATTCTAAATTCTTCTTGAAATAAAAAAGATTTGTGAATTTATCAAATTACTATCCAGGAAATTATCTGATTTTTTTCTGTAGACTCTTCAGTACTTAGTAAACTGCCACCCTGAATTCCTAAATGTGCATGAGGAACAAGTCAGAATCATTGAAAACTGGACTGAAATACATTTGTTTTTCCACTGACTTAAGCGTGATTAACACACAAGCATCTATATTTATCTTGCCTTCCCATCAGTAACCGTTAATATCCTATAGATTCTAAACAGATAATCGGTAACTGAAGTGGAACATCTATGTCTGTCACTGAAACTTATCACCTGTAATTACAGAAAAACCTTCAAAATAAACATTATTTCTTCATTTTTTAGCTAAAAACTTAGTAGCTGGTAAAGATTTCACTTTGGAAGGAAGTAGTATTACTTCTCTTTTACGGGTGGGAACAGTAGAAGACATGGACATTCATAGAGTCACCAAGTAGACCAGAATTAGAGCTGATGTCAGAAAGTGTTTCCCCTCAATGTGAATGGTCAAGTGCAGCACCCATAAAGTCACACTGAATTTGAACAAGAAGAGAAAAATCTACTGTTTGTAAACTGTAACTATCAGACCGACTTTGGAGGGTTTGTGTTTGGCACCCCTGAAAGAGAAAGTTCAGAGGCAGTCCAGAAGATGTGGGAGCACTTTTCTTTTTTTGTCTAATTTGAATTAGGCACATTCATTTAAATACAAATGAATCTTAGATTAACTGTGTGCTATAGTTGGTAGGAAATGTGACTACTACAGGAATCTCATGTGTGGTGGCTCGCAGAATGGACATTTGTTTGGCTTCCAGTTAGACTCCATTTTGTTGTTTACTGCTTATATGATAATTAGTTTGAGAGTTTTCTGTTAGTTTATTGGTTCAAAGTTCTGAGATGTCAATCTTAAGTTATGTAACTCGGGGGCGGGATTTCAATTAGATACATCGTGAGGTGATTTGTGTTATCATTGGTTGGCCAAGTCTCCTCATTTACCCGCCTCGTTTTGATTTGTTGTTGTAATGTCACCCCATACCCTGGTTGTACTCTGATTGGTTGTTTGCTTAAGCTAACCAAAAGTTATAAAAGGTTACTGTTACTGTGTTCTGGGTCCCCATTTTTGGGCTCAGGACAAGGAATAAACTTCCCCTTGTTCCACCCCAAAAGTGAGTCCCTTCCTTCTTTTCGTCGCTCTCATTGCTTCAGTGCCCTGTTAGCTCCTGCTCGTGTCCTTGTGGCAACGAACCTCCAGTGGATTTGCAGACACACCTTCTTCCTAGCCGGGAAACCTAGAGGTGTGTGGCTCTTTGTCTTTGCACAAGAGTCTCCGCTGCACTCATGAGAATGAGCATTCCTGCTATCCTGGTTTCTCCACTATGTCTTGATTGGGAAATGCTTTATCATTGCTGGAGTAACTGCACAGAAAACAGCACACCCTTCAAGAACTAGAAAGGAAATAGTTGAAGTTGCAAATATTTCCTTAATTTTGCAAAAATTTTGCTTAGAGAATACTATCAGGTCTTCTATGCAAAAATGCTTTGAAAACAAATAGTAAACATTATTGCTGTGTTATCTTGAGATCAGTAAATATTCGTTCACTTAAACGTTTATACCAAAATCAGTCTTAAGCCATAAGAGAGGTTTCACTGACCACAGCAGGCTTTCAATCAAATCTGCACTCTGAGTTTCAGAACCCAAAATATGTTGATCATTTTAGTCAAATATCTAACCACAAAAGGCATACACTCCAGCATTTATCAAGCTGAGCTGGACTTTGCCTCTAGCATCAGAATGTCATGTCAGGAACACAACTTCATATTTATGAAAAGTAACCTAACCCTAACAATGTTTATTTTAATGGAAATAAGTTAATTTTCTGTTTAGCCTTCTAGATAGGTGTGTTTGTTTGTACCTATACATAGCTATATGCTATACCTCTAACATACAGTGGCCAATGCAATATAATACTGTAGCACTTGCCAGGACATCAAACATGCATGCTGACATTTTTTCTGAAGCAAGCTGCAAGCAATTTAACTAAGTTTTACACTGGGAATGTTATATTTGTATAAGCAAACTCCTGAATTTTAAATTTGGTCCAATAAGCATATTCATAAACATTACAATACATATTACTCAGATTCAAAATTCCAAATGCTATTGACTCTTACTCTTTTGTCAATAGTTTAACACTATTTGCCATAAATAGGTAGAAGCTCAGCCCTCAGAAGGCAAGTGAATGAGTTTTTTCTTTCAGTCAGGAAGGACATTCACAAAACCCCTAGTTCACCAGTTTCGGTGAAAAGCTTACAAATGCAACATAAATGACAAAATGTGTTGTGATAGGAGCAACATAAAAATATTTAAATAGAGAAGTCAAAATTATATTTTAGACTTATTAATGTCACCAATGAGAGTTTTAAAAATTTGGGACTTAGAAACCAGAGCATTCCAAAATTCCTAGTGTTTTTATTTTTACAGTTTCCTTGGAAATCTGTGTTATAAATTGATCTAATTACATTATTATGAGTATGGTTTATATGCATACTTGAAATTGTAATTCCACTTTTAGAGCTGAGAGAATTTCTCTTATCTGAATGATCATATTTTATAAGTTTTATCTTTTCCATATGCTCATGGACAGGAAAAACGTGAAGTCACTTGTGAAAAGATTTCTTAATCATTTGCCTTTCTGCTTTTTCTTCTATTAAATTTTGATCTTTTAATACTCTTAAGCTTATCGTCTAATTTAATATTCTAATTACATCATTAAATTTCTTATAGTGTAATGTATTCCCATGAAGATTTAGGGCTATTATGTAGAACAGAAATTGTTGATCATCCTTTGTCAACACCCAGAAAATTCTCAGGTTCACAGATGCATGCTTAGGCCATACAGCTACAAAGTGATTTTTTCAGACTGAATTTGTATCCAGAGGCATCTTTCTTGCCAAACATTTGCCAAGTGAAAATCAAACAGAAACAAGGCTCTTTCTGCCACCAAATGAGTAGCTGGTGACATAAAAATTACTCATCTTTTTGAATTCACAGTAGAGTAGTACATACCTTTTTCAAAAACATACTTTTTAGACAATATTTTCCAAATTTATAATTGAAAAAATATTCATTTTAGAAGTATAAAACCTTTAAATATCTTCTACTCACAGAAACACATTTCTGTCTAAAAGCAAAAGAGAGAATATGTAATAATTTCCTGACTACCTGAATCTGGCTTTAGATTTTAAAAGTGAAAAAAATTAAACTGTCAAACCAGAAGAAAATTAACAAAATCAAGAAAAAAGCATACATCTGTGCAAATGAAGTGAGGTTCAGATATCCTTGTCAATGTTCCCTACCAGCATCCAAATGCAAACCTACTTTTCTAGATAAAAGATCAGGGATGAAGCACAGACACTGATGCCCTAACCACCCATGAGGTCTGGAAATTAACCCATCCCTGACTCTGGTCTCCACTACTGCAGGCAACAATTTCCAATAAAATTTGTCTACAGTTACCAGTTATCAGACTAAGAGTTAATCAATGCAGATTATTGCATTGCTGAAACGCTCATAGTCCTCATCTTTTGTTTAGCAATATGGACATAGGCAGGGTCATCCACTGCAGTTACAGTTCTGAGCAGGAACACGTACTCTGGGTGCATACAGGCTGAAGACCCATTTTTCTGGCCATAAGGTATTTGAGTACTACAATAATAAGCACTTGAAGACACAAAGAGGCACTAAAATCTACACCATTACTCAAAAAGTCTGGGCCATGCACTCCACTCTAGAATTCACATTTGTGAAATACAGTCCTTTAAAGTCAGCATTTCGAAGAGTCTTTCAGTCAGTCACCAAGACATAAATGGGTTTTTTATGCATTACAAATTACCAGAAAAGGGTGAATACTTTGTTATTTGATGTGTGTAGAGAATGAAAAGAAATTATGACCAGTGACGAATGAGATGAAGTTCCTCAGCCACTGGAGATGGCAGTTCCTTGCACTACACAGGCCATTCAGAGCTGAGCTCACTCCACTTATACTTCTTAACCTGCATTATGTCAATTATCACAGTTACAGCTCACTCCTGGTTTTGTGTCAGACCATAATCCTCCAAGTGCAAAAACAGCTATAGGATACCTTAAGCCATATTTGCAAGTGCACTTTTAGGCCCAGTGCCTGGGCTGCAGATGAAACTGAAAAATCTGGTACAGTTTAATATATGGTATCCTGCTGCTAATTTGTAAGGCTGCTAACTAGTCACATCAGCAAGTCCTTGTGTATCAAAGACTGCAGACCATCTATACCCTCCAGCATGCACCTGCTTGTAACTTTGGGTGACAGATCATTTGTACCTAGAGACCTGTCAGATGAAAAGCATTCTCTCATCTAACTGGGGTTTCTAACTGGAAAATGTAAAGCCTTTTTACTCTTGTCATTGAAAAAAAAAAGTATTGTCAACCATGTTCATGATGCCATTAATACATGCATAGCAGTCAAATGTTTTAGTTTGATGTAAGCTCCTGCTTTCATGCATTAAAACATTCTTTCCCATCAGTGCAATTCAGTTGTGTCAAAACTTGGTGGCACACTAAAAACTAGAACAATAGATATTTATTTTTGTAAATCAAATACAATATGAAACAAAAAATTGCACAAGCTACTGTGCTGATTTTATTTCGCATTCTCTAGGCAGTAAGTATAAAAGAAACAGTCTAATTACAATCTAGACCACATTCATGCTTCTATTCATAGTTTGATAAATGGATTATACAGCACAAGTCACCTAAGACATCCACCTCTCTTTCTAAAACTGTTTTCATTTGTTTAGCTTTTTTTTTGTTGATTCTAGTCACTTTTCTTTTTATTGTTGCCCCTTCTTTTTTTTTAAAGTCTTGATATCATCAAAGTGCCTTTCTTCCCTTAAAAGCACTGATCATAATGAGGGTCTTATGCAGAAAACATTGCCAGAATCCAGTAAAATACACAGTATATGAATAAGAGGGCATGAATGATTTCATGTCTTTATATATAAATTAACAAAAGTTCTTGTGATGAATGTAGAACTGGAGGAATATTGCAATGAGACACAAGTTATATCTGAAGCTGTGTGTTGCCTGTCTCTACATGCAGAGTGATGGGAATGATAAATCTTCCTGCCCTATAAGGCACTCACAGCCCTTTCCTGGAGAAAGTCTCAAGTTCTCTATAAAATAATAGACCTATTTTGTATATATTTAGAGTGGACACTGTTATGTTTTTCTCCACTGAATATTTTTAGATGCATTCTGCCAAATAGTCAGATGCCTAATACTTGTAAAGTGAGGAAAGAGAGAGAAGGAAGAGTGGGTGAGAGAAAGGGAGAGCTCATGGCTTCCTTCCACAACAGATAAAAGGTTTCATATGCACATGGGAACAACAGATGTAGAAATATTTAATATTCCAGCACTAACCAAATGAGTTCATCTAATAGCCTTATTATAGGAAACTATGAAGCTGTGAAAATGCTTTATCTCCAAACACACCCAATCCTAAAAAATATAGAGTTCTGACTGTGCCAAAACCTACCGTGATAAATTAGAAGAGATGTTAAATCTCTTGAAAGGAGATATGCTGAGGAGATTTTAGGCTTTCTGTGGGTAGTGATTAAAAAAAACATGATGCTTCATAATGAAGCTGAACTGTCAAAAATCTTAAGAATACATTTTAAAAATATAAATATTTGCAGTTTACTGCCATTCTGCCTGTACACAAAGGGATTGCAAGCCTTTTGTATGCTGTAGCTTCAAATATACAATAAGATTTTCTCTGATGAAGGTTTAAAACCCAACAGAGTTAGCAATTTGCTCAACAGTCCATGCCTGTGAATCCAGTTGTAGTATCAGGAGTTATTCTTGCTCTCATGTTACCCACCCCAACAATTTGTGCTGCTAAGCAAGAAGTTAATCATAGCTTTTTATCAAAAATAGACCTCAGTTGCATTAGACTACTATAGTGATGCTGCACAGCATGTCAAATTAATTTTATATGCTGGCAAGGGTCAGTAGAAAAAAGCATTATATATAATCAAGATACTTCATAAGAAAACTCTTTACAAGAGGTAATTGCTAAAATTTGAGAAAATGCTTGGTTCTCAGTCCAATGACTTTTGATTTTACAATGCAGTATTGATTTTACGTTAATAGGAGTCCCCAATCCCACTTGCTGCTTTTATCTTTTTATCTCTCTCCAATGAACAAGTCACAACCTTAGCAGAATCATTAGTCAAAAGAAAAAAACAAAGAAAGAAAAAGCACTGAATACTGTTACTTATCCCACTTCCTCTGCTGTAAATCAATTCCACAGAAGACCATAACTAAAGATAAAATGACAACCAATTTTAGCTGCTTTGCTTCTGTTCCTGTTCCTTTTCATATATAAGCAGTAAATATTCTAGATAATATTAGAAGTAATGGCTTCTTGGTTTCATATAAACTAAATCCCAAAGCATTATTTAATTAATTTGCAAACAGAGCACTTAGGCAGTTACATATTTGCTACAGCCATTCTTACACAAAACACTGAGTTAACAATAATTTGGAAATTACTTTTATTTTTATATATTCTTCACTGAAGAACTCCTTTATAAATTTGAGGTAGCATTTTCCAAAATTGCCAGATTTTACTCTGGTTTTAGCATAGATACAGATTAAACTTTCAAGTAAGTATAATAAAGCACATTCATGTCCTTGGGAACATAAGGCAATTCAAACATCAAGACATTAGAAAACAAATAAATGAGGTGGCCTTGATTCAAGGTCTTTTATCCAAAATCCAGTTTAAAGATAACTAATGTCATGAATATTTTCAATTTTGATATAACATTTATTTCACAGAACCTTTTTTTCATTCAGTACTTAGTAGGCAGACTGCTTAAAATATCTTGTTTTATGACCACTCAGTGATGGCCCACCCATGTGTTGTTTGCAACACATGCCATTCACATTCTTCAATGGAGTACAGGATTATGATTTCTTCTTAAGAATTGCCATAATACATTTATTAAGTATATGCTTCACAAACATTAAATGTCTTCTGAAACGTGGTCTCATAAATTTCTGTCTCTGTAGCTGTTTAGTGTATTCTCTGTTTAGCTATTTGGCTGAAACTTTTGATATTGTATGGTCTTGATCAGTCCCCAGTACTTGATGCTGCCTCATCAGTCACTATTTCATATTTTACAGTCATGAATTTGACTCTTATAGAGAGCAAGACACCAGAACAATACATTGAATTTATTAACTTATCATTAATTCTTTCACTTCTTTTGCAGCTGCAGTTCATTATAAAATACCATTGCCTATTAATCAGTATCCTTGGACAAGTCCTATAAGTGAATCAAGTAACATATTTTCTTACTTGAGCTTATACAGTCAAGCATCTGTCTTGTGTTTATGGGTGACAAAGGTAAGAGATAGAAAATTAAAATATGTAGACATGCCCAGCAGTTCAACACCAGCTTCAAAACAAATACACCCATAACTTGTATTCCTCCTCCTTCTTTCTTGCTCTTTTTCCTTACCAATGAAGAGTTTTCTGCTTCTTCCCCTCCCATGGCCAGGAATCATAACTGAAAGTGGGGGACCAAGGGGGAGTGAGGCTTTCAGGGAGATAAGGCAGAAGGGAAAAAACAATTCCCTTTTCTCTGCTCTCCCAAACGAGACGGTGACATGCACTGTTTAGTTTGGAAAGAAAATTGAGTATTCTACTTAATGAACATCAGAATTTTTATTCAGTCACAGCTTTTTTAGTTATAATTGGATATGTATCCTTTCTAAACTATCTTCCACCAGGAAAGAAAATCATGTTACATGCATTTGTAAGGAATCCAGTCACCATGGTTTCCTTCCCCATTCAAACCAGCAGAAAACCATCTCTGAATTCCTAAACAGCCTATCACCATGAAAACTGTGTGACTTTCATAAAATAATAATAATAAAAAATTAAAATAAATAATAAAGAAGTTTACTTAGAATAGCTTTTAGGAAGAAATTCATTACTGTGAGGGTGATGAGACACTGGCATGTGTTACCCAGAGAAGTTGTGCGTACCCCATCTCTGGAAGGTTTCAAGGTAATGTTGAATGTGCTTAGAGCAGCCTCATCTAATGAAAGATGGTTCTGCTCAAAGCAGGGGGTTGGACTAGGTGATCTTTAAGATTCCTTCCAACCCAAACTATTCTGTGATTCTATTTCTGTATTGATTCTTTAAATTCAGTAAGAAAAAAGCAGGGAAGATCTAATGACTGAGCGCTGGATACAACCAACTGATAAAAAAGAGGACAGGTTTCCATGAAATGGCAGAATTATTTAAATAATGTACTAAGAGTAACAAATTTTTCCAAAAAAAGAAAGAGGGAGACTTCCCTTTCATTATTGCATAAACACATAAGGGCCTGCTTTTATTAGAATGGAAGAGAATATACATATCTGTACATATATATATATAAAATATCCTTTCTCATTTTCTTTTCCTTAAGACACCAATAAAAAAACCATGTATAGTATAGCAAAAATACATCATTTCTGGTTGTTGGCCTATGCCTTCTACAGCTGAAAGCATTTAAATATATTATTTTCTGCTTCTTAGAACACAGTTTTCACTCTGAATGAAGACACATGTCAGTGGACATGAGAAAAAGAAACTTCACAAACAGAGAAGTAAAACTTTAAAAATTCTAGAAAAACGTCATATTACATTAAAAATGAAAGGCCAAATCTGTATCTAATATTTGCTTTCTTTTCTCCTTGACATATTCTCATGCCAGGGAAGAGATGAAATACGGTAGAGTTGATTGACTCAAACAGGCTAAAAGTGAGTCTACTAAAGTTTGAGAGTCTTGTGGAAAAGAAAGATGCATATTGGGTCAACCAGTGTTGACTTGTAGCAAGGGTAATGACACCTGAATGCTCTTTTATTTACCACCTCTGAAATTCTGGTTCTGAATGTGACATTTTGACATTCCTTGCTGAACTGTTTGATCTGATATGAGGCAGAGCATTGTGAACCTCTGCTCTCTTAGGAAGAGAGATGCTCACCAAGGAGCAGTATAATCACAGCAAACAAACCTAATTTCCTTATATATAGGAATGGAAGAGTTTTCACATATCTTGCCTTTAAAAAACATTTCTCTTGTGTTGAACAAAAGCTGAGAAAAAATGTCTCAATGGTATGTGTATACAAAATTACTTGAATAACATACACAGACACTATCATCAGCATTTGTCAGCACTCCTTTAAAGCACTACAGATTCTTTGAGGTTAAAAAGGGATATACAAGGAGAAGCCTGATTAATCAGTAAGGTCTAAATTTGGGTATTTCCTTCACTGAAGGAAATAGCATCAAAATGAAAAAAATGTAAAGGAGAGTTCCTTCTCTTTGACAGGCATAGTGAGAATCCTTCTCTGGGCTAGCTTGTAGGAAATAGCTTGTTCTTCCTTCCCTTATAATGATAAATTGTGCATACACTGTGCAAAAGTTATTAGGTGAAATGATGTGACTTCCACCAGATTCAATTTAATAAAGTTAATAGAACTGCGACACACTCCCATTTCTTCCTTCACTAAAAAATGCACATAGACTGGTGGAGATGATGTCTAAAAGTTATGTCACTCAGTTACAATTCCAGTTCTACTAAAGTCAAGAAAATACTTAACAAAAATATATAGAACTCTGTGCAAAACAAGTTTAGATTCTGTAAGGATGCTGATTGAATGCTGCTAATATTTTAGGATATGAAATTCACAACTTTAAATAAGTAATTCCATTTATTCAAAACTGAAGAAGAAATAAAAGTGACAAAATTAAAACTAAACAAAATTAAGAGAATTGGTATTAAATTAATAAGGTCATAGTTTTTAATTGCTGACATTTTCAATCCAGCTTTGGGACTTCAAAACTGAAAAAAAGCAAATTGGAAAGATTCCGTGATAGAGGTTAGAAGAATAATAAAGAGTTTCGAAGAATAACCTCTTAAGGAAGTTGAAGGACTTTGTTTAGTCTAGAAAAGAGAAGACTGAGGAAGGAAGGACATTGATAACAATCTTCTAATAGCTAAGCTGCCATTAAGAGAGAGAAAATCAATTGTTTTCCAGGTGTCTGGAAGCAGAATGAGAAAGAATCAACATAATTTGTAGTAAAAAATACTTATATTAGATATGTTTGACATTTGTTCCCTCTCTGAAACATATCAATAGGTATTCTAGAGACACTTTGACATCTCCCCTTTGAGATTTTAGGAGAAGGCTACCACATAGTCTGGTGCAATCTAAGTATACTTAATCCTGCCATTTGCAATAAACTGCATCACCTCTTGAGGCTTTTCCCTGGCTTATTTTTTTATCATTCTTCAAAAGGCTAGCACAGAGAACAAACAGAAACTACATACTCACCCCCACTTTTCATGTACCTAGGGACAAGACTAGATAAGAGTCACAACACACAACCATTGATTTTGCCTAGAAGTAGCAACATAGGATCTCCTGCTAGTGGTGAATATACTGTCGGTTGGAAACAGAAACAGAAACTCACCTCTTTCTGTCTCAGAAAGCATTTAGTGGAAGGTGGAAGTGGGATTTAAACATGTACAGTAGTCCTTCTGGCTCTTCTACAGTGAAATAAATTTCCTCCTATAAAATAATAGCATTCTTTCTTAATTAGAAAACATATTAAAAACAATCAAACAAATAAACAAAAACCACCAAAAAAAAAAAAAAAGAAAAAAAAAAAAAAAAAGAGGAAGATGGGAACTAGAAATATTGTCACTTACCTTAACTTTAAATAAATAAATGCTTGCTGGAAGTAACCTTTATGCTTAAATCTTCCCAGAAGTTTTTACTGGGAAGTCATTAGTACACAGTTGCCTGCAATTTCATTATTGCTTTGCTTTTGCAAGAAATTATTTTGAGAGTGACCACAAATATGCAACAAAGCATATTGACTCCTTATGTTTTAAATCTTTTATGCAGTAATTACTTTGAGTTTAAGAACAGAGCAAATGAACTAAGAGCAGAAAACAAAACAAGTAAAAAAGAATAAAATCAAACAGATTTGCTTTCATGTTTTTTGAGGAGTATCAGACATCAAGTAAATCTAACAAAGCATGTTCATTAATTAAGGCAGTAGTTAAGTATTCCAACTTACTGTGTTACTAAAATACTTGCTATTCATGACTGTAACAAATAATGGTTAAAATGTTAATGTGATTCTTGAACTAATATTTGAGTAAAAAAATTAGGTTTTGACTAAGATAACATAAATACATACAGGAGCTTTTAAGGACAGAATTTGTGAATTCATCTAAGTGAAATACAGTGTTTCGACATATGAAGGTCAACTAAAAAATTAACTTAAACTAAATGAGCATAAAGATTCTCAGTCAACATTAGGCACAAAATTATTGTCAGCTTATTTAAAAATGCATGTTTATCAACTCATCCAAACCAGAAAACTAAGCAAGAATCTTCTTCTCAGGCCATAACCCTGTGAGTTGGTCAGTGTTGTATGGGTACTTGTATTTTTGCTTCTCAAGAAACCACTGAATTCACACTATGCTGTATTCCCTTTAATTTTATTTATCAGACTACAGAAAACCATAGAGCAAGACCTCAGTTATCCCCTAGTCTAGGTAGGTGCATAACAAAATGTATAACTGAGGACATGAAATGTCATCACTCATAGAAGGAGGCAGGCACGTGAGAATTCTGCTGAACTAGAGACACTGGCATAGGAAGGTGCTGGAAGATGTCTGTTAGTTTTTCTTATAAGGAAAGGACTAAGGAGAAAGGACTACAAAGTGTTTTAATTTATTTTCAATAGTTTCTACTAAGCAATGTAGTAGCACATTTTAATTAGAAAAAAAATCAAAGGTTTGGATTAGGGTTTTTATTTTTTTTGTTGGGCTTGTTTTTTTTTTACAAAATGTGTTCTTCTGTGCTATTTTAGTAGAGTATTTGAAAATATGAGTCAAACAAGCATTATTCATCACTGAAGTTCATTATAAAAAGTGTCCAAGAGGCATCTGGATTTGGCACTTGCAGATATGATTTAAGGGTGATAATGATGGGTCTGGGTTGATTATTGGACTAGATGATTTTGAAGGTCTTCCAGTCTTGATGATTCTATAATTTTGTGAAATGCAAAAATGTCATGCATTGAAAAATATGTGAATAAAAGAACATGAACAACACTAAGAAAAAAACAACCAGCCCTGAGTGAACAGTGACAATAAAGATATTCCTCAAGCCATGAAGAAGTACAGAATTGGGGAACATGACTAGGAAAAATTACAAAAAATACTCATGCTTGGACAAAACAACCAGCCTTCAAACTAAAGACTTAGATATACCTTCCAAAGAGAATTTATCTGATGCTTTCATTTTGTGAAAGCATCAAATAAATTATCAAGATGTTAACGAGGTGTCCTCTGCTGCAGCTAGCCTCATTCTTATTAAGAACCATCTACTCTATCAAATATTATTAATTCTGTCCACTATCTAAGCCATTCCTCTAATATAACTTAGTTTATCAGTGTTAATTAGACAATAAATAGCATGTATATTCTTTTACTGGACCAGACTACTACTGAGCAGTACATTAATACAGCATATTGGAGTTTTTCCTTCTTTTATCTTTTTGATGACAAAACTCATTCAAAGACACTTTTGAAATTAAAAACTGCAATATGAATGATATTTCTAATAATTTCTTTAGATGATACCAATCTAGAAAAATAGCATCTAGGAAAAGCTTGTAAATGCCACAGGTATAAAAATAACAAAGAAACCTTTAATAAGAAAAGTCTTTTCCTAACTTCTAACAAAAAGTATCTAGGACAAGAAGAGTACTTGCATTAAAAATATGTGGCTTAGAACTAATTTCACAAATACAGAGTAAAATTATGGGTACTGATCAGATATAAAACCCCCAACAAATTTATTCAGGAGACTATAATAGAGAGTATTAAGGACCTAATTTTGCTGTGAATAATTCCCCAGAATTTCCTATCACTAAGCAGTAAGAACCAAGTAAATTATGAATCCCATTGCTCTTATTTGCATTTCCTAAAATATTCATGAAATATAGTAATGCCAGAATAGACTCATAAACTTAAAAATCTAACCTACCCTAGACTTTTGCAATCATTCCTATCTCATAGGATCAGAAATTTAACAGTGCAAACAGGAAAGGAAAAAAAGACTGAGAACTCATGCCTGATAACAGCTCTGACAGTGGAAAAATTGAAGACTTGCCTCACAGAAACGTTTTAGAAAATGTTACAAGGATCAATTCTATACATTTTTATAGAAACATATTTTTACAAATGTTGACTAAGAAGTTTGGATTGTTTCTACACATTCCAAATGTTACATTTATCGAAGACAGGCTTCCAGAAGACTGATACTCCGGTCTCTTTAACATTATCATCTTCAAAATTCTATTTTGGTTCAAATATCCCAAAGTAACCAGCTATTCACTGCAATTCTCAGTTTAGGTAGGTTATGGCCATTATAGAATGTTATGGTCATTATTTCTCTGTCTAGCAAGCTAATGAACATATAAAATACCATGTAAATGAATTTTTTGTCTGAAAAAAGGCTGCACTTTCTGACTTAGGGTATAACAACCAAAGGGAATAGAGAAAAGAAAGAGCAGTGCAGAAATCTCATGTCTGATTACCTGTGTAATATATTAAACTGAGATTGGCCAACAGATTTAAAAGTTATCAAGAGAAACCAAAGACACAGAATTCATTCCCACAAGCTTTCTTTTTTTTCTTGAGAATTCAGTTGAAAATAAAATCATACATTTCTGTTATAGTACAATGTGATGGTTCCAGAAGGAAAAATAATATTTAGTTAGGAGATGTAATAATTTGATGTTCACTGGTATATTTTTCTTCTGATTTTAATAAACTGAGTGGTTCTATACTTGTGTGACAACCCATCCTATTTAGAAAGAAATAGGAAAGGCCTTTGGTTCAAACTGTCTTGCCAAAGCATGATTTTCACTGCAGTACATTTTTTTAAAGACAGTGTTGTTGAGAAAAACAGATAGAGGCTACTTCATGAAAATTATGTGGGCTTTTTATATCCAGTGATAAGTCTTGTGACACTAACTAATCTCGAAAAGCTAATCTCCAGGAGACTCATTAGTGTTCTTATTTCACCATGTAGAGCAGAAAAACATAATGGAGAGAAAAAGTTACACTTCCACACATTTAAGGAAGATTATCAAAGAGCATAATCTGAATGGAAAGAAAGATTCCAAACACCCCTTTGAAGCCTTGCTCAGAGACCAGACACAATACAAGGAAACAAGTGTAAGTAATACACATTCTGCAGTGGATCTCTCAACACGACATAGCTGGGAAGCCTTGGAAAAGAAGTTCATCTGCTGAGCATTAACTCTTCACACAGGAATGAGATAAGTCTCTTAATGAAGAGGTGACTAATGAAGTGTTCACTTTCAATAAGAGTTAAATCTCCAATTTCTGCACCATTGAATTGCTTTTTAATCGAACCAGAACAGTAAAAATAATTAAAGCAACCCTTACAACTTAGATGGAGGTGTTTTTAAAGACCAAGTTAACTATATCATTTGAACAATAAGAATATACTCCAAAGACGACTAAAATAGTGTCTTTGCACATAGAGAATTTTCAAAGCTTGAAGTATATTGCAAAATAACATAATAAGATAAAAATATCAAAAATCTTCTTCCAACTTCCTAGGAGCTGTAGGAGATTAAATACCAAATGACATTTAGGAATAGTGCCAGAACACATCTGAGAAACAAATCTAGTTCACCCTACTTAGATACGGTCTTGAAATAAAGGCCCCATGTCCACAGTACACATGCGCAAGTCTAACAACACACTGAAACGTGGGAAAAACAGTGCAATATAGATGAAAAGCTAAAATTCTCAAGCATAGAAGCAGTGTTATTTAACAACAGATGTTTTGTTGGGGGTTTTTTGGGAGGGTTATTTTTTTGTAGGGTGGGAATTTCCTATCCAAAGTAGAAGTAATTGTTATAATAACAATATTTGAGGGAGTGCAGATTAAAGCAAATCTCTACCATATAGAGGCCACACCACTCCTTTAATAAAGGTCATGATGGCCTAAAATGCTGTATTGTATTAGATGAAAAGAAAAAGGCAAAGTGGAAGAAATTGAAAATAGATTCATACACAGAATGAACTGCTATCCTTGATGGAGCTGAACTTGAGTTGTGTTGTCTTTGCTTTCTTCCACTCAGATGCAGGACGAAAATGATCACCACAAGCTCCTGCTTCAATGGACTGTGCATTGAGGACTGTTTTTCTCCCACCAAAACATTTCCTTAAAATCATCAGTCCGTGGTTTTCATTGAGAATTTTTGATACAGTTTTCTAAATGATATAAAGAAATTTCTCCTCCATTTCATAAAATTTTCTCAGAGAATCACACACTTACAGCCATTTCTGTCACTCCTGGTAGCAACCAGAAATGGAGGGTCAAACCGGTGCTGCTGGCTAAATACAGACATAATCAAGAAATGAAAGTGAGAATAAGGCTGTGTCTGCCATACTTCTAACTGGTTTATTATTCAACACACAAACAGAAACTAAAACATGCAGAGCTTTGCCATTTTTATCATCCATTTATTTCTATTTTTCTGTATATCTTCATCAAGCAATTGCAAAATGTTTGCTTAATACTCAAAAGCCAAGTTTTTTATGTCTATGAAAATTTTTGAGGCTTCTGCTAGATTCCCTGCATCCAGCCTCCCTTTCTTCAACAGCAGCACTCAAAAATGGGCACAGTATCTCAGCTTAGAAAGATGGGAAGATCATTCATAAATAATTTTTCTACTTATGCTTTCTGTTCTCTAGCATCTTTCAAAATCACAATTTGCTGACTCCTGCTTACTCTATAGTCCTCTGTGTCTTTAACCACTTTCTGTAACCACCTGTAACTTTAACAGGTTACTCATACCTGTCTCATTCCGTAATTCCATAATAGTTTATGAGAGTAATTTTTTCTGTCATCTTCCAGCCAAGGAATCAAACACCAGATAAAACATCTATTGACCAGAAAATTATGTTCTAGTAGTTACAGGTAGAAGCACTAAGCTAAGCTGCTAGAGGGTGACAGGTATTCCATGGGTAAAACAATAATATTAACAAAACAAAGCTTTGCATGCTATTAATGAGTCAACTAAAGGGGAAGGGAGCACTATTTATATTTGCCTCCTGTTTCCCTGGAGGGAAAAAAACACAAAGTGCTGCAAACTGAGTCATCTGTGTTTGCTACTGCTGCTGAGAGTACAAGCCTGAAGACATGTGAACTGACCCAAAGAACAGACTAAAAGTTTCTGAGAACTATAATTCCCAGAATCTTTTCTTTTAAGTGGGAGTTTTATTCTAATAAGAATTCTGAAGCAAAACCAATCCACTCAGATTTTACCAGCTTCAGCTAGATAGAAAATGAAAAGACACTGCTTCCTTTCACTTGACCTTCCCAGATGCCCTGAACTTTGGTGTTCCATTTATTGCTCCTGTATAGGAAGCAGGAAGTTCTCTATCTGGCTTCCTGCAGGGTATACGTCTGTTGCCATTCTTGAGCAAATAGACTAAAAGTTGTTTTCATGGGGCCCTAGGGATGACAAAATCTCATTGGGTTGTGCACACATACTTGCAGGCCCAGAGTTCTGCTGGGAAAATCATCTAGGAATATTGGCACTGCAATCAACCTCCATGAGATCAACCTCCATGAGTTGCCAGGAGTATGGTGATAGTAAACAACCCAAACAAGAAAAAAATAATCAAATATTTAATCTCATGCTTTTGAAAACACAAAGAAGAAACAAGCCTGAAATCACAGACAATATGAATAAATTAATAGAGATCAAGATATTGGTGGATAAATGAAAGTCATGGATGGGTTGAATATAGATGACCTCTTGAAAAAAGGTTATTTTACAAAACCATAAAGATTACTTTCTGGAACCTTGTTAATGTTTTTGTGCTGGTTTTTTTTCTGAAAAACAAAACCAAACATGGCAAGGGCCATGTAGTCATTAGCAGAGTTTAGTGATTACACAACAGTGCCATCATATGTTCAAAGTTCATGCATTTCAAAATGTCATTTGAGAATCAAAGTGAGACAGACTAATAGAAAAAAAATTAAAATACTGTCTTTTAAGTACAAGAATGCTGTAATATGAAGAGATTTTGTGCAATCAGAAGGTATACATTTGATGACGAACAGTTCTGCTGGGTCATTAATACAACCCAATTTCTATTTAGCTAAAAAAGCTCATAGGAGACTCAGAACTGAAGATCTGTGTGCACAGAAACCCAATGACCACAATCTCTAGAGATAAATCCCCTATCCATGCAGCCTAGAAATAACAGAAACCACCCAGCCAAAGAACAAATAATCCCTCTACACATAGTTTATAGTTTTCTCTTTGTACTTTTTCTCTACCTTGTTACTAGAGATGAGAAATTTGGTTGTTCTGATTCAAACCATTCCTGAAGCAAACTACCCCACATTGGGCCCTGTTGTCACTTTCCCTAAAGAGAAGCCTTTACAGCCAAGCCTGTGGCCACCAAACAGAAGCAGCCCCCAATGCAACTGAGACTTCTGTTGCAAATCTACCAACTCTGAAAAAACTTCACAGCAATCTGAGATCTGCTAAGGAAAAGAGGATTCTCTTTAAATGAGTTTGAGCATGAATAGTCAAACCAGTAGATAAACCCTAAGCTTTTATTTGGTTGGTTTTAGACTCTTCCTGGCATATTCAACTTTAGATCTTCTATAAGGTTTTTAGAATTGATAACGTTTGCTGTTCCATAAATGCTGCCAGAGGAAATTAAAGATTTTCTCACTAGGATATTGGGCAACTGGAATTTTTGGCACCTGAAAAAGCAAGGAAAGCGGCTTGCACTTGAGAGATAGGCATGCTAGTTGGATTCTTCTGGTCAAACAAATTATAAGCCAGAGTGACATTTTTCTTGTCATTATGAAGTTCCAGAGCAACTACACAATACAGCAACAGACACCACTCACAAATTTCATGTTTCAGGGTTGAGATGGGTTTGGTTTTTTTTCCACATTCAAGAAGTAATTACTGGTCCAGTAATGGTTCAGATTTTTGTTTTCATTTCTTGATATTTTCAAAATTATAATTCTTGGTCAGTTGTTCTGGAACATTGTCATTTAAAACTAAGGGAGTCCACTGCATATACTAAGGAATACTTAAATCTTTAGGTTTCATTCAAACCTAACATATCCAACCCAAAGTCCATTGAATTCTCAGTTCCCCACATTAAGTCATTCTTAAACTGAAAATGTAACTAACCCCTCTAAAAAATAAAATTTGAAATAAGGCATGGCAAGTAACAAATTCACAAAATTTTTTCCCACAACTTGTGATAACAGAGTAGAAACTTATTTACAAAGAAAGACAAATACGTGTTGTATTCCTGCAGTATATATAGCCTAGTAGTGTTTAAAACTTTTATTTAAAAGTTGCATTATTATTATTATTATTATTATTATTATTATTATTATTGTTATCATCTGAGCACCCAGGGCCTATATCTATTTTGTACAGAACTGCAAAGATAAATTAATAAGTCTTCAGCTTGATAGCAGTTCCATATTATGTGGGGGATTTACTATGACTTATGTTAAATAAAAAAAGTAACAAGCAGTATAAGTCATCTGTGTCAAAATTCTGATGAATAAATGAATAAATTTACACACTACTTCATGCAATTTGCTCAGTTGAAGATAAACTATGTCAGAAAGTTTATCCAACAGCAGATTTGACACACGCTTTGCTATGATGACGTTAAGACAGCATTGTTAATGAAAATTTTTAACTATTTCAGTAATGAAGTTATCAAAAAATTGAAAGACTTAATCTTCAAAAGAAAGTGAAATAAAACATAGGTCGATGTAAGTTTCCCAAATTGTAAAGATTATCCAAAATTACTGCTCTGCCCATAATTTAATGAGTTAAGGTACCTTGTCCACCAACATCTAACTTGCTGTGATGAGAATCCTGGCTAACAGTTCAAACATGGTTTCAGAGAAACAAAAAGGAAATAAATAAGGAAAAAGGAAATAAATTTGTACAAGTGTCTCAGCAGAATTTCATGTTGTCTGTTGGGTTAAAAAAAATAAGAAGTGGTGATGGTGAGGAAATAATTTTTCTAGTTCTACTGTAAGTTGTTGCTTTTTCAATGGTTCTCTTCAAAATACTTATGCTTCCCACTGCAAAGAAAACAACACTTTTATCTATGGGATTGCACACATAGTTGCTTTGTTATGTGTTTGCTAGACAGATAGGTGTTTCCAGAAGAGTAAGGGATCCACAGTATTTAGAGAGCAAGAAACACTGCTTTGATAGTGCTAATCACCAGGAGCTGCATTTGGCTAGTCAAGTCAGTTGCTACTCTCATTTGTCCCACTATCCAAAGAGGAATAGTCATTATTACAGAATAACAGAATGCAAAAATTTAATTTTAGGGAGAAGAACGTTTTAAATTGGTGAGCTTCATAAACTTTATAAACATTTTTCTTACTCTCTACCATATACCGAACCAACCAAATTGCACTGCAGTACTCTAAGAAAACCTGATTTTTATAAAAAGGCCATATATATAAGTGAATATACTGCTATGATATTTTGACTTTCATTTACTCTTTAAACTGGTTTTTAGGATCAATATATACAGCAACAATTTAATGAGCAAAGTTATCCATCATCTCAAAGCCACAGCTCCAGTAACATTACTATAACAGTATCAAGCCTTTATTATAATTTCATGCAGTTGGAGTCAGCTAGATTTGTATGATTCATGGTATCAATATTATTACTCTCAAGAATGTAAAATATAAGCTTTTACTTCAGCAAATAAGAAAGAGTTTTTTGGGGTAAAAGGTCATGGCAAACTGAACTTGTGTTGTGGGAAAAAAGCTTTGAGTGAAACACATCTAATTAGTAGGGGCCAGAAACAGAAGATTTGAACAAAAGACATTTAAGCAATCAAAGTAGATCACAAAAGTAGCAAAGAACCACTCATTTAAGAAATCAGTATGTAATTGTCTATATCCAGAACTTTTTTTCTCAGATAATATGAATGCCTTCATCCTAACCCCCTTCATGTGAGGCAGCATATGCTCATCTTATGACAACTGCACCTACCAAAGGCCTGGATCCTCATCTCTACTACAAAAATTAATATGAGGGGATAAGATTTAGTCTAACTTTGATAGAGGAAAACCACAGAAAGACTTTTTCCTTTCAAATACATTTATTTTTTCATCATGCTTTTGGATTTGTGCATTGAGGGTCTACGTACTTTCATAAAGACTTGAATTACAATGCTATAAGTGTGAATTCACTCTCCATTATGTAAGACTTTTTCAGCAATGCTGTTAGACAACTTTTGGAGAAGTGAAATTTGATCTAAAGGCTTTGCTGATGTGGAAAGGTTTTGCTAATACACCCAGTGGGAACAGCTGACTCCTGCCTGGGCTGTGGGAATGACTGTGATTTTTGGATGGCACTCTTCAGAATTACTCCATCCTGAACATTCTGGTGTCTCAAGCTATTAAACTCGTCCAGAAAAACAATTCAGAAATGTGTAAAATATTTTTTCTTACCTCTTCTCATATAGCAGATGACCTATATACCCCAGGTTTTCCAAAAGTTTTGGTATGATTGTTTGTTTGCTTGTTCATTTTGGGTTGTTTTTTTTCCACGGGGTAAGGACTAGAGGTTAATATTATTTGGGATTTTTTTTTCTTAGGAGAAGAAGCTAAGTTTTCTAACATTTGGAAAACTAGATATTAATAGCTAAGGGACTATACACACAGATTCATGCGTGAAAATTCTTGGCCATATAGTCATGCTGGCAGAAAGGTTTAGTCAAAATAAAAATCCTATAGAAAATCCCATCCATTTCAGGAAAAAAAAAAAAGGGAGGGGGCGGTAAAAATACCAGTATTTATGTATTGAAGAGTAATTCTGAACACTGGTGTGCATAAGACAGGATTTTTACAGGAAGCACCTGACAGTGACTGGGAAAAAGGTTCAGGAGAAAAACAAAAACAGATTAACTCTAAAGAAGACAGAAGAATGAAGAAGTTATTAACCACTGAAAAGATTTCATTACTTCTTTTTCCTTACATTACTTAGAAACTTACTGAATTTATTAGGCCACTGGCAAGGTTAAAGAAGATTCCTTTTTCCTAGACATTTTAATGATTTCAGTGTAACAAAATTTTCACTTCAGTATTACCAGCTGTGGTAACCACTATAAATTCCTAATAACATTCTTTATATTTAACCATAATCAGATATTTAATATATTTTAGAATAAAAGGTCAAAGAGCCCACTTGGTACTTTTTTATCATGACTGGAAAGGTGAATTTAGAAGACTAGGACATCACTGCAGAATAAAATATTGAAAAACCATTTTCAAACACAGTTCTATAAAAGGTTTTGAAATAGACAATTTTTCTAAGGCCTTCAGAAAAATTAACTCCCATATTAGTTCTGCAAATGTCTGCACTATTCCCAAAATGATTGTTATTATAATGGGATGTTAAGGAACGTAACATAATTTAATAGAGCCATGGAAATAAAAGACATGAATTTCAATAATTATTGCATAATACCAATAAACTTAACCAATCTTTAAAATAATAGGGTTCAAGAAAAACAAAAAATGATCTTATAATTGATACTGCACTAGGTGAGGAAATATCTTTTCACAGGAACACCAGAATTATTGTATTAACCATGCAAAGAAGGTTGGCCTCAATATACAGAGAAATGGGCTGACAGGAACCTCATGAAGTTCAATGAAGTGCAAAGTCTGGCTCCTGGGGAGGAACAACTACAAGCACCAACATGTGCTCAAGGCAATCCAGCTGGAAAGCAGCTTGGCAGAACAGGGCCTGAGGGTCCTGGTGTGCACCAAGCTGAACACGAGCCAGCAACCTGCCCTTGCACCAGAGAAGGTGAGCTGCATTAGACAGAGAAGTGCCAGTACAAAGTGATCCTGCCCCTTTGCTCAGCATTGGTGAAGCCACACCTGCAGTACTGTGCTCAGATCTGGGCTTTTCAACAGGAAGGAGACAAACAGATACCAGAGGGAGCCTTACAAAGGCCTACAGAGATGATTAATGATCTGAAGCATCTGTGAGAAAAGGCTGAGAGAACTGAGCCTCTTTAGCCTGGAGAGGAGAAGACTCTCATCAGTGGTTACAAGTATTCAGGGGATGGTCTACAGAAGACTGAGACAGGCTTTGTTGAGAGCTATTTTCAGTCAGTTTAGGAAAGTTTAAATTCTGTTCTTACAGGTTTAGAAGAAAAGAAAATGGGTAGGGGGGGAAAGGGAATTATTTCTGTCACTACAGAACTGCCCCAAACACAATATCAACAACCGAACAAATATTTTCTTTTCAGATAATAATGAGGAACATACTTGAATATTCCATAATTTAATCCTTTCCTCAATCTAGCCAATTTACAAAGAGATCTAGCCTCTGTTTTGACGTGATTTCTAAGTCTGGGATGTTTTTGCGGCTTTTATATGGACCTAATTATCTGTTGTGTAATTGGTAGATTTGCAGCTGAGGAACTTGAAACTATAAGAAAGAGCCTTTTCAGACAGATCAAGGAGAAGTCTTTTGACACTGCATTTCCACTAAAAGTTTTACTTGGGAGGTCAGAAACTGAGACAGTCTAGAACCGTGGGAGTTCAGAAGAGTCTTAGTGTGGGGATGCCCACAAACATGAAAATAATTAGTTGTTTCAAGGGGATTGTTTTTTGCGGGAGAGAATGGGTTTGTGTAATTCCCTTTTTACTAGTTCCACTGAAGCAATTTTTAGAAGGTCCACATATATTCATTTACCAAAGGAAGCAAGAAGGAAAAAGGATAAATATCACCAGAAATTAATACTGTAAGATCAAAGATTAATGCACACAAGGAGAAACCCTGAAGTTGTTATTCATCCTTCTGTTTAGGGAAGTCAAAAAACCACGTTGAGCAGAATTTGCAGATGACAATTTTATTTTTTTTTTTAATAATGAGTAATGAGTGCAATTTTATGAAATCATTACTGTCTCAAGCTATCCTTCTGATTTCTCTGAAAGGAAGGATTTCCAGAAGCATTTAACATAATTTGTCTCTGCTTCAGCTGAAATTAGTAAAAAGGCAGAGGCAGGTCAACAATGAAGAACTCTGAAAGATTCCTTGCCATAACTTCAATGGATTCTATTTCACATGCAGTAGTCTGAAATACCAACCAAAGCTGGGTGAGAAAATGTCCAAGATCCCACAATTAAATTAATATGCAATTCCTTTTGTAACTAGAAGAGCACCAAAAAGACACTGGAGAGTTTTCATTCTTGGTTTTGTTTAGATTTTAACAGAAGAGAACAAAAGACAAGGACTACAGCTCTCAGTAAGACAATTGTATGAATTTACAAAATTAATCAGAATAATTAATTTTGTTGCACATTATACTGATTCTGAATCAATTGTGGAATTTTATTTTTTCATTTTTTTATTTTAAAGACTACACATATAAAACCTCCATAAAAAGAGACCTGTGGAAAGATCACTAAGGAAAGAAACTGGGGTAGAAATTACATTCCCACAAATGCCTACGGGAATATTTCTGCTGGGAACAAGAATGAAACAGGATGGAAACCAGTCTGCTTTCTTAGAGTTACATATCTGTGCCCCATGAATTTTCCAAAGAAAGTACTGAGTACTGAAGAAAATAATGAATTTTCTGGGTAAAAAAAAGGAAGCTTCAGAGATCCCAAATTAATTGTCAGTTTAGGTAACAATTTCAGTGGTGGAAAAAAATTAAATACAGGTATAATGTTATTACGATCACAGTTTTCTGAGTGAGGGCAAATTTTAATTAAAAATGTTTTGTTACGTGTTCTGCATCAAAGCAATATTTTTTGTTTAGAATAGAAAATAAATTTAAAATTATATTTTATAATCAAAAAATATATGCTTTTGAAAGTATTTGAAGTGGCATTTCTTAAATACAATTTTCTTTTTTCCTTTTCCTTTTTCCTTTTTCCTTTTTCCTTTTTTCTTTTTTCTTTTTTCTTTTTTCTTTTTTCTTTTTTCTTTTTTTATGTTTATCTGTTAAAAAATATCCAAACTCTTTAACACCAGATTTTAAAAATTGCTCAGGTTTACTAGTCAGAGGGCAGATGGACCAGGACATGATATGTTCTGGAGAACCTGATCCATGCCAGGGTCCCCTAGCACCATTAAAACAGCCTTGCCTTGTAGTTTCAGGCAAAAATGGAATTTTCTTACATGGAGAATTCTTTCTTATCTTTGGCTTGCATTTGAACTCGAGTCTGATCTGCAACATTGGCTCAGCCTTCGTATGGTCCATCCTCACCAAACTAGGATGTCTGTTTCTCCCTTCTGCACAAACAGGGCAGGAAAATCTCAAAAGAATCTTTGAGAGAGAGAAAGAAATGCAATAAAATGCATCAGCTTACAGACAGCAAAACAATGATCTGCTGGCTAAGGGGAACCCTCCCTCAGTCCCCTGGGACTGTCAGCAGCATCTACAGCCACAGGCACATACACCACCAGAGACATCTTGCTGTTCCCCCAGCTAGGAGGATTTTCTGAACCAGAGGGTCGCCCACTCTCCTTTCTGCATCCATCATGACCAGAGTCTGAACTCCCAGCTCTTGGTATTCCTGATGGTATTCTTTGGAGGGGTTCCTTGAAAAAGCCCCGTGTCATCATGCTACAGGAAGATAATGATCTTCAGATCTGCCCTCCTCATACAGAAAGTCTTCAACTGGTGGGAGTAAAAGGGAAATTTCTTTTCTTA
The DNA here is from genome assembly GCA_037834095.1 of Argya squamiceps. Taxonomy (NCBI): domain Eukaryota; kingdom Metazoa; phylum Chordata; class Aves; order Passeriformes; family Leiothrichidae; genus Argya; species Argya squamiceps. The sequence continues at coordinate 125,195,167 of JBBMKD010000102.1, read as the reverse complement.
TTTTCCTTCAAAGGGTCTGAAACTTCCTGGCATATTGAAAATGCAAGAGAGTTTATAACTTCATGGTATGAGGAAAGTTCAAATATTTTCACAGCCAATTTATGAATTCATATCCCCTCCAAATTGAGTTACAGAAATTTACCCAGAAATAATTGAGACAATAAGAAAAACAAAGCCTCCTTTTTTTAATAGAAAAATAGCTTTTCACAGCCACAGATATTATGGAGCCATCTTCATTATCAGGAAACTCAGTTCTATACACTGTGTTTGGCTGCACAAAGAAATTTACCAGAAAAATTATTTCTTCCACTAATGTAGACTCTGATCACTGATTTCTTCCACTGTGTTAAGACTTGGGATTAATATTGTGCCAGGCAGATTAATATTGTACCAGTTTTATTATCACCTATTTTCAATGCAGGGCTAGAATTCCAGGTGTCATAAAAGAGAGGCACTAAACACCAAAGAACTAGTCAAATTGTTTTTTCTCTCCAAAATAAAAACTCTAAAATCATGTGGCTTTTTGCACTTGGGACACGAGGGAAGCTCCAAACCAGTGTTTTTTTCTCAGTTGCAACAACCCACAGTAGATACATTTAAGGTTGAAATTCACTGGCTGCCTGAACAGATTTAAAATCAGGACTACCACAAGCAGTGTTTCTACTCTTTCCCTTGCTAGTCACCTGATAAAGCGATGATGTGATTTGAGAAGTCATATGGTGAAAAAGCCATTTTAAAAATAGGTATTTGTTTTAAACAAATTACCTCTCTGAACTCAGTTGCCATCATCATTTCACAGGAATAATGGCTCAGGTGTAAGGGAAGATGCAGCATGAGTGTTGAAGTTGTGTTTTAGATTAGATTAAGATGCCTTACAGTAATATCCTAAATCCAGAGCTTTGCATGGACTTTAAGCAGGCAACCCTATTGTGAAGGGCAGCCTCACTTTAGTCCTGGCCTTTAAGCCCTGCTCTGCACTATTGTTTCCCTTACAGTAAGGCATGAGTTTGCATCACTGTTTGGTAAACTTGATCCAGACTAGAAATACCACAGGTCAGCTCTTTAGGTCCACATCATTGCCACACAGATGTTCCTGCTGACAGGAAGGGAGGGAAGTGGGCTGAGGGTGAGATTGCATCTTCCAGAACATGACAGCATATTTGGAGAAACTGTGAGCTGTCACTGAGCAGGGTGGTCTCTTCCCCAGCCCCAGCTGCTGTTTCATTTCCGTGCATGAGATGTAACTAATCCACAGCTGCAGGATGAGTCACTTCAGCAACATAATCTAATGGAAAACTAATTTTTGTTTGCTTTGGGTTTATTCTTTTAGTGGTGGGCTAAATTTCTGTCATTGGATCTGACTCAAGGGAAATACTGGACACATGCTGCCAAAAGCAGGAGCAGAGAAGGGAATGAGTTTCTTTTAACACAGCTCACATCTACACCACATTAGGGATAATGTACTGTCTGATACTGAAAGGCAGAAAGTTATCTGTGGACTACTCCATGCTGTCCAGTCAATTTCAGGCAAACTGAACTCAGTGATAGTTAGCTGCTGACTTGTTATAAATATGGAATTCTGGTGTTCCTGAGCACTGTCATCATCTCCAATAATTTCCATTTTCCCTTTTTTGGAATGTAACAGTCTGTTTATATCAAAGATATAAGATATTTCAAAAATATATCAAAGACATTTCTCAGCAACAGAGAGGTTTATGTCATTATCACCTGTCACCATTGTCAGCTGTTTGCTCCCACACTTCTCTAATGCCAGTTATGTAGACACGACTGTTTAACCCTTCCCTAAGGCAGATCTGTGAAATTAACTAGGTTAAGGAAAACAAACATTGCTTTAAAGCACCTCAAAACTAAAAAAATACTTGTTTCCTTCTAGACAGATTATTTGTATATTCATTTGAATAAGCAGTTCAGTATGTACTTATGCCAGCAGAAGTGTGGGGATAGAAACCTCCAGCAGAGTTACAGAAATACTGAGGAGAAGAAGGCAAGGGACATCTTTGATCCCATTTGGTTTTGGTTCCAACAAAATCACTCATATGTCCTGAATATGACTTTTATTACTAAAGCTGTACAAATACAGACCAGCTTTCTAACCACTTATAAAGTGGCTGAGGGGTTAAAGCACTTACTTTTTAGTGACAAAGTTGAGAAGTTCAACTTCTGAAGTTAGGCAATCCTAACCCACAGGATCCTGACAGCTGTGTTGAAGTTATAAGAAAGCAAAAAAATACTATTTGCCTTGTACTTTGCTCTCCTCATCAACTGACAAGTCGAATCTACAAATATTAAATCAGTCAGATATTACAAATTCCAAGTTCTATTCACAATGCCACTAACAGAATTTCCCCCACAACTCCCACCTCCTTACAAAATCACACACACACAAAGCTCAGCACAGACACAGACTGGTAAACAACAGTGGCAAGCAGCACTGTCTGACATCTCTGGAGGACAGATTAATTATCATCTTGGAATAAACAGTACATCATGAATGACTATGAGCATGAAAACAAGAACAATTTAGCTATTTAAATGGAAAATATTTTGAAAGTAAAAATAGCTACTGACAGTGATTGAACTGTCAGTTAAATCAAATATTTGGCTCATACTGTGTAGGATAGTATAATAGAATGTCTTAGGACTCCACAGACTAAAAAAATTTGAGCCAACCAGAATGAAGAAAGTAAACAGCCAAATTAAGGCTCACTCGGTTTCTAATGAAAGAACAATATAGTCAAAATGTTAAAATTAATTTGAGTCAGTAGAATCACTGTTATGAGAAATAGACAATATCCTTACAATAGTGGTTAATGGATCAATTTTTCAGCACAAAGTCAATAATGTTAAGTCTTAAAAAAATCCATATTAAATATTCAGTTTCTCCAGTAGTGTAAGTGCTTTTCCTAAAAGTAGAAATCACTTAGTAAAAATAATAAAATATGCACTTTTAATGCAATCTAAGTATCAGATTTTCCTTTTTTTTTAATTGGTGACGCTAAGAAAGTATGTACTGTACTGACTGAGAGGTGTGAACCCAAGATACTTTTTTCCAAATAATTTGCAGCCTAAAGACATAATTGGAGCAAGAGGAGGAACTGCTAAAGAAAGGAAAGCTTTGTGGCCAGTTGCTGAAGATTACAAATCATGTTCACATGTTACTAGTATGCTTTTCTTAGATCCATTTAAAAATCTTTTTCTCTCTTCAAAATCAATGGCAAAAGTTAGCTTTGATCCTAATACTTGCAGTTTCTCGAATATTGTTATTAAGATGTCTATATGGCCCTTTTTCTAAAAAGATTCATACTCAGCTTTTAAACATCTCCAGTCTTCTTAAGGTAAGCATCTGTATCACAAATGTACATCTACACATTGACCAGGCAATTTTGGTGCACTAAAACATAAAAGGCAGCTTTAGAAATAAGTCTGCTGCACCTAAGAAAACACAGCTGTACACAGTTTAGGCCACTAAAGGGCTTCTGTTTTAAAGTTCTATTTTCTTAACTCTTTAAACTCTTTTTTAAAACTTTAATTTAAAGTGTATAAGTAAGTCTAATACTATATAAAAAAGAAAGGAAAATATCATTAGTGAAAGAAAGAGATGTATATTTAGAAAGGGTTGTCTGTATTTTGGTAAGATTTCTTTAGGTAGCCAGCAATTTGAAATACAAGAAAAGGTTGTCTCTCCCGTGAGTACAACAGTGGAACAAAACTGTTCAACTTTTGCCCATAGTCACTTTCACCTTTTTCTATTCCAGAAGTAGCTCACAGGTAAGCTTTGTCCTTTAGAAGGCCATGGAGCTCATCTTTAGGCTTAAGAATTAGGTTCAACAATTTGAATTTAAATTATTAATAGTTTGTTTGTTACCTACATTCTTTTGCAAATTAAATCAACTATCTTATTAAAAAAGATTTTACTACTGATTCTAATTCAGAGCTTGCCTCATTGGTATTCTCCTCCAGCTACTGCAACAAAATGATACATCTGTTTTAATTTTTATATGGCTTTAATTATTTTCATTATGGGTTGGGTTTTGTTTGTTTTTTTTCCCATTGACACTGTGTGGCAAAAGAAAAGATTTAGCTCTAAGCTATATCTGGATCACACGGTGTAATGGTTTGAAAGCAAAACAAGTGAGAGGCTCCAAGTCAGAAATACAATTTAATAAGAAAAAGAAAAAAAGGTAAAATA
>JBBMKD010000102.1:125153742-125190857 GCA_037834095.1 Argya squamiceps | reverse complement strand
AACAATTGGTTTCAACAGTTGATGAAGAGGGTGATAGAATACTTTGTGCATATCTTATTCTACAACCCAGGACACACGGCTTGCTTCACAGTGGACCTCACAGATCCTCAGCTATTCAGGGCTCCATCATCCCTCCAGGCATCCTGCATAAAAAGACATCAATCATTTCCATACCAGAATAACTCACCACTCAGGCAGCCTGAAAGAAGTTCTTAGTGGAGAACAGTATTTCAATTTTATGTTTTCGACACTAAAATACTTTTTTGTCTGTGCTTAGATCACTTATAGCAATTTTTTTTTCCTTCTATGAACTTCTTCAAGATGAGTCTTGGAGAGCTTATAAAAAATTTTACTCACATATTGTGTGCTGGGAAGAAATTTTCAGAGCTTCTTAAACTTATAATTTAGGTGAATTTCACAGCCTAAGGCTTCATTACAGCAAAGCCAACTAGTAAGTGACCAGTCCTTGATTGTCCATAAGATTGGTGAAGATATGGAATTATTGGACACTGAGAACCTTGTGATATATGAACTACAGGTAACAGTAACTGTAAAATCTAGGTCTGAATTTAAGTTTCACTTACAATTTTGGAGGTGTAAGAACATACATCTAATTCAGCCTGTTACTGAAAGTGGAAAAAAGTTGCAATTTTGCACAGTATATGTCAAAGTTGATTAATCTTCAGATTTAGGCGCTGCTCACCGACATATGCAGGTCTGAATCTACATCAAATCTACATCACCCTGGGTCCTGAGCTGAAAAAACCCAGTGCAACGTGTCCCCAAGCCATCAAGTGGCATCCAGGTTGCACTGTATAATTGATGACAGAAGCATCTAGGAAACAGAGTCAACTTTAGCACCCACTCACACATTTTATATAAATTGACTTTGAACCAAGTCCTTTCCTTGTGATTATAATTTTCATCTTTCTATCTGTCAGTGGCTACTCAATAAAACCCTCCCACTGGGACTTCTCAAGCACATCAGATTCTACAAGTTTGATTCCTAAGGTATTTGTTCTTTTTCCACTTGCATACAAATATTGAGAATAACTCCCTGAAAATCAAAATTACCTCCCTCAATTTTATATTTTAGTACTGCAAATAAATACCCATCATTAGTTGAGGCCTAAGGTCTCATCCAGGATCCATCTGCTGTCAAAGCATATTGCAGATGTTGCTGTTACCTAAAGAGCTGATTGCAGGACATTTGCCAGAACTGCGAAGAGTTTGCATGATACACAGAAACTTTGTACTTGGAATGGAATGAGTTTGCTTCATAATAGCTAGCATGGTAGCTTGTTTTGGGTTTGCAGCCAAGTCAGTGTTGAGAGTGCAGGGAAGTTTTGGTTACTGCTGAGCAGTGTTTACACAGCACTGGGGTGAGGAGGCTGGGGGTGCACACAGGTAAGCAGGGGACACAGCCCTGACAGCTGACCCCAACTGACCAGAGGGATGTTTCACACCATATAACATCATAGTTTGTCAGAAAATTCACAGGAAAGAAGCGGGAACATAAGGAATTCTGATGTTTGTCTTCACAATTAAAAGCTACACATGATGAAGACCTGTTTTCCTGGAAATGACTATGAACCTACCTGCCAAAGGAAAGTAGTGAATAAATTTCATTTTTTACTTGGCTTGTGCACACAGTTTTCTTTCTCTATTAAACTGGGGTTTTTTCAGCCTGCAAATTTTCACACATCTACTCTGTACCAATTCACCCCTGAGGTGTGAGTGAGTAGCTGGATGAGACATGACTCCTCACCAGGGGTAACCCATGAGGGTATTGTCTGTTGTCATTGAAATCTATTAGGTGACATAATGACCTGTGAATCTAATGTTTTTCATATACTACCACCACACTTTACCATTCCCTCATATATGAAATGTATAATTCTGAAATGTTTCCTTTTTATTTAAAACAAACATTCATCTTTTTAAGTCACTATATAACCTTTAAAATACATAAAAATAGGTATTTTGCTATAAAAAGGTAAATAAAACGAGCATTACTTTATGAGCTAAACATCATCACTTATAGTTTGCAGTATTAAATGAATATGTGCTTCATTAAGTCCTAAATTTAACAAAGGGAAGTTAAAACCATGTGTTTCATCACTTGCCCATCGGAAGCAGCAAATTAGAGCAACAGAGACAAGGAAGTTGTTAAAAAAAAGGTAGACTCCTGATTAAATTTTAAAAATGTAAAAAAGACAGTCTAAAATCATCAAATAGAATTTTACAGGGAAGCTCCTTTCTGTGAGAGTTTATAATAGATTTAAATTATTCATTTCTGACTTGCAGAATGCCAAACAAGCAAGACACTATAACACCAAAATGATGGATTTTAATTCAAGCCCTAAAGCAAACATGATACAAGTTTATCTATTGTTTTTCTCCTTACTGTCCTACAGGCTTCTAAGACAATAGGCCACTGAAAAGGAGACCTTAAGTTTCTCTTTTGTAAATTTAAGCTCCACAGATTTTCTTAAGGTTTCACTCTCTTCTGCTTTTTTCTACTGGCTTTGTATAACTGTTGCTTCTATATCCTGTATAACCTGAAGATGAATATAAAAAGAGGCACTGACTAGACAAAAATGAAGAAATTTAATTAAGTAATTATATACTCAATCTGGCTCTTCTATTATACTCCCTCTCCCTCATTTTTATTTTGGCCATGACTCTTACTTTGCCAGGTTTTACAAACTACAGACCAAACTAACTCTTTCCTTAGAGAGACAGCCTGTTTTCTCTCACTTGGGAAATAAATCTGTTCCCACATTATTTATTTCTTATATTACTGCTCTTCATCATCTTTAAAAGAGAGAAGAAAGAAGATTAATTAAGCCCAGTGGTGCCAATACAATTTGTGTTTCACTTGATATAGATACACCAGAGGAAGCTATTTGAACATACATGAAAAATGAAGTAACTACACAGGAAGAAAAGGTTGAAGCATGCTGAACAGAAGTTATAGATGCCTCAGGAAATGGCAACAGTATTTTTAAGATATCAGTTAAATTAAATACTGATACAAAGTCATTGATGTTAGGGAAATTATCATCTATTGACACTATAGCCATGTCAGGATTTAATTTAGCCTTCAATACAGTGTCTTCATCAGAGTTTTGTAATTCTTAATAATAAAATATATGCAAATAGTTCTGATAAGAGTCATATAGCTCCCATCTCAATGTTCATTTTGATTCTAAAATATTTCTTCCTTTTGTCTAGTTTGAATTTTCCTTCATTCATTTAAAGCCATTACCACTTACTTTGCAGCAATAGGCCCTGTTAAAAAGTTTGTCTCCATCTTTCTTATAGTCCCCTTTAAGAACTCAAAGACCACCCAGACTGTTCTCTTCTCCAGGCTGAACCACTCCAAATCTCAGCCTTACCTCATAGGAGAGGTGCTCCATCCTTCTGATAATCTTTTTGGCCCTCCTCTGGTCATGTTAAAACAGATCCATATCTTTCCCATGCTGAGGACCCCAGAGGCGGATGTGGTATTCCAGATGGGATCTAAGAAGAACACAATGGAGAGGCAGAATGACTTCCCTTGAACTGCTGATCAACACTCCGTTTGATGCAGCCCAGGATACTGCTGGCTTTTCAGGATGTAGGTGCACATTGCCACCTCAGACACAGATGGTCATTTACAAAAATTACACTGAAATAAACTTTTGAATTCCCTCTCCTCACCCACATACAAGGATCCCAGATTTCAAAAATGGCCTTGTGTTTCTTCTTCAGTAGTCAGATTTGGGCAGCATGGTTTTCAATTCTCCTTCCTAAACACCTCAGTCCGTCACAGTGTGCTTTGAAAGTTGTGAACTACCACCAACTGCAAATGATTGAAACTAGTTTTGCATGGATAGCCAAGAGACAGTCTGTTATGGTAATCTTGCCTGTCAAAGCAGTGAACTGTCAACTCCTGAGTGTCCAAAGTCATATTACACCTCTTTTCTTCTCACCACTGTTTGCTGCAAGTGGCATGGAGAAATAAGTGTGAATCAGAGAAAACAGGAGGACATGGCTACTAGTAACAGGGACAAAAATCAGAGCAGAAGATCAACAAGGAAGAAACCAGAGAATTACTAGTGAGCCTTGACACAATAACTATACGTTTCATTAACAAAATAAATACATGAAGGTCTTGACAACAATCTTATCTCTGTATTGCAACAGTTTCGTGTCCTTTTCACTAGAAAATGAAATATTTGGTATGTGAAAGATGAGAAAGGTGGGAAAGTGGGTAAACAGAGATAAATCATTGAATACAAACATCAGCATTTGGAAGTTGTCACTAACATGCAAACAAGAAAAGCTGCTAGCAGCAGTTAGAGCCTAGATGTCAGAAATGTTTGGTTTTCACTCTCGAAAAGGGCTCTTTCTGTGAAATTTAATTACACAATTAAAGTCATAAGTGTTTTCTACACATGTAAGATCCGCAATCTGCTGAGCGGAGCAGCTCTGTTTTGCAGCTTTATACTCAACATACTCTGCCATAGAAATTGTCTCAAGTTAAGTCAAATGAAATGCGTATATCTGGCTGGGGCCTCTAATGGCTAGTAAATAAAGACCCTCCTTTTACAAATACCACAGCATAAATGGTTCGTACTGGGAAATATACACACATTCCTTGATACATCCAAACAGGGCTATGTGAATGGACAGCAAATACACTAATTTTGCATAACAAAATCACATTAACACCTCTGCTAAGGCAAGATTCACCTGGGAGAAAAGCAAGCTGTGGCACTTGCATATGAGAGGAGAACTCTCCAAATGTTATCAGAAAGAGCAAGAATTTAATATATAAACCTATTTATGTCATTCTAGTACCAGGAGTTTTCCTGCACAGTTGCATCAAGTGTGATTATGTGTACATGAGAAATGGAGCAGTGATAACATGAGTTATGATCTGCAATTCAATATATAGATCTGAAGATTTTGCTGCCTATCATATTACATCATCATAGCACACATGCAAGTACAAACGTCAGCTGCATTAAAAAAAATTAAAGACAGGGATCATAGTAGGAAAATGGCTCAAAGGGCTGCACATGAAGGGAATATGAGAACAAAAGTGAAAAGACAAAGAAGTTTCTAAGTAGTTTTCAAAAGTGGCAATGGTTTAACATAAATTCCTATATAGATTCACATTTAAATTTATAATTTCTTATGTCTCTTAAACTTGGACTTATATTCAAGTCCACTTAAACCAGGTCAGGATAACATTCTGTCTTCTGCTCCGAAGCAAGCATTGTTTTTTAAAAAATCTCAAGAAAAATCTTCTAACAGCAGAGATTTTTATGCTTATTTTTCTGAAAGCTTAATTTAACTTTCCAGCATTTGGGAAATATTGTAGACTGGAAAGTCATTTGTCTGCCTCTACTTCATTTTGATTAAACAGATAGCAATATAGATATTTGTTTAAAGGAAGCAATTTCTACAGCTCTGCACAGATTTATGCAGTGCAAAACCATGATTTTTCAGCTAACAAAAAAGACTTAAGCCAGTTCAAAAATCTTCATCTGAACAAAAGTTGATTTTGTTGACATAGCACTCAACTAGTGTCTGTAAATTGTAGTGATGAATATCAACCAGCTGTTAGTGTCCTACTCCGGGGAATGTTGTTTTATAAAACTGTCTTCCTTATGAGGCTGTTTTACTGGTACCTTTGACACTGCTTTTGAGAAAATGTGTCAAGAGTTTAAAAACTAGCAAAACACAAGAGGCAACTTTTAAAAAAAAGCATAAAGTCAATTTTCCAAACCCATTCTTTCTAGTCGTTTAGATTAATTATATTTCCTATATCTCTAATTCCTAAAATTCTAGTGATATTAATTGAATTGCAATTTGTCCTTTTCAGGATTTTTTTGGTTTTTAATGTAGGGCATTTTAAAACAACCAAACTTGGTTTTTTAATTAAAAAAGGCTGTGTAAACATTTTCACTGTAACGTGGAAACCTCTCTTCCACTCTTGCAAAATATGAGACTGGTTTCTGCTTTCACTTCCAATAAGTTGCTCTCCCTTTCTCAGTTTGAGAAACTTTATTAAAGCATTTTGTTTGTGTTATGTTTATTCTTTAGAGTGTAAAAACTTTGAATTTGGTTTGATTAAGAAGACTGGTGTGGATTTTTTTCAACGTTTGAGCATTTTCATTGGGATCATTTATATTCCTCAGAGAAAATTAGAAGAGAAGCATTTCTACCTCCCTGATTACCTTTTGTCTGGATTCCCTTATTTTTTGGTGGACAAGATAGTCCACCAAACAATAAACAAATCATGTATATCTTTATTTATTCATTATACTCTGTATTTAATATGCCCATAAATTTATTAGCTTATTCATCTTCTGTTCACTGGTAAACTGAACCACACTGAATGTACAATGATTTAATATTATTCAAATTATTCTTTCAGATTATTCAGAATATATTTCAAAGAAATATTTCAGTGCATTAGGAAGAGTCAAGGCTTCTGCCTCAAAATATATGCATATATATTTCTTCTGTCTAAATCTTGGACAAAATAATCGTTGCCGATACTCTTTTTCTCTTGTAAGGAAATAAGTAATAGTGCCTGGAGTGCTGTCATTTATTGCATATCTTCCTGAAAAGAAAGGGGTTTACTGATTATGACTGTTACAAAATCCCATAATAGAATAGATTATATTCCAAATAATAAATTCCCATAAATGAATTAATTCTGTGCGACAGTCATCTCCCTCCAAGACATGTTAGCTCAAGCCTATTGACTGGGCTGATTACTGCTAAATATATAATATATACTGAATGCTCTTTAAGAACAAAAATTGAGAAGAGTTTTGATGCTGTGTTCTCTGTCTCTGCCAATATACCTTAGCATATTAAAAGTGACAAAGTAACACCAGATTTTAAAGCTTTCCTTGTATGGGGCAAAACTTGCAAGTTTGAAGCAACTTCTCTACCCTTACATTCCTACCTTAGGTCGCAATAATCAGGTCCACACAGTTGCAAGAAATGAGTAAATTCATAGCAGTAAGATTTCTTGGTCAAGATACAAGACATGAGCTTGACTGGGGCCTTAGATAGTATATAAATTAAGATGTTTTCACTTGATGAAAAATATTGTGGCCAGCAGTACTGGGGCAGAGATCACCCCCTGTAATCAGCACAGGTACAGGCTGCACCTCAAATTCTGTGTTCAGTTTTGGACCCATCACAAGAAGGACATCAGGGCGTTGGAGTGTGTCCAGAGAAGGGCAGGAAAGCTGGCGCAGGATCTGGAGCACAAGCTGAGGGAGCTGGGCATCTTTAGTCTGAAGAAAAGGAGACTCAGAGGTGATGTTATTGCCCTCTACAGCTCCCTGAAAGGAAGGTGTAACCAGTGGTGGTCAGCCTCCTCCCAAGCAACAAGTGACAGGACAAGAGGAAATCACCTCCAGTTGTCACAGGTGAGGTTTAAATTGGGTATTAGGAAAAATTTCTTCAGTTTTCAAGTTTGGAACAGATTGCCCTGGAAAGGGATTGGATCACTAACTCTGGAGGTATTTAAAAGACATGTAGATGTGACACTAAAGGACATGGTTTATGCATTAGCTGTTAGAATCAATGATCTTTTAGGTCTATCTCATTCTTAATAATGCTTTGATTCTGATTCTTTGTTGTGTCCTGCATTTAGACTACTTAAGCATCCTCAGATATGTCATCAGATCTGGAGATACGCTGATGTAATTTGGAATATTATTGAAGATGCAGAATTCCAAAGGACTTGGGAGAAGAGGAATAGTCACACCCTCTTATATTATTTATTTATTTATTTATTTTAAATTGGTAAACCACAGCTATCATAGGCCAAATGGCCATTCCTCAACATTCAAAGCTTCTTTCTTACTTTAGGCTGGAGTCCAAGACAAGTCATTGAGGCATTGACCCAGGTTGAACTGATGGCCAGGTTGTACCATTGGCTGTGGCTCACACTTAGTGGAAGTCATAATGATAAAATTTCCCAGCTCTATCTTCATTGCATGCTTCAGTACTACTTAAGAAGCCTCAGGTAACAAATCTTTTTACTGTTCTCACATGGCATATTTGTATGAGAATTTGTATGACTTGACCCAAAGAAACATGGCTAATTATTACTAGCAGAAAGAACACAAAGAGGTCAGGAAATTATGCTGTGCCATCCAGTGTGCATTCCAGACTGCAAGCATAGGGAGCAATAAGAATTTAAGCCATGACAACTGTGCACAGTTCCATGATGAATGGTGCAGACCTGCCAAGCCAGTCTCCACCCTGCAAGCTAATGGATGAATCAGCCCTCCAAGTCTTCATTCCATAGACTTGAAACACACTTACCCACTGGGCTGATGTGGCATTATCAGTGAGACACCAAAGACATTAATCTGAAATTAGGTAGAAAGCCCAGGTGAAAGGAGGAGGTGAGGAAGAGAAAACACACAAGAATGGCAACTCTCAAGACACTGGACTCCTGGGGTTGGCCCAGGGTCAGCTGAACAAAAGTGGGTTGAAAACCTTCATTTGCTGCAGTCAAATGACTTAGATGCTGTGAAACAGCAGCTCCAAAAACACAATCAAGAGCACTGCATCCCAAAACACCACGTAAACTACAGGATGGAAGAAAGATAGAAAATTATTTCAGAAATCCCTCTTTGCAAATGCAGGCCATAATCACAAGAAGACTACATAAGAGAAACCGCTTCTTTTTTTTCTATCTTTTACTGGTCTCCAGAAAGGAAGGATTGATGGATGTGTCTAAGAGAAGTCTTCAGATTCACAGCCTTGAAGCCTTTTTTTGAATTAAATGCCTAAACACCTACCACAGCAAAAACCTCCTAACCCTTTCAAAGCATAAAATGATGGCACAGCTCTTTAGGACTTCTGGTGGACTATCTGTTTGGCATATTAAGTGTGACTTCTCATTTTCACATTTAATCTGGGTTTTCAGTACCTTAGTGGTTTTTTGTTCCTTTTCCCCATACTGCTGTAGGCTGTTGCAGCATCCCCCATCAGGCTAACTGTGTGATTCACTGGTTTTCTTTTAATCTTGACCTGTCTTGTGACAGAGTTTTTCACAACATGGGGACCAAAAAAGATCTTTAACAAGGCTGTTGTAGAGAACTAACTGAATTATGTATGAAAAAATAACAGTATCCTGTTGGCCACTGACATTCGAACTGTTTTTGTTATATTTTGAGCACAGCTTTCATAGAATGCCCTTCTTAGGATTCCAAGGTTGACCTCCATCTTTTCTCATCTGTCATCTACTGATTTATTAAGTGAGATACTGTGCTGGCCATACTTTTATTGCAGTGATTCTATATGCTGCACATACACATTCTAGAAATTAAAGGCAGAACACAGTTTTAAAAAGAAATGTTCATACAATCATATAGAAATTTTATAGGAGGAGGAAATGTTTGGGGCAGGAAATCTGCTGGATGTTTTGCTTCCATAAGAAAAGGAAGAGATCAAAATAAGCAGTAGTAAATTATTCTAAGTTGGGTGAAGTTTGCACATAATTAAGACCTTACATTCTAATTTCAACAGCCCCAGAAGGAAACAATCACACGTTGCCTCAAAGCCTGAATTCAGTAGCAGGAAAATCTAAATATGCAAAGCTCAAGACTGCTTTGTTCAGTGCTGTTGCTGCAGGGCTCTTGTCTATAATTTAGCAATTACAGTATTTGCCTATTACTATGAACAATTCCCTATATAGCACTCTGCAGCTCAGCCTGTTGCAAACAAGCTCAAGACTATGCCAGATTTTGTCTTCAGATACACATACAATAATCCCTCTGATACACGTAAGACAAATTCTTCCAAAGGATAAAATGAGAAATTTTTCACAGGCTTGAATCCCAGCCTCTGTCAGCATTAACAAGAGTATGGCAGAGAAAGAGACAGAGAAAGTATGTCACTAACCCTCTATAATGAGAATTATAAATTATAAAATAAATAAAATAATAAAATAAAGTACATTTGAGAAAGCTAATACTGTGAGGATGAAAGTTAGAGTACCTAATTTAAAATATGTTAACATAGCTATTTCACACCTTGACGTTTTGTAAAAGAATCACACTCAACAAGATCTGTAGCTCTCCTTGGAAGGCTGTGAATCTGTAAATCAAGGTATAATTTGATCAATGGCCTAAAAATGTAGGGGTTTTCTTTCAACCCAAACTGTAGCTGTAAAATACCAACAATCTTCTCACTTGTGTTTTATAGAGTGCTGTTTCTGTGAGAAAACATGAAAGGACAAAAGTTAAAAAAAAAAAAAAAAAGTGAACAGAGCTAGAAATAATTCATCATTAAATTAAGATACTAAAGGTGATACTTCTAGTAAATGTATTTTAAATCTAATTTTTAAGACATAATAATCAATATCTATGAACAGGGATTCACCAGAGCAGTTTTCTATGCAGCAGTCTTAAGAGTAATTGAAATAAAAATTAAAAAGATATCTTCACATGAAATTTTATACCATATTTTCTAAACGAAAGTGAAAATTTTGGCAGAAAATATTCTACAGGTATCTTAGAGAAGATAATTAGATATTTGCCTGAGGTTCAATTACTCAAAAGCTTACTACATTTTTGATTACAACTAACAAATATTTATTAAAAATAAATCTTAATTGTAAGTGGTTACAGAACATTTTCAGAATTCAACTTCGACACATCTTTATAGCAGGCACACTTGCATACTAAGTGCCAAGGATAACATATTCCTGAGACATCTTTTCTTCACTGATATTTCAATACCAATTTAAATGTCCCTTTTACTCCAGACTCACTACTGAATTTCAGAAATGCACTCCCAAGTAGCTATGGGTTTTTTTTCTGTATGTGAAGAGTACAAGAAGCTTCACTTTTATCACTTGGTTTAAAAATTCATAAAATTGCTTTTCTTTGAAAAATCTTTGAAAAATTTAATTTAAGGGAAAAGTACTAATCATTCGTATGTACAAGACAGTATTGTGCATAAAAAAAAAGAAGAAAGTGAAAAAGAAGAGAAAAAAAATCAAACAAGATGTAGAACACCACTTAGTAGACCACATGCAAAGTAATGCTTGTCAAGGGTTACATCACAGGAGCAAAATATGATGTGACTAGAGTGATATATATGTACTTTCTCACCTGCTATATTCTTTCTATACAGGTCACATGTTTGCAAACAAAATTCAATAAATAAAAGTAGCCACACTTTAATCTTTCCCTGGAACACAGAAATTCAGCTTCATGCTGAGAAGTGGGCATGTATAACCAAAAGTTTTTGAAAGTTTGGACAAAAGAACTTCTCAGCAATGAACAGATGTTTCTGCTCATGCAGAAAATGAATTTACCACTAGCTACTAATCTTTGTCTCCTCCAGCTGCTCCATTCTACTCAGTAGTAAAGCTTGACCTGATAATATCTTATGCTCTTCCTTTGTAGTATCCCTCAAGAACATCAAGAAAAGACAGAACATTCCACTATAAAGAAAAAAAGAACAAAAACCATAAGTTCAAAAGGATTTTTATTGCCTTTTGAGATGTGCTTCAGTAATTCTTGGCAAGACTTTATTTTCTTGGTAGAAAACTTTAGGATAAAGTTGAATAAACTTTTTCTTAGCTCCTTGCACGTACGTTTTTTAAAAGCAGTTTGTTTCTCTGGAGGAAACAAAACTACTATCTAAAGACTAGAGTTTCCATACGAATATTACATACCTGTCAAAAATCTTTAAAAAATAGCTCTTACAGGGCACCAAAGAGTTCAGGACAAACAGTATTCATCTTTCATTCAAGTGTGTACAGAAAGTATCAGTCCTGTCTGGGGTCATCTATAAACCATGAAAAAATTGTGGTGTCCTGGTGTACACACACAGAGAAGATTGTCAGCTGTCAGCAGTTCAATTCCACAATTGTCCTATGCCGTGCACTCCCAGCAGGTGTGCAGTGAAACAACCTTGAGAAAGCAATGAAAAAAAAAATTGAAAAACAGAGATGGGTAATGAAGGAGTTACTAGACAGCAATTCTAAGCCTAAAAGGGAGGGAATATTTTGCCATTATTGTTGATTTTGAAAGAAATTTTTGAGTTTCCCAGAAACATTGTCTTTTTCCTCATTTCTCCAGTCAGTCTAATAAAAGACACTGAGGTATTTCCTCTGTTATGTTTCACAGATATCTTTTTTGTAATTCTCTCTCAGAAGAGATAGCATTTTATAATACAATAAACAGACAAGCACAATCTCTATATATTATTAAGCTAATCAATAAATTTATTCAACGACTAAAATAAATGAAAATGTCATAATAAAAGATTTCAAAGCCCAGTATCAAACTGTGAAAATCAATGAAGACTTGCCAATTAGTTGTTAAGATCAGTCTGGTATAGTTATAGGAAATTACCCTTTATTTACTTGCTAAGATGATCTTTCAAACATGTTAGATACAGAAATGGTCCACAAAAAAGCATATTTTATTGAAAGAGAAAAGGGAAATGAAAATCTGTACCTTCCACTTCACAAAAAAAAAAAAAGCCAAAACAAAACCATAAAAAACAAATTAACTAACAAACAAACAAAAAGTTTCATATGCTTTCAACCAGCTTCAAAAACATCTTAATATACTATACCCATAGCTGAATTATTTCTTCTAGATCCTATCTTCAATAAACTTTTCTTCAAATTATTAAAAAAGTGTCCTAAGATGTTCCAAATTAAAAGGTTATTGCCATCAATAAATTATACAGACACAGTTTAAAATTCATACTGTTTCCAATTTAATTTTGAATACATGTGGTACTATATATTTTATCAGTTTGTAGTAGAAAATCAGAGCCTGTGTGATTAACAACTGACTTTTTTTTCCACTTTATAAAATGAGAACTCATTCATTTTAAGTGTCAATCTACACTCCAATACAGTTACATTCTTAGGAATTCACAAGAAAGTAGTCTTAAGGTACCAGACAGAGTTGTGGATTTTAGTTTTCTTTGCTCTACAAATATTTGAAAATATACATTCCGCAATAACTATCATAAATGCAACAACAAAATATACCTTTTTTTTCCTATCTGAAAAGCACATTAACAAGGAAAATTGAAAATTTTGTAGTCAACACCAGGCAATTACTCTCATAAAAATCACCAATTTGATATTTCCCCTGGCAATCCATCAAATAACCTTTTTTCTTTCAGAAAAAGTAGAAGCAAATAGGCAAGCTCTGTATGAAATATGTGAATGTGAATTAGTTTATGAACTAACTCAGTCTAGACTGCAGATTTCATAAATATACTATACAAATCTCCTCAATATGTCTGATTTTTATACTGACAGACCTATCACATCCTGTACAATGATCAGTAAATATCTGTAGTTGCTCTGGCTGCCTATATGAGGGACTCCTCAAATACAGTGAAAAGAACAAGTATGGTGAACCAAAATAAAGATGTCTGTGCCATAAGAGGCATAAATTAATGAGTAAAAATAATTTTGTGCTTGCAGTTTGTGTTGGGAGGGGTTTTTTGATTGGCTGGTTAGTTGGTTTGATGTGGGGTTTTTGTGGATTTTTATTTTTTTCCTTTTTTTCTTTTTATTTAAGGAAAAGAAAATAACTAATTTCCCTGCAAATGGTAAAAAAATAAAACTGGTGAAGATGTACGTTTGTTGTGTAGCTGTTTGTCACTTCTTATCCCCCAATTCCCCCCACTAATTATCTAAAAGACCATGGGATTACTTTATGAAAAGTAAGTTGTTTGGAGAGCTGTTGGCATGCCTCTAAACATGGCATTAATTAATGTATGGGGTGGTTTTTATTTCCTCAGATGAACCAAAAAAAAAAAGTTATTTAGCATTCCAGAGATTTTTGCTAGCATCAGGCTAAATTGCAGAGCTACTTTCATACCATCTTTTGTGCCATGTACTCTGTGGTAATTGTAACCTTGGGTCACATTAGGCAGACTACATTCTGCATCTTCTAAGCTGAAAAACAATGAATAGAAAGTGTCATAGATGGCTATATTACAAATTTTCCAACAGTGTAAGTCCCACAAATTTTTGTGGTCAGATCTATCTTGTTAGAGTTCACATTAAAATTTTAAGAAAATCAAACAAGAATACCACTGCAGCAGAGAGGATATTTGCTTTTCTTCTGGACAACATACTTGTATATTGCAGTTATATCTAAACATTGACAGCACTGGGGAGGCCATTTCCTGGTAAAATTCACCTTCCTCATTCCCAGTCTTTTGTTACCTAGATTTCCTGGTGCCAGGAGGACTGGCAGATTTTAGCAGAAAGAGTAATTCACACATGTCTTCAGTACAAGGGTGCAGGGCAAACTCTACACGACATGGTAGCAATAATAACTGAAACATGATCCATAGGAGAGGTGTGCATGTCATGCTGCAGCTGTGGTGTGGGTGACATAGCACATGGAAAAGATTTGTATTTTTATGGTGTCCTGGTTCCAGTAAGGACATGGTTAACTTTTGCAGTAGCCAGGCGGGGGTACAGGTAGGACCTGGAGGTTATTCTGTGTCACCTCACACCATTGCCAGGAGCAGAAGGAATGGGTAATGTCTGCAGAGAAGGGGCTCCTTCCAGTCAAGTAAGGGTGGCGGGGGGAGAGGTTGGGTAATGCCAGTTCTGAGCAGTCGCATTTGAATCCTTTGCCTCTCTTGTACACTTTGCTATTGATATTGTAGCTGTTACTGCTTATTTTCTTATCTCATTGCTGTTTCCAGTAAACTCCTCTTATCTCTCTCTTCTTATCTCAATTGTGTCTCCAATCATCCTGTCCAGTCCACCACTGGGAAGGGAGAGGGAGGCCAAGGGAGCAGCACATGGTTCCAGTGGTAACATTAATTTGGGGAATAATATTCCTGAACCACAACATATGGACACCCAAATAAATGAAAATAAAGTTGGGAATAATGTTGCATTACTTATTGGAAGACATCCTTCACAGCAAACTGCTGACACTTTTTCCTAAGCGTCCTAACAAATGACCAGAGAGAGGATTGATACTAGCAATCAGTTTAGCCTCCATGTGGCTGTTCTATCATGTTTTTAACCTATTTACACATAGGAAAATTCTCTAAGCTATGATAATAAAAATTAGTCTAATTTACAAAGAATTTCTAGAGTGTGAACAGGATGAATGTGTATGTGTATCTAATTCCCTTGTTGCTGCAGTTTTAATCTGCATTTTGCTATTTATGGGAGTCCAGGTAGAAGTTCATTTAATTCCTGAGACTCAGAAACTGACAATCCCTATTTGGCTTTGTGTTCTGACAGTATGCCAGAAGAATGTTTAGATGTCCCTTCTTCTATTAATTCAATCTTTATTCTTCCTGCTGATCATGACCTGCTTATCATGGGCCAATATGATTATGATACCTGCAGTATCCTAATCAGTCACAGCAATGTGTAACTTGCTTCACACTTTTTGCATAATGCAATATCTCTGCTTAATATGCCTTAAATCCTTTTTTTTAATTAGAAAATCAAAATCTTCAACTTAAATTTTTTGGATACCTTCATACTTGTAGAAAAAAAGTTATTTGTATAATATTTATCTCATCCAGAAATCAGAAAAGCAACTCATTGCACATGCAAACAATCGAGCTTTGCCATAATAAATGAAATCACTGCATGAATGAGGGGCTATGGCTGAGATTCTTCGTGTTTACAAATCTTGACAACCTAAGATTTCTGGTTTTCTTTCAAGGACAGAATTCTGTGTATTTGTGTTGTTTTACAAGACCATATAACATTAAAGCATTTCATACAGAACTCATCTTATATATGCCCAGGACTTAAGACACATGATGTCTTTATGTGTCTTAAAATACAGCCAGCTATATTTTTGTTAACGCTAGATTCATTAGTAGCACAGATTTTATCATCTTGAGAGTTTATTTCTCAATAAAATATTGTCAAGTAATTGAATCTGTAATAATATTTATTGATGTGACACACCCTGACCTGCACATTCTATTTTTATCATGGTTGCCATTCTAAACAGTGTTAAACCTACTTGCAATGTGTATTGGAAGAGATTATCTTCTCCTAAATAGCATTGAAGGCTTTTATGAGTGATAGAGAAGTGAAGAAATATATTTGCCTGCTAGAATACGTCAGTTTTGAAAAGCTGTCCTAGTTCTTTACTGCTACTCGTATAAATATTCCCAGCCTCAAAGTGAAATTTTTGCACAGTAACACAGGTGGATTAAGAAACTGAAACGAAAATTTGTCCAAATATATGCTCCAAAATCAAGCAAATCTCCTGGAAACTCAGGAGTGGGTTGATGTCCAGACCTGAAACGGCACCTGCAAAGTATGTCCTGGCTTGCTTGGTGGCTTTACATATCTGATTTCCCTGTGACTTTCCCTGTGATTTCTCTGTGACTTAGTTCACAACAGATTAGACTGTAACCACACAGACTCAACATGCTACTCTTGGCAAAGAAAAAGATCAAAAATTCTCATCTTTCTTGATCTCATACCTGTTTCTGCCCATATGTTGCTTTCTGTGCTTTTTTTCAGAAGGTTAACTTTTAGCTTAGATCAGTCTAGTGATTCAGTTTTTACTGAAGACAGAAAAAACCTGCCAGCACAGCCAAGTAGATTGTGAAATCTTTCAGAGGGGTGAGAAGAAGTAGGAGAAACCATTTCATAAATTACTTCATAGACAATCTTTGCTGTAAAATCCAGAAAATCCTGAAGTACTGTCCAAATAGAGAACACAAGAGAAGCAACACAGCAGCAAAGGCAAACCTATCCAGGTCATCAATCAACAGTATTCATAGTTCTGCTAAGGTATATTGCATGTGGATGCAAAAAATAAGGAAGAACAACATTCTGGCATCCCAGGAGCTGAGTGAACAGACCAGGGACACAATAGCTTTATTTACTTATGGCTGAAAGCTTTTCAAGGCTACAGCCAACAAGGAAATACAGGTTAAAAAAAAAAAAAATCCTTGTACAAATGTAGCCAAACTCAAGTTTTTATAGAACACAGCAGGAGCGCCAGAGATATTTAAATCTTTTGCAATTTAGATAATACTATTACTCCTCACAGTCTGATACCATGAAGATCTTCTCTTCCTGCCATTAGAACAGCTTTTCATGGACTGCTGAGCCCAAAGTGTGTAAGAGTGCAGTGAAAGGCAAAAAAAAAAAAAAAAAGTTGTTAATTTCTAAGCCCAAAAAGAGTTGTTTGTCTCTTTCCACCCAGTGCTGCTCACAGAAAATGGTACAGAACCCACTGGGATGTTCTCGATTCCAAAATGATGAAGTGAAAAAGCTAATACCCCCAAACTGCTTCCACTTTTTATTTTGTATTTTTAGATAATGATAATTTCGCCTTGGTACACATTAAATCGTAATGGGAAGATAGAGTTGTCTACAAATTAATCAGCAATGACAGATGCCACAGTCTAATTATAGCACTGAAATGTGCAAAGAACTGTAATGAAAACTGATTACTATCCACATAATTTCTACAATTTTAATTATAATAAATACTTTAAATTACTAATTATGTAAGTAAGTCACACTTGCCTACTCCATTTCTCATTATAAAATTTCCACAACAATGGAGTTGCTATGCTATATATTTTGGTTCCATTAGTTTACTTATTCCATTATGCTCTATTTCAAATATCTTTTCCTCAGAATCAGAATATTTACTTCGTATGTTATTTCTGCATGAAAATGCTTGAAGAAGTAACACACAATATTTAATTACCATTTAAGCCACAAATACAGAAGAAATGTATATTTGACATAACACTGACTGGACAAGAGGAAATGGCTTCAAGTTGCAGATTTAAATAAGGTAGTAGGACAAATTTCTTCACCAAAGGACTGTCAGGAACTGACATAGGCTTTCCAGAAAAATGCTCATGGTCTCTGGAAATGTTCAAAAAATGTAAAGATGTGGCACTTGGGGGCATGGTGCAATCATGAACGCAGTGGTGTTAACATTTGGGCTTGATGATCTTAAAGGCCTTGCCCAACCACACTCTATGATTCTATCTTCTCACTTTACATGTAGGAACAGTAATTAGACTACTTAAGCTAAACACTGCAAAAAAGTTCCCTCTTTTTAGAAGCCTAATATCTGGCAAGTCCTGATATATATCTACCATGAAGGGCTGATTTCAGGCCGTGTGTGAGAAAATAGAGGGAATTGTAAAACTCAGGAACTCTTCATGAAAAGAGGTAAGAAGCATCTTCTATGCTATCTTCAGTTAAAACATGTAAGGATGATGATGGATAAAGGAAATGGGTCTAAGAAGGCCTGGAAGGGCTCTGAAAAGAGCAAAATGTGTACCAAACAGAAAAAAAATCCTCCAAAGGAAAAAAAATTCCCTCCAAAAGAGGAATATTATCTCCTGCGAAGATAGAGTTGAAAGAACCACAGTCACATGGGCACTGAAGTTCAAATTTGGGTTCAGAACTCCCATTACCATCTTAAAGTAGGGCACTCGAGCAAACAAACCAATTTCTGGTCAAGAGAGTGGTATATAGAAACTCTTTTCTGCATTTTAGGGTCTTAGTATACTTTTTTAAAGAGTTAGAGTTTTATGGTAATTGTGGAGAAAATGGCTGAATAGAATCCCAAGAGGGCACTGAGTCCCTTATTAGATATCAAATCAGTTTTAACAATACGGAATTTAAATATAAGAACTCCTAATACATGAAGGGTAAGGCATGCAAGCAATACCTGTGCAAGCATACACACACCCACACACATGTAGAGCTCATTTTTGTCAAATGAAACCTTTTCCCTTCATGCTTTTGGACATATCATGTAAGAATATCAATCCCCTTCTGCAGCCCTCCTCTAAGGGGTGAGAGTTGCACTCTCACTCTGCATATACACACCCTCATATGCAAGAAATTTGTGTGCACATGCTAATTCAAGCCTATACAAAAATAGCATTGTAGTGGTGTTGCCTCTAGCTTTCAGAGGCTGGCCTACAAATCTTTATTGCTTGAAAAAAACATGCACTTCACCAAGACAGGGCTTTGCACATAGTTGAATATGTGTCTCTTTGAAAACAACCCTGCATATCCTCCAATGTTCAAGTCACTTTTTAAAAATCCATTCACACTGAACAATATTCTGCATATGCTAACACCTGTTCTGGGACTGAAAGACAGAAGAGTGTTCTGATGAGACAGGGAGAAGAGTGGGGAAAGATGCAAAATATTTAAAGCAAAAGTTCTGAGAACATAAAAATCTAAATTGGCCCAGATGCATAACTGCTTTGAGCATCCCTGGGCATCCAGCTTGTGCCTAATGAAGCAGCATTAGTTTAGCCTTTGGATGTAAGCAAAACATTCAGTCGCTCCTGACACATCACTGAAAATAATTGGACCACACTAAAGGATATCAGCTGAGTGCCAGGGATATATGTCATTCAACATATAGATGTCATCATTATTTCAACTAGGAGAAGAAATGCCCAAAAAGAAACCCTTATAAAGGCTGGCAAAATAAAGTGTTTTCTCATTTTGAATATAAATGAATTTAAAAATAAAACTGTTTATTTTCTTCTTAGATTTGCAGTGCTTCCTGTTTTTATCCATAATTTACTGTTATTCATTACTTAATTTACTTTAATTCTGGTAAATTAGTCTCATTTTCTAAGTCTTCTTAGCAAGTCAGATAAACAGACAAAACTATCAGTATTAGAAATACTCTTCACTGTTAAGGGATTTTCATGTGTTTTCTAAACAAGAATGGATGGAATACTTGTCTTTTTGGTACAAGATGATGCTTAACTCAGAAAGAAGCAGCAGGCATTTGACAGCATAAAAAATGAAGTGTTGAGGATAAAATCTCTCCTGTTGCTGGTGAACTGGATGCAAGTTTTGTCACAGACACAAAGATGTCTTAATCTGATTATTTCAAAGTAACCATGGAACTTCATCTCATAAAAATTCTGCTTCCTCAGCAGTCTTCACTGCAGTCAGGTCTACTCTGTCTGCTGCTCCATCTAAGGACAGCATGGAGCCTACAACAGCCTTGAAACAAGCAGATGCAACACCTTAGCAGTAGTACTAGCTGTTGATTATTCTACGTGTAAACTTTCCAGGTATGATCCTACCAGCCAGTGAGATGCCTGTGAAAGCATTTTACTTCATCAGGGCGCATGGACAGAGCATGAGAGACAACAGGCATAACTTGAATCAAGGAGGTTCAGGCTGGAGATAAGCAGTAACTTTTTCCCCCTGACACTGCTTGGAGTAAGAGGTTGGATAGGCTAGAGAACTCTTGAGGTCCCTTCCAACCTGAATCGTGGTTCTGCATATGCCAAAGAAATAGAAATACGCTTATTACTAGGACTTGTTTTGTGCATTTGAATGAATTGATACAGCTGTAGCTACTTCTTCTCCATCTGAAACCAGTGACCACATCCCTTTTTGCTAAATGTTTTGATGAAAGTTGAAATTCTGGCACACATGGATTTTTTAAAAAATTATAGAAATTTTTAGACTTTATGAAAGTAAACATACATCACACAGAGCAAAACAAACATATACTTTGCACAAACCTGTATTGCTACTATTTCTTCAATAGCCATAAAAGTATTTCAGTCTCTTTGAAGGAATACTACATCAGGGAAATCAGATCTTGAAATATCTTTGATTTTAAAGGAAACTAATTAAATTTGAGTCAAACATCATTTTAGGTACAGTATATTGTTTCAGTTTCAAGCTAAGACATTGTTAAGGTGGGGTTTTTGTGGGTTGGTTTGGCTTGGTTTTCATCCTAATCTAAAAGTTCCTCTCTCTTTCCCACTTCTGTCTCAATGATTTGAACAAATATTGAGAAAAAAGTAGCTATGGAGAACCAATCAATGCACCACAAATATATATGAATTTGGAATACGTAAAACATAATTATTTTCTTGCCCTCTCGATTATTATAAAAAAAATCTATGCTGTTATTTAAAAAAAAAAAAAGGAACAATAGAGGAAGGAATGTGATTTTAAAGTTAACAAATCACCCAAATGATTTGATAGCATCACTACTTGTGTGTTGTTACAAATAATTTGATAAGAGACAGATAATTTTCTCAAAAGGAACTGTTGACTCAGATTCCTAAAAGTATTTCTGTTGGAGCAAGTGTGTATCTTCAACCCTATCTAACATCTAGAAGTCAGTTTGGCTAGGACACTAAATGCTTACTTTGAGCATGTTGATTCTTTTCTATCACAAGCTGAAAAATGTATCTAGTGTTTTATGCTGCAGTCCTCAACGCTGGACTGGGCTGTAAGAGGCCATAATGTTAGTATTGAGGCCTTTAACTCATATCCATTGCTCAATGTGACAGCAATGGATGTGCAGTGAGAGGAATGAGCAAGAAGATCCAGGCTCTGACCACAGCCTGAGATGTCAGAACCTGCAGCAAAAATCATACAACAGGTAATAGGACTTCAGTCTGGGGGAAGGGCAGGGTGATGAAGTGTTGAAATGTAAATGTATGTCTTTTCTTAGCCTAGAAGGCACTGGCTGTTTTGTTGCATAGTGACACACTTCCAAAGAATAACATGTGCTCCAGGGTCTTTTTCAAGTAAGGGCAAATATGGCTAGAAAATATAACAAGCAGAAGCAAGTTTCAGACTCAGTCTGTCACATATAAATCAGATTTTAACATCCTGGTGATTCATGATGACACTGCTAAATCACCAGAACTAAATGCTATTCAGTGTCATCAGAAGGTTGTGAGATAGGGTAAAACACTGCCTCCAAAGTAGTGAAAAGCCTCAAAATAAAGATTTAGAGACTAAAGACTAACAGTGGTGTTGGGACAAAATACTTCTAAAAGTATGCATTATTAAGCTGAAAAAAAAAATCCAAGCAGGCATTTTGCCACCATACAAGATTTCAAAGCTTCACGTGATGAAATGTTCATGAGTAAAAATAAACAAGTTGTGACAGCCATTGCCTGTTTAAATCTTCAAAAGGACCAAAGACCTCTTTGTCTTTTGCTTCATGCTCCTGGAATTGGTTTCAGACATTGTCAACTCAAATGAAGATGATGATTTATTGTTTCCAATTCATATTAGTGATCAAAACATTTCTATTCTTGACAAAGATTTCTCAAGAAACAAGATTAAACCACTTACATATTGTAGCAGACGAAGACAGTCTAAGAGAAGACCAAGGTCTCAGCTGAGTATTCTGAGGACGGAGATGAATGAAAGCGCATGCTTCCAATTACAAATGCAGAAACAAGTAAATAAAATCCTGGAAGTTTTATTAACTGGTGTTATTCTAAAGCATTTTCTTTTGACAGATTGAACATATCATAGTTACAAACTGGTAGCTAATGGGAATCAGTGTCTTGACACGCAGTTTCTCCTTTGGAACTGCAATAGGCAGGGCCCGCTGAGGTTCCCCCTAAAACTACAGGAGTGGAGGGGAGGGATTGTTATTCAGAGCAACCTATTCCCAGTTTTACCATCTGCTATCTCATGTTTAATATTTATATAAACCTTAGAGAAAAAAAAGTAATTATGCATCCAGTAAGAAAACCATGCATAAACATTTCTCATAACATTATTTTACCAGTTTCTTCTCAGAAGTCTGTAACAGAAAAAGCCTGAAGCCAGGAATATGCTAATTGATGTGCACAGATATTAATCAAGAGACTTAAGAAGAAGAGAGAAAGGAAAGGATTTGGTTTCCTGCACTGGAAGATGATATCCTGGTGCTAATTCACAGGAAATTACAGGAAATAAACAAGAAAGAGAAATGCAGATAATATCATCTGGGACTGAAAAAGAAAAGACTTGCCCTAACCTTAACACAAATGACTTCAATAAATGCTTTCCAAAACAGAAGTCAGGCAATTGCAGTTTCAAGAGCTCCCAAAAATATACCAATCCAAAAATTATTTTTGGCCTTAGTCAGGTTTGAAGGCTGGCATAGATACAGAAACTGCTAGGGAGAATCTTACTGTTAAATACATTTAAAGAAATTATTTATAAACTTTTAAATGAATTCCATTAATTTTCTACATCTAAATCTTTCATTTTAAATCCTGTTACATGCAATATGACTGAATAAACAAGGTATTGCTTCATATTGAGTAGATAATTTTGGATAACATCCTGGATCACCTTCTTCTCTTTTCCCCACATACCAAACTGTAACCAAGATTTCCTATCTCCCAGCTGCACAGTCAGGCTCTGTACAGGTCCAACCACCTCAAGGGTTGGATCAGCAAGGAAATCTGTTGTTTGTAGCAAAGCATGACAGGGAAGATGGAGGCTTCCTAGATTTCATTTTGAAAAGTTCAGTGTAGAAAGTGGTATCTGGGAAAAACTGAGGGAAGAAGTGTCTTTTCACTACCCCATAAAAGCACCTAATATATAAATACTCAAAGAATAAGAGTTTAACAGTAAAAAGGCTGCAGATCTGCTGTCCTTTGCTACAGACAGCTGTGGGGGGAGGGCAGGAACCACATTACTACTGGCACTGAGCAGCACCAAGATTTCCAGTTTTTCCAGCAAAACTTCCTCAACTGCCTAAACTTCCAGGTGTAACTCAGCTAATAAAATGTTTGTCTGATCTTGTAATCTTTACACATCATTAATCCCTACTCACACAAGAGTCTTAGCTCTGATCTCTCTTGTTTCTGAACAACGAGTTGTTCTGGAAAAGTAAACAAATAGAGCAGTGAAGCTGAGATCATAGTTGGGCCAATTAATATGAAGTTTTCATAATCTCCATCAAAGTGCCAATTACATGTTGCTAATGACTGGAGCCTCATTCTCTTATTTGTATATTTTTCTTCCCTCTCTCCTACCTTAGTCTTAATTTTGTGCAATCCACAAAACTTCCCCCAAATTTATTAACCATAAAGCATTTCTTAACCAAAATGCATTTCTTAATTGGACTTCATCCTAAAAACGTTGTATTCTTCCATGATATCTAGGAATACAGTGCTAAACTGTTTGTGATGAAGCCAAATACTTTACTCACATTGTTGCAGGATGGATTCAGGGTCTGAACATTTCACTTGAAAGGGCTTACAGAGTCTCATTTTTACCATGGAACACCTTTTCCCAGTCCACAGCCCAGAATCCTTCACTGGACGTCTCCTACGGTATCAGGAGCAGAAAAGGTTTTACTTTGAAAGCCTAAAGAAAATAGTTCTCCCTTTTGGGCACAGGTTTAATAACAGTGTTTTTACATATAGACTTAGAAAAATGTACCTTTTTTCATAGTATTTTCCAGGTGAAGGATACAAATGACTAAACAAACATTGAAGAATGTACTTGAATTTTGCTTACACAACTAAAAAAATTTTTTTTTTCAGCAGGAAGATGGCACTTTCATTTAGTCTTTTTATCTTAGCAATCCCTTATTTTCTTTGCTTTATTATACATATTTCTCATCCCATAGAGACATATTTCTTATCCCATAACCTAAACTCACAAGAGATTTAAGTTTGAAAATCCTGACCAGGAAGAGCTGAAGATCAGACTTCTTTGTCCTGACTGCCTGTTTTACTGTCTGATCTCCTACATATCAGAGATGGCCTCCTTAGTGACATAGCTCAAGATCTTGTCCAATTGATGCATTTGCACACGCTGAAAACACATAATAGACCTTGATCATGAAGACACGCATCTAAGGCTTAGGCATGCAAGCTCTGAACCAGAGTTTAAATGAAAGTAATTTTTATTGAAAAATAAGGTATTTGTGTGCATTTTCAGTCTTTATTAAGTCTCAGTGCACATTGGAAGTTTAAGTATCAGAATCATAGTTTAAAAATCAAGAATTTTTCAGTCTTAACATTTTGAATTCAGATTTAAGCCACAGGAATTTCAGTTTGTGGGAAGGATGGGATGTCAGTTGAGGAATGGCATAATTAAAATCTAATTAGCTCCACAAAGGAGGCTGCTATGGATGAACAAAAGAGACTCTGTGATGTCAGGGACAATAAAATACAGATTAGTTTGGAAAGTTTAGGTATTTTCTTTAGCTACTTTGAATTATAAGATATCCTACATATGAAAGATAAACACTAATTTGTAGAAAACAGTTTCAGCAGAGGGTGAATAACAGTGCAATTATGGAGCTGCAGAAATCTAAATTCTCTTTATCTATTGCTCTAGAAGGTATGCACTATAAAATTGTACCAGTTGTGTTTAATAGAAGCCCAAAGCTATTGCTATCAGAGGGCAGCTTAGTCTTTTCCAAAGCAGCCTATTATAAGTGAAATTAGTAGAAGAGTGGAAAAAAATAATAGGCTTGCTTTGTGGGGGAGGGGGTTATGGTCTGTGTGTGTCTTTTGGGGCATTGGAGTGTTGCATGAAAGTCAGGATAATTAAATTGTTCGAATAAAAGGTGAGGTTTTTTGGACAGATTGTGATTCATTAGGAATGTTTTCATTCTGTATTTGTTCATAAGTCTGACATTCACACTCATCAGAGCAGCCTCAAGCCAGAAATGTTCACTTTTCCATTTTCTGTAGTATCTCATGGTCAGGCAGGCAGAGCTCCTGCATGGGTAAAGATGATAATGCTGGAGATATTATCCTGCGAAGTAGAAATATATAGGAGGTATACACTGCCTAAAAAAGAAGCTATAAATGTCATAAATTCACGCAAGAGAAATAGAGGAGAAATCTGGAGAAAATAGAATTAGGTACTGTCTTTTCAGCTCATGCAGCTTCAGGCTTCCAGCACCTTTTTAACTGTGTCAGCCACAAAAAAGCATTATCCTGGACATTTACTAATGTTTCAGAAGATTAAACTGAAGAATTATCACAAATACCTTATCACTGAATACCAAAACACTTTGGTATTTAGCACCTTCTAAAATATAGGAATATATCTCAAAAATTTACCAATAGCTCTGTGACCCGTGTTGCATTTTGACACAATACGTATTCTATAGACACTTTTAATAATGTTTATTAAAATTTTGAAAGCAAGTGTACTTAAGCAAGCATGTTACGATGCTAATTTTCTTAGTAAAGTACCTCAGTCAAAAACAGCCTACAGTTTCAAGGTAAGGTCACAAAGAAAACTATATTCAGAAGTCTATAAATAAATTTAGCAGATAATCAAGTTAAATGCTGAGTTTCATGCTACAAGACAAGGGATCCTGCATACTCCTTTGCCTTTTCAGGGTTCACTTTTCCATGTACTCTGCTTCAGGGAACACCTTTTTACCTTTGGATTAATCAAGCAAATGTAAATGTTTGAAAAAAGTAGAAACGACCAAACAAGCAAAAACACAGCACAAGAAACCCAAAAAGACCTGTTGCAAATCCAAATCCTTTCATGGTGTAACGTTTGTTCCACTGATTAATTATAAGTTTAATCTCTTGAAAAAAAAATCAATTAAGCCACTATAGACTATGGAAGATTTAGAGACTATAAAATTTGAAACATAGCTAGGACATATTCTTAGAAAACCTTCACCCTCTAGTCAATTTCAGCAATCAAGTCAGTAGCAACAGTTTGATTTAAAAAAATAAAATAGTTTAATGAATGCATTTTCTCTGCAAGTTTTGGGCACGTCTTTTAATATGTTTTCAGAATTTCCCAATCTGATCTGGACTTCTGACTGGTAAATTAAGTCAAAAAAAAGCAATAAATTCATTACTTTTCAGGGTAGCATATGTTCTGAAAATAGAAGCTATTTTTATTTTTTATCAAAGCAAGGTCTATACAAAAGCAATTAAAGTTTTCCCACGTTTAGATCATATTGGATTCAAATCTCACAAGGGTATACATCAGCACAAGAGTGACATATGGAGTACTATCAGCAACTGGAAATTTTCAGAGGGAGAAAAACTGCAGAAAAGTATTCCTTGGATAATAGAAAAGAGAGATGATATTCTCATCATAAGCAGAAACAAGCTGAACACCCCAGAGAACTAACTTTGAGAGACAGAGAAACCAGGACATGGTTTAAAGAACATTTATTTCATAAGCCCAAAAAATGATATGTCAGCCACAGATAAATAGAAAATTCATCAGAAGCAAAATCACAACAAAAGTCCTCAATACTGTAAAAAAATCCCAGTTATGACTACATTTATTTAATTTATTTTTTTTCAAGTGTTTCAAGTTATTTACAAGCCTGTTATTACCTCCTGAAAAGAATATCTTTAAAATATGAAAATCAAGGGAGCTTAAAACTATTTGTTTATTTGGCAAGACAAAAATTAAACTTTGGATGCAATCCTTTGTATGTCAGAAAAAGACTTGTCCCATAACACAAAAGTTATTACAGATTTGCCTGCTTAACTTTGCTTTCAGACCAGACAATAAGAATGAACAAAATTTCTCTTGCTGTGATGAATAAATGTTTTGTAAGAGTTATAATTTATATATATTTATATTTTCATATATTTGTATTTTCATATATATATATATATATATATATATATATATACACATATGAGATTTTATTTGACACTTTGGACAAATGACATGGCATTGGTATTATTCTTTCATAAGAAGATGCTGGCAACCAAGGGAGCTGTCCCGGTGCACATTGGGGTTTAATATTATCAGCACATTAATTAAATGGTCTAAATAACTTTAATTTATCCCTCTTCTACTGGACAGACTTTTCGTGAAAAACAGGTATCAGAATGATTCCTTTAAGGAGCTTCCAAGAGCAGCTGTTGTTTTTACAGTAACGAACTCTGAAAGTGTGCAAGCAAGAATCTGAGTTAGGGAAGATGTGATCCTATCCCTGTATATCCTACAGGGATGACTGGAAGACCATGGTGGATAAGAAGATTCAGACTTTTTTTAAAAATCATTTTAAAAACACATTATGCTAAACAAGATGACATTTTCTGAGACACCTAAAAATGCTGGAAAGCAGTCCTACTTTTCCTGCACTTGAAACATGTTCTTTTTTAATATATCACCTGCCAGACCCCAGGGATGCAACTAACTAAGAGATGGCAGATACGTTTGAAACTAAATTCATGCTTACTAACTTGGGAATATACAGCATTTTTATACAGGCTAATTATATTCACCCTTTAAAACCAGTTGAGAGAAATAGGTACCTACAAGCACGATTAACTGGACTCATCTAAGATTTCATATTAACAATGGTTAATCTATGCATTAGAGGCCAATCTGGTCAGTTAGTTCCTTTAGGAATATCTCAGGTTGGTTGAGATGAATCTTACATCACTATCAAAACCACTGTGTGCATCTCATATTGTCTATACCCAAGTAAAGGTATTCAAGGAAGTAGCAACAAATAGGTGACAAGTAATATCAACAACTTTCTGAAGAGTAGATACTTCTGATACTATTCTTTCTGTCAATTAATTAATTGTCATGGTAATTAGACTTTTGGCAGATTGAAGATAGGCAGCAATCATACAGTTTGAAAAGTCCCAGCAGGAACAAGAGAACCAAGAAGAATAGCCAGCATTTTTAAACCAGTCTGTCTTAATAAGCATATTAATTTCCATGTCTACCCACTAGGTCATGAGATGAGGAATATGCGTTTTCTTTTCCACATCTTTACTGAGCAACAAGAAATTGGGCAAGAAAGGCAAGAGATTGGCAAGAGTCAAACATACTGATCAAATTAAAGGGAAAAAAGCAATTGCACAAGAATCAGAAACTAGGACAAGGTGAAGCTGGAACTGAACCTGGCAAGAGATGCAAAGAATAATATAAAGAGCTTCTACAGGTATGTTAACCAGAAAAGGAAGGTCAAAGAAGTTGTACTGCCACCTGATAATGCTGGAAAACTGGTAACAATGGGTGAGGAGAAGGGTGAGGTACTCAAAATATTTTTGACTCAGTCTTCTACCTCTCTTCCGACAATTCTCAGGTTGATGGAGACAAGGAAGGGGACTGGGGGATCAGAAAGTGACAGCAGGAAGGGGACTGGGGCAAGAAAGTGTTTCCTCCCGTAAGTAAAGATCAGATTCATGACCACCTGAGGAACCTGAATGCACCTAAGCCTATGGGACCTGATGAAATGCATCCCATAATCCTGAGGTAATTGGCTGTTGTAGCTGCCAAGCCACTTTCTATGGTATTTGAAAAGTTGTGGCATTCCCAGTGAAGTCCCAGGTGACCGAAAAAGAGGAAACACTTTCCCCATCTTTAAAAAGGATAGAAAAGAGGACCCTGGGAATTATCAACCAGTCAGTCTCGCCTCTGTGTCTGGGAAGATGATGGAACAGATCCCTCTAGAAGTTATGCTCAGTCACATGGAGGGCAGGGAGGTGATTTGAGACAGCCAGCACAGCTTCACTAAAAGTGAGTCCTTCTATGATGGAGTGACTACGTCAGTGGACAAGGGAAGGGTTGCAGATGTCACTTATTTGGACTTCTGTAAGGACTTTGATATGGTCACCACAACATCCTTCTCTATAAATAGGAGGCAGACGGATTTAATAAGTGGACTATTAGGTGGATGAGGAAATGGTTGGAGAGCTGCATCCAGAGGATAGTGGTCAACAGCTCAAAGTTCAGTGGACATCTGTGGTGTCCCTCAGGCGTCCATATTGGGATCCGTGCCATTTAATACCCTCAAGTGCACCCCCATCAAATTTGCTGATGACAACAAGCTGAGTGATACAATTGAGACATCTGAAGGATACAATGCCATCAGGAGGGACCTGAGCAAGCTCATGAAGTGGCCTTATGGGAATCTCCTGAGTTTAACAAGACCAAGTGCAAGGTGCTGGATCTGGGTTAGGGCAAGCCCCAGTCTCAACACAGGCTGGGGATGAGCAGATTCAGAGCAGCCTAGCCAAGAAGGACTTGGGGTGCTGCTGGATGAGAGGCTAGACACGACCCAGCCATGAGCACTCAGAGCCTAGAAAGGCAATTGTGTCTTGGGATGCATCCAAAGCAGAGTGGGCAGCAAGGGAGGGAGGGGATTCTGCCCCTCTGCTCTGGTGAGACCCTACCTTTAGTGTTGCATCCAGCTCTGTGGTACCCAACACAGAAACAACAACCTGTTGGAGGAAATCCAGAGGAACCCACCAAGTTGAACAGAGGGATGGAGCACCTCTCCTATGAGGAAAGGCTGAGATTGTTGCCCGTGG
The DNA here is from genome assembly GCA_037834095.1 of Argya squamiceps. Taxonomy (NCBI): domain Eukaryota; kingdom Metazoa; phylum Chordata; class Aves; order Passeriformes; family Leiothrichidae; genus Argya; species Argya squamiceps. The sequence goes on along the minus strand of JBBMKD010000102.1, from coordinate 125,160,776 downwards.
AAAAGAGAAGGCTTTAGGATAACCTAATTGCAGCCTTCCAGTACCTGAAGAAAAACTGCAGGAAAAATGGGGCAAGAGTATTTGTACAAGAACATGCAGTGACAGGACAATTTTGAAAGCAAGTGCATATAAGCAAGCATGTTACTATGTTAATATATATCTCTAAACTGAGAAACACTAGGTTTAGATTAGATATCAGGAAACAACCCTTCACTGTGAAAGTGGCAAGGCACTGGAAGAGCTTGCCCAGAGAAGTTGTGGATGCCCTGTCCCTGAAAGTGTTTCAAAGCCAGGCTGGATGAGTGATTTGAGCAAGCTAGTCAAAGTGGAAGGTGTCCCTGCTTGTGACAGGAGGTTGGAACTAGATGATCTGCAAGGTCCCTTCTAACCCAAACAATTCTATGGTTGTATGATTTTTTCCCCTCCTGGCCTAGTGACGCATACCCCATCAAATTTGACAGAGGCTGGTAGTTCTCTAGAAGAGCTGAAACACTTAGTCATACAGCTGAAGTTCTAGTTTCTGATCTGGGTGTGATAGAAAACATAAGGTTCATCAGGTCTTTAAGTGGAAGTCTCTCACACAACCACCACTTCCTAGACATGACACCAGCAAGGCAGTGATCCCCAGGGTCTCCTTTACATAGTGGTTTCTCATTGGTGCACTTGCTTAGTGCCTTATAGCTTAAAGGTACTTCTCACCTGTGTCTTTCATGATACAAAAATGAGACCTTAGAGGTAATATTGGGATAGAAGCTGTTTTATACCTGTCCTGGGGTGACTTCATGATGCTTGTATCCCCAGCTGTCTGTTCTGTTTATGCCAGATACTAAGTTCTACACATTCAAGACTAGTTCAGAGGGTGAAGGGGGGAAAGAAGAGACATGCCCTTTGTTTTCAGAAACTGCACTCACTGCTCTGCATTCTGCTCCTGGATTGTGTTGTCTACAGACAGACAGCAAAAGAGAGCTCTTCTTTGCTTTGTGTTAGTTTTTACCTAGCTGAGGCAGAGAAGTTTCCTAGACTGGTTGTTTTTTTCTTTTTCTTGGAACTGTTTAAACCTGTTTTGGACTGAAAAACCCAGAAAACACCTGGATCTCATGCCTGTAGCCCATCGGGGCCCGGGATGTGGCATTTTCCAGTGCCAGAGGGAGTGATAAGAGACTGAGTAAGCCAAGCTACACCCATGACAAGGACTTTCTGAATTTGCTATCTCTCTTCAGAACAACAAGAGGTTTTATTATTTAATATTATTCATTGTTTTTCCCTTGTGGGCACTTTGCATGTTGAATAAAGAAGTTTTTTACACATTTTCTCAAAGGAAATATTTTCCTGGACCGGTTGGGGGAGGGGCTACTCATGTTTGCTTTCTAGAGAGACCCCATTCAGAAGTTTCCTCTCAAATTTACCCTAAAGTGGACAACACCTCCTTGTTGAAGATGGGGACTAACCTGGAAGACAAATTTGAGATTTACATGGTTAGATACAACTAATAAGAGCCTGATAGACTCCATAGTTCTAAAATCTATCTTAGACTCCAGTTCATACTAACTTTTTGCTCTTTAACTGAAAAACATAAATTTAGCATGTAATGTCTTGTAATTTGTGTATTTCAATCAGATACTTCAAAGTATAACCTTGTCTCTTTATGAGAAGAAAAGGATTATGAAACAACAGATTTTTTAATGCAGACCTTTTAGATTATCTGCAGGAATTAACAGAGAATCTTACTTCAAAACATAATTATGTACGTTTTGAACATCCTGATCATACAAAACTGTCAAACTCCTATGCAGTTGTGAGGAAACAATTGCTTATCCACTCTCCTATCTATAAACACTGAATTTTTTTCATTAAAAGGAAGCAAACATAAATGGAATGAAGATGTGTCACAAGTTTTAGGCTAGAAATTAAGAAAAGGTTCTTCACCCAGAGGGTTGTTGGGCAGTAGAACAGGCTCCTTAGGGAAGTGGTCACAGCACCAGCCTGACAGAGTTGAAGTGTTTGGAAAATATTCTCAGACATATGGTGAGATTCTTGGAGATGGTGTTGTGCAGGGCCAGGAGTTGGACTTTGATGATCCCTGTGGGTCCTTTCCAACTCCAGATATTCTATGATTCTATGATGTTTAATCTATATCTACCTTCACTTTAATTGTCTATGGACACAAAATTATTACTGCTTAAATACGTTGCAATTTTGCTCATATTTTTTTTTAAAAAAACAGTAATTTCTTAGGATTACATGTTCCAAGTTTTTATTGGCATAATTAGATCCAATTTCAAAGAGTTCCTTTCTCATAATGATATTCTGATCCAGTGAAAAAAAATGAAAAGTAAAATTTGAGCTTGAGAAGATAGAAAACTTGACAAACATGTTTTTGTACAAAAATTGAATTAATCTTTTAAATTTGATTGCCACTCTGCTGTGCATAGCAGTAGAGATAAAGAGGGCATTTACAAATTATGGAAAGCAGAATGCCAGTAGATAGAGAATTTTTATAGACATGCTTGACTAGAAATAAAGATGAATTTATAATTAAGGATCCTTTTCCTGGATTTATTCTTCAAAGATAACTGTGGGGTATAACATACAGGAATAATTTTCAGTGAAGGGGTGAAGAAGTCTAAGCATCATCTTAAGAGCAAAATTGAAGTGTTTCATGGCAAAAGACTTTAAATATTTTATGCTCCCTTAGAAGCTTTTCCAACATTATAAAAACAATGCATGGTTATTTTTCTATCAGAAAAAGTACTAAGACTTAAAGTGTCATTCAAAAGATTTCTGAAGGTGCTACATTTAAAGTCTAATAATTTAGCCTAAATAGAGAAGCCATTTTTAAAAACTGGAAAAAAAATTTGAGTTACATTGCAGTCTTACTACTTTGTAATAGAATGAACAGTCAAATGCCATCATGTAGCTGAAAGATATGTCAAAAAATACATTTCTTCATGAAAAAGTTCTTTATTGAATATAATGTTTTTATGCATATGGTAATTCTGTAGTTTAAGCATAATGACAAATACTTGGGGCACAAAAATTTATTTCACATTTTAAAATTTTAGTTATGTCAACATATAAATTATGAATCGTGAGTATTTTACTGCTTTGTTAAGATGGTGAATTTGGAAAGAATTTTTTTTCTTTTTAAAACTTTCTATCACATACTCAGCACCACCTTAAATAACTATATGTTAGATTCCATTATTTTTTAAGGTATGGCCAGACTTTGCCTCAGTGTCTCCAAACTGATAATGAAACTGCTCTCCATTGCTTTTATGCTATTGTGATTTTTAAGTCAGAGTATAGAGTGATAATGTAGGGAAAATAATCAAAACATGCAGGGGCAAAAAAGGTAGAGAATTTAAATTATCTAGAGGATGTAGTGAATGGACATAAGAAATAATATATCCTTGCTTGGACTGCATTCTATGAAATGTAATTATCCAGCCATGGCACTCTCAGAAAATCTTAGAAATATTCACAGGAGCTGAGACTATGTGAGTTATATTCACATAAACCAGAGTCAGACTTCCATTAAAGGGTGGCTTTATTCATTATTTCTAACCTTGTGAAGAGCTGTGGAGGTGACAATTTTAAACACACACACACACACACACACACCCCCTTTTTGTTTTTCTCAGCTTTATAATATCCCACCTATAAAATGCAACGAGTCTTGACAACAAAAAATATTGGTATAACAGGCTTACATCAAGCAGGGAAGCAGCATTAATTTTGAAATTTAAGGATACAGGATTTTGCTAGATTCTCTACATTCAGATGCTATATCCAACAGGACAGAATTTTTAAAATAGTTTTGGAGCATAAGTAATTTCCTTCAGAAGCACAATAAAAATGAAACAAATATACCCTGAATACCAAAGATCACTATTTGTCTGTCTCTAACCTTGTGCACAGACAAATTTCCTTGAAAATTGGAGTGGCACAAGAAGAATTCAAACATCCATCAAAGGGCATTGGGGATAGATTGACTGCTTTTACTGAATAATATACCCCATTGCTTTATATGAGAACCTCCCATTAAATTTCAGTTGTTCCCAGCCAAAAAAAAAAAAAGAAATATAATGTGAGGCTTGTGTGATTACCTTGATTCAACAGATTTCTATGCTTGGACATTTTTATGGTCTCAGAGAATTCCTGTTCACTTATTGGTTTCCATCAGAAGGAAAGAAATAACAATGAGGGCACTGTTGCAGGCTTTTTTTCTTCTTTTATGTGCAACAAATACATTTCTCAAATAAATATCTCAAAAACGCCATTCACAATTGGTTTTCAGTATGAAATAACACAACACGCAAAACATGTTGGAACATTAGTCTGGTTTCATACAGTGCTTTTCAAATGCTGAGATAAGAGGTCTTTTCAAAACCAAACACTGAGCGATGGAAGCATATTGACTTGAAGGAAAGATCTGCCTTTTTTGTTATTTCATGTGTCCTTACAAGCTTTAGACATTAGAACAAGTTTTATATAAATGATGCACTCTGCAAGAACTGCCTTTACTCTAAGAAAAATATCAGAAGCCAGACAAGATAGCTAGGCAAAAGGCAGTCTAATTTAAAATCTGTCAGAAATAAAGAGTCCTCATGGTGAGATACTCTGCGACAAGGTCTTAGATATGCGGTCACATCCAAACCACAACTTTTGTATACAAGTAACAGCCACAACTGAATTGCTTTTATAGCCCCTTATTGACACCAGAATTGAATGATATCTACTAAAGAGCAAACTTTATCACTGTCTGTGGCTGAAGAAGCAAGTGCTGCTGGGTTGTACAGACACTTAACCAAGACAGCAACCAGGGCAATTCACCTTTAAAGTGTTCACCTGGGAAAGGCAGCAGAATACTGCAATAAAAGTCAATAGGATTACATCAGCAATTAGGACTAGGGAGTTAGATTCTCTGCTATGCTATACCCAGCAGATTTTTACATCTGCAGAATGTCTACATGGGGAATTTTAAACAAGATTTGAATGGTGGCATTTTATTTTGTGGTGTAATGCATAAGAAGCATACCACTTGGTATTCCAAACGGTATTCCCTTTTTTACAGCCTTCCTGGATGATAAATCTGGTCCCCTTGCTGAACATTTTCCATCACAGAGTCCAGTTCCCTGTTAACACAAGCACCTATCACTCTCTCAGTCATGTGTAGCACCATCTGCAAAGGAGCTTGTCTCTTTGCTCCAGTGTTGTGATCAGAGAGCTCCAGAACGTCACTGCCATTGCAAATCCAAGCTTTTTCATGGCTTTTTCATGAAGTAAGATAGCACAAAAAAGCAAAGACCTTCATGATTGCTATTATACTTAACAAATATTTATTATAAACAATTTTTTTTTTTTAATAATCACAGAAAAGTCCAGGTTTTATTCATTACATAACCTTCAAAACATTTGAGGTTCAATAATGGCTGTTATGGGTCCTTCTACTCTTTCATACTGGTATCTTATCAAGTGGATACCAGAGCCCAGAAGCTCCCTCTTCTATTCTGTTCCTGAACAGAAGTACTTTCCCTGTGTCATAGAGAAAGGCAATCATTTCAATTATAGACTAGAGAACACATGCTGAATTACCAACAAAGATAAGGTGAGCTCTGCAGCATTCCCAGCCATTCCTGTTTGACTCTAAGCTCTGGAAATCCCCACCAGAGTGCAAATGCCTCATAAACACTAACCATGGGGATTACTATGGTGCTGTAGAACAACATTTTGTTCTTTCAAGATCACCAGAATTCTCTCACAAAATGTGAGTGTACCCTTAATAATAAAACCTGTCCTACCTCAGATTTCTCATCCATCTTCAGATTTCTTATTTTCTGCTGGCGTGAAATGGCATGAAAATTATTTGTATAGCTGCCCAGTTAGAACAGTTGTCTGAGATTTATCCATACACAAAGAGCAATCCCTCAAAATATAACCTTGTATTTTAAAACTGAACAAAATCTATAAGTACAGGAAATTCAAATCTTCACTTGTGAAGACGGAAGTCTTAATGGCTTTCCATGCTGATTTCTTTTGGAGGAAGATAAAGTTTTATATATAAATGAAAGTTATTATGAGATTCATGGCAATTTAATTCATACACTTAAGCTGGTATGCATTCAAAGTCATCTGACCTGTTTTAGGAGTTGAAATGTCAGGTAAATATACTATTTTCTTTATTTTGATTTCCATCAGAAGGAGCTGATATAGTGATCTAAAACTCAGACATTCAGGTTTTAAATGTCTAAGCTCTAAGATGTGACTCATGGTCAAGGCGCTGTCACTCAGAGGAAGAGCCTGCAGCGATAGAATTCAGCTTATCCATTTACCTTCTTCCCCGGTGCCTCTCTAAGGCTAAGAGTAACAGTGCCTCAAATGTTGCACATTTGAAACCAACTATCAAAAGGCACACTAGTGAATTAAGGCTTGTGAAAACAAACACCAAATCCAGTATTAAACCAGATTTATTACTTTCCTCAGTTGATTCTCTGCATACTCCGGTTGGTCTGCAGACTTCTTGATTCTGCTGTCCCCAAGAATTTTCACAGATCTGAGGATTTTACTCCAGATATTTCTCCCAAGTTTCACTAGTATTCGAGCGATAAAAATCCATGTTAATCCTGGGCATGAAATTCAAGTGTCTGGATGTAGCAGCGGGAGCTTCAGGGTTTTTGAATTTGTATTTGCATTTTGTTATTTGTGTGTACTTGGTATGTTCCTTTTCCCTCCCCCATTCCTGTCCCCGATGTACCTGGTTCATCCTGATGTAACCCTGCCCCCTTTCCTTCTCCATTGGGTCAGTGTTTCCCCGCCCACCCCCAAGCTGGGAAAAAGGAGACACAGGCCCAGACTCTCTCTCTCTCTCTCTACCTCTCTCTACCTCTCTCTACCTCTCTCTCTTTACCTCTCTCTCTACCTCTACCTCTCTCTACCTCTACCTCTACCTCTCTCTACCTCTACCTCTACCTCTACCTCTACCTCTACCTCTACCTCTACCTCTACCTCTACCTCTACCTCTACCTCTACCTCTA
>JBBMKD010000102.1:125117832-125153415 GCA_037834095.1 Argya squamiceps | reverse complement strand
ATCTCTATCTCTATCTCTATCTCTATCTCTATCTCTATCTCTATCTCTATCTCTATCTCTATCTCTATCTCTATCTCATCTCTATCTCTATCTCTCTACCTCTATCTCTATCTTTATGCCTCTCCATGCCTCTCCATGTGGAGACAGGGGCTCTGGCAAACCCCCTTCCCCATGGGCCTGCACTACAATAAACATCCTTATTAACCCAGAGAGAGCATGATTCCTTCTTCCAAGCCTCATCCACGCTTCAGCCAGCTAAGCTGAGGAACCCACAAACTGTTGTTGTGGTCTAAGGGGAATCTGCTAGCCAGGATAGCAGCCCCCCTACAAAAGAAACCACAGCATCTGGAGACCACAGAATTCTGTGCTAAGTTTTGCAGCAATGCCACATTTTCATCACTGTCAATGTCAGACAGAGGGGAAAACAAGACCTTACTGTCTTCAATATTGTGATTCCATTCTCAAACCTAACAGCATTAGTACTGTCATTCAGTTATTTTAAGACACAGAATAAGCCATAAACCAGGATCATGGCACTGGAAAGTGGAGTCAAAGGAGACCATAGATCTTAAGTAAGATCTCCCTTTTTCCTGTTCTGGACAAGAATGTCCAATGTCCCTGTATTCTCCCCATATCAATTACTGAATTTATTCCAGGAGAGGAAAACAAGGAAGGAGAATTCTAACCCCACTGTAATCAGACAACACCTTTTTACTGTCTTTTTACCAAATTTCTAAGACAATCCAGATCTCAGCATCCAAATCCAAGAAACTCCATAGATGTTGAGAAGGATCAAGCAACAAGCATAGCCATGTAATAGTCCCAGTGCACTTTGAATTAATTATAAAGCCAGCAGGAACTCATAAAGCATTGCACAGAACAGCAACAACAATTATTCTTAACTGTAGGCCCAGCTGGCTCCCAATCTTAAACCAGCATGAGTTTTGCTAATAACCATGGCAATATGAGAAAAATAAATACCTTTGCTTAACACAATCATTATTTACTTGCATCCACCCCACTGATGTAATTTAACTTGGACTTTTTATTTTATCTGCTCTCCTCATGTCTCCCACCCAGGGTATCCAGGACATATGACTCTAAAGTATATGCTGAACAACTGCATTGTTCCCACACTGCAGAAAATCCACCAGCTAGACCTGGGAGGACTGAATTGAAAACAAACATGGGAAAATCTGTATAGTTCTCTCTTATTTAATTAGTTCACCTCATAGATTGAATATAAACTTGTGTATAATGTAAGGTATGTCTGTAATGACAGCACTGGAGACTATGATTTGTGTCAGGAAAGATGATGTCATAGCAGGTATCTAGAATTTAATTTTTGTAACATGAATAAAAAATACAGTTTGCCACTCATAACAGTAAAGTTTTCAAGGAATGGGAGAAAAAAAGAATACCAAAATCTGATTGCAACTGAGTCATAATATGAAATTTACATGTCTCCAGGCTGTTAATTTAAGAGAAGGAGTCGACTGGCAATTGCTAGAAATCAAATGGAAAGTAAGCTGTGACATTGTGTCCAATTTTACCTGGAAGTGCAAAATACTGATAAAAATAAACTCAGGTCAACCCTTCTGTTTCCACAATGCATCAAAATAAGAAGAGAGAAGAGGTTATTTTCTCAGTGTAATAAAAATGCATCTCTTTAATAGATTCAAACTGAAAAACATGTTTTGCAATTCCAACTAGAGTATTAATCATGCATCCTATATTCACGAATGCAGAGTAACATTTTCAAAGGCGTCCAAGATTTTTCGCTGGCCAGACTTTAAGTTGTCTTTAAAAGTTTGGGTTCAGATCAAATGAAATCTGCAGAACAGCAGTTCCCATCTATCACTGGTCCTTAAGTAACAATTCTGTGAATGCAACATTTTTGTAGCAGCCCTGCATTGTGTCCATCCAACTGTGTTCAATTTTAAGCTTTCAGTTGCCTCTGAATGCAAGCAATATCACAGGACAGTTCCCCTCAATGTACAAACTGGCTTTGAAACAACTCCAAGAGAAACAAATGAAGTAAGATATGTCAGTTTTACTAAAGGTATCTTAGAATATTAGAACTTTAGTTTTTAGTATGTGTATTCATTGTTCAAACCCAGTCATCCAAGGTGAAGATGGGTTCTAATTCCTGCATGGAACTCCACCAATTTCTGTGAAGCTTTTTTCAGGCATCTAGTTATATGACTAACACAGACTTACAGCTCTTTGCACCTCATTCTTTCTGAAACAAAAACAGATAAGAAAGTACCATTTTTCTCTATTTTTTGTCTTTTATTGGCTCTAATATAGCAACATTACACATAAGATTCATTGTATTACCTTCTGTTTGTTTACATGCAAAAAATATATGTAATACAATGGAATTCTTTAAGATAAACACTAACATGTTTCTCTTCATATAACACTTCTTTAACTCATTCTCGATTGTCCGTTGTGCTTTTTTCTTTAAAGTTTTGCAATGACATATTTAATTTTTTTTTTCTATAACTATTTGGCAGAATGCCATTTTAGTGACTTCTGCAGTCTGTGCAAGATCTGGAAAACAGGATTTTTTGTGACCCAGAGGAGTGAAGATCTCTTGCTTCTTTAAAAGTAAAAAAATTTTTTTTGAGGAAAAAATTATTACACTTTGTTTCCCACTCAGACAAAAGGGAAGGGGGGTAAAGAGAAAGGAGGTTTTTGAAGCTTCCATCAGATGGTATACACTTTCCAGAAATTTCTGGTGAGATGTTAGTACACAAATCAATTCTTCTCAGATAAGCTATGACTACCCCTTCTCCACCTGAGATTTATGCTGCAATATTTTTGTTGTAAATATAATGTTTTACTGGACAGAATATGGGCATATGTCATTGCATGTAACTCACATTTTATTATATGCTTATAGTGGGGAAGAGGAATTGAGATGAGGGAGTGAGTGGATTAGTTTACTTACTGCCCCAACTTTAAAACAGTATAAATTCCCAGTGTAGGCAACACCTCACCTGGCTTCAGCAATCACACTGTAGTGAGTAGGAGCTTTTCACATAGAAGTAAGAGCCAGACTGCTCTAAACTCTTGCAAGGTCTGAGAAGGCATTGGGAAAACTGGGACTGAGAAAACACAACAATGAAAACACAACACTTGAGCTTTGTGAGCAACCTGCAACTCCTGAGTGCAGAACACCAGCTAGTGGAAGAAGACTACCCAGCTAAAATGCCTAGAAGGATTTTGGCTTTTTGTGTAAGAAGAGTAAAATCTATTTTCATATACTTAAAAAAAAAAAGTAAATTCATAGTAAATTCATTAAAGTGGCTTGTATCCAAAACCAGAGAGACCTGCTTTTCCTTTACAACACAAAATCAGTCTGCAGCTGACCTACATTCCTAATGGATGATTAGATCAAATGTCAAATTTAAGTGACCTAAATCTCCATGGATGATGCAGACAGTCAATACTGCAACACTGAACAAGGAACATATCCTGATTGTGCTAAACTGATGTGAAATTAGGCTGGCAAATATTCACTGCTATTCCATTTCTTTCAGATAGTCCATTAAATTGCTTGTAAATAGCAAACCACCTACCATCAGAAGGAAAATTGAGAATTAAAAAGTACATTAAAACACTCTAAAATAAGGAAATTATAGAATTAAGACTGCCCATAAAATCTTGATAGGTTTCCCTGTATGGTGATAAGACCCCTTGGTCCCCAGGATATCTGTCTCATTCATTCCTTAAAGGAGACTACTAATTAATTGAAGGAGCATATATACCATGCCTTGTTTTGCCATAACTGCAATTTTTTTCTAGTAATTTTTAATTCAATAACTGTAAAAAACTTAAAAATCACAGTTGCCTGTCTCATAACTGTTAAAACCACAGAAGAATTTTCAGAATGGACAGCAGGGTGGCACTGGTTCCAGACAAGGGTTCCCTCTATGGCAAACTGGCTGAAACAGCAGCTGCTTGTACTCATATCACTGATATCACCCCAAGTTATGGGACTAAATGTATCTGTGACCACCAAAGCCCCCTCCTCACACACACTCACTCCTGCTCCCAAATACACCTCCATGGATTCCTGGAACCTGGACTATAAATTAAGCCACTTGACAGGAACAAGAGATAAGATAAAGGTGGTAGTATTGACCAAATATGTTGTGGTTTAACCCCAGCCAGCAGCCAAGCCCCAGGCAGGAATTTGTGAGGAACTGTTGCCTGTGGGATAGACTCACATTGGCCAACTTCATGGAGAACCAACCCAATCGACAGGACCCCCCATTGGAGCAGGGCAAAGACTCTTCTCCCTGAGTAGCAGCAGAAAAACACGTGATGAACTGACCATAGCACCCATTCCCTGTGTCCCTGCACTGCTGTTGGGGAGCAGGTAGAGTTGAGAAGGAAGGAGAAGTGAGGGAGAGGTGGGGTTTTTAAGGTCTTTTATTGACAAATAGAATAAGACCTTTCTAAGGTCTTATTTTATTTGTCATTAAATTGTTCTGATTTTGTTAGTGAAAATCTCAATTAATATCTCTAGTTCTAGTCTGTCTTACCTGTGCTGGTATTTGGTGAGTGATCTCTCATGGTCCTTAGCTAAACTTATGAACTCTTTCTATATTTTCTCTCCCATTTTCAGCTGTGGAGGGCAGTGAGAGAGAGACTTTGTTGGATGCCAGGCAGCCAGCCAGGGTGAACTCACTACATGACTTCAGCACATGGTCTCATTTGCACCTAAATTCAGGTAGAGGCACATCTCTCAATAATTGGCTCATAACACCTTAAAACTGCACTCAGAAAGGGATGATTAAATTCTACTCATCCCATGGTACTCTTCCTTCTAACAGGTGTCTGAGAACTGATACTTTTTTCCCTTAAATTTTCCCTGTTTGACAATGACTAAGGATAATCCTTGTTTTCCAAATAGAGAAGGCAATGAGATGTCCCAGCCAAATCTCACCAATTCTGTACACTTGGTCTGAGGTCCTAAATACTTGATTCCTCTCCTAGGGCTTTCACTGCATACTTCCCCACAAAATGCACAGGTCTCAGAGGGTGACAAGCATCTGCAAACTACAATTCAAGGCCTTCAGTCAGGTCCCAGGAGACAAAATATTAGACATTTGGGGATGAAAATAAGACAGGCTTTAGTGGCTTGCCTTCTAGCAAAAGGAGTTCTGTGAACCAGGCAGAATCAGCAATCATTTCTTCAAGGTGAATATATATCATTTGGAAAAAAGCTAGGCTTGCAATGCCATCTTATTCCATACTTTGCTTATAACTGGGCTGAGGAACCCACAAACTGCAGTTTGTGTCCTTCACAGACATTACAAACCCAAATCATGATTACACTGGTCATAACACAACACTACATACTACAATAATTAAAAAGCAATCTTAATCCTAACCTATTCTGATTTACAACAGTGTAGCATAATTTTCAAATTCAAGAGTTAAAGTGTGAATTAAAAAAAAAAAAGCCAGAACAGAGAAATTTTACTGTGTGGCACCACGCACAGCCTTTTGGCAGCTTTTTTGTTTTGGAGAGGCATTAGGACTTTCACAAAGTTCTGCATTAAAACATTGCTTGTTTCCAATCAGCCTAGTATATCGTTCAGGATCTATCACTGCAGAGCAACTGCTTTTCTAAAATATATGTAGAGATGCTGTATATACGTTTTTAATTGATATAGAATTGCTTAGTTGAGGAAATGTGAGCATTTTAGTTGCTCTGAGAAGGCTTGGATTTAAGACTTTAAGGATTCATAGTCTAAAGAATCATGTCTCCCAAATGCTTCTGGTCATTTCTGAGATCTGTTTTGAGACAAGTCACAGAGAGAATCACTTGAAACTGTCTCACCGCAACCTCAAGTTACTCTCCTGAAATATCCCTCAAGTATTTTTTCCAAAGCAGGTCTCTAAGCCTCTGACCATAAGAATGCCTTTGAAGCTCCATAGCAGGATCTGTGGAGTCTCTTGCTGGTGTTACTCAGAAATACAGTAATTTGAGGAGCAGATCTTGAAAACAACTCAGTAAAACTCCAGACAGTTGCTTTGTTTTCTCCCAGCCAGCTTTATCAGGTTTATTTTTTGCTCATGGATTTTGTAGGTTCTGTTGTGGTTTTAGGATTAGGTGAAAGACCTTGGGACAATTAATGATTTCAGGTGGTCCACAGAGATGCAGGAATACTTTCTTTCACACAGTAGAGCAGTTGTCATTATCAACATTTCTCAGATCCCCTGGACAATACTGGATGACAGATAAGTTGCACCCACACAGCTTCTGCCTAAAGATGCCAACACACCATAGAGATGGTTAAATTTCTTTCAGAATCAAATTAATATGAGTCACTGAGTCAAGAGTAACTCTGTACCAATAAATGGAATTTATTTGGTTTATGTATTGATACATGGTGTGATCTGGTACCATGCAGGATCATGTATATTGTATAGTTTATAGATGTCTCTCCTGTTCATCATGGCACCCCTTTACAAAAAACATGTCCCACACCAGGCTGACAATTATCTGAAGAAGTGGCAATAGCAAATGAATTGATAAAATGTTATTCCTGATTCTTTTTGGGGAACCAAATCTGCCTCAAATCATGTAAATGTAAATTACTGTGGCAAATGTGACATCTCTGTCTGAGAGCATGTTAATGCAATTTACTACAGTGAATATCACATCTCCATCTGCTAAAGCAATCTGTTAAAATTTACTAAGATTATTATCTTCAAGAGGAAGAGGTTTTTAATCTTTCAGGTTGTTGTTTTTAAGTTTCTTCTGGTGGAAGTATTACCTAACATGTGATGCTCACTGAGAGCATTTGATTAAATTAAAAATGGAATATGTAAATTCTTAGCTCTTACCAGATCACTGTAAAACAGCAACCAGTAGACAGTTAAGGCCAGATTTTCAATAGCCCAAAACATTTAATTTCAGACAGGATTTCTTCATGAGTGGTAGATAGACACCAGAGCAATGAGAGCAAGATGATAAATTTTACATTTCTCTGAATTGCATCAACTTTTGACAAGTCTTGCCTTGCTATCAGAGACCAGAAAAACTCCAGAGGAAAACACTCTACCTCAATAGGCTGCACAAAAAACAAACAAACAAGCAAACAAAAATTAGTGAAGCAATATAATAGATATGAGGATATGACTATTTCATTATTAGAGGTATGCAGTGTTTAAAACATGAGAATAAATCTTGCAGGCACTACCATTGTGGAAATCAGGAAAAGAAATCTAAAATATGTCAAGGAATCACATATCTTTCCTAAGAGCTACCCAATCTATGCTTATTATGCCTGATCTATAAAAATATGGAAAGAAAAATATTTCTACTGCTAACTGAAGAGATTTCAAAGCCGAATCTAGGAGGACATAATGTAACTACACAAAATATTACATGGTTCTATTTCACAAAGGCCTAAAATGGGTAAAAAAAAAAGAGAATACTTACTTAAATGCTGAAATTTTTGTTGAAAATAGATTTCAATTCAGGTTTTCTTCTTTTTTTTTTTTTTAATTTTTATTTTTTATTATAGCAACTAACAGGTATCACAGAAAACATCCAATAGTATGGATTAGAATAGCACTTTTAGGAGAAAAATATGTAGGGTGCAATAGCAGATCAACAGCTTTGATTAAAGTCCATTGCACTGATCAAAATAGCCAAGTATCCCACTTTTAGGTGCTTTTCCGCTGTTTGGCTCTGGATTTGGCCAGAATGGATAGGGAGCACAGTGGGACTTGAAGACTGAAGTCAGAGACCACAAAGCTTTGCAGTTCTGGGGATGGAGAATAAAAATACTAGGATCAGTAGGAAAGGAAACTAAGAGGTACCCTACTATGGGAATCGAGGGTTTGCTTAATACCCCTCTCCTCTTTCCCCTCAGAAGATGGCTTCCTTTATGGTGGTGACAAAGCACTTTACAAAGTCAACTTTCAAAGCGAGACATCCAAAATACTTACACTCCCTGTTCCAGCCTCTTTCTAACTGGATCTGGCTGCTGGGCAGCTTCTTCACTTTGAGGTATTGACACCTGCTGGCCGACACAAAAATAGCAAACTGTTTTCTCGAACACACTCCCAGCGCTGGGTGCATATGGTTTCATGTTCTCTCTCTGCCATATGTTGGAAACTTTCTGATTCAAACCGGTTGCAAGTAAAAATCATAATTTTAAAACTATCTTTTAAAAATATCTGGCTTGGATATCGTTTTACTACAAATGCCAAGACACCCTGAACAATGGAAACATTACCAAGTCTCTCAAATTCTCCAGTATGATATAAACAACAAAATTGTTCCTTAGTTTCTGATTTTCACAGATTCCAAAAAATCCGAGGAACTACATACTCCAGATTTTTCTGGAAGATAATCTGAAATGAAAGAAAAGATCCATATACTGACTTTTATATTTCTGCTTTTCCTATGTTTATGAAAACCTTCAGCTCTTCAACTGTTTTATATTTATTTAGTTTTATAATCTGAATGAAGGACAGAATCCTTTTAAACACTTAAATAAGTTAAATGTTTTCAGTGAAAGACTGGGGAGATTCATGTGGGAAAAACCACCATAGGTCAGTAATTTCACAGGAATTATATTTGGCTAAATTTTAAAAAGTTTAGAATCTGAGATACCATCAGAAGAAAAATCAAGCTTCATATAAGTTTTCCTGGGCATCCTTTTCTGGTTATTCTCAATGGTAAGATATTGGGTTAAATTACCTTTCGATATGGTCCCACATGAACATTCTTCACTACTGAAAAATGTCTATTAATGAATATGTGACAAATGCCATGACCAGGGGCCTACATCTTGCAAGTTTGGGCTTAAAGACAAATTAATTTGTATTCCTCTATAATCCTACTGAAATATGAAGCTCACAAGAATTTTCTCCTTAACTCTATGTCAAATAATCTCCCAGTGAGTGTTATTCCAAATTCTAAAAATAAAGATTTACACTAGATATCCTGCTATTAATAGTCACTTGCTTCTGTTTTACAGACTGAATGTTAAATATTCAAATATTAAATCAAGGGAGTAAATTCTGTTCTCATCTTTAATGTACATTAAATCCCTATACAAACATCTTCATTTAAGAGATTGAAGAGTAAAATTGTTTTAATTAAATGCAGAATAATCCTTAGAGCATTGGCATTGCTTTCATGATTTTCATAAATTTTCTTCAACATTTCTAAATGTTCCTTTTTAACAAAAATACAAAAAGGAAAGCTAAGATGTTACATTTGTTTCTCTCAATTTTTATTTTGGATAAACTACTGCATTCTGAGAGTATAAAAGTTAATTAGCCATGTTGCTGAGGAAGACTGTGAGATGATTTTCATCATATTTTCACTGCAGGCAAGATGGAACAACTCATTTTCACCATTTCAGCTCACTTTATCTCATCCAAACATTCTGAGCTACAGCAAACTGAAATGTCATGATGCATGACTGAAGGGACATCGCAGTGCAGTACATTTTTAATGCCAGCTTTTTTACATTTCAATTTATACAGAATTTTCTCCACCTTCTCTAGCATTAGCAGACCAGTTTCATACTCTCTTTTATGAGAAGGAAGAGGAGGAATTAGAGCCATTGTTAGACAATGAGAGGCAGGAATTGAAATATTAATCAGAGTGAGGTAAAAGAGGAGATGATAGACAAAGAAAATTTCTTCGCAACCTTCATAAGGTTGAAGCCTTTAAATAATCCAGAAATGTAAATCCTGTGAACTGTGAACAAATAGAAGTGACATGTTTCTCATTGTTGAAAATTCATAGTCTAAAACAGAACAGGATGAGTAGAAATCAATAGTATCTATGGACTACCAATGAGGTGAGGGACAGAAGAATCCTACGAAAGAAGAGTAGAGTAGTCAGGAGTGGTACACTGGTCATCAGCAACCCGAACAATCAAAACCACCATGTACTTTGGCAGACTTTTTTAGTTGGATCCTTTTAATACTCCACAGGGATTGAATAAGTTTCTTCATTATCATCAAGATCTGCCCATAAAAATCCTCTTAAAATAAATTAATAACTAAAGCCCAGAAACTAACAGATTCCTTGCAATACAAAACACTGGTTAGTAGCTTAGCAAAAATACAAATATGAAACTTTGAAAAATAAGCATAAAGATGGCACATGATAAAAATTACTGCAAACCACTGTGACTGGAAAGATAAGCTGTAACTGATATGAATGATTCTGATGTTCATGATGCTCTTCTCACTTGTGTTACTTTAATTTGCAATTCTTTTACTACATGGTTCAGAATATAGCACTATTTCACCCGCATCAATGGTGTCAGGTTCCAGGTCTTGCTGAAACTGACAAGAATTCTCAGAAGGGAGCTAAGTGGAAGTAAATGCATAACCATGGCATCTGGAGAGTTAGCTGAATTTTCAGTCTGGTGTCAGAAACCCTCTGAACAGCCAAATGCTCTTGAGTAACTTTCCCTGCTTCTTAGCTGAACTGTTCTTGCAATAAATGGAAAGGAATGTCATTTGGTTGTGTGTCATAGCTGGAACAAGCCCAGACGTTTAAATATTCATTGCTTAGAAGAAAAGAGTTCTGGTAACACTGTTGATTTGCTAATATTTTTATCATCCCTGTTACCCTACCGAGACAAGGAAACAAGGAATAAGAAGACATGAATTTAATACACTTCTCTAATTCAGACTTGATATACCACTTGAAAGATGGTAGTTTTCCACCTCAGTTTGCAGCATGTATTTCCATAACACTGTTTCCCAATTGGAGAATAGTATTCCTTACATTATTCTTTGTGTTCCTAAGGATGAAAGAAAGCATCTGCATTGTTTGTAACTAAAAAATCCTCAACATATTAAGTACTGAGTGAAAATTCGTTGGTATGGAGCAACTACATGAAAAATGCAAACTATTAACATCATACCTTAGGAAAATTCTGAATACATCAAGTTTTGCTAATCTTTATGGTCCACACCTTTGGTTTCCTATCTGCTGACAGATGTGCCCCCTCTTTCACACGCAGGCTTTCTTGGTGTTCAAAAGCTAGGTATCCCAGCCCTATAGAAATGCTAAGTTTCAGCTGTCCCAATTAAATACATGGATGTAAGAAAAAAAAGTGCTGCCAGAATGATATCCTAGCTCAGAACTTTCCTCTAGAGAGCTGGACACCTGAGTTTTAGAGATATCAGAGACTTGTCACCAGACAAGTAAGGCTAGGTACTCCCACCACCCCCAAAAGAATGATGTGGTTACCAAACTCTGGTCTCACGAGTACAGAGGGACTTTGTTTGGTAACTTTTTGGTTTAAAATGCATAAAATATCCTTAGGAGCAAGGAGTTTGGGGTGGCTACAGCCCTTTCCCCATTAAGCATCATAGCACTAATGCAAAGGCATTCTCCCTCATGCATGTCTTATACTGCCCCTTGAATCTTGTGTTCCCCAACTGCATAATGGTTCAGAGTTTCCAAAAGATGGGAAAACTACCATTTCTGCCTACTCTGTCTGTACTGGAGCTGTTCCACAACACAGTAGATGTGCCTAGAACACACAGTACCAAGGAGTGCACAGACCTTTAAATTGCTGCTTTGCTGGGTTCCAATGAATCTCTTACATGCCAAGAATAATATCACTTTGGTTTGCAGTAAAGGAGCCAGGGGTGATACAGACAGTCCTGCCCAAATGCATTTCCTCAGAAATGAAACTCAAGTAAGGCAGAAATTCAGCAAGGTCCTACTGTGTGACACAAGGTGTTGGCCTATTTAGGCACCTGGCCCTTGGCATGTGCTTGTGAGTCTCAGAGCATAGGTCCTGTGAAGGCATGTGCATCACAGCACTTAAATCTCTTTTTGTATCCAGAACTTCTGAAACATTAACCACTATCTGCTTAGCTGTATCATCAAGCTGATTTAAAAATATTAATTGTTTCAGCAATTCAGGATTTTGCAACTTGGTTTTAATTACTCTTGGATTATAATTTTCATATCTTCTCAAATGTTAATAATTTGAAGAGATACATGACTGCCAGAGGGGAGAAAAGAAAATAATGTATTTACAAATGCAGTAATAGGGCAGCTTTCAAGAAGGGTTGATCCTGTGTTATTTTTGTGTTTGATTGCTTATTTGTCTGCATGCAGGCTTTGTTTTTTACCTTTCTGAATTTTCAGGGGGATTTTGTTAATATACACATTGACCTTTTGCAAATAATGTAGAGAGAAAGGAGGAAACATTTGTTTGGTTCAATATAAATTTCAATCACTTCAAAGGTTTCATGAGACCCACAAAATGTATATCTTAAAATGAAGGTTGCTGTTCTGTATTGGTGAAGTGGGGTATAACACAACAGCCATTTATAAACCTAATTTGCTGCATGTGGGTTTATAAGCACTATTTCTTTTCCCTGATAAAGTATACCACTTTGTGAAAGAAAAGATTTTCCTATTCATTTGGAGTTTCTGTTTTTTGAAGCATTTTGCATGTAGTAAGGGAGTGAAGAGGAACCTGGAGTTTACTTCTGAGGTTTTGGTGGGTTAAGACAAGCGACCTATTTTGCAAAACAGTATGAAGAGATTCCTGATGGCTTTTGCCATGGGGCTCTTGGCTTTGAGAGTGTCACGGGAGGCAAAGTTCAGTAGTCACAATATGGCTACGTGTACCTCTAGCTATAAGTCACTAAAAAAGTGCACAAAATTTTGTGTGAAGATTTGGTGTAGTAACGCACTCCACACACCCAGCAAATGTTTCCATGTAGGGAAAGTTTAAAGCTCACCCCTTAAAGTAAAGAACCCAGAAAGTTCAATACCCTTCTGACAAGGATTGGCTCAAGGCCAAGACAGAAGCATCTATTGGATCTTGTCACTGTTCTTCAAACCCTGTATCTCTCTCTATTGGCTGTTAGCCAGGTTATCCCACCTAAAATATTCAGTATCAGAGAGAGCAAAAGGGAAAGAAGAGGCTTTTTGAGATGTCTTAGCAGGGCGTCTGAAGTTTCTCAGGCTCCTGTGCTCGGCTTATTACTTGCTTTCTGCAACATTTTGTTTACATTGTTGTTTTTACCTTATTAAACCTTTTCATTTACAAAAACATCATCGAAGAGCAATCTCTGGTAATTATAGCCACTTTTCTGCAAGGCTGGACCCTCAGAGTGTGTGGGAGTCAAACCCACAATTTGGGATAATTTTAATTTTTTCTATTACAAAGAAGCTTTACTCAGAGTAAAACCTTACCTTTACTGTGTTCTGACATCACAAAAAACCTTATACCTCTAGCTATGATATTTTAGTGTTTTTGAAATCTGGTTAAATTAGATCGCTTAACCAGTATATTTGATCTTTCTTTGCAAATGAAGTAGGTCAGAATTATGATTATGTAAGTTTCTTGGATAAGTATTTCATACTTTTACACAGCTGGATCTAAATTTGTTCTTCCGTCTGAACTCCCTGGATAAACAACATTTGGCTTCCTAGCAACCTCATTTATCCTCAGCCATTCAGACAAATTACCGCACCTCAGTTTTAAAACAGTTTGATTTGAAATTATAAAAAATACCTGTGTTGCAGATGTACAATTTCTGTTACTACAAAATTCTTGCACTATGCAATAGAAACAGGAAGGAAGAGATGTTTTATGTACCCTGTTAGATGTTTATGTACTCTGTTAATTTCTCTCCTGCTCCTTACCTTCAGTAAGAGGAAGTTGCAAGCATACCAAGAAAAAAAAAAAAAAAAAAGAAAGCAACATCCTTTGCCCTTTGTGCATAACAGAAACTTTAGGAGGAATACAGAGATGTGACAGTGAAATGAGCTCAGCAGAGGCCAGGCAGATGGACAGTGGGCTGAAGTTCATGGCATGCAGAGTGAAACTGAGAGCCAGATTTATTCAGTTTTCAGGAGAAGGCAAATGGTGACCAAGCTGGAGACGCTGCCTAACGAGGCAGCAGGATGATGGAGGCAGACAGTCCTTGGTGGTGCACAGCAGTAAGGTGATGGGTGATAGACACAGGTATTAAGAAAAAAACACAATGTAGGTGATCAGCCACAAGAACAGCTTACCCAGCTGATTAATGTTCCTCCTTGAAGATACTCAAAACTGGACTGGACAAGGTCATGAGCAAATGCCTTAGACCATCCTGGGATTGGACGAGATAGCCTAAAGAAGCCTCTTAGTTATTCTATAATTCCAGCTTTTGAACATGCTACTCTATCTGAAACAGCTCTTTTAACTATATGGATGCACTAGATGACTCCTACTGTACAGAGCAGGTTCCTCACCCTGAACATTAGTCAATTTGGGTTTCTGCAAATGACTTCAGCAGAAGCAGACCCTAGTTTCTCTTTCAAATATTTGCATTTATTCATTGACGCAAGTTTACAACTTCTGATGCTCATAAAGAAATTCTTGAAGTTGTTTACTAACTGTTCTACTTGATTTAAGGCATATGCAAGAGCAAAGTAAACCAAATTCAAGTGACTTGAAACTGCTGTTAATCTCTCTCCATGATGAAATAATTTATTTCATCTCAAAACTCATTTAATAGCTTTGCTCTTCTGTCCTGCATTTGCCTCCATCCCTACACTTCATTTTTTCCATGGTTTTTCTCTACCCTTTCAAAAAGGAAAATAGAGCATGCAGTATAAATCAGAATAAGTTTTGCCTTGGTACCTACATTTATCAAAAAAAGGACTAGTACAGAATTTCATCGTTTCCATGGCTGCTACTATCCTATTGAGGTCAATACCTCAAGTGGTCTCTTACAGAAACTCCAAGAAATAGTCAAACACATAAGTCTGTATACTTCTAACTCTGGGTTTATAACATTTTCTATTGCAATACTTGGGTTATGTGTTGCCGTTGTTTTACACAGATATGCATCAAACCTCACTCAGACTTAAAATGACCTTTGGGAAGATGCACAGAATTTAGAATCTCAAGTTTTTATGTCATTCTTTTACATCTTTTTGAAGTCCTTCACTCCACTGACCTATAAAAATGAACAAATAATTTAGATCGTAATGACACGGAAAGACCAGAATTTCTCCCAACAAATATACACCAGGCAGAGAAGGAGAAGAACAAAAACATGTGTATAACCCACACAGAAGGATTCCCCAGGCATACTGTGTGATGATCAGAAACAGTATCAGTTTAGATGGAGTCAGTTGTTGTTGCAGCACCTATAAGTCAATGAAAATAGGACCAATTGCTTTAGGAAGAGGAAAAAGTAGCATGGTTACACTGGTGGCGTTGCACTCCCACGTAAGGAGCATTCTAATTTGTTTCAATAGATTTCCAAAGTAACGTGTACATAAAGGTCATCCCTCTCCAGCATAGGCTGCCACTCTGAGAGACTGAAGAAAATCTGTACTCCCCCTGTTTCTCAGTGTAAAATATGGACATATTAAGTCTGCTAGAATTTATAAAATCAAGCAGGATTCCATGCATGTATTTGGACAGTGTAATTCAAAGTCAGCTTTTGTTTCAGCCTAGTACTATTTTCTATCTGAAGATGTTAGTAAATAAGGCATTTCTGAGTGTGTTAATGACATTTTTAAATGGCAGCTAATTTGTTTCTGGTTCACTGAATCATATTTGCTTGAAATTTGCATTTCACAATTTCACATTAGTTCCCTAAAAATGATACTTTAAGATTGTCTTTGTAAACATTTTCTCAGTACTGCTAAAAATCGTAATTTCTTGGCATTTATGCACAAACATCACAGTGTAACCATGAGTAGATTTCTAGACTCTTAGGCAGTTACTGTACTGCTACCAAGGACAAGCATGTAGTGGAAGCCAGAAGAATGGAGCTTTTGGAGTCCAGGTGAATAAATGTGCCTTATGGGTGCCCATCCAGAGGAACATCCAAGGCAGAAGATTGCAGTTGTCTACATGTCCATATTTCCTGCAGCAACACCTGCTAAGTTTTACTGCTTTCAGTAACTTAACCAGTCTGATTCCCCCACAGATATTCTGAATATTTCTACACTGCTGTGGACAGACCCCAGCTAAATAGGTTTTCTGCAGCTGGACCATATGCTACTGGGGTAGGAACTAGACAATTCAGTTGTAAGGATGAAAGGTTTACTACTGTTTCTACTCAACCAAACCTATTCCTGCATTGCACAGAGCTTAGGTAGTAAAGAGAATTTGACAGAAAATAGAACATCAAATACTTTTTAGTGATAACTGAAGTTTTAATGGTGACGAATCAGAAATATACAGATTTTTTTCAGATGAGGAAGCAGAGCAATTACCCTATTCACATAACACAAGGAATAGAGGAACCCATCTGAAACCCTGAATGCTAAGGTACACAGTTTAAATGCAAGACTACTACTCTTCTCACATGAAAAAAATGGTGATAACCATCTTTCAAAGAGAGTTACTGGAGAGACCAAGGGAAAGCTATGTCCAATCTTAGCAGGACTGTTTTTTTCCCTGATCTTGCATTCTCTTTCTTTCACTAAAAGAAGTGAGAAAACTTTTTATGTCTATTTGCCATCCTTTGAATCTCAATATGCAGGGGTGACCATTCACCTTTAAATGCTCCAAACACTAGAAACTCAAACGACTAATAACTGCTTTTTGTATCATTTTCAGAATGTGACCAAGATATTTATTCTATTGACTGCACTCTTTGAAGTGCATAGAGAGATATCCTGCAGAGACTAAAGCAACTATATGTACTTCCCATGGGTAAAACTGCTGTCATCTTTCTCGTATTGCTACTAATAACTGGCCTGATTACCCTCACAATGGAGCCAATTTTGTACTGGAACTATTCCGTTATCTTCAGAAAAGGTTGTCTTATTTAAATTTAATCTGAGGAATGTCAGGCTCCAAACATGATTGAATCCACAGAAAATCATAAGAAAGTTGAATTGAGTCTTTTTAAATCTCAAGCTATTTGATTCTATCTCTTTTAAAAGAAAAAGAATCTTCTAGCACTGAAGAAGCAAAGTTAAGAGATTTGCCCATCATAATCATTTGAGTTACATAAGCTGTTTTCTATGCCCCATACTCCAATGTTACTGAGTTCCTCCAGTTTCTGCTTTTTACTCTACTTCAAGGGAAATGAAGTTAGCACTGAACAACATTTGTATTTTTCAGGCTTGAGGTCTCAAACACAAAGCATTTTGAACACTAAGTAGAAATTCTCTAGAGTTATAACAGTTTTACAGAAGTTCATCAAGGTAGAACTAAAAAACAACTGGTGAGGATCACTCGAAATAAATAAATGAAACATGAACTATAGTACTGGGATGTATCTTACATTAGATGTATTTATTAGTCTTTCAGGGCTTCCTTTTCTCTCTCCAAAATGTTGATGTGACTTTGTAAGTCAAATCAATATGGTTCTGAGCAGTGACAACACAGCATTTGCTTCAAAGCCCAAATTACTACAGAAAGATATTAGACACATGATAAAAGTCCTGAAGATAGTTCTAAATAGAATTTTTATTATTTTTTTGTGGGACGGGTGTGGGGCAGGTGGGGTTGGTAAAGAAGAGTGTGGGCATCACTTTCATCCTGAGTTATTTTCTAAGGAGAAATAGCAAACCTCAGTGATCACTGTGTGTAACACAGCACCTCTCCCAAAGAACAAAAACCCACATTTTGCTTTCATCCTCTAGATTCAAGACCTGTCCTGCCTCCTGTCCCAGCACTTTGATGAAGCACACCATGCAGTTGGTTGACTCAGAGCTATGGACATAATAACTATCCACAGATTTCTTCACTGGCTGATTTCCATTTGATCAGCTCACAGCTAACATCTACCTGCACCATCAGCAGGAAGACAAATTCAGACCTCTCTCTAATATCCTGAGAGGTTTATACCTTTTAAGTTTTTGCCAGATTTGTCTACACAAGCCAACATTAAAAACAATGCAGTGGTGAACTAAAGACAGGCAACATGTCCATGTAAGCCTGATATTATTAAAAAGATAGGCTAAAATTGTTATCACTTTGTTATTGCAATCAATGTTGTTCTGTTACACTTTGTCTCATTTGTATTGGGTAGATGAAAAACTGCAAAATTACAGAAATTCTGAATGAGTATATCCTGTAAATCCCAACAAAACACTCTTTACCATCTCCTTGAAGTACTTTTCTCTTCTGATTCTGGAAAAGCTTTTTGTGATGTTCTAACAGCTTAATGCAATGGTCCATGTAACTTAAGCCTTAAATTGAAGCAGAACAATGGAAATGCTATGTTTGCAGTATTATTTATTTGACCTGAGATTGCCTTGGGGTTTTATTGTAAGTTTGGAGGCTGCAGAGCTCTGAAAGAAGCTTTTAGCAATTAGCTAATTTACTGTCTTTGGACATATCCTGAAAGGTAGAGATACACAATTCATTTTTATTTCTTAGCTCAGACTTGGACTCTTTTATGCTTACATTGGCAAACACAAAATCATTTATAAGCAGAATAAATAACAAGTTTCCAAGAAAGTAGTGAGGCTCAAAAATGAAAGGATTACAACAGTTAGCTAGAAAAGTTTGCATGTAGGACTATTACTATTTAATTTCACAGTCAGCGATACGTTCAGAAAAAAAAACCCCAAAACTGTTATTGTTCAGTATTAGAAAACAGAAAAGAACACATCAAGAATTTTTACACCTGTGGAGAAAGGAGCACTAAGAAAAAGCTACTCTTACATGAAGTACTATCTACCTTATCCATGAGCATGTCTAATAGTCACCTGGCACATATTTCCCACAAAAATTGCTTCCATCATCTCTTAATCAAGTCAAGTTCTATGGTTGAAGCTACTTTTCTTAAAATTCCATATCATAACTAAAGGAGATTAAACCATTTGAAAGAAAATACGAAGTTGATCCTGACATAACCTCTTCAGGTCTCCCTCATACTCTTTTTTTTGATTAAAAAAAGTCATCCCTCAATTAAATAATATTTCCTGTCAGATTCTGCATATGCTTTTTCAGAAAAAAAATCCAGTTTTGTTGAAGAAACACATTCTCATGTAAAAAGCCTTTCATGTGGAAAATTCCACACTAATTGGAATCCAGTTCTCTTCCTTGAGGTCCCAACAAGATTCATTCCTGCTATGATTTCACCATAATTTCAAATTGGCTATACTGCTGTCCTAGAAGTCCTGAGTCCCTTAAATGGCTGCCTGAGAGATAATTTGCCCATCTAAAAGGCAGCTAAAGCTGAAGCTTTTGCCCTCCCTGTATTAAAATGCCTCTTCTTGAAGCTGCTGTGGCCAGTAGCCACATGGACAGAAGTTTTAAAGCACTCAGAATTCTCAGATGTACTTCATGTCCCCTCCTGCCCTGTAGCACACGTACAACTGGGTTTCCCAGCAGCTCCCCCTGCTCTCCCCAGCCCTGAGACTGCAGAGCAGCACCAGTGGGGCTGATCAGATAAGGCACAGTTTTTGCCATCTGTCCTCAGCTGTGGTGCCTCTTCCAATCTAGCTCAGCCATCCTATGGGTTTGGGAGAAGTCACAGTGATGAATTCCTCCTCGCCACTTCTTGCAAAGCAGGCAATCTTAGAGCAGAAGCTGCTGCAAGGCAATTCTTTTAAAAGACACAGGGTTTTTTCTTCAGAGCCTTTTTTCCCTCCTACACTGCTTCATTACATCTTAATTCTGATTTTGTGCCGTTGCAGGTTCCAACAGATTTGTGCTGCCCATATAAACTAGGAAGTCTACTAGACCTTAGAGGTGCATCAAAATGGAAGATGACTACGCTTGTTTCTTCAAATTTGTGGCATAGTTATAAGGAAGATTTCTACAAAATATTTGTTCAGATTAATATCTTTTCAGTGTTTCTTATTGAAAAAAATAATCAAAAAATTCTACTGTGAAACTGAATTGAGACATACAACCATCCAAGTTCAATTAAAAAGAAAAGCAATTCAGCACTCAATGAGTAACATTCTAACAATTTGCTTTGTTGGGAGATATAAACCACTGAAATTATAGTATTCAATATATATGGCATATGCAATACAATGCCATGTGAAAGCTTATTTATCTGACAGTGGCCTTAACAATAAATAAAATGGACTTGACAAGGACAGACTTCATGATGCAGCACTTCATTCTTCTGTCTCAGAAAAATGGATAAGAATTCATTCATTCCTAAATGGGTCCTTTTACTAAGAACTCCTATTAACCTCTTGTGAACCTTTTTTAAACTGAAGAGTACTGAAAATGTTCTAAACCAGTAAATGGTGAAAATGTGAAATAAATGTTGCAGAAACACAAATCCACTGGCATTTGTTCTTTGAAATGTTTCACTTTGCATGGTTTTGAAGGCAAGGACTTTGTTCCCTTCACAATAAATATAATTTGAGCGATTAGTTGTGTGGTTGAAAATTGAATTTAGTATTTTTGAAATATGCTTTGTTTAAGACCCTAATATATTTGAGCCTACTTCTGTTTATAGCTCAGTAACTGCTCCACTATCTTGCTTTCAAAAATGCAGCAATTTTTTCACTCTGCTTATTGTCAGTTTCTCTAGAAAACTATGTACCTTGTTTAATGATTTTCTTCTCAGAATGTCTTTCACGTAATTTAAAACTTTTTCTCTTGAATAAAAAAAGTATATGAAGAAATGCTATAAAAATTCTTATCCCAAGGGATTGCAAGACTTATGTTCCTATCCAAATACAAATTCTCATCAGGGACACAGTACAGTCCTTGATTCACAAATCCTATGGGATTA
Source organism: Argya squamiceps (assembly GCA_037834095.1). Lineage (NCBI taxonomy): Eukaryota > Metazoa > Chordata > Aves > Passeriformes > Leiothrichidae > Argya > Argya squamiceps. The sequence goes on along the minus strand of JBBMKD010000102.1, from coordinate 125,132,712 downwards.
TTGGAAAACATTAAAAATGTATACACAGGGTACTTACTGTGTATATATAATATATACTTCTAGTCAGTAAAAACAGTGAGAGAAAAATTAAATAGAACAGAGAAAGGACACAACTCCTGAGTTTATGGCTTCATTGAATGAAACATAATCCACAGAGAAATAAAGTGTTTTATTTGTTTAATTTGTTTTTATTCCCAGGAAGACATTTACTGAACAATTAAACAAACTCCAAAACAGTGTGAGAGCCCACTCACCATGGGTCTAAAACACAGCAGAAATGGAGGGATGGCCTTAAATTTAAGATGCATTCCAGGATTAAGACATCACTGTAAGCAAGTGAAAAGATGAAGAAATTTAATCCTCTTTTTCTTACCAGCAGACTTTATAGTATCTGGATCCATCATAGCTCTGACATCAAGTCGCATTTTACCTGTTCATCCTAAAGTACAGCTGTGTAAAATAATCATGTTCTCTATAGAACTTGCTCTATAGAAAATTCTCCCTTCACAATACATAAAAGTCTCATTATTTTTACCATCAAAATTCTGTGGAAATTGCTCTTGTCTTGGATTTTTTTATACTGAATATCCAAATAGCCTCTTGGCTCTTCCAGTCTTTGCAGTCTCATTTTCAATAGTTTATTTAATTGCTACTTCTATTCGGCTTTTAATCATACTATGTTCAACTCAGGCATGGAACATAACATATTCTCTTCAACTAAGTCTCTGTTAAATTCAAGTGAGAACACTTCATTAATTGGTCCACATATGTGCATATTTCTTGAATTTATAAAAATACCCTGTCTCTTTGACTACTTTTTATACCATTAACTCTTTTTAGCGAGACAATGTTTAATTTGTCTATTCAGAAGCTGAAAAAATATTTATACATCCTGTAAAATCACAATATGCATTATATATGTTGGATCATAAACTGAGCTCTGCATTTTCTGATCACAAGGATTTCAGGTATTTCAGTACATATTTGGCACATTGGTGTTAGGAAGTGTGAGTCTTTTAAGAGATAGGATGGCTTTTGAGTAGCTGGTCAAATGAGAAGATAAGTGATGCAACATTCACAGCCTGAATATTTTGGGGATGTTTTTAGTTAATGTCACAGATGATCATATTTTGGGAGTCTAAGGCAGGCAGCCAACTGAGAGCCACATAAGTCATCTAAGATGGCATGGCACTGTCAGTTACCCTTCCCACACTAAGCTGTCCTGACCTCTGCACCTGAGGAAGAAATAAGGATGTATGTCAGTTCCTAATAGGAGCAAGGAGAGAGAATGTCCCAGAAATAACCTCGACCCTTCCATATGTCTACAATGCAAGACCAGCAAACTCAATCATCTAATGTGCTCTCAATCCTAACCCACAGCCTTGCCATTATAATTAGAATAGATCCACTTCCTTGAAGCACTAAAAATCAATTTCAAAAACTTTTCTGATAGATCATAATCCAACATTTTCCCCACATTTGTATTGCACATATCCAGTCTCCAGGCCTGGTATCCAGAGTATAGTAATTCTTTAGATTAATCTAACATCCAAAGCTAACTGCCATTTTTGGATTTTTTTCTGTTTGCATTAGGAAAGGAAGACCCAGGGAACTACAGGCCGGTCAGTCTCACCTCCATGCCCTGCAAGTTTATGGAGCAAACTGTCCCTGAAACTATGCTAAGGCAGATGGGAAATAAGGAGGTGACTGGTAACAGCATTTCTAAGGGTAAATTGTTACTAACAAATTTAGTGGCATTCTATGATGGGGTTGTAGATTTGGTTGATAAGGGAAAAGCAATGGATGTTACCCACCTGGACTTGTGTAAAGAATTTAACGCTGTCCCACAGTGTCAAATTTTCTTTTGTCTAAACTGGAAAAATGTTAATTTACATTTGTCGGATTGACCAACTGGTGGATAAGGAACTGACTGGATGGTCACTTTCAAAGAGTTATGATCAACAGCTCAATGTCCAAGTAGAGATTGGTGATGAATGGCTCTGTGAGTTGACAAGTAGGGAGCCACAACAACCACAAAACCACAGCCGAAATGTAAAAAGTACATTTATTTCCTTACCTCACTAACCAGAGGATCCTTAAGTAACACCCAGGCAGAGACACACGAGAGGGAATACAGGCCCCACCAGGCTTAGTCCATCCTAGCAGAAGGCAGGGCTGCTCTTTGCACCAGTTTTTCAGGGGCCATGCACATTTAATTTGCCAACATGCTGTGACCTCCCCCGTGCTCCTTATGATCTCTGAGCTTTGGTCTTCTTTCTCCCAGAATAGGGAGCTCATGCATGTCCATGAGAGTGCCTCCATGTCTCTCAGAACACCTACATTGTCTCTACACAGAAATTCTACTTCTCAAAACAGACATAGGAGAAACAGCAATAGACATAAAATATGGGCTTTCCCACAGCCTTATCCTCCATGCTTTGCCAGTCCCAGTTGCAGGGCCACTTCAGCAAACCTAGAATCCCCCTTGCCATTCCACTTTTGACCCTTTCCTCCCAAAAGTGGCATTCCTCAAGGGCTGGTGTTGGGACCTACAACATCTTTGTCAGGAACAACGTCAGTGGGATTGAATGCACCTTCAGCAAGTTTGCCAAAAACGCCAAGTTGAGAGGTGAGGTCAACACCTCGGAAAGGAAGGGAAACATCCAGAGGACTTTGACAACTTGAGACATGGGTCTGTGAGAATCCAGTGAAGTTCGACAAAGCCAAATGCAAGTTCTTGCACCTGGGTTGGGGCAATCCAATCACAAATACAGGCTGGGTGAGGAATGGATTGAGATCAGACCTGGGCAAAAGGACTGGGAGATGTTGGTTGAATAGAAGCTTGACATGCCTTGGCATCACATGCTTTTTTACAGAAAGCCAGCTGTACCCTGCACCCAAAGAAATGTGACCAGCAGGATGTGGACATGTTGCAGCAAGTCCAGAGGAGGGCCATGAAGATGGTCAGAGGGATGGAAACCTGGAACAAGTTGACCAGAGATGCTGTGGATGTTTCATTCCTGGAAGTGTTTAAGAACAAGTTGGAGAGGGCTTTGAGCGTGCTGGCCTAGTGGAAGATGTCTCTGTCCATGGCAAGGGATTGGAATTGTATGATCATTACGTTTCATTCCAACCCAGGTCATTCTGTTATTCTATGATTAACAGTCCATCTTTTCACAAATGAAAGTACAGGAAAAACACAGACACGTCACCCCAACAATGCCTCTGAGTTATTCCTTAAACTTTGCAAAGATAGCAAAATATTGAAGAGCAACTTTAGTCTTCCATTTTACAGGAAGGAAAGGATAAAAAGATGGTGCAGGAGAACTCTACACTGCAAATCATGCTAAGAGCAGGACCTGGTGACTTAGTCCAGAACACAGAAAAGCTGTGCATCTTCCAAGATGAGAAGGAAATAGAGAAGGATATCTCTGAGTGCTACTGCAGTATCATGCCTTCTCTGCTATGACATCATGGAGTTAACATGCATTACTGAACAAAATTTGTCCATCTGTTAGAGAACAAATCTCTATATTTAAATTCTTGTGGCTTTGCTAGAAGACCTCTAAGAGACCATATCAGACACTCATCTGCATTGTCCAGCTAAGGATTCATTTGTCCTCATGCCTTTCATAATGTTGTGAGAAGAAAGGCATAAACAAGCCTAATCTCCCTTCAGGAGACCTACCGCTCCCCCTTCAGATGGTTGGGATGAATCTCAGCCCCTGCACTGCTTTAAGACAAAGCAAAGAGAATAAACATGCTACATTTAGATGACCATATAGAGGTTTTTAATACAGTGTTTATTGTCAAATAAAATTATTTTCCACTTTTTCATTTTTAAATTCATTGGACAGGTGTGTAACAAATAGTAAATCAACATAAATAGAGCAAATAAAATATAAAACAGGATTAGGAAACAATTAATAAAAAGAGTTGGCAAGAAAGTGACAGATTATTTGGAGCCTGGTATTTATCAAAGGCTAAAGCATAGTAGGTGGCTGAGGTTGTTGTATTTTACTATTAAGGAAGAATAGTTTCTTGTCAGATTCTGTAGGCAGTAAGCATCTCAAAGCAATTTTTAGCTTTGCCTGCAATTAGGCTGCTGAATCTAATGGGAATGCATAAACTCCCCTGTGCAGCTCATCTTGTAGGACGTATTTATCTCATGTTTTTGTGTTACATAGCAGTACAGCAAAACCTGCTTGCTCTTATTAAAAAAAAGCTTAAGAAACATCTATATTGAAATGTTTGCATATTCTGTATGAAATACTTATTTCACTTAGTAATCGCAAAATGTAATTTTCAGTCTATGTTGAAAGAAACTGTAAAGACATTACATTATCTTAGCAAACAGGCAGCTTCTCCCATGAGTCCAGGATCATGCTTGCACACTTAGAAAATATTTGGGGTTTTTTTACCTCTTTTTGTCTATCAAAATATAGACATCTGAGAGTATATGGAAAAAAGTCCATTTTTGTCCAGTGGACAGTGCTACAATTATCTGACAATTTTTCCATCACTTGTGCTTCAGGCCACCACTAAAGCAGGAGCAGTGCTGGAAGCAGAGATTGGTTATTTGTAAAAAATAGCAGGATAAATCAGTAATTTAACACAGGATACACAGCTTTTCAGAAAAACCTTGAGATGGGACAGTGTAAACCTAAACTTTTACTAATGCCTAAGATGAAGTTTGATTAATTTCCAGAAGACTGCAATACATACCCACAAACTTTAATAAGGAAGTGAGACCTTGATGACCCAAGAGGTGCCTTCTCATACAACATTATCTAGTAGAATAAATTAATACATTAAGAGTTTTAAGTAGTTTTCAGCAGGAGAGTAGAGGGTGCAGCAGGAAGCTCTAAATCTATAGCATTTGGTTGTAAATTCATCAGACCTGACCCCTAAGTGTTCAGGATTACAGTCACGAGAAGTATTTCTGTGTGCCTTATACTGTAACGGCCATTCAGTATTTATTGACTTAAAAGGGAGGTAAGCAATGAAACCTCTTTGCAGATCTAACACTTACTCTTATCAAAGAATAGAGCACTGCAAATTACTGCCATGGAAAGGATGTACCCAGTCTTTTGCTGGGGTTGCAGCACTACCTTCAAAACTGCTCAATGTGTGTATATTTAAATATCAGGACTTTTCAACTCGTGGTCTACAAACCAGTTTTGCTCAATTATGAGAAAAAACATCTGTCAACAAGACCATTGTCATCCCTTACATGGTCTAAATAAACTTCTTATCCAAAAACGTAGTTGAAGAGCTGTGACTGTGATTTGCTTTGTGCATTAGTGGTGCAAGAAGCTCCACATACTATTAGAAGTTGTTGCTGTTCTTGCTAATAAAGCATCATTTAGATATCCCAAAAAAGGACAACCATCAGCTTGTACAGGCTGCTTTCTCTCTGACAGATTTGACAGACCAAAAGTGAAAAGATTATAGAAAATCAACAGAAAATAAATTAGAGCAAATAAGTTGGTGAAGGAGACCTGCTGTAACATCTGGTGTGTTTTTTAAGCAGAACACAGCATTGTAGCTCTGACAGGAAGAGCAGGTCCAGTGGTCACAGAACAAAGTGATCCTGGATCTCAGGATTCTCTGGCACCAGCATGGTAGGAATCAACATGAAATATCCAAGGAAGAATATAATGTTTTGTGATTTTAAACAAGCTGAAGAGGGAAATCAGATGATTTAGGAGACATATTACAAAATGGAAATGAGTGATGTTGGTCTCTTGCTGCTTACCAGCTAAGCAGTAATTCCCAGACCAGCATAAACAGTTTGTGTGCTCCTCAATCTCTTGGCTGTGCATGGTTTAAGGCTTGGAATAAAGGAGCGGGCTCTGACATGGGTTTGGGAAGGGGTTTATTCCAGTGCAGTCCACGTGGTAGAACAGCTTTGGGCCCTTGTTTTCCTCTTAAATACCCAGGGTGCAGCCTGGGCAATTGAAAAGCTTCGGGCCAATGAGGGAAGGAAGCGGGTGGTTCTATCAGGGTGATACCATGTGGAATGGGGGTGTTTTGGAAGGGGTATACCAATACAGGAAAATATACAAACTACATATACAACTTTGAAAACCTCAATCATGCACTGCAACTAATGAGAAAGAAAGAAATTTCAGGTCATTATGCAAGTAAAAATTAATGACTATATGGCTGATAGCAAGACTCATGGGTTCTCTGGGTTGACACTAAGTTGGGGGTGAAAAGGGGGTAAGCTTTGGTAGTCTAGTGAAGAAACATGTTTCTCAAGATACAAAGGGGTTAAGGATGCAAAAGACATGGGTAAGTGGATGTATGAGTAGATGCCACCCTTCAAGTTCTTCTTCTACATGCAATAGAAGGAAGTAGAAGAATGGGATTACCCTGGAGCTCATAGTTTCTAGTCCCTCTCTATCAGTCAGGTGCCCTTAAATATACGAGGTCTTTGCTAAAGACCAAACAGTGATGTATAAACAAACAGGAAAGTTATAACCAAGAACTTCTCCAGGATTTCATCTGAAGGAAAACAGACTACTGGTCTGCTGCTTTATAACTGGAAAAACTATAATTTTAAAGAGAAATATAAATCTTCTCTCTCCCTGATAAAATTTACTGCTCTTCATAAACTGCTTAATCATGAACTTACTAGTGCTTTTGATTAATGGCTGGAGAGAGAAAAAAAGTCATATTTTATCTGAATAAAAAATGGCAGTTTTCTAGCAATGAGAGCCATAACCAAGCTAAATCTATAACAGAAAGGAAATGGCTTCCTTCCAGCTTGTACAGCACTGATTGAGCTTTTAAATACTAAATAAATCTACTTTCCTAAACTTCAAGAACTTTCACTTTTCCAAGAACAAGTTTAATTCTGATATCAAATATATTAGGAAGGGAAAAAAATATGTGCTCTATTTTAACCATTCCTTTAAATTTTTCAGGTGTTCTTTAAGTTTTTTTCTTTCTGAAATAGAAATACTAGTGACTTAGAAAAGCAAATATTTTGCTGCGTTTTACCACTAAACATGTTATATCACCTTTAGAGTCTATATCTAGGTTTCTGCCCAGCACACACTACTGCAGCCTAAGAACATTCACATATAACTCCTAACACTTAACACAGTTTTTTCAGACTTATGGACATGGGGAACTTTAAACAGAAAAGTAATAACATCACTTTTTTTTCATTTACAACTCCAGTGAATGATTTCACCTTTTTTAAAGTTATCCATATACATATATCCCAGGAAACCAGAATCAAAAAGCAGGACAGATGACGGCAAGTAGAAAAATCACTAGCACAATTAACTTAACTGTTGCATGCTTACAAAAGAACCATTCCAGTGGTACCTAGGGACACAGGGGACAAACTGATGTTTCAAATGGCTGCAAACTTATTTCAGCACATTGAGTCAAAGAAAGTTAAACTACTCCTCTCCTTAAATTAACTGACAGCAGAGTAGAGGTAACCTCAAAACAAATGAAAGATTCTTTTGTGGAGAGGTGGGAATATTGAGGTTAAAGACATAATGAACTAAAATGAAGAGAAATCAGGTAAGTTTAAAGTATTGTTATGGTTAGCAGGTGGTTAGCAGCAATAGATGTAGATTTTATTTGTGGGATGGAAATGTCACAATTCGATTAATTATTTTTCATTAGGAGAGAATGTGCAAGTAACAACTTATCAATTTAAATTTTGCAAACAATGAACACCTTTTCATTCATATTGCCCCCCAAAATATTAGTAAAATGGGAATATTAATTCTTCATAGTATTACCTAAACATAAGTAAATCCCTTCCTGCAAACATAAAGTGAATATAATCGGTCAACCAAGCAATAAAGGACTTTTTCTTTTGCCATGCAATACCCTTCTTTTCAAATCTGTCTCACTGTATAATGGGAGTGTCTCTAGCAATACTAGCTTCTACTGCTTCCCTTGGAGCTGACCACATTGTACCAGAAGTCTAATCAATATTATACTTGCAAAAGAGAGGTCCAGGAAAAACTAGAAATAGAACCTCCCTTGCTTATAGAGTCATTACACTTCTGCCTTTTATTACTGAATCAAATGAGTGGCTAAATCAAGTCCATCATTAACACCAGATCCTCTTGAACTGCAGGCAAGTCAGGTCATGACTACTCGAAAGTCAAGGCTTATTCAAAGAATTTGCCATTTGATTTTTACTCCTACAAGTTTTATGTATTTTATCCAGTAAGTGGAAATGAAATTATTTATATAAAATTTCCCAAATAGCTAAATGATGGAAGTGCAGGGCTAACACTTGCTCTGGCTCTCCTTCTAATCTTTGAGTTATAATAGGTACAGCTATACTGATTCAACAGCAGATGTTGAGGATAGTTCTTTTCATCTTTACTAAAGGTCAGACTTGTATTGCAGAAGAGTGGGAACTGTGAATATGAATCCCTTTTTGTCAGAGGTCAGAACCAAAGACAGGTCCTGAATTTAAGCTTATGGCAGAATTCACTAGATGATTGCATTAAAATATTCTCACTGCTCGCTTTTAACAGAAGATGAAAAAATAAAGCAGAAGCCATTATAGCACTTGGTACAGTTTAATTATGTTAGACACTACTTTTCTGAGCCAAACCTACTTACACAAAGAGTTAATATTTCCTAATGTGGATGTTTTCATCACATCTCATCAGAGGGAACTGACGTGTTAAATACTATTAATAATGAATTTAAAATAATAAGAACTCCTATTTCTTCCACCAGAAGTTTCCCCATACAAACAACTTATTTGTCAATCATGACAACTCTAAAAGTTGCAAAAAAAGAACTAGAATTTTTAAAAAAAATTACATTAGTCTTGATGTCTGCATGACAGGAAAAGATTCCTCAGACGGTAATTACTTTTAAGGGGAGGAAAGTACACAAAGGAAAAATGTAAATGTTTGATGGACTGGCTGAAACTGGGTTAAGTCCCAGTTCAATGCTTTATCAATTATATCAAACTACCTCCATGTTTAAGGTGCTGGGTTTTTTCTCTGCTAAGGCACCATTTTTGCAGTACTCAGTTTGATGCTTGTTGCCATGTTGTTGACTAGATGAGGTAGTTTGTGTTGGTGGCATGCTTTAAATATTTATGTTAGCAGAAACATAAGGCTTAGCACCACTGCAGTGGGAATAGGATGCTCTGAGGGTTCATAGAAAATATGATGTGTTTAGAGGAATACATTACAGACTTCTGAGAGTTTTCCTTCTTTTGATAGCACAATGAATTTCAGCTTTCCAGAAGAGATGCAATTTATAACCAAATTTCTATCTCCATTTCCCTCAGATAGAAGTGTTAACATAAACAAGTGTTAACATTGCTGGCATGAGGGACCCTGAATGTACAACCCTCTCTTCCTCCCCTCCCCACAGTGATCACTTGCTTGCAAGAATGTATAGTGGCCACAGATGTTTTTCCTCCACATTTATTTCTGCTCTTCCCCATAGGTACATGTGTTATGCCTCTGGGTCCTTTTTCATCTAAATTAAGCCATGTCATCATCTCCACAGTCCCTCTTCAATAAAGTATGTCAATAAAGTATTCTTCAATAAAGTATGTCAAGCTCTTATAATTAAAGTAATTGAGAAGTAAAATAGTCTTAAGCAAAAAATATAGGGGGACTGAATCACTTAAGTTATCACATTTGCTTCCATTTCTTAAACTTCTCATTTTTACTAGAAAGGGAATCTTCAAAAGCCCACAAATATTTAACATGAAATTGCAATTCTATCCTGATCACCTTCAGATATTTTTCAGTGTAAGAGACTATTTTCTTCTCTCTTCCTCCCCACCCCCATTTTACTCCTAGAAGAGAACACAATTGCAGAATTTTGAGATTATAGTGGACAGAAACCTGGCACTAAGAATGAGATTATATATTGCAAACATTCTGAGCAAAAGACACTTATTTCATTGGTTTGATTTAGGTTTTGTGTTTGGTTGTTTGGCTGTGGATTTTTTGGGTTTGTGTTGTGATTTTTTAAAGAAAAAATTACTTTTTTTGTATGGAGACTCCTTTTCACCTTGTATTAGAGGGTTTTGAATTCAAAAATGAAGGATCTAGACTTAAACCTTATCAAAATTTGAGATCCAGTTGTGATTAAAGAATATCTTCTCTTTTCATGTACAATAAAGTTTCCTTTTCCTGATGCACTCATGTGGTGGTTCGTGGTTTTGTTCTGTTTAAGTTCTGTTGAAGTTATGTTCTATTTAGGCCTTTCAAGTTGGCTTCCACTGTCCTCCATTTTGTTGTTTACCACTTTCAGTGTAAAGTTTAGTAACAGTTGATTGGTCCAAAGTTTCAAGGTTGGTTATATGTCAATCATAATTTTGAGGGGGATCAGCCATGGTGACACTCCACCCCCCGAATGGATACTTCTGAGGTGATCTGTCGCGTGGTTGGTTAGCTCCTCACCCCACTTTCCCGCCTTTGTTACTATTGGATGTTGTCACCTCACCCCATCCCTTACTTGTTTGTGATTGGTTCAATGTTGCCGGTTAATGTGAGACCATGTTGTTGTATAAAAGCTTAGTCCCTCCCCTGCTCGGGGTCTCACTTGAGGCACCGGCAGGGTGAGAGCAATAAACCTCCCCTGTTTCACCCTTAAGTGAGTCCCGTCCTTCTTTCCCCTGCTCCTATCGCGTGAGTGTGTTGGTCTGCCTGAGTGACGGTCTGTGACACGGACCTCTGGTATCTGCAGACACGCCTCTGGCGCTAGTCGGGAACCCTCTTGAGGCGTGTGGCCTTCTCGGGCCTAATTCCCAAAAGGTTTACCACCACAGGGTGGCGCCCAATGTGGGGCCCGTCACAGACTGTTAACGTCTGGGATGGTTGGAGTACGTTGGGTGCGTCTTTCTGGTCGGTGACGCATCCGGAGTGGTCTCAGTGTTCGACCTGAGCCTGGATTTACAGTGGCAGCAACATCTGCGCAACGTGGGGACTGGCACCGTGGTCTGTGAAGACCCGGTGTGAAGATCCAGTAGGAAATGTTCGCACGGTCCTGATCTCCCACTCTCCACGCGCCCCAAGTTGAAGCAGCTCTCACGAGTGCGCTCCTTGGGGACGAAGGCGTCAGCTCCGGCATCCGAGGAGTCGCCTTCTGGAGCAGAGTCATTGCGAGAGTCCTTTGGTTAGCTGTTCCCATTCCCGCAGGTAAGTATACCCGTCCCCCTTCGGGTATACCCTGTTTCTGGAGAGCCTTCTAAGGCTCAGGAAAGGGTCCCTCTAAGGAGTAAAATCCTCATGGACCCAGGAGTCGCGACTCCCCGGGGTGGAACTTAGGTCCTCGCCCCGGAGGACAGGGTTTGGGATGGCGTCTTTCGTTTGTTTCGTTTGTGTTGGTTTTTGTTTGGACGGCAAGCCAAAAGGCTTCGCCAAGGGTCCCGTTGGTCATTTGCCTTCAGTGATTTTTGTTGGTTTCCCCTGTGCCCTGAGTTGAGTACCTCCTCAGGTTTTGAGCGCGGGTGTTTGTTGGTTTTTGGTTACGGTTTTCTGTTTCTCTCACGTTGAAATTTGCAGCCGTTTAAGATCCAGCAATGGGTGCTAAGCTGAGTGCTGCCCAGAAGGATGTCTCTGTTGAGGTTTATTCGGTTCTCGTTGTGGTTAAAGAAAAATTTTCCAAAGGAGAGCTCAAAAAGTTTATATGGTACCTCTTCCTTCATTTCCCCGTCACTACCCCTGATTTGGTGCACAATCCACATTTTTGGAGCGCAGTCGATAGAAAAATTCATGAATTGGCGAATTCAGGGGAGAAGCAAGCTGTCAAATTTATAACATGGCCTTTGCGGATTAAAGCCACCTTTAAAGAAGTAAACAAGGGAATGAAGAAAGGGAAAACCGAGAGCTCTGTTTCTGTGGTTTCCCCTCGTTCTACCCCTGGTCCCTCTTCCTGATCCCTAAAGTCCCCGTCAGGTATCCTCAGGGGAGCAGCAAGGAGCCGCTCTCCCGCTGCTCCCAACCCCCTGAGGGGTACCAAAGTCCCCCAGCTCCAGTAGCCTTGGCCGGACTGCTGGAGAGTCTTGGCGTAGCCCTGGCCCGGCTGCCCGAGGCCGATCCCCTTCCCGTTCTCCTTGCGTTCGTCCCAAAGTTCGGTTCGGCACCCCCGAGGCGACGCCGAAAAGCGGCTCCCTCGAATGTCTTTCTACCCCCCAAGATGGCGCCGACCGCATGGCCAGGGCGTCTTCTTGGTCGTCCTTTCCTGCCTTCCCTTCCCCCATTTCCCCTAAAAACCCTTTCTGCCCTAATACCAACCCCTTCCTGTCCCAAACTCCGCCCCTTTCCTGTGATCCTGTAGCTCCTCCTTATCCGGAGGTTCCACCCAGTTACTCCACCCTTTGCTCCGCCCCTAGTGCTTGCTCCTCCCGTGGGAAAGTCCCACCCCGGGAGGGTCGTCATGGCGCGAACCCAGCTTCCGGTTCTCACGCCCCTTCTTCCGGTTCCCACGGTGGTTCTCACGGGTGGGGGCTGGAGGATGAGGAGTCAGATTCCGGAAGTCCCCTTGGAGCCAGTGCTATTTCCCTTGCCCCAGTAACGTACAGAAGGGGGAGGGCAGGTAGCGCTGCAGCTTGGCATCCGTTGTCTCAGCACGTGGTGAAGGAGATTGTGAAGGCGTACCGGGAGTGTGGGAAGGAAAGCCCATGCTTCCAGGGCCTGTTAAATGCCCAGATAGCAGGTCAGGTTGTAGTCCCTTTCGATCTCAGGTACCTTTCCAGGTGCCTCTGTAACAAAGCCGAGTATCTGTTTTGGGAGGCATCCTGGAAGGGGCTCCTGAAGGACTCCCTACCTAGCATTTTAGAAGATCCCGCCACTGCTGTTGACAATCAAGGGGATCCCATCACCATCCAACATTTGGTGGGTGAGGGGGACTGGGTGACCGCGCAGAAGCAAGCCCAAGACATCCCTGAACCCCTTCTTGAGATGGTTGCCTCTCTTGCCGAAAGGGCATTTCTAGAGATCAGAGTGGAAGGTCCGATCCAACCATTCTTAGATATTTTTCAGGGGCCTGCAGAACCTTTCCTCATGTTTGTCCAGCGACTGATTTCGGCTATAGAAAGCTAGGTCCCCGATTCCATCGCCCAGGAACGGCTCCTGGAACAGATGGCGTTTTCCAGGGCCAACGAACTTTGTAAAGCGGCGATCCTGTCATTGCCGAAGAGGCCAAAGGAGAGGGTGACACTGGACGAAATGCTGCAAATCGTTGAGGCTAAGGTTCCCTTCATGCAGCCACCTCCCAGCGTGTCTAAGAAAAAGGACCGATTTACAGCAGCGCCGGCGGAAAAAACCTCGCCTGAAAACACCAATGCCCAAAGGAACCAGCGACCTCAAAGGCGCCCTCCCATTCATCCCTGCGCCTTGTGCGGCCAGAAAGGACACTGGTTCTCCCGGTGCCCTATGAAGAATGCCCTTCTTTAAGCAAGAGAAAAGGGGGGCTCAGGGAAAGGTGGGGGGGGGAGGAGTAACCCCTGGTGTTCCATCTAACCAGGGAAACTAAGCCAGGAGCGCCGGACCGCCCGGCGTGCGGACAGAAAACGGGCGGCCCGAGCACGACCTTTGGCTGGAGACGGGAATGTTATGAAGAGTAATCCTAACTCTGATCTGTTTCTTTCCCAGAGTTCAGCCAGCGCTCTCTACCAGGACACGACAATTTCATCGGACACGACATTTGCACATCAGAGGAGGCTACCGATTCTTCCGGAGCCATCTGCAGTTGTGACCACCACCTCCCGCCAGGAGCCCTTCTTAGTAAGGTTAGTGTCACCGCTCCAGAGAATGGCACACCGCTGTAGTTTCAAAAGAACACAACACGTGGAATTTCGCCAAGGGTACATATATCGTCGTCGGTGATTGCAAACACACGCCGCAAGACATAGAAATAGCGCCTGGGGAAATTTCGGCTGACCCAGAGCGCTTTGTATTATGGCTGCACAGTCTGCGCCCATCGACGTTCCTCCCAGCAGGTACCATCGTGGCTCAGGTGATACCCACCATGACAAATTCTGATTCAGAATCAGAGGACGAATTGGCCGGTCCTCCCAAAGTTAATTTGGCTCGAGCCATTGGGAGAAACAAACCAAAAGAATGGTGTAAAGTGACCTTGGGCGAGGAGACCACTCACATTAAAGGTCTAGACACTGGGGCTGATGTGACAATTATACCCACCTCGTTGTGGCCGTCACATTGGGAGTTGCAAAACGTCCCCGGGCATGTCGAAGGTGTCGGAGGGTTGCAATTGGCTAAACAATCTAAGAGCGTAGTAAAAATTGAGGGGTCAAAGGGACAATTGGCCACATTACGTCCCTTTGTCATGAATTACAGGCAGCCCCTGTGGGGCAGAGATCTCATGGAACAGTGGGGTGTCACAATTGACATACCCGACCCCCCACAAGTTTTAAACGTGACCACTGAAAAGCGCCCTACCCTCAAGCTGAATTGGCGCACCGATGAACCAGTGTGGGTAGAGCAGTGGCCACTATCCAAACCCAAAGTAAAGGCACTCGAGAAGCTCATTGAGGAGCAACTTCTGAAGGGGCACATTGTGGAGTCCACTTCACCGTGGAACTCCCCAGTGTTTGTCATTCAGAAGGCCAACAAAACCAGTTGGCGTCTCCTTACCGACCTTCGCCAAATTAATAACGTTATTGAAGACATGGGATCGCTGCAACCAGGGATGCCTTCCCCCACTATGCTCCCCCAAAACTGGAATCTGGTGATAATAGACATCAAAGATTGTTTTTTCCAAATTCCTCTGCACCCCGACGATGCTCCGTGTTTTTGCCTTCTCGGTGCCTACCTTAAACCGAGAAGCCCCAAGGAAGAGGTATCACTGGCGAGTTCTCCCGCAAGGGATGAAGAACTCCCCTGTTATTTGCCA